>CM034616.1:41911647-42621643 GCA_020080225.1 Gynochthodes officinalis
ACATTGGCTATTATAGTAGGGGATTACCTCCGAGATAAAACAATAATGATGAACTTTTATGTAATAGATGCGCTGTCCCCTTTTAATGCCATCATTGGGAGGTTATGAATGAATAAAGCTAAAGCCATATAGTTGCCCTACTATTTGGTTATGAAATTTCCAAAAGAGCAGGGGATAACATCTGTAAAAAGGGATCAATACGTAGTGCGGGAGTGTATACACATTGAATTGAAAGGAAAATACACCATGATGAAGGGTGTTCATGCTATCCAAACCCCAAATGTGCCAAAACCAAGTCTAGAGGGTAAGCCTTGAGAAGCACTCCTGGCGCGTAAAGACGTAATACTTACCTCCCTTGATAATCCTGAGGTAACACCTCGAGAACACTAAGGTCCTCATAGAAATCCCGAGATTGTCCATCGGGATTTCTTCGAAATCTCAAGGTCACACATTGGGAAACCCAAAACAAAGGCATCTCAGAAAGATCAACTAAAGCACTAGAGATCACATATGAGGTACAAAAGGTTAGGATCGATGACAATCGGTCTAATAGAATAGTTAAAGTTGGGGCTTTGCTACCCCCTGAGGTGAAAGATAAAGTTATTGGTCTTCTGCAACGATATAAAAATTTGCTTGGGGCCTAGACTATATGCCCAGGATTTCATCTTCCCTGGTGACGCATAAGTTAAATACTAATCGGAGAATAAAACCTTTTTAGAAAAAGAAAAGGATATTGGCCCTTGAGAGGAATAAAGTTGTCAACGATGAGGTGAATAAGTTGTTGTAGTCTGACATAATTAAAAAGTCTTATATCTGACATGGCTGTTTAATCCTGTGTTGGTAAAGAAACTCAATGACAACTGGTGAATGTATATTAATTACACTGATCTCAACAAGTATTGCCTTAAGGATTACTATCCTCTATTAGTGATTGATCAAAATGTTGAGTCTATCTCGGAGTATGAAGTCCTTATGTTTCTTTATGCTGACAAAAGCTACCATTAGATCTTGATAGATGAAGAGAATGCCAAGAAGACCATTTTCATCACCAAAATAGGAATCTTTTGCTATAAGAAGATGCCATTCGGGTTAAAAAATGTTGGAGCAACATATCAGCGATTGATCAATTAAGTCTTCTCCAATCAGATTGATAAAAATATAGAGGTTTACGTCAATGATATGATGTCCCAACCTATTTAGAAGAGACTTTATAAACTCTAGTGAAGGTAGGTATGCATTTGAACCCCAAAAAGTGCATTTTTGGGGTAGGATCAGGCAAATTCTTAGAGTACATGGTCTCTAAGTGGGGAATTAAAGCTAACCTCAAAAAAGTAAGAGTTATTGCCGGGATGGCACATCCACGAACAGTGAAAATGTACAGAGGTTGATAGGATTTTTAGCAGCTTGGAATATATTATTCTCTCATTTAGCAAATCGGCACCTTCCATTCTTCCAAGTGTTGCAAGAGGCTAAAAATTTTAAGTAGACCGAAGAATGCCAAAAAGTTTTTGAGGAACTGTAGACACACTTGGTAAGTCTGTTAGCACTAACAATGCTGAAACCAGGGGAAGTTTTATCATTATACTTAGCAACTTTTTACAATGCTGTCAGTGCAGTGTTGGTTCGAGATGAGAACCGCCTACAAAAGCCAATGTACTATGTTAGCCGTGCCTTGCAAGGTGCCGAGACGTAGTATCTTTTTGTGGAAAAGTTAATCTAGCACTTGTTACGACTTTATTTGCAAGCTCATCCTATATATGTCCAAACTGACCAGTCTATCAAGCAAATACTGCCTAAACTTGAAGTTTGGGAAGGTTAGCAAAATAAGCTATCGAACTCGAGGAACATGATATATATTATCAATCTCGAACAACTATCAAGGCACAAGCCTTGGTGGATTTTTATAGCTGAGATGCCCACTAAAGAGACATCTAGTGTTGGTCAACAGGCTACATATAAACCATTTAGGGAATAACAAGTTAACAACCCTACCCTTTATCTTTTTCTTTTGAATAGGCCTTGAGGTCCAGGGTCCAACCTTTACTACTGCTAGACTCAAGTTGTACTTCTCCAACTCCTCTTCAGTGTATTTTTCAATTCTTTTTTCTCGATGCTCAATATATGCTGGACATTCGAGGTTATACCTCTTTTGATTCCTATAGCCATTGTTGGCATACCCATAAAGCTACTCAATCTCTATCCCACATGGGTCAGATTTCACCAAAAGAAAAAAAAAATCTACTCTTCCAATTATGGTGGTTTGAAAACTTTACCATTTTACATCGAGACCTCAGGAAAAAGGTAAATAACCCATTGAATTTGCCTACTTTTTCATACAATAAAAATATCTAAACATATTAACCGAGCTTTCGATCTGACCTTCTTGGCATAGAACCTCAAACCCGATTATAGTTCTAATTGATTTGGGTGCCAGCTAGGCAAGGCTATCCTATAATACCTTAGGACCTCGGTCATCAACCCACATAGGGGAAATCTCAACTCTATTTTCAATTGTTCTTCGTACACAGTACAATATTCTACTGGAAGTCGGCAGGTCCTCTAGTCTAATTTCGCAATCCTAACTCCATATTCCTCAGGAATATAATAATTTTTCTTAAGACTCCTAACCTCGGCCTTTTATAAGACCGAGATCAAAGCCTCAGCTGTGACAGTGAATTTCTCTGGGTAAGAATCTAACTCCCTTGCGACAAAATCCTCCCTCTAACTCTTGGATGAGCTCATTGCCACCAGGAGTTTAACCTAATTTCAACCAGTGACGATTCTTCTTCTAAACTCGAATACACTCTTTTTTTGCTTTCCCCTTCTAACCCTTTCCCTACTAACCTGTTCTACTTTTTGTGCCTTGCTATCTCATTAGCCAGACGAGCTCATTACACTTAAATCTTCCTTCTCGCTAGCTAAGGAAACAGATATCTCACCCCACCATGAAGATCCCTCAAATAAAGAACTAGAAGAAGACATACTTATTTTTGTGGTTGACAAAGACTAGCGGTGGCACCAACGATCGGAACTTCACCGGAAATTGAAAACTGGATAGATAAGACTAACATTACATCACGCAGCTACTTGCTGGATGGACAGGATGTTCGCTAGAAATGCAAATAAAAACACACACAAAGCGAAATGCGTAAAGAGAGCAGAGAGAAATGCATTTGACAAAAAGTAACTGCAAATGCCATTTGGATGCCTTTTATAGCCCACTTTTCGTTTTCCACATTCCCTTTCAAGCGTTTCTCGGGCCTCAACACATTTAATGCTCTGGCATGGAAGAATGAAACATCTCAGTCACATTTAACGCAATTAGAACTCTTGGGCGGCGGATGTGACATACTTCATCATAACACTTAAACCCTAAATTTTGACCCTGAGACCCTATCAAGGGTGAGACACTGAGACCTCGGCCTGACTAGTCACACTGAGATTTGGGGGGCTTGTGATGTATATCGGATCTCGGCTTTAAATCCAATAACTCTTATCATGCATATTAAGCCTTATGTTGTATATCAAACCTCGTGATGTATCTTGCATTTCGGTCTATAGCCCAATAGCTTGTGGCATCTACATAAATTCTCAGTTCATGACACAACAATGCGGGAAATCAGTCATGCTAGAACCATGTCAATAAGAACGGATCTTGGCCCACACCAGCAATGTGGGAATTTGGCAACCCTAGCTTATCCACAAGCGGCTAACAGACCACAACATTTGAGGAGAATGGCTACAACGTGATCAACCGTTATAACGTGCTTCACGGATCTGGAGGTAAAGTATATATACTTCGTTAAACCACCAGGTAAAAGAGGGAACCCTAATTTGGGGGAATTCTGTTATTCAGTATTGGAACGACCAAGAAACTCTCTTTAACTTAGGTATCGAAACTTTTATTTCGGATAACCATTATGAGATTTGTTTTACAAATGTGCGTGAATTATATTGCTCCTAATTTTGAGGGTTGTGTTTATTGGATCAAATTGCAGATTACGCCTTCATCACCTGTTATTATTGAAAGCATATAAATAATGATGCATATTTTTTTATTTTTGGATTGTATGTTTTTGTTTTTAAATATTTCAACTATTTTACTTTAGTTGATTTACTTTTTCTGAAAAAATATAATTTTTAGTAAAATAGGAAACAAGAATACCGACATGTAACGTACCATCCTTCATATTAGTCGTGTAAAATGTTTGCTATTCTGTCAAGCACGAATGTGACAAACCATTTAACAATTTTACAATTTGCTTAACATTTTCTAGTTAAAGTTTAATTGACTTTGCACCCCCTTTTGGTAACTTGACCACAAATTTTTGTACAAATAAATTACTAGTATTTGATTATTAATTTTTGAAAATAAAGTTTATCAATGACTTATTATTTGGAACACTTTATGTTGTAATGCCAAGTATGCGGATGTATTATTCTTATTTTCACTTTTTGTTTTTATACCACACTATCACAATTGCTCAATGGACAATTTAGTGATTTTATCAAAAAAATAACTATGACTTTTGAAATAAAATTTCAATTTTGTAATGGTAAAATGTATTTAAACAATAGAACTTAGGGAATACAATATTAAATATTTATTTTAAATATACTCTTTTCTTCTGAAAAAGTATTTAATTTTTAATTTAAATTTATATTCTTATTATTAGTAAAGATAATATAAAAATTTTATATAAAAAATAGATTTTTTTTTTGAAATAATTTTTTTTGAAACTAAACTTTATTTTTAAGATGGAAGGAATATAAGAATATTAAATAAAATGGATTATAACTTTAAAAATATATTCTTAATTCCTTGAACAAAGTGATCCACAATTGAGAGACAAAAGTCCAATGAAAATGATGATTATTTTATAAAGGACTGGCCGTATCAAATAAGTCATTGCCATGGCAAAAAATATTTTTGGGAAATTTACAAATATAATTTTGTTCTTTGTTATATTTTTCTCAAAACCCATTTCATTGATAAAGAACAATCGTAGATAAGAAATCGAAGAAGAAATCGCATAAATTTGATGTTAGTTGAAATTTGCGAATTTAAAATAGCACAAAGTTAGGTCAATGTTGCTAGGTCAACTTTTAAATTTAGTCGAGTTTTAAGTGTTGAATTTAAGTCGTTAAATTTTAAAAAAAGAAAAATTTTGATTTTTTTAAAAAAGTTTTAGTTAAATTTAAAAAAGAAATTTGATTTTTTTAAAAACAAGTTTTAAGTGAAAATTTATTAAAAAAAATTATAAATTTTTTTTTATAAATTTTTTCTAAAAAATCAAAATTTTCCTTTTTTTAAATTTAACTAATTCAACCTACTCGATTTAAAACTCACCAAATTTAGTGCTCGACCTAAAAGTTGACCTATTTTAAATTAATTTCAACTAACATCAAATTTATGTGATTTCTTCTCCTACGATTGTTCTTTATCGATCAAATGGGTTTTGAGAAAAAGATATTTGTAAATTTCCCAATATTTTTTCGCCAATTCACAATTGCACCGAATGGTGTGGTGGTGCTTAAAACGACGACGCTGGGAGAGGCAGGAGATGCATGCACCTGAACATTTTCGTCTCTCCACGTGTTGCGTGCCCATCGCATCCACATACCACTTGCGTGTGATTCACGCTCATTTGACGTCATCCAAGAACCATCTTCGAATGTTTGCTGTTTGACGCCACCGAACGAGTCCGGCAAGGACAATGGACAACGCCGTCGCCAGTTAACGGCTTTCTGCCGTTAGTTGACCCGTTAAGACCACGTGTCGAACAAGTAGAGTGGTCCCATGACTAGGGAGAGACACGTTATAATATGAGCCCCTGATAATACAGGTGGTTTTAGCTGGCTAAACACGGTTTATTCAAATAATCAAAAGTTAATTATATTCGTATTCTCCAAATTTGATAAAACTACAAAACGAATTTTTTTTTTTTTTTGAGAAAACTACAAAAACTTTCATAATTGAAAGTCAACTATTGATAAATAAGGAAAAGAGTAAAATGCTCTTTAATTTATTGAACTAAAAATGTAAATAAAAAGTGAAAAAATAAGTAATATTTTATTATAAATATTATATGATATTAAGGTTTTAAAATTTAATTAAAAATTATACACTTTTTCTTATATCAACATTTTTATTTTTATTTTTTGTGTTTATCAAATTTTTTTAACCCTCAAACTCAAATTTAAATACACACAAAATATGTCTCTTTACTTAATATTTTGCATATATTTTATAATAAATCTTACAACTTAGAACCATAACTTTATATAAAATAATTATTGAAAAAAATTACTGATGAATTTATTTATATACACAATTTTTTGGATTAGTAAAATTTGTTTCATAATATTACCAAATTTTGAGGGGCTGATTATAATAAGTTTGACTAATTAAGAGGTATTTATAGTTTTCTCAAATAATCATATTTATTTTGTAATTTCACTAGAGAGATAGTTGCAATTAGCTCCATAATCAAAGCACTAATCGCTATCTTAAGTCTTTTAATTAATGTTTATAATTTTTTTCCCCACTAATATTGCCTTTCAAAATTGAGTACCGTATAATTTAAGTCCATTTTGTTTTTTGGGCTTTATTAGTCTTTTCATCATGTGGCTTTGGATATTGAGTATCTTTGGGAGTGAGGATTATGATTTCAAGAGAGGAAAGTTATCCAAACATCATCCACTTCGAAATTGGGGAATAATATCATGTTAGTTCTGTACTTTGAAATTAATTTTTGTTTTAAATATATTTTTTATTTAATAATTATTATTTTAACAAATATAAAATTATATTTTTACACTGTAAAACACATTTTGAAATACTATTTATACAAATAGAAATTTTCTTGTTGGCCATTTTCCTTTTGTAATTTGCGATTACCAGCAAATTTTTCTTTTCTTTTCGCCACCTTTTGGCCCACCTGAGCTTTCATTTGCTGGTACACTCTTCCTTTTTTGTTTTGTTTTTTTTTTTTAAACTTTCTCTCAAGTGGTAAAAGTCAGAATATACTTATTCAAGTGTAAGGCTTTGTTTGGAGTGTGATGTATTTTTAAAAAATTATATTAAAATATGTAAAAAAATTTTGGTGGATAATTTTTGATAGAAAAAATATTTTGGAAGAAAAAATAAGAGGAATTTTTTTTTCAAATTATGTGAGAAAAATTTGAACTGAAAATTTTGAATTTTAAATTTTTAAATAAAAATGTATTTTGATGTTTTATTTTGGTTTAAGAAAATTTAACTTTTGTAAATAATAATACTTATCCAAACAAAGACTAAGATTTGTATGGACAATTTTTCAAAATATATTTTTTAATTTTTTAAAAATATTTTTGTAATTTTTAATATATTTTTTATTTTATAATTATTATTTTAAAAAATATAAAAAAGTTATAAAATACATTATACATGCTTAGGATCCATTTGGACAATGATGTATTTGGAAAAAATTGTATTGAAATATATGAAAATTTTAGTGAGTATTTTTTGATAAAAAAAGTATTTTGGAAAGAAAAATAAGAGGGAAAATTTTTTAAAATTATTTGAGAGAAAGGAAAATTTAAAATTTAAAATTTAAAATAAAAATATATTTAGATAATTTGTTTTTATTTCAAAATTTACTTATTTATAAATAAAAATACACTGTCCAAACGGACCTTTAAATTTATTTCAACTTTACAGCTGTATGAATTTTTATGTGTTTTTTTTCATGTGCCCATCATATTGTACATTATCCTTTTTCGCAGTTAGGATCTTTGCATCGTTGAAAGTATTGTGAAGAAATCATGTCAGCCAAGAAATGGAGGTTGGCTTGGCAGGTTGCGTTGATAGAAACTTAATTTTTAAATATGCAAATATATAATTGTATGTATTTTCTTAGTCAATGGCCGGCGCTATAAATTAACCTCTAACTTTCAATGACAAATTTGCCCTTGTTTGTGTGGAAATATTTTTGTCATGAATGTCTTTTCATCCAGGTTACTGTGCTATCGTCCTATCCTGTTTTGACACTCAAAATTAAGTGCTCGAACAATCTGCCCTTCAATAATTGACTAGTTTAGGAGTTCATTCATTCGTTCAAGAAAAAAAAAATCACTTTTAATTTGATATAATTTTTTTAAATTACAAAATATAACACACTTAATGAACAATTAAATTTATAATTTTATATTTTTATTCTAATTTTTTAATTTGAGTTATACATTGTTATTATTAATAACAGTAATATAAAAATTTCACCCCAAAAATGAAATTTTTTTTTTCAAATACAAAGAAATTTTTTTAAACTGAACTCTCTTTTTTAAAAAGAAAGAGTATAATTTTTTTATTAAAAAATATAAAAATTTTGGTAAGAATTTTTTATAAGAAAAATTGTATGAAAAGGAAAATTAGAAAGTGTGTTAGATGAAATATTTTTTAAATAATATGAGAATTTTTTTTTTAAGAATTTAAAATTTAAAATTGAATTTTAAAATAAAATAAAAAATGTTTGAATTTTTTTTAGAGCAAATTTAACATTTTTAAAATAAAATTTAAAACAAACATATCCCAAATCTACACTAACTATTCCAAAAAAGAATAGTTGATAGTGTATTATAAGTTAATTCAATATATACCTTTACATTGCTTCTTGGAGTGAAACAAATTAGTGTTGGGAAAGAATTAGAATTTGGGACAATGTAGGAACAAAGGCAAGCATATATACTATTTGAACAAAGTCATAGTCCAAACATTAAAAGATTGTGATTAAAACATACCACATGAGAAAGTCATAGTCCAAACATTTTAAACTCAAGAGTCTTAATCATGCTAATATAATCATATCAATCAAAACCCTTTAAACACAAGTTTTTGTAAGTTAAAATAATCGTTTGTTAATTTTTTTTGTAAAAATGATAGTAAGTTATTCATATAAAAAACGAAGAAGTGAAGGTTTATTTATTATTTTTATTATAGTATTCTTTAAAATGAATATTTATTCTATACTAGTACATCAATGTTGTATGTTGTAATTAAAAAAAAATTATACTTAATCAAAATTAAAACTCTTTTTAAGTAGAATAAATATTAACCAAAGAAAATTTACTGAGTCGTCATTTAGAACAGGAAAGAAATGTATGGAAATGACATTTTTGTAAATCAGAGGAAAAGTTGAAGGCCTTTTTGACCTTTAACTCGTAACCAAAGGTTTAACCAAACTCATTGGCGTCAACTAATCCCATATTTTAATTTAACATTAACAGAGACAGGGAGAACGACGAAACGATGGCGTGAAATATTAAAAAACAAATAATTAATAATAATAAACAAGAATTACACTTTCTTTGAGTGCCTTGGTAACTTTAATTTTTTTAATACCTTTGATACCAAAAAAAAAAAAAAAAAAAAAAATCAATTTGTACTCAACTGTTTATAACTGATAGTCTTCAGCTCATCAATCACTGGCTGGGATTGTCATAGAGAAATGGCTTTGTTATGAACCTTTTCAATTACAAAATCAAAGCATACTTCTTGAGGGTTTAAATCCATTGCTTTTATCCCCACTGAACCAAGCGTAAGTGTTTTTTTGTTTTTGTTTTTGTTTGTGGGTTTTCCCTTCTTTTTTTTTTTTAAGAGTGACCCTTTCTTGTAATTAGATTTTGAGGTTTTTTTCTGATTGGATATGATTTTTGTTACTCTGACCCTTTTCTTGTATTGGTTTTTGAGGTTTCTTTTTTCTGATTGGATATGATTTTTGTTAGTCTCTGAGGACATAGGACTAAGTTTCTACTGGCAAAATAATCAAAACCCAGAAAACAAAAAACAAAAAAAAAAAAGATAAAAACCTGAGCTTTGGCATAAAATGAAAAGTTCAAAATTTGATGTGGGACGTAATTTAGTGGTGAAAGAATTATTATTTTGGTTTCCGTTCCGTGAGTGGAAAATGGATTGATTTTGTTATGGTCGTTATTTTTTTTGTGGGTGGGGTGTGTTAGGTTTCAAGTGATTTTTAGACAAATTATGTGGTATTGGACAAGATCAAACGGTGGATTCACAGTGTAGTAAGTTAAGTCTGATTCATGTTTATTTAACTCTATTTACTAGGTATTTTTTAAGGTTTTCTGGGTTTTGTACATTAGCTATTTTCTTGGTTTGCATCAGTCTTCAGATGGTATCCAGATGAATCATTGAAAATGATGATTTTCATTGTTACATAAATGGTCCGGTAGGAGCCTTGGGCACTGGGTTTATGCTTGTTTAATTTTGTTCCCTTTTCAGTGGCTATGTAAGCTATGTAAATGAGAGAATTAAAAACAATGACACTATACTGTTTTTTTCTTTTCTTTTAACTTGTAGTAGAACTGGAAGAGAGTTTGTTTTGGAATTTTGATTGAAAGATACTAGTTAGCTGATGTCTGTCTGGGTTGCGAGGTCCTTAGGCTGGATGTATACAGTTTAGGCATACTGAAGTAGAATATGGAGATCTTATATTTAAAATATTAGCTTTGGTATTCAAATGTGCATTTCTATCTGTTAGTTACATTAATAAGTTCCTTTTTTTGTCACTTGTTTTGCTCATGAAGTAATTGGTGATTTGGTATTGGTTATTGTCAGGCTGTTTATAAGAGAGACTATAATGCCCACAATAGCTAAAACTGAAGGCAGTAGGCTTGAGACTGGAGTGCACAACATTCCTCCGTCATCAGCCTACACACAACCCTGGTGGCGTGGTGTTGAAAGCAATTGTCTTTCTTCTTCAGAAAAAAGTGTTGATGGTTCTCCTGGATCTATCCAAACACAAGGGAACGGTGAAGGTGTCACTAAAGAAAAGGATATGAGTATGGCTTCAAATAGTGGTATTTATTTGTGGGTTCTTTCTAATTGTTGTTTTCATCTTGTTCTAGTTCCTTCAAGTATGACAATGTATACTTAGAAGAGTATGTGGGATATTTTGATTGTTGGAATCATACCCTGATTTTACTATGACAATACTCCAAATTGCATATTGATTTCTTTTGCCCATTGAACAGTGGAGTTTACTGGAATATTTTAGGGTATTAGGGAATTAGACATTTGGTTAGAACTGTTTTTAGCAGGAAGAATTGAAAATTCCAGATATTTAATTAGAATAAAAAGAATGATCTCTATTAGGATCTTGTTGGTATGATAGTGGTTTTGTTCTTTTGCTATAATCACCCTGTTGAAGACCCTGGTTTTCTCTTAATGGGTCGAATTATTGCAATTAGATGATTAAATTTTGAAAGTGTGTTGAAGATGCAAATTTCAACTCAGTAGTTGTGATCTGATTTTCTTACCATCCAGGATAAGAGTTTTTTGTTTTTTTCTTTCCAGTATAGCAACACCATCTGGTTTAAGAATACTTAGCACAGCACTATGCTGTTGATAAGCCATGAAGTTCTAAGTCATGCAATAAAGAGGTGGTTACATGATGCTTTAGTTCTTTTTAGTCATAACATAGAGTGATGAAGATTATTGTCATTACGTATGAATAAAAAATAGCTAAATCTGGATGTAATATTTCGGCTACAGATTTTAGTCAGTATTTGCTGACTATGATATCTGCCCTTTGACAATGCTCCCTTGTTTAGACAAGTTCAAATATCTTTTTAGCTAGGAAATAGGCGAAGCTTGAAATCATGACCCTGCTAGGAGAGCTGTCCATTTTGGTACAGGACATTAATTTGGATAGATACTTCTGTCAGTTTACAAACTCACAAATTCTGGCTTTCCCATGTCTTTGAGAATCTGTAAGCTCGTTGACTCTGTTGTAAGAACTCCTTATTGTTGTCCAGTTTGGCTTGATTCATGGTGTGCATATTTATCTCTCCCATTTTTTGATGGGCTTTCTTCTTTTTGTTCAATGACGAAATTGTATTATCTTTCCTGAACAAAATCGCAAACAACCTAGGTGCATGATTTCATGAATCAGGTTTACTTTGTGTTTGCCTGTACAAGTTTATCATGTCTCTTTTCAGGATCAAATGGAAGTGGAGGTCCAGGACACCAGCAAGTCAAACATGTTGCACCAACAACAGTACCGATGGTAGGGCACGCTGATACGTCTCAAATGGAGCTTGTTGGTCATTCTATTGTAAGTTTCTCTTTGTTTGTCATCACCTGCCTCTTTTGCCATCTTTTCCCTTACCAAAGCCCCCCAACTCACCCAACCCAAAACTAAAGAGCAAAGGGAAAACAGACCTAGGGACTGATAAACTTATGTGTGGATGTGAGTAAACAGTAGATGCTTCTCTTTAGAACTTAGAATTTTGGCATTGCTTTAACCTTATTAATAGATTGAACCTTTTGGCCTTCTCATTATAAGACTGACCGAAGTCTGTTTATGTGTTTTGCAGATGTTGACATCATATCCATATCCAGACCCGCAGTATGGGGGCGTCATGACTTTTGGGGCTCCGGTAAGGATAAAAATCCTTTTACCATCATGATTTTTGTATCTCTGTTTTTGTCAGCTGATTGGAGTTTTTTGTAGTATCTCTCAATCATTTTCTGTTTCTCTTACTGATGACCAAATACACAAATGAATTATCTTGTCACCATTAAATAGAAGCTTCCCTGTTAGATATTCCACAAGTTTCATTAGTGAGGCTACAGTCTTACTTCCTTTCATAGCAGTTTGGTAAAAAGCTGATTGCAAACGTAATTATCAGTCTGTCTTGCGAGAAAATGTGTATCAAAAGCCATCTTTTAACTTAATGTGTATTGCTTGTTGACATTTCTTTTATTTGGAGCATCTTTGTATTATTGTGTGTGTATATATATTTTAAATTTTCTCCAACGAATTTCCTAATTTCACTTGTTTACCCAAGTTTTTGCTTTTTTCGCTGAAAGCATTACCTCCAACTATTAATTTAGTTTTCAATTCTTCCATATGCAAAGAGTAATTTGTTTTCTTTTTATCATTATGTACTCACGCTGAAGTTGTAAATCTTGACATGTTGTCTGTCTCAGATGTAAATGGTTGTATTATTTGTGTTTTTATCACATTCTGGACAAAGAACTGTTAGAATATATTCCTTCTAGGAAACTGGAATCCCAAACAAGAAATCTCTTTGCCATTTGTAGTCAAGCAAGATTTAGAATACATAGGTAACATCTCATTGATGATTATTATTTGATTTCCTTGTTTGTGTGGCTCTCTAATATTAGTGCATTCACATTTTATGTGTGGCAGAATATGCCATATTTCTTTAATTATTATTATTTTTTTACAATGGCCATAAACTTTAAATTTTGCTGATTCCTTTGATTGTCTTGAGTTTATGAGGTGTAGGTTTTTATTGGAAATTAGTCCAGTAGTACAGTTTTAAAATTTGAAACTGTTTGACCTGCTGTTAGGTGCATCCTCAGCTTCTTGGTTTTAACCAGACTAGAATGCCTTTGCCTCTTCAAATGGAGGAGGAACCAGTCTTTGTTAATGCAAAACAGTATCACGGCATATTAAGGAGAAGACAGTCGCGTGCTAAAGCAGAGATGGAGAAAAAAATTATGAAAGAAAGGAAGGTAATATTTCATTAAGTAGCTTTTACTCTTTGTGGAGAATTTATGTATGACAACACCCCCACCAGGGTCACCGCCGCCTGGTCTCTTAATCTAAAGTGCCCTCCCTTGACTGGACTGTTTATATAAATAATTGTAATGTATGGACTGTAAAGAGCCTTGGCGCAGCTGTAATAACTGTTGCCATGTGACCTAAGGTCACAGGTTCAAGTCATGGAAACAGCCTCTTAAAGTAATATAAGGTAAGGCTGCATACATCAGGCATTGATGGGCCGAGCCTTCCCTGGAACCCACACATGTGGGAGCTTTTGTGCACTGGGCTGCCCTTTTTATGGGCTGGGGGATAACAAAATGTGGAAATGATCAATTTTAGCATGAGAGTGACAAAACTTTCCTGTAGATAGTTCTAAAGCTCTTGTTTCTGTGACACTTTTTCGTCATGTGCAACGGCATTTGTGTCTTATCTTTCTGGAATATGAGCTCAACAGAGTCTTAATCAGTCTTATCTTTGTGGTATTGAATGCAAATTGAAATGAATTTCATATCTGTTACGTATAAAAGATATTTTGGCAAGTGAAATTTATAGTTTGGACCACTTTCTTATGGTAAAAGGTTTTGCTCTAACATTGAGGTTAATTGTTAGACATGGACATCTGTCAACATTTGTGCTGAAATTTAACATTGTGAGTGTGTTTGTTTTTCTTATTCAGGTAAAAGCATTGTGAACTAAATGTGAATAATGAGCAAATTCGATGCGCATTATCGCATCAACAACATACATGTGTTCTCTGGATAACAAACAAGTTATCAGAGAAGAAAGTAAATAGATTTATCTAACTTGAAATTTTCAGTCATAGAGACTTATTTTTAAAATTTTTTCAGATGTCATATTGGTTGTAATGCTTAGTGGATTTAGATGGTTACTCATATCTTAGGTAATAGCTTGCCCTTGGTATTGTCTTTGCATTTGCATTCTTAGATCTTAAAGCAACTTTGCAGAAGTCGGGTGATTTCATATAACTTGGGGCAAGTTTTGTTCAACTCAGAATGGATTAGTGTATTCCATTGGGTAATATGTTAATATATCTAATTTTACGACATGAAAAATGAAGGCGTCATACAAAAGTTCTGATTCCAATTATCTTTACTAACCAGCAACTTTAAAACAATTTAGAGATCATTGGAAGTAGCTAGAGTTTGAATACAAAGTTGCTTTATGCACTCGATGCTACTTGAGTTTCATTTTTTTGTGCATGGATTTATGGGACTGATGTGTCCTTTATTTTGTATACACTTCATAATTTATGAATTATATCTTGTAGTCAACTTTGGGATAACTTTTTGACCATATTGTGCTATACATGTCCCCTGGAATGCATCTGCATGTTAGAGTTACCACACGTCACAACATTATCTGACCTTTACTGGTTGTCTTCCTATTGAGAGGTGGACAGATCTTGAAGCACGGACATGCATTTAAGGATTCATAGTTGTCATCTAGACTGCTACAGTTATAGGCTGCCAACCCACCTACTGTGCACGTCTCCCTTATGTTTAATCAGTTGATTAAATAATGGATGTGTGATTGGTTTGATGTACCAAATGTCTTTTTTTCCCCCCTCCCTCTGTAACTAATTGAGCACTGCATACCTGTTGAGTGGACGATTTGCTGAACTGTTTATTTTCATTGACCTAATCTGTGTTTGATGTGCCACTTCAGTGGCATGAATGATGTTTTCTGATCTTTGAAGAGGTATGACATATCTTTTTAATTTTGAGTATTTAGATAAGCCCACAGACATTTATTGAACTTGGAAATAGTGGAAAGGGATAGAAGCCATACTAGGCCCTTTAGCTCACAACACAGATACTATCAGTCATAGCCATCTCATCTGCTATAGGTTTGCCACTTGCGATTTGATCAGGCAAGGCCAACTAACCTAAATAACTAAATGAGGGTGTAATACTCTTCCAAAGTAGTTTCTATGATCATTCTAAGTAATTTAAATGCTAAAGAAGTGTTCTTCTCCTGCCCACCATTTCATTCATGAAATAGAAGAGTAACACTACCAATTCCGTGTTCTTCTCATCTTCTTTTCTGTTCCTTGTTCCTTGAGTTTATTTATCTCTTCTTTGACATTCTTCTTGTTATTTTTCTTCTTCTTAGCCTTATGTTCTTCTTTTTGTAACCCTATGAACTAGTACCCTCTCCCTCCTACCTATACTTAGTGTGGAATTCTCTCTCCTTGCGAGGGCCAAGCTTTCTAGATAGGATTTGTTGCTTAAAATTGTTACGAGTGTAAGTATGAAAATTTGGGGGTTCAAAATAAGAAGGATGGATTACTTAATTCAATGAAAATTATCATTTTCTGATCATATCTTAACCTTGTCCAATCCCAATGAATTTGGGCTCATCCAAGGTATCCTGACAAACTCTCTCTCTCTGACAACATATAAGACAAATCCATAGAGTGTGTTAGATTTTTCTGACCAGACCAGTCCATTGCAAAGGTTTAGAATCTCCCAAAATAAAATAAAATAAAGGTCTCAGCTACCTTAGGGGAGCCCAGCTTCGTTTGGATCCAGAGAGTTTACCCCCGATTTTAGCTTACTGTAATTACTGCTAGATTGATGAACTGCTGAGTATCATGTGGGAAGTTTGGGTTATTTCATCCTATAAACTGGTTGCTTGCCTACCTCTTTCCCAGAGAGATTAAGGAAAGGATGAAAACAGAATGAAAATGATAGAGGGAGATGAGGAAAGTTAAAATGCCAACTTGTCAAATCCTTTTAGCTCTGATGCATGTTCATGTTCTGGCAATGCATCTTCAACTTTCTTATATGCTCTATAATGTTGTGACCTCCCTGAATATGCAATATTTGTCTAGGAACTGAATCTCTAGTTAACTTTAAAAATTGCAGCCAGTTTAATATTGGAAATTGAAAGATTTGGTCTTTTCATCCTTGTATGGTTTTTACTTTTCGGGCCTCCTATTACATAATTGTTTTAGATCCCTATTTAGCTAAAGAAGGTGGCTGCGCTCTATCCTTTGATGAATGTTGAGCAGCAGCACCTTTCAGGTGACATAATTTTCTGCTTCTTCTGAAGGAAGTAAATATTCTTGACAAGATGAAACATCTAAGTGACCACCATATGCAGACTGATATAGAAAATTTTGTTGACTGATTTTGATTGACTGTACACTGCAACAGTTTTATGTCATTTATGAAATTATCAATGAATCTTTAAATTTAGTTTATTATTATTAGAAATGTGTGATTCTGCCTTTACACTTGGGGCCTCAGTTTAGCTGATGAAGTGGGTAATATATTTTCTCACGTCATTGATAAAATCAAATTGAATTATGCATGCGATGTGGTTAATAATATCCAGCTTGGTTTCATTTGCCTTTTTCCAAACTTCTTGTTGTTCAACAGCAAGCAGTGAAAGAGCTGTTGAGGTTTTTCAGTGTGATTAGTTTATACATGAAGAATAATGTTTGTCATCATCATAAACTGCATTTCTTCTAAAAATTATGCAAATAAAATGGGCTTTACTCTGCTTTGCTATCCTGTTTTGTATACAAAATTTCATCCCCCTTGAAGACACTGCTTAAGGATGTATAAAATAAGTGCATCACTTTCTGATAATAAATGCCTATGCTACTGAAATCCTCATCCATAGAACATATTTCTTTTTTTTTTTTTTTTTCTTTTTCTCTGTGTTCTGATTTGCTTTTCTTGTCTCCTCTTTTACTGTTTCATCTTGTTTTTCTGTGCTGGAGAGCTATGAGGTGGAACAAAAGCATCTTTGATGCTTTTAATACTCCGGAATTGAATTAGCCTTCTATGAAGGAGCTAATTCTCTAGCAGTCTAGCTTCCTTTTTGAATTAGGCTTCATAGAAGGCCTACTTCTCTAGCTTCATGATTGAATTAGGCTTCATAGAAGGCCTACTTCTCTAGCTACCAGGAGCGGTACTGCCCTTACTGAATAAGGCTTCAAGGAAGTCCTTATTCTAGGGCAGCTCAACCCATGTCCTTTTCTAATTAAGCAAAGTGAGTTGATCGGCTTGGTCGCCGAGACCAGGGCTCCCTTGGAAGTTCAGATTATCGCTAGCATGCTGCAGAGCCCCTCCGAGGTGCTTCTTTTGATGCATGAATTGCGTTGGCACCCCCAGTCTATAGTTACCAATTGCTACTTGGTGCTTTTTCTCTTTTGAATGCCTTTAGATGCTATTGTCCAGATATAATTTGGATCTTTAGGTTTAGAGCCTTTTGGGTGTCATCTTTTTATTTCTCTCATTTTATTTTTATATCATTTTAGCCATATCTTCATGAATCTCGGCACCAACATGCTATGAGAAGGGCAAGGGGTTCTGGTGGCCGTTTTCTCAATACCAAAAAGCTTGAAGGCAATGCCTCTAAGTCCACATCGCGGGAGCAAATGAAATGTGGGACTGCCACTCCAACGCAATCAGGCAACTCTTCAGGGTCTGAGCTTATCTCGACAGACTGTAATGGGCATTCTGATCACACTGGAGAGAAGGGACAGGTTTACTCTAATGGCAATAGCAATGTGCTTGGAACTTCAGCATTTTATTATTCACAATCTCATGGAAGTGATAAAAGGGATGCCTTATCCATGGGGTTGCGGGCGAACCAAGCCCTACATGGGGCTGCATCTAGCAGCTAAGGAACTCCTGCGCCTTGGGATGAAGAGTTTGCTTCATCAGTCATCACTGTTTTCTGTGGTTTGAGGTGTTCAAAGAGAGCTATCATCCATGCAGTTGATGCTGGTGATGTTGACCCTTCCTACCTAAGGGTGTGCATCTCTTCTCTGTAGCATGATTTTGCTCAGGCAATTCATTCTTGGCTTGGTTACTTTTTATATGTAGGGCATGGGGGGAGTAACGAATAGTCAATGGTGAGCCTCTAAAGTTTTCAGCTCTCCATCAGTTGCCATTTTTCTCCCTTCATTTCCTTACCTGTAAATTAAGATAATGATGAAATGGCTAGGACTAATCTTGGATTATCATCCTAAACAATATACTCTTCAGAAACTCAGAGTTGTGTGGATGATGCCTGTACTAACTGTTTATCTTCTAGTTTTGTTTGTGCACTTTGGCATTGCTGTTGCTGGTCAGTATTTTGATTCTTTGTTTCGGGTGAGTTCTTGGCATGCAGTCCTTGAGCATTTAGGTAAGACCTGGTTAATATAATTTATAAATCAACAGCTCATTTTTTCTTTAGAATATTTCGAGCATGCTTGACCTGTTGAAGGAAAGAGCATCTTGCAATAGGTGATAATGTGCAATATACAAATAGAACTATATCAAATCAAATTGTTTCTGGAAACATTCTTTATACTGCAATTTATGGAAACATAATTTCCAATTTCTAAAGAGACTATAAAGTTGTAATATTCAATCTACTCTTTGAACGGGTTTTGTTAATGGCTAATATGTGTTGGCATAAGATGTTTATAAAGTATAAACTTAACTACATTAGTGGAGAAATACCATTCGTGTAATAAAATTATTCAATATGGTTGAATTCTCAAATTTTAAAATGGACTATGGATTATATTATAACTATTAAATTGTTATTCGATCTCCAAAAATAGTAATGAAATATTATTATAAATTTTTTGAAATGGATTGCTAGATTATCAACTGTTAAATCACCATGCTTTATATTTGAAATTACTAATTCCTTGATTTCCTACTCGTGTTCACCTAATATTCATTCACTTTTAAGCTTATTATTCTTTTTTTTTTAAAAAAAAAAACAACTTTAACAAGTAATTTTTTATTAAAAAATAGCTAAAAAAAACCAAAGCCACTTCTTGAAAGCCCATGAGACAGCGGAATCACAGCCCAAAATTCAAAGCCTCGCGGCCTTAAATTCACAACCCAAAGGGATCAATTGATTCGGTGAGTTAGTTGTGATGAGCCCACTGCAAAAGAACGTCAAAGTAGAAATGTAGCCCTATCAGCATTTCCCTTTGATGCTGCTTATACCACCGCCAATGTGGAATCCTTCCTCTTTTCTTTGGCTCTTTTTTATATGGGTTGATAATTTGTGATTGATTTGATTTTATTCATTCATATGTGTGTGATCTTTCCTTTGAGAATGTTTCTCTTTGAATGGTACACTGGGTTGGTGATATTTTCTTTTTCTTTTTTTCTTTTTAAAATTGAAATTTCTGGATATTTTTGCCATTTTTGGTGGGTTTTGTTTCTAGGTTAAAGATGGATTTGGGGTTGGTTATTGTTTCATTTTGATTGGGTTTCTCATATCCCAGTGATGAAACATTTAGTAATCTGAAGACTATGCATTTAAATTGGTGCTCCCTTTGCAATTACCATTGCTGAGGTAGAGGAACCATGGTTTCTTTCCATGTGGATATTAGGCATTCTGAGGGATATAGCTTGTTACTAATTCCTAGTAGTATAATTTTTCATTATAGATATGAATTTTGCATGCCAATCTGCCACCGAAAGCAAACTTGGATTTTTTGCGGGGGAGGGTGGGGCGTCTGGTGTTGTCGGGGGTGGGTGTTTTGGGTTTGGTGGATGGGGGCGATGTCTTGAAGCTTAAAAGGTTGATTGATATATATCTCATTAATCATAGTTCTGATATATATGAGTCTATACAGAAATGGGATTCTTGGTAGAAAATTGGAGGATCAACAAATTGTGTCTCCATGGTTATATGGACATGGAGTAATGCGAACGGGATCATAATGACTATGTTTGTTTGGATTGTGTATTTGAAAATTTTGTATTGAAATGTGTGAAAGTTTTGGTAGAAATTTTTTATAAAAAAAAAGTAATATGAAAAAATATATTGAGAGTGATTTTTTTTTTTTTGAAATAACGCGAGTAGAGTTTTGGTAGAATTTTAAATTTTAAAATAAAAAGTTGTTTGGATATTTTATTTTTGTGATAAAAAAGTTATCTTGCTAGAACTGCTCGTTTTTTATCACAAGTTTATGATTTGGTTTTTGAAGCAACAAGTTTAAGAAAACAATTTTTAATTGTAGGTACAAAAAAAAAAAAAAAAGCCGCCAATTCAGTAGCATGGACTGCAATAAGGTTTCGATGTCATTCTGTTAATAAAAAATGACTCGGCGGTATGTTAACTAATTGATCCACTACAAAAATGAGACTATAGAAGTTCAGAGACGTGAGAATGGAACAAAAAATTAGGATACTTAATCGTCTTCCAAAAGGAGATGCAGCTACGTTAAAAAGACAATTATCTCATTTGCAAAGATATTTGGGCGAGATTAAATATATGAAAGACTATTTGGTTTGTATTTTAAAATTTATTTTGTCTCAAACACGTCTTTTAATATTTTTTCTATCTTATAACTATTATCTCGAAAAATGTAAAAATATAGTTTTGGACTGTAAAATATTTTTTGAAATATTGTCCATAAATAAATTTTTTGCAAATAAAAACACGAACCAAACATGTGTTGAATTCTTAATCAGCAATATTTCAAAGGGGTAACTTCAAACTAGAAGAAAAATAACACAGCTCCTTAGATACCCAACATTTTTATCAGGGTAACATGAAACATGATCATCCTTAATGATTGGGTATGATGCAGAAGTGGAGTGGTACAACGCTCGCACAAAAAAGTGCCTTTGTTAAGGTGGGGTTTTTTTTTAAGTTTTCAAGCAAAGGACAAATTGTTTTAAAGAAAATTAGTCAAAAAATAAAAAGAGATCGGGAAATACTAATAGCTTTAGCCTCTGGGAATTCCATCATTCAAGTCTATTCAAGCCTCTCCTTTCTGAAGTTGTATCATTTTTGGCACATTGCACTGTAAGCTTAGCAATCCTATGAATTTAGCAAATTACTAGTAGTTATAAAAGCAACTGAGCAATTGAAATGAGAAATTTTGTAGCTAGATCCACAACTTTGGTTTAAGTTGTATTCCTATACGCTTTTTCTTGGGAGGGTAAAAAGTACATATAAAACAATTGAGGCGCAGTACTTCTGTAATCCATTTCGTAATGATTCAAGTATTTACCTGTATTTTTATAACAATAGAGATCTGGGATTTTAATAAGGTAAAAGAAAAACAGAATGACAGAAACTTAACATTTCAACAATATATTGAATTGAAAAATCTATATATATTTCTTGTTACACTTATAATGAACATGGATCAACAAGGTATATGATCTTAAAAAATGTACATATATTTATCCGTCCGTATTAGACATGGGTCAACATTTACTGCTCAGGTCGGAATGTAGTACAACGCACAGAAGATTCACAAAAGTAGCAGCACAGAGACACCCCCTCTCCAGTTTCAATAGTGCTACTGCAATTACAAAGGTTGCATCTCTAAAGTAGTATGCTGAGAGCCATTTGCGGAGGATGGTGCAGGATCCCTATCAGCAGCACCCATCTCTTGGACAGGAGGAGGATTGACTATGGTCATTGGCACCACCATATCATCTGAGAGACGTCCTTTCATTTCCCTGTGCTCCTGGCACAAGGCGCACCAATGCATGCAGCAGTGTACCAAGCAGGGGTCACATGGCGAATTCTGTCAGAACAAGGAAGACTATAAGATATCGAAGTATTTGGATTAGTAGGGGTAAGATGTGTTCAATATAGCATATTTCCACAGCATCATGAATTTTAAGCAATTACAAAAGGCAGCAACTTAGCTCAACACGAAGTAGCCTGAATGTTCCAATTATAAAAATATATATGGTTTTAATAACTGCCAACATTATGCACTATGAATTAATGGACCAAAATTCATATAGATGCTCTCAAATGTAACTTCTCCGAACTCCTTTTGTAAGCCTTTAGAACTGCGAGCAAATTTGGGTGAGGTAACTTCCAATCAATTACAGGGGTGTAAGCAAGCATTCAACACAAATATTTTAGGATTCAGCTCACTCCATGGTGCAATGCAAAGGCAGGAAACCAGTAAAAAGGCAAGGACATAATGACTCCCAGCCGATGGTACAAAAAAAATACAAATAACAGCAACAACAACAATAATAATAATAAACAATTTCATACAGACACACTGGCAATGCAGGAAACATATGGGAAGAAGAACTTTCGAAACTCTGGTCCAGTTACAGTAACTTTTTGGACTAATTAAAAAAGGTACATGAATGAACACGAACAATTCTAGAGGACATATATATGCAGATGACAGAGACCAAGTAACTCAAGTAGGGAAAATAGCAGACAAGAACCTCTGGAACAACAGCCCCTGACAACATCTCTATGGTTCAAATGATGATTAATTCGGACAGGCTTGAATACAGATTTCAGGATGCAGTTTCATGGAGATTGTTTAGCAGAATGCGTACTGGCCCAAGTCTAGTGAAATTTAACATTCCCAATCAATAAAGGAATGCTACAAGGTTTTCTACCCTTTTGCCCTGTATGAGTTCTGCTTAGTAGGGAAATGTGCATCAAACAGCTAGTAACATACGAAACATAGAAATAGGTATTTAAGATGTCAATGATCACAAATAAGCAAAGAGAAACAATTGTCACCTTGAGATGATATTTCTTCTGGAGTGACTGCCTTACAAGACCAGTGTATATCCCACACATCCACCAACTAAATAACAAACCTTCACAAAAAAGAAATGAGGTCCTTGGATCCACTCCATAGAAAATTGCTGTTGCTGCTGCTAGTGCCATCCCACCCTCAACAAAAATAGCATGACAAACACAAGGCGTGGTCCATGGAGTATCTTCTCTCAAGTTCTCTACATTACGTCCAAACAAGACACATGGGCAAAAGAGTCCCTGCCAGCCTATAAAGGTAGAGAAGACTTGGCAAATCACAATTGGAAGTTTTCATACAAGCACAAGGAAAACTCTAATGCGCTAAATGTAAACACAGATTATGCAGAAGGTAACCCACAAGAGGTCAATCGATTGAACTTCAAATGCATAAGACAGTAATTTAGTACCAAGGAATATCAAAAGGTACAAGTTATCACGATAATTTGATGCATTGCAATTCAAAATGATGCTGCAGATAGGAGCAAGTATTTTCGCAAATCTTTACAAAAACAACAGACATAACACTCTACTTCTCTAAAGGAAAAATAAGATTTGCAAAGAAGTAATCTCTTAAGCACTGGTTAAAATGTGTGAAGAAGTCTTGATGCTTGACCAGAAATCAGGAACATATACATAACCACATAATATACCAACGACATCTCATGTGGAGATTCCTACTTGATGCTTCCACAAAAAGTCACCATCCCTTTTTCCAAAGGACCAGTCTTTGTTTGATAGAGCACTGGTGATAGAAAGAGATAAAAATAAATGCCAGTTTAAAGAAAGAGGAAAACATGAGAGCCTTTTCTAATAGTCAATTTGAAAAAAAAAACCAATATACTATAGTTAAGTTTCCATTTAAGGAATGTCAAATCCACTTCAAAATAGGCTAAAAGGAAAGTTAAAACAGTAAATCTGGGAATTAGGGACGGAATGTACATCCAAACACTTGGGCATATGTAACAGTGAAATGAGGTTACTGGATAGCAATATATGAAATGTATAACTGCCACATCTTAAACAAAAATTATTGACTGGGGTCCCAAAAGGAGATCTCCCAGGACGCTTACAGCTTTCTGTATCTTCTGCACAGCCAAATATTCCTGTTGTCCATGGTTCATCTGCAGGTGGCTCAAAACTTTCAGGTAAAGGTTGTCCACATTCATTGCACTTACGAACAGACAACTGCACATTCAAAGACACAAATCCAAAAGATTATCACCCAGAATGACATATTATCTCTCTCAAATACACAATGACATATTATCAAAATGGAAACTATGTTTCTTCATTAGCACATTGCGCTCATTGAGCAGCTCAGAAGATGAAAAAGGTGCAGGTGAAAGATTGGGTGCTAACAGGGGGGAGGAGAATGTGACACTAGAAAACATTTGAATTTTTCAAGGACCAGATTAAGCTTTCCAATAGAATTTGCTTCAGCCAAAAGGCATGAAATGCCATTGGCTTCCTGCATATTCAACTCCTGCTCCAAAAGGTTCCCACCCACTTCGTGATTCATAAATCTCAAGAATTTTAATCATTTGAACAAGCAAACATTCATTCTACCAATCAAAATTCTAAAATACAAATGTGGGTGTTATGATATGAACATCAAATTCCATTCCACCACCTCATGCAACAATTAATGCTTGAACATATTGGAAATAAGTGATTTCATAACAGAAGTTAATTTTGGTACTTAATCCCTAAAAAAATCCATTGACCCAAAAGTTTACCAGTTAAAATATAGCCAATCCTATGTACATCTTTGTAATGGTTGGACAAATGGCCTTAATAACCTTAAGACACCTAATCATCTCAAAGCTTCTAACTTGCTGCGAATAAAGCACGCAGAATTATTTAATTACATCAAATCATAACTGAAACGGAAAATGAATGACCTGAGGGACTTCAATGGGTTGATTGAGCTCCCCAGGCTTGATGTCCTCCAAAGGGGCTCGATCTTTGGTCAACTTCACATATCTTGACGGATTTTGCCCATCTGCCATCTTCTGATCTCTGAATCAAATCCATGAAAAGAAATCAAACCCAACAATTAAAAAAAAAAAAAAAAACTTTGAACCCTTTAAAATAGCACAAATCAAACAGAAATCTAAACATTTCCCAAGTTCCCACTTTTGACCAACCCCAAAAAGTCACGGATCAGAAAGTGTATGAACAAACCGCATGTTTTGATATTGACTCAATGATGATCGGTAACCGCAAAACAGATGAAAAGGGCAAAAATCACTTCTTTTTTTTTTTTAAGGTCCAAAATGTGGCCAAATTTGGGTGAGAATTTAATAGGGTTTATTACTCCAGTGCCAGCCTACTCTACTAGGATAGATTTGGGTTCAGGGAATTAAAACTTTAATCAAATGTGAAAAGTTTCAGCCTGTAGTTATTGCAGGAAGGCAGCCATTAGTAGCGAAAGGCTTCTAGTGAAACAAATCAAAAGG
Source organism: Gynochthodes officinalis (assembly GCA_020080225.1). Lineage (NCBI taxonomy): Eukaryota > Viridiplantae > Streptophyta > Magnoliopsida > Gentianales > Rubiaceae > Gynochthodes > Gynochthodes officinalis. The sequence goes on from CM034616.1 coordinate 41,937,212, forward strand.
GTCGATAAGGCAGCCATTGGCATCAACACCCCCAAAATTCCACCAATAAAAATCCAAGAAGATACAAACCCACAGCATCAATTATCAGAACACATAGCACGTACAAAAAGCATCTAAGTTTACAAATTTAAAACTCAAAGTAAGAATAATTAACACAAAAATGCTAGCATTTCCATAGTACATCAAACCCAGGAGGATTTTTTTTGTTTTGAAAAAACTAGCTTCCAGTTTACCTGAAATTTCAGTACACAAAAAAGAATCAAAGTATACCAGTTATTGATGAGAAAGAGAGTTGAAGTTGTTGGGATGATTTTTCTCTTCGTTGAGGTTGAGGATTTGTTGGAGAAGAGAAAAAAGGAGAGAAAAGAGAAAGGATTTTTTGGCGAGAGTTTGACGCCAGTACGAGTTTTAAAACTTTTTAAAGTCGGCGTCCGCACAAATTCGAATTAGATCCAATCTGGTTGTTTAAAAGATTATTGTCAACACCCCGGTTTCAAATCAAAACATTTCTTCAATTTTAAATTCGAAAATTTTGTGAAAGTTCTAATTCAGCGTGCAAAAGGGATTTTTATTTTTATTTTTTTATGTATTTGTAGTATTTTGTGAATTTTAGATTTTCTTGCTAATGGTAAAATAGGCTGTTTTAGTTTTACTGATTAAACAAAAGAAAATAGGCAATTTGCCTCTCGTCCTAAGAAAAATATATAAATAAATTCTGCATCTCTAATCCGGTGAAAATGGAAAAAAATATTTTATAATTTTAATTAATCACATAAATTTTTCTTTTTTTTTTTTCCCTTTGCATATAAATAAATAAATTATTATTTACTTATTTCTAATTACATCATCTCGCGACTCACGTGATTACGTTAATTCTGTCGAATTACACCATCTCATCGAGCAAAAAATATATAAAATATTTGTTTTGTGAAAATGGCCTTTGGTTTGGATGACTTTGTCAAAACACAAATTAGTCAGTAATTTCGTCCCCTACAGTCTCAACTAAAGAGTTAAGAGCTTAGACCAAGCAGGGTAGAAACTATGGATTATGGATGATTCAAACTTTGAAAAATACAAAAAATAAAGAGTCTTTATGAGCTCAAATGCAGAACTACTCGAGTAACTCACAAGTTAAAACTTCATCAAATTAACCAAAGTTTATAATGCTCCAACATAATGATACAAACCATGGAGAGGTTTAGTTCACTATTACGTGGATGCCATTGCCACTTTGCCAGTAACTAAAGGGGATTATTATCAGAGTCTGTTACAGCGGGTGAGCCTTCGCTGGGATTTTGTTTATACAACACTTTTGAGCTTAACCAAGTACTTTCAAAAGAGAGAATCCCTGCACATTTTTCCGTATCATCGAATTCGCAGATAACGATTATGAGTACTTTCCATGTCCTTTTTCTCACAGCTTTGCTTGTTCTTGAAGTTGTTCCTGTTCAAAGCATCATTATCATCACCTCAGAAATGAGTACTGACTGCTACAAGAAAGAATGAAAATGCACAAGAAGATACAATACCAGTACTAGCACCTAATATACTTCTTCAACGTGGAATCTTTTAAAAAAGATGGTAAGAAGAGCGAAACTTTCTTATGAAAGGGGAAGAAAATGAAAAGAAAAATGACATATAGATGCTGTTTCCGGTGGACTTATTTACACCGAAAATTTGGATATTCTCTTCACATCATGAGCTCCTTTTAGACAAATTATTTCCAAATAATAACATCAGTTATTGACTCTTGAATCCACATTATCAGATAATATAGATTTTTGAGACTATGGATCAAAAGTGAACAGAAAATACACAAAATAAGAGAGTATTTCGAACCTCTGTCACAAAGAAAGCATGGAACCCATATGGAACTCTATTTGATAAGTCAACAACGGCGACAGGATCGGGAGACATTGTTTTTGCATCAACTACATTTACTGATGATTTCCTGCACAAGTTAATATAGACCTTTTGTCATGGAACTTAATCTCTGCAAAGCTTCTGTAGCAAAGAACTTTAATCTTTAAACTGTGGGAACAAAAGAAATGAGATGCATAAGAGAAATTTGATAACAATCAATTCTGAGTTTTGAGATGTATGAGAGAGGCAGTTCTGTACCCTGTTGCTTCATCATGTACAAAGAAGATCAAATAGCCATCATCTTCTTCAGCTGTAATACCAGGCTGGCGAGGAACAAAGATCGCCTCAGAACCAAATCTTCCAGGTCCAAGGTCAAAGATGCCTTGAACATTACCACCAACTTCAATTTTTGTCTTTCCACTCTCTGGTTCAGCATGCAAATCAAATTTGACAATTCCTGTGACCTTGGCAATGCTGTTCAATATGGTCCCGTACACATACCGCTGTTTCCTATATTTGTATATATCCAGTTATACACAGAACTCACAAAATTGAGGCATATTCAAAACAGGCATTTCTATCAAATAAAACAAATCCCTTCAAAAAGATAAAGCAAAACCCTGATCTGTCCCCAATCCTTATAAGGTCATTGATTAGCAGAACTTTCCACATAACGTGCAATTAGCAGTGATGAGAAATAAGAAATTAACGCTATCTTTAAAGTAGACAAGTTCAAAACAGCACAGAAAATTTTAGCAGACACCTGCCAGTGTAGTTCTCGTTAATCCTTGGGAAATCAACCGCAGACTCTGATAGTTTTTTCTGTGAGGCTATACCTGTTTGCATGTTGAATCTCATTTCATACCTGATGAGTACACAACCAGAATAAGGAACACCTTTCAGGTGTTAACAGGATCAACATAGTAAATAGATAATGAATCTCTTACAGCTCATTTGAAAAATTTTCAAGCTTTTCTTTCACATTTCCGCTAACCATGTCGAGGTCAGGATTCTGAACACGGCAAGTGATGAGAACAACCTCTTCTCCCTCCTCCCATGCATTGGCTGTTTTACAGAAAGAAAAAGTTCAGTCACGCTTTCAAGGGAGTTCAAATCCAATCAGAGAAGGACAACTGATTGAAGAAAAAAGGCAATCAGAATACAATGTAAATGAGACAAGCTAAACAACAGAATTATCAGGATTGAATCTGAGCTCTTGAATCGGTCATCAACCTGTTCCAACTATAAGAGAATCCAATGGTGACGTTCATGCAAGTTTAGGAAATTTCTATGAAACAAAAGCTTTTCAAAACCAACATTGCAAATAGTCTGATATAATTGACTATGAATTGCCAGGAAACATGTGCAAGTAGTTTAGGCAATGTTTCTTGCAAGCCATAAACATAATCACAAAGAAAAAAAAAAGGGAAAATTACAAAAGAGAGACCATAGATTGAAATGATTGATTGATTAGAAACATGACAAGGGGGACACAAAGGGCAAGGCAGAGTATACTTTAAAAATATGAAGACACAAAATATGGCTAGGTTCTAGAGTCACTGACAAGGAATTGGATGTAATTTTTTAAATAAATCCACATGAGAGCCAGAAACATACAAACAGATTTGAATCTACACGTAAGAGCTTTCAGATTTGTGGTACTGTGGAAAGAAGAACTAAACAAAAGCATCCAATTTATTTCAGTAATGGTTGGCTATAGATGAGGAAAGCTTTACAGATAATGAAAAACTTGAGCAGCTCAAATCATGTGTGAAGCCACTAATGACTTTTGTGCTCAATGTTTTCCATGTTCATTAACAGGCAAAACATGAATGGAACCCTGAGCAGAGACATCTTAGCAAAGGCATTGTATTTATACTAAAAATGATTGAATAATTGAGATTGAAAACTCGAAGAGGACAAAGCCTTGAAGAGATGCACTAGTAAACTGTAGAATTTCAATTAAAAGAAGACAAGAAAGTTCTTTAACTCACCATTGTGGAATATGAAGCAGTTTGGCAGCTCAAACCATTTTATTAGAAGATCATTCTTAGAATACCGAGGAAGTATACCAAAACGTGCCTTTTTAGTTGCATCAAATGAGAATATCAGCTTTTTATCCTTCACCATTTCCTGAAGCACAAGAGTGATATTTTTTAACTGTTATGAATTTGTAGGTGCCAAATGCAAGGGAAACAAAGTCAGTAGCTACTTTCTAGACACTTATCAAACAAAAAGTACCAAGTAACATGTCTCTCTAACAAGGAAGTGAATAATTAGAAAATCACCCTACCTGTGGTTTAAAGTACAACGGGAGATCCAGGAAAATAGCATAATTTTCAGTAATGGCAAAATCATGCATCATAATTGGATCTGAAATTGTTATTGGCACAGGATCATCCATTAGGCCCTCCTTGGATATAACTCGATAGGTGATATATGGTGGTGTATGTGAATAGCCAAAGGTAAACATCTCCCCTGCACGTAAAAATGTTGTAAGGGAGGCTGCTAGTTATACTTGAAAGAAAGTATATTTGAACTTTTAATATTTAAATCTGTAGATTATTACAAAGATGGTACCCATGGCATAAATTTCAATCTTTCCATGCTGATTTTGCAAGTTTAATCTGTTGTGGCAACACGATTCAAAATGACCGCCACATGCTGTCAATGTTCAAATCCTTCAAATCTTGCCTTCAACTACCTCAACAACTAAAGAAGAGCATGATTGGTTGGCTACCTCAATCTTGACTATAATATTCTGCCAACAGCTCTATTTACAAGATATAACTCTCATTTCATAAGCCACCCCTCCCTTTTTGCACCAGGTCCACAGTGGTCAGAAATCTTAGAACCAGTGAATTTCCCATCTGAAAGAGATAACACAAGTTCATGCAATCCACCTACACCTTCATTTCTCTATATTCAATCATACCACACTCTTAGCTTCTCTGTAACTGAATCACGCAGCCAATTATTGCTAATATGTAACCTACTCCAGTAATGGGCGTGCTTTGTACCTTCACATTCTTATATTTGTTCAAAGTCCAATTAAAGTAGACATGCATATGCACAAAAAAACACGCAGATGTTGATCGATATCCAAAGTCATGGAAATAATAAAATCAACAACTAACATAGGTTTGCTACTTGATTAATTTTTAATTGCTTGATCTGATGCAGGTGAGAGCTGATAATAATACTGAACCGAGTATGGACTTTCATAGTTGTCCCAAGTATGGAACCATCAATCACAAACCTTATTGGGCCAGTCTCATGATGCCTAAGACTATGGAATTAGCTTTATTTACCAATTATAAAGAGTCAAATTAAGTTACACGTAATTTAATTGATGGTATTTAAACTAATATTCCAAGATGCTTCAGGATAACTAGTTCTAACCAGCCATATCATCAATTTGGAAAAAGTGGGGACAATACTCATAACATTTCTCTTACCAGTGACTGGGTCAACTTTTGGATGAGCAGTGAAGGAATGTGTCAATCGTTTGTCATAATCCAACATGCCTACAGTTTGCAGGTCTCCATCTTCTAAAACTTTCAGCACATCTGGACATTGAGTAAAAAACAACTTATGATACTGCCAAAATTAACCAAATGCATTGTGATAATCATGTCCCTAAGCAAAACGTGATTTTATCAATCTGATATGAGACATAGCAAAATGAAGCTGAAGGTATTATATATATTATTGTGTCTGGGGCTGAGACAGACATTACCAGTAACATATGGTGAGTGATTTAAAGGAAAATGAAGAGAAATAACCTCAGCCAGCCTCCAGATCAGTAGATTAATACATCTAGTTGTTCCATGGATTGAGAAAACAAAAAGCACGCTTACATGGTTTATCCGCCTCTTGAAGTGCCAAGAGTTTTCCGTGGTGATAGACTAGAGCTGTATTTGCTGGAAGAATAAGCCATGAAAATTCATGTTAAAAAACTTCCAAGGAAAACTAATAGAATGGTTGTATAGAAAAATTTATAATGATGTATAAACAACTAAACAAGATACTGAAGCATTTCCAACAAACTGAAAAAGAAAAGAGAGATGCATAAAGAGTGAATAACTGTCACTGATCTTCTCACCTGTTCCAGTTCCATAGGTCAGATCCAATACTTTCAGCTTTCCTCTAAGAATTTGCATGTTAACCATGAATAATCCCAATAACCCCTTGAGGTCCCCAACCTGACAGATGTAGCAATTAAGAAGAGTGGATAAAGAAGCAGCATAAGCCCCACATTACCACCACTTCCCACAATACAATCAAATTAATAAGCTTCACATAACTCAAACTGTGAAAACCATCTCATTCAAGTTTGACAAATCAAAGAAGAAAAATGGAATTTTTTATTTTCTGAACAAAATTTATTTCATTAACATGTCTCTTATAAAAATATAAGGCAAGACTGCGTACTTCAAACCTTTATGGCCTGACCCTTTCCTAGACGCTACACGTGCGGCGGTTTCTACGCATTGGGCTGCCCTTTTTTAACATGCTAATGCTTTCACTCATATATCAAAATATTTGGTTTCTTCTTCTCATTTTATATTAATTCAAGTCTTTTTTTTTTTTTCCTTTCACAAGTTAGATGATGAATCTCATTTCAATTACTATTTGCTGGTAACTAGACCAGATTTTATTTCCTATTTAGTAGACATCATCTCCAGATTTAAGTACCTCTAATAATCTTCCAAGGACCCTTGTTTCTTCTCCCCAAAAATGGGCTCTAAAAAATATACCTAATTCCAGTATTGATCAGCATTAATCAATTTGCTAAATCAAGAATAAGTCACTCAATTCCTCATCCAAGAATACAGATATTTAATGGAATGGGAATATGTCATGGAAAGCCAGGAGCAGAAAGAGATAAGAGAATCATCAAAAGAAAAAGACGAAAAGTCATAAAATTACTGATTTAGCACAAATACATACCTTCATAAACTTAGCTCCTCCAAAATATTCTTCTTGTTTCAACCTTGATGTGTTCACATAACGGGAAACATATGTTGCCTTTCCATCCTTTATACGGACACCATGAATCATTCTACAAGAACAGCAGCACCAAGAAAATAAATCTTAAGAACATTAATTTTATATGGAAACAATTTCCAAGGGATCCTAAACCAAATATTCAGATTGCAAAAATCAACAAATAAGACAGACAGATATAAGCTGCAAATTATGCAGAAAACAATAGCTGATAGCTGTATAACACCATTAAGAATTTCAATTCATCTCTCAAAAAGATATTAATTGAAAAGTTGTTATACCCATCTATAGCTTTAGAGAAGTTCTGATCAAGTGAAATAAATTTAATTCACAGCTTATTTTAATTGAAATCCTGTCTCAAATAGATAAAGTGCTATCTGCAAAGGATGAATGAATAAGAAACAGAGCACTAATAGTAGTCCTTTTGCCACAAATCAGTGAATCACAAGTAACTCAGGAAAATGTGTACTCTATATCTTCAATCAGGGATAAATAAACACGCACCCATCTCCATCAAACCTGCGAAGGAGAAGAATGAGGGTGAGGTTTCATTGTGTTCCACATTAGCATGTAAATAAACATCCCATTCAATTTGACCGATAACAGAAACAACAACATATAAAGGAAATGATGAAAACTTGTCCTCCTCCCAGTAGAGGGTTGAATTATCCAGGAAGATTTCGGAGTGCAGCGACAAAACCTAAGGCTACTTGATGAATTTATTTATGATGGAGGAGGACGTACCAATGGTATCCAGCCACTGGAGAAAACTTAGGATTAGGGCCAACCCTCACAAACTCACCATTGAGGCATTCCTGCAATGAATTTTTTTTTTTGGTTCTACATCATATAGTTAACAAAGGGCAGAAATGAAATGCTCGACACCAGCACATCAGATATTTACTGTACAGCATAAAGCATTTTTTCTCATCATGTGCCATGTTCATCATAACATAGCAGCCACACAAGCATAAGAAAACAAATATGCCATAGTTTACGAAATGTATCTCCATTAATCCACAAACATCTACAACTGCTAAACTCTGAGAAATTCCTCCCCAAGCGAGCCCTGTTAGGGAGACTATAAGCCAAGTGCAGATGAGTGGTCTAGCCATACAAGCTATACTGTGGCTCAGGTCCTTGATGATCTTCAAATTATGTATAAAATTTGGCATTTTGTTCTTATTAATACATCATATGCCTGCGGTTCCAGCTCCTGACAACTAATTCCAGTTTTCAAAGAACTTTCTACATTAAGTTTTTTCATTTCTGAATAAAATGAACATCTTGTAAATTTTAGCAATTACAACAATCAAAGTTCAAGCACGTGTACCGTGCCAATCCTCAAGTTATTATAGAAGATCTGTACAGTAAAAATCCCAAGAAATCAAACTTACACACACATTAATTCATCAAAAACAAGAAGACCAAAAACTAAATCCACATTTTAAGTTACACTACACACTCAAAAGCGCATAACGAAGAGAAAACGTGTGGACTTACAGGAAGATGACCCTTAACAGGAAGGTCCTTACGCGGAGGAGTCTCGTCAATAACTGGAGCAAAATTACCAGAAAGATAATGAAGAGGTTTGCTAGAATCATACATCAACTTCACCACAAGTTTTTCAATCCAATCAATCACCTTCGAAGTGAACCCTTTATTAGGCATTGGATTCACAACCACAATTTTGCTTTCCTCAACTCTCTTCACCTCTTCTTCTCCTCCAATTCTCCCCATCTCTGCAAATTCCCTTCCTGCGCTTCAATTCAGGACAACCCTTTTGCTGATTCTCTTTATCTTACTGATTCCTCCACCAAATAACCAAAAAAGAAAAAAAAGCTTCTTTTTTATGATCAAAAGGGGATAAATTTAAGAACGAGAAATGACCATTCCCTCTCCATACCAAGACAACCCCCTTCTAATTCCGTTTGTACTGCTGATTCCTACCTTTAATCAACTACACATGCACCATTTGTGTGGTTGTCGAATGGTTTGGATTGGAAAAATGGTAGAGTTTTTCGACGTGTAATGACAGTGATCAACATAGAGATAGTGTATGATAATATGCTGGTGTGTTGAAGTGATGAGAGTGTGTCGTTGATTGAATTGTCGTCATCATCACCATGACATTTGTTTTTTTTATTTTTCCTTTGGTATATGGGATGGGACTCAGGCGGGGCCGGCACGAATTTGTCGAGTTTCGTAGCTTCGTGATGCCATTCAACAGCTTTGATGCTTCCACGGTAGTAGGATGTTTTCGTCCTTTCTGATATTTCTGTGTTTGTTTTAATATTTATGTAAGAGAAGTTAATTTAAGGAGTAAATTATATTTTTAGTCCTTATATTTTTTTATTTGTTTTAACTTTGCCCACTGTACTTTTTTGTCTCACTTTGGTTATTAAATTTCTAAAAATATTCCAAATTGGTCATTCCATTTATTTTCCCCGTCAAGTGAGATGAAAATGTAATCACACACAATGCATGCACTTATGCTATAGATAAAAGCATAATTCTATCCTTTTAGGTGTGAATTTCTTTGGCAGTTTCTTCCGTCTCCTTTCACACATAACAATTGCAGTTTCATTTTGCGAATTTTGAACTTAATGCAAACTCGATCTTCAACCCCCAATCTGTAAACCCTCAATCTTCACCCCAACCGAAACCCTAGCGACTACAACGGCATCGACGAAGAACCCTTAAGCATAAATTTCATTAGCAGTTGTCTTCTATTCGTATTTGATAGTTGCAGTTGTAGTGAAGACATTCTCAAAGACATTTGAAATCGAATCTTCAACCTCCAATTGTAAATCCCCAATTTTCACCAGTCGAAACCCTAGGCAACAACAGTGAAGAAGAATTTGTAAATACGAACCAAGCAACCCCTTAAAACCACTGCAACGGATTAGAAAATAAGGCCATTCGATGTATATATGGATCCTTACATGATTTATGGTGAGTCTCTGACCTTTTATATAGTATTGCGACTAGCGATCTGTGGTGGAATATAAAATATCAACTTGCATTATGGAGAATGATGTGAAAATTTCTGGGTTTAATAGTGATATGATCCAAACCCATGTGTTTGAAGATTGGTTTGGACCACGTCACTTGTTAAAAATTTCTATTACAAATTTTAGATGGTCTAAACCCTTGTCAAGGAAAATAGTATATATGTGGTCTTACATGCTAATTTTGTTTCAAAATCCATATTACATTCACTTCTTTTGCAGTGTTGTATACTCATTGATTTTCCTTGTCCTACATGCTAGTTTTGTTGTTTGCTCTATTATTATGAAAACTGTATAGCCGCACCATTACTAATGCTTTTACTGTTGGTGTGTTTTTTTTTCTTTTTTTTTTTTTTCTGTTTTGTAGACTTAGATGGTACTATGTTCACTGTCCATATTCACCACGGTAGACGGATTATTGAAGACAAATATAAGAGTTACAGTGGTGGGGAGGCTAACTATGTAGACCTATGTGATCCGAACATGTTTTCCTTACATGAACTCAATGAAACGTTGAAAAAGTTAGGACATCCAGAAGACATTGTGGTATAGTACTATTACATTGACCCAATTAGGAATATCAATGATGGGTTGAAAGAACTATAAATTGACGTGGATGTTAGGAAATTTTGTGCATTGGTACAATAGTATAAAGTGATAGAGGTTTATTGTGACCACAAGATGGAGGCTGAAGTGAAGGAAATCGAGGAACAACCGTGCACAACAGAGCCCATTATTGAAAAAAAAGGTAGCGTGGTGATAAAAAAGATTAAGGAGGAACAGCGATGCATTGGCTATAGTGCCAATAGGGATTCAATTTGGGATGTAGCGAGCACTGGAGCATTCTGGCTTCAACCAAGGTATGCCTCTTGGTTTAACGGAGTTTCTTTCTTGCTTGAATGTTTTTGCTAATGCATTGCGTTGGATAGATGGTAATGGTGATGAAAATAGAGAGATAGAAATCAAAGGGTAGTTTGAGCATGTGGATGATGGCAGATTTGCTAGTGGCAGTAGTGGCAGCGATTGCGTTGAAAGTAAAGGACTTGTAGGGTGTTATAAAATTCGAACCCATTAGTGTGTATAACTAACGTCATCATTGTAACGAATGTGTAGGAATGTAAGAAGGTGACAAGAAACCTGGTAGAATGAAAACAAAGACTGATACTTTACATGGATATATAGAAACGAGTGAAGGTGTGTATGTCATGTATCTTAGATAGCTTAGAGTTTACAATTGCTATGCAGTTGGTCATTGAAACTTTAGTTGTGTCCCAAATGTAGTCACCATTTTTTTTTCTATAATATCATATTTAGTCACTGAAATTGTTCTGAAGTTGCAGTTTAAATTATTGAACTTTTATATAGTCCCAATTTTAGTCATTCACTAACCTGTTAGAAGAACCAAATCTGGTTAGTTATTATTTCCTACAATGAGTTTGTGGTTACTAAACTCTTCTATTATGTGCTAGGACTAAATGTACTTATTGAGGAGCCTGCTTTTGAAGTGAATGAGAACACGCAGTATTGTCTTTCTCATGGAGATAAAGAATCTAATGAGGTGGTGAGAGGTGAAAGTGTGAAGAGTGTCGTTGTTGATGAGGTCACAGAGTTTGACAGTGATGACTCAGATTTAGTTACAAGTAGTGAGAGTGACTCGGATGATGATGTCCATGAGAAGTCTTCTGATTCAGATTTGGACTTCTAGAATCTTGAATTTTATAACCCATACACGGGGAAAGAAGGTCAAACAGAGACTCAATTAGAGAGTCAAATTACAAATGAGCAACTATACACACAACTTGAGACTCAAAACCCTCTAGTTGATAAGCCTAAAGCAGGTAGGACAGAAAAAGATTTTAAAGTGAATTCTTTTTTTTTTTTTTTGTGGACGAAAGGAGCGCGTGTGTGTTTTTATTTTTATTTCTTACCCCTAAAATGGTGAGACATTAAGTATACACGTTTCATTCTGTTCCTTAAAAAAAGAAAAAAAAAGCAGATTTCTAATGAATTTTGCTTTTAGATATAATCCTAACTTACCTAAATGGTAACATGTTGATTATTCATTCTAGAAGTAGCACTACTAGAGACCACCATCTAATGAACGTACTAGTCTAATTTTCTCAAAAGATACTTCTTATCCTAGAGAATTGAGTTAGCCAAGTTCACTTATACAAGAGCAAGAAATAAAAACCAATAACATCTCTCTATGCGGGTTGAAATTCTGCTTTGGGCCCATTCTTCACCACTGAAAATAATAAATGGAAAAAAAAACTTAGAAGTTAGTAAAAATAGCAATTTATTCCCAAGGAGCTATAGCTTTTTGTTGTCGATGGCTCTATTGTTTGAGTTTTTGGTGATTGAAAGGACCTATTTTGACACCAATACTATGGATTTTAAAGTAGAACATTAAGTTCAAAACATAGTGTGAAAACAATGGAAAAGCTTAAATAAGTTGGAATATTCGCTAAAATATTAGTATTTTCTACACTAGATTTATTGCTAATTCAACCCTCAAAAAATTTGTTTTGCTCTCAAACATGATTTTATGACTAATGGATATTTACTTTAATGTAAGTGAAATTGTAACTAGTCAAGTTTGCCAAACATATTAGGAAACATACAACAATAAACAATTGGAAGAATCATTTATAAGTCATGGATATTGAAAGAAACAGAGTAAGTTTGGCAAAAACTACTCCATTTAGAAACAACAACCGAACCTTTTAGAGACCACAATGTCGCTCATATACACTCCACTATCCAATTATGAACGATATTTTTCTTTTCAAACTAAAGGATTCTATAGGATCTACCATGATGACTTGATTAAACAACACTACAATTATTAAGACATTCCTCTAAATAAGAAAGTTTCTCTACCTATTTATAACATATCTTGGTCTACTTATTATTGGTGTTTGATTATCTTTCCTTAAAAAAACACAGGTAATCTAGACATGTTTCACTCAGATGTATGAAAATAATTTCGACCTTTATTAGTATTTTTATCTTTTAACAAGGATTAAAAATTTGCTTGGATAAATTATCATATTAATATTGAATCTATGTAGTTTACATGATCTTTAATTTTTTGGTAAAATTATGATTTTATTTCTAGTGAAAAAAGATGACGTGCTCTATTCGTGCCACATCAGAAAATATCATGTGTGTGATGTATGTTGCATCATCCACTACTTTTGAAATGGATAGTTATTTCTCTTTTCTACTTGTATCTTCCTCGTTCTCCCTAACAGCTAGTTTCTTCTTTATCTTTATCTTTCTAGTTCTCCTTAATATCTAGTTTCTTTCCTAGCTCTTTCTCTCTCTCTCTCCTTCCCTCTCAGTGGTTAATATCCAACTTTGCTATCTTTTTCCTCTTTTTTTTTTTTTGGTAGATTCCAATGGCTAGTTTTTTGTTCTATATAAGTTCCGCTCTCGTCAATGGCTAATTCTATTTGAAATAGATAGTTATTTTTCTTTTCTACATTTATTTTTCTCATTCTCCTCAACGGCTAGTTTCTTCTCTATCTTTCTCTCTCTCTCTCTCTCTCTCCTTCTCAATGGTTAATATCCAACTTTTTTTTTTGTTTTTTTGTTTTGGTAGACTCCAATGGCTAGTTTTTTCTTCTATATAAGTCCCGCTCTTGTCAACGGCTAGTTCTATTTGAAATGGATAGTTATTTTTCTTTTCTACTTGTATTTTTCTCATTCTCCTTAGCGGCTAGTTTCTTCTCTGTCTTTCTCTCTCTAGTTCTCCTCAATATCTAGTTTCTTTTCTAGCTTTATCTCATTCTCTCTCTCACTCTCTCAACAGTTAATATCTTACTTTGCTCTCTCTTTGTCTTTTGTAGACTCTAATGGCTAATTTTTTCTTCTATATAAGTCTAGCTCTCATCAACGGCTAGTTTCTATTTGAAATGGATAGTTATTTTTCTTTCCTACCTGTATATTTCTCATTCTCCCTAACAGGTAGTTTTTTTCTCTATCTTTCTCTTTTTGGACGTTTTCAGCGGCTAGTTTCTTCTTTATCTTTCTCTCTTTGGTTCTCCTCAATAGCTAGTTTTTTCCTTATCTCTATCTTTCTCTCCCCTCAATGGCTAATATCCTACATTTGCTCTCTCTTTGTCTTTTGTAGACTCCAACAGTTAGTTTTTTTTCTTCTATATAAGTCATTTCTCAACAAAATTCCATGTTTTCTTTCATCTATTTAACATCACATCAAACATCAAAGTTCCAACCACTTTATTTCTTCATCAAATTTCCTAGGAAGCACTATCATAATTTGAAAAAAAAAACAAGTTTACAGATGAAGAGTTTAGGAGATTAATGGGAGTACTAAGAGTTGAACCAAATTTAGTTGAAATTGAATGTCGATGCACGTTAAGAAGATTAGGAGATAGCTACGGGAAATTTAGAATTTCCATTGATGGAAAACTTGAGATTGATTGCTGTTGTCGCCTTGGTAGTCCAAAGGGTAAATTTTATTATTATTATTATTAAGATCTGTTTACTTGTGTTCTTTATTCTGCTACATATATGCCTAGGCCACGAGAATTGCACATCTCTATTGTCAAATTTAGCACAGAATTTGTTATTTATTCTTATGAAAAATATGCACAGAAGGAAGGAACTAGTTCAATTTGGCTATAATGTGATATAATTCAAAGCACAACTCTTTAGTTGGTTGTATAAATAAGGTTCAGGACACGAGTATTGTATGTCCTTATAGGCCAAATTTAACAGAGATTGTGTTAGTCATTGTCATACAAAATGTTCGTAGTAAAAAGAGTTAGTTCTATTCAACAACAATACTATAGAATTTAAAATGGAACTCTTTAGTTAGTTGCATAAATATCTAGACCACGAGTATCGCACGTCTCTATTAACCAAAATTAAGACTAGTTGTGGTAATTATAGTTATTGAATATGTGCACAGTAGGAAGAATCTAGTGCTATTCAACAATAATACTATAGAATTTTAAGAACATTAAGTTAGAAGCATAATGTGAAAATAACAAAAACTAAAAATGCAAAATATTTAGATCCTTGGCTAAAATGTTGGTGTTTTCTAAACTAGCTTTAGTGTTGATTACTCTTTACAATTTGTTTAATTCTAACACATGATTTTATGATTGATGGAAATGGTTATTTACTTTGATGTTAGTGAATATGTCACCGATTGAGTTTGGCATGCATATATGGAAAAACACAACAATGGACAATTGGAAGAATCATTTATGGGTCATGGATAGTGAAAGAAATAGAATAAGCTTGGTGAAAACTACTTTGCTTAGGTATCACACTCAAATATTTCAAAGACCACAACGTTGCCCATTTGTGCATCGTGATGAGTTTATTTGTTGCTCCAAATGCAACAAAGAGCGTCGTTTTTCCCTTAGAACTAGAGAACAGTGCATAAGTTACCATGATGCCTTGCTTAATCAAGAGTGGCAATGTTCAGACATGCCTAATAACCAGTATGTTTCCATATCTGTTTATAAAATGTTCTAATCTACCTATTATTAGCCTTTAGCTATATTCTTTCAAAAATATGAGTTATCTAGTCATATTTTCCTCTTAATTATAGTTATCAAAATCATGATTCTACTCATAAGATCACACAATCCTATGATCCAAGTGTGTAAAATCTATCATGAGTCACACAATTGTTTTTCTATAAACGATCTAGCAAAATTAATGGGATCAATCATAGTAGGATTAGCCAGATCATA
Source organism: Gynochthodes officinalis (assembly GCA_020080225.1). Taxonomy (NCBI): domain Eukaryota; kingdom Viridiplantae; phylum Streptophyta; class Magnoliopsida; order Gentianales; family Rubiaceae; genus Gynochthodes; species Gynochthodes officinalis. Next base: position 41,952,828 of record CM034616.1, read on the forward strand.
TGATCTTACTGATTCCACTTTGAATTTTTCTGGGTAATTTGAACCATTTGATGAAGCAATTAAAATGCCTAAAAATATAAGTTGAATGAATTAAAAGGATACAAATTCTTGTAAATTTAATAAATTTTAGTGTTAGAAGAAGTGAATTCTCTCTCTCTGTCTCTCTGTCTCTCTTTTTCTCACAAATTTAGAATTTCTTTACCTACCCAACTTGTAAATTGGTAAACAAAGTCAAAATCTTGCATAAAATAAGAAATTTTTGTGAAATAAAATATTTATGAAAAAAGAAATAACTAGAAATTTACAAATATGATACTACATTCATAACCCAAAAAAGAAAAATAGATCAATTACTTAAATTTTAGTTGTTTGATACCATGCTCTTTCTATACATATCCAAGTAATATGATAAAATTTTGCAGCTTAAAAATTCAAATAATGAATTTATATTGCCAAATTAAAAAAGCACCAATATGAAATTTCTTCTAGCACTTCAAATTAAAACAAAGGTGAAATATCTTATTATTGGCAATTTGATAAATAATAAATCTTTTTAATGAATTTCAGAAAAAAAATTTGAAAAATAAAAGGTAATTAAATTGCTTTTGCTATTCACATACTGTGACGACAATTTGTTGTCCACTTTCAAAATCTTTTTTTGTTCCAAAAAAAGAGTCAACTTTCAAACTGAATTTCAAAAATACCATTACTAATAATAATTGTGTATACTCAAAATTAAAAAGTAAGAATAAAAATGTAAAATTATACATTTAATTTGTGCATTAAGTGTGTTGTGTCTAATAACTAACAAAAAGTTGTATATAAACCAAAGTTGACTCTTTTTTTGGGATGGAGGGAGTACAATATTTGTTTAGCATTTTTGGTATGATCTCTTAATTCTACAACCCAATTTTATGATCCCAAATCAATCTTCTGTAGGATTTTGATCCTACAAACATTGCCTCAAATATATGGGAAATATCCTGGCCTTCTTCAATACTTCTATCTTTTAACAAGGGCTTAAGAAATTGCTTGGGTAATTTGTCATAAAAATATTCAAATCCATATAGTTTATATGTTCTTTAATGTTATGGTATATTGATGAATTTGACTCTCATTAAAAAACATAATGTGTTCTATGCGTGCCATATAAAAAATTATGATGTGCATGACATGTGTCTTGTGTCACGTTATCCACTAATTTGACTACCTACTACAACATTTATCTTTTTGCATGCTTCAACCTGTAAGTTTTCTTTCTCAAGAAGTTTAAATTCCATTTCAAGTTTATTTTGATTGATAGAAATTTCAAACTATGTAAATTGTCTAAATTGCACAAAAATTTCTACAAGGGATCATGCTTAATTTTTTTTTTATTATGTTGCAGGCTAACTTGTGATGATGTCGAAGAACGTAAAAGTCGGAAACCATGCAGGGGATGTCCCAAAAAGTTTAAATGCAAAGGTTGAATTAGATGTGTCTGTGTAGGTTTGAAGATTGTCAATGCCAAATATGCACTGATTTTATACAAAATAAGCAAAGCAAGAGGAATGTAACTTTTTTGAGATGGAAGTGGGGCAGAAAATTATTTGCTTTCTAAGTGTAGAAAAATGAAGAACTATATATACTCCTAAAAATTTTGATTTTTTTTCCATTATTGACCTACAGTCTCGATGAAAATGATGTTTTTGTGTCATTTGGAAATTAATAAGTATTTGCTTAACTGAATACTAGATGCCAGTTCAAAAAGCTCGTGAGATGCACAGTCAAAAGTGATTTTACATATTCCTGTTTCATAGAGTCACATAAACTAACTAAATATGTCTAGACAAAAGCAATTTTTGGTACTTTGTTTTTCCCTAGATCCCTATCCCATTAAAGCTTCTTACATACTTCCATGACTTCTCATATTCTACTCTATTTCATGAATGTAAAGCTCTGAAAACATCCTTAACAAGCAAAATACAAATAAAAAAGATGAAAAGAACAAGAATAAGAAGAAAAACATAAAAGGAAACCTCTTTGATGGTAAAGAAGCTGGAAGTTTATCAATACCGGATTTGATTTCATTGAATGTTGTTTCTATTCAAACAAACACTGGTGTAAATCCATGTAAACTAGAATTTACCATTTCTAGATGTCACTTCTCTTTTTTGTCCTCCACCTAAAACCAATGTAACAAAAGAATGTGAAAAAGTTAAGAAAAAAGTTGATCTATTTATGAACAAACATACTAATGGTCTACAACACAAAGATATGTAAGGTTAAGCCAGGAACTAATGGAAGGATTTGGGCCACGAATAAATGCTATACAATGAAGAACAAAGAAACTACCTTTTACTAAACTGGATATAAATTGCACAAAAATTATCCTTACTCTCTTGAATGTACCATGTCTCCCCTTTGCTTGCTTAGAAATATGTGTCATTTTGCCTTACATATCAACTACATTCAAAAGTTCCTGGTTTTATCATTAGAAAACTTGCCTATGAGAAAACCGAGAGGTGAAATGTAAAACTGCCAAGAATAAAAAGGAAAAACAGGAATATCTCGAATTTTGTCCAATCCCTTCTGGATTGTTGTTGATCGTCGGAAATATCCCATTGGCGTACTTGGAAAAGTTTATAGGCTTCCTATTCAGAAGGATTAACACTGTCCAAATTAAGGTTATTGGTGAACCTGTACTCCATGCATTCCCATATTATCTTAATGTTGTACTCAACAAAAATGATATTAGACCCTCAAGATTTATAAGTTCTATAAGTTCAATGTTTGTCAACAAAAATTAGAGTAGGAAATATCAACAGTAGGGGGTGAAGAAACTCAACACCACTAAGATACCTTGCTGCTCTTGTAATATGACATATTAACTATACAATATCTTTAATGAGTTAAGGTAATTAAAAAGCTATCATAGCCAATTCTCAAGAATTCATAGAAATAATTATCTTGAGATGCACAAAGATTGCCTCATAGGTGCTCAAACAAATGTCAAAACTATGGATTTTTTTTAAAAAAAAAATGGTGAAAAAAACCTTAGCCACCATGTCTGGCTTAGAGCATAGAACGTACTCCCTTGTCCTGAAAAAAGCATCTATTTTCAGAACTTTTATTCATTCAAAAAAAGAAAAAAAAGAAAAAAAAAGAAGAAGTCTTCTATTGAGTGAAATTCTTATAATATTATAACAAAAAATGATTATGGTGCAATAGCAGTGCATTAATTGTGTTGCACCAAAATAAAAAAAAGAAAGTTATATTTAACTAAAAGTAAACTTTTTTTTTTTTTTGAATGAAGGGAGTATGATTTATTTTGCGACACTAGCTAGACTGCAATGGAAAAGTCGTGAACCCTGTGTGCAACAAAAAAGTCCTAAACTGCGTGCATGCCCATGCATATTGAAAGTCAAAATGACGTAGCAGAACGGGTTGTTGACATTGGTAGGTTAGAAAAAAAAGAAAAGATGAAAATTTTTAGGGAGTTATTGCTGGAGTTCCAAAAGGATGATGGGCGCATTTGTCAAATGCGCCAAATTTTCATTTTTTTTTCCTAACTTACAAGTGGAAAAGATTCTAGCAAAACTTATCACAAAGGTATTCGTACTACTAGACCTGACAGAGGCTCACTCTCTTTTCTAGCAAATAAATAGTTCATCACCAAGAAAAATATGAATAAAATGCTTAACATGTTTGCAATGAAGCGTGACATGGTAGAACTTCCCAAACCACATGACCCTAACAACCTCTTTATGCTGAACATTGATAACATTAATCGCACAATTTAACAATGCATTTTGTCTTTATTGCAATCTGAAAATTTGTACTGGCTGCCAATGCTCCTAAACTTTGAGAAAATCATACTTTGGTATATATGGTATTGGATTAGTTTTGTGTTGGTTCTCAATAAATGTTTACGTAAGTCAATCAAGTTATGCTTAGATAGTCTTCATTTTAAGACCCGGAAGAAAAAATCTAAATAATTTTTTATTCAAATTTAAAATTTTCACCAAAATAATTAAGGTAAAAATACAAAATAAAATTGTATTTGTAATCTCAAAATGAAATTGAAATACACATATTACGAATTTATATGGTAGTGACAAAATATTATACAAAATGCACTAATTGCATATTGATGCAAACAAGTACTAAATTGTCACATTTTGAATTTGTCTAGCAACATGAAGGTAATAGTATGAGTATTTTTGTAATAAAAAAGAATTATTTGCAGTTTCCATATTGATTATTATGAACAGAAATTGATCAGCGCATAGTCAAATAATACCTTTGATTAGTACATTGTAATAATGACTCACTAAAAGAAATAATCAGTTGGTTTGTACCACATTTTTATTTTAACAAAAACATAATGAAATTACTTGTTAAATTATTTGCTAAAATTTAATTTTAAAATTTCTCAAATTAGAAAGAAATCAAAGGACAAACTCTGGACACATTACCAATATAGCACTCAAAATCTATGACTCCCTTTGTCATTGAAAAAAAAAGAAAGAAAGAGCCCATATTGAATTTGGTATAATTTTTTTTTTTGTTATGGGGTGCAATACATTTAATTATAATTTTTCATTTTTGCCCGTTTATTAATTGTAGCTCATACATAATCACTATTAGTTAGAGTAATATAAAACTTTTATTTAAAAGTGAACTATTTTTTAGGAAAAAAAAGTTTTAAAGCGGACTATTTTTTCTTTTCTTTAGAATGAAAAGCGTATTATTTTTTGATAATTTGTGCCGCATAGATAACTTCTTTCATATAATTTCAAGAGTAAATTACATTTTTGGTCAAAACTTTGTAACTATATCAATTTTATTCCACAAAATCTGTGTCTTGACAAATATAGTACCTAGTATTTCATACTTTGTCTAAATTAGAACAATTGGCTAGATTATATCGAACTTGTTGGGGTTATTTTATCATTTGACTCTTTTAATAAATAGAGTAGATTGTAACTTTAATCTTCAAATTTTAAAGTGGTAGTAATGTTAGTTCTCGAACTTTTAACATGAACAAATTTCGTCCTCAAAATTTTAGTTCTCGAAGTTTAACAAATTTCGTCCTCAATGTATTAATTAACAAATCTAGTCCTCGATGTATCAATTTGCTATTCTCATCTTCTTCTTCGTTTTCTTCTATTCTGTCATCACTAATAATTCACCATCTCACCTACACAATTGTGCTATCTATTATGGCTCATGATTCTATTACTTCATTAATGTCACCAAATCTTACCAATCTTCTACTTCGTTAAAAAATCTAACCAACAATCACAAGTTTTCACCACCTTCATCTCTTATCTATATTATTATGAAACCATGTCTAGTATTCAATCACCATCTGATAACTTGATTCTCCATTTTGTCACTAATCATTTGTGCCTCTTTTCTTTTTTTTTTGGGGATAAATTCAATCTTACATGAATGAAAAGTGCAAAGACAAAGAGTCATATAGAAGACATAAAGATAATGGTTCAAGAATTTAAATTGGAGTTTAAATTTGATTTTTCCCCCTAACATGGTCGTGTTAAATCCTCAAAATTGCCAATATAGTTGTAGTTCATCCATATCTACTATCTATTCAATAAAAAATTAATCAAGTGAACATGTGACGGCAAAGAAGATTCTAGATGAGCACCTATTGGTAATAAAAGCAAAGTAATTTGCACTAATAGTTCCTCAAATTGAATTGCAGGTTTGATCCTTAACTTAAAAGAGACTGTATTTTGTCTGTTAAGGACTGTTAGGAATTACAAAAGTTATTAGTGGGAGTAATGAAAATGATAGTAAAAAGTATTTATAAATTTTTTCTATGACTAATATGGCATCTATATTGCATAAGCCACAAAGTAGAAGTTTGTCTAAATATCGGCCAATCTAAAACACGTGGACATTATATTAGTCCTTAAAAGAATTTAGTGATATTTTTAATTGTGGGTATCATTACTCTTACAATTAATTATATGTTAAACTATTATCTTTCATTCTAGTATAAGATTAATCATAATAATTTGGTTGAATCATTTTTAGAGTAGAAAAATAACATCATCAATTTACAATTTTTAGTTATCATATTTCCATCATTTTATTTTCAATTTTATTCTAAGAAATTATGGTATCATGATGTAATTTATGAACTAAATTTTGTAACTATTTTCTTTGTACTTCAAAATATTGATAATTTTTTTTGCAATTATTATTCTTAATGAAAATCATAAAAAATTTGGTGAAAGCCATCTTTTTTGTGTGTGTAAGTAAATGAGGAGGAATATAATCCTTATGTAAGGATCATTCTATACAATTTTCCGATATTAATATACATTTCAAGCCTAGATAATTTCTATAAGAGATTTCCAATGTACCATAAGATTTTCATTACTAAAATTCATACTTTTCCAGATTCAAACAAATAGGTGGAATTCTATTATTTTTTCTTGAAACATATACTTTTATGCATACCCCTCTTGGTTTGTCTATACTATAATATCTTCATAAGATGATAGATATTAGCTAGTAGGTCACCATGTGCTGCAATTATAGTTTATAGAATCAGGATTCTACACAAAATTGATTTAGAGTAGCAGAATCGGATCGGTGATCAGATCTTAAGATCATAAGATTCTAGAAAAATTGAAAAAAATATAATTTATAAATTATTTTTCAAGAAATTATTAATCAATATATGAATAGATATGTATAGTTTATAATTAAATGATCTTACTTCAATTTTTATTTCTTATAATATTTTATATGATTTTCTCAATATTTTAGTTGCATTTGCGATCGAAGGGTATTTATATTTAATTTATTTATTTATCATTAAAAGCTAATAAAAGTATGATTAAACTAATTAAGTTATTTATATAATGATAAATCTTAATTTTGCTTAAATATGAAAGTTTTTTTGAGTAAATTTAGCTATATTTTATTCACATAATAAATGTAGGATCGTAGTTAGAATCAGGATAGTTTTAGTAAATTTAGATTGTAAAATCGTAAGATTGATGAGATCGGATCAGAATTTTGAAAACTATGGCTATAATCATTGGCACATTTGGAGCCTAGATAATTAGTATATAATTGTAGTTACTTCCCATATAAAAATTTTATCAAGTTATTAGTGTGTAATAATAACTATATTTAAATTCTTACATGTTGTGATTACTGAAAAAATATATTCCTAAAAATAAAAGTTAATCTTATACACAACCATAATATTTATAATAGAAAGAAAATAAAGAAGAAATAAAAAGTGAGCGTAAAAGAATTGAATAAATGTATCATTTTTTATATTAGTTAGTTAATTTGATCTATATCTAAAATGAATTACATTTAGGGTTTATTTGACCCCTTAACTAATAGTCAACTCAAATTACTTAATTAAAATTGGAAAGATGAAAATGTCATAAAAAAATTTGAGTTTGAGAAACAAAGATAAAGTTCTTTACAAGTGCAACCAAGTTTTGCAGAAGTTCTCAAAATTATGCTATTTTTTCGTCTTTTTTGTACAAGTTTTGCCAATTTTAGTTAAGTAATTTGAGTTCAATTATTTCATTAGTTGATCTTAATAGATGTTAAATCAAGAGGGGTTTTCGTAGTTTTCTAAAACTATAAGCTTCAATTAGTGATAAAGTCAAAACTTGAGGGAGGTAGATATAATTAGGCTAAATATATTTGAGTAAATTATATTTACCTTTCTCGAATTTAGCAAAACCATCATGTGAATCTTCAGATTCAACAATACTATTGAATGAATACCGTAGTTTGGAGAAATTACTAAAACTCTCTTAATTGATCAAACCTTTTTAGCCTGGTAAGAGTAGGAAATTTGATGGAAATAATACTATCAATAAAAATTTATTTTTTATAGACAAATTTACCCCTCACAATTTTTTAAACAATATACTTTTTTGTTTCCCAATACAAAAGATTATAAACTACACTTTTAACTGAGGGTTAGTTTGTTTAGTGGGAAAGAGTATAAGTGAGGAAGAAGACTTGGATATGAGTCTCCCCATTCACTAAGGAAAAAAAAAGTATGTAAAATATTTATAGTAATTGATTAAGTAAATATATGTAAGGGCCTCTTTGATAAAACTAAATGATGAAATTTAAATATTAAATGCTAAAATAATTAAGTTATTGAAGTCTGAATGACTAAATAATTTAGTTTTAAAATTATTGAACTAACTAATATTATTTGATAACATATTGATCTGAATGTTACATTATTGCGATTGTATAGCATGTTTTCCTTTCATTATATATATATATATATATATATATATATATATATATATATATATATATATATATTTGCAATTTAATGTACAAAATATTGATTTTTGAAATTAAGTAATAGATTTTACTCATGAAAATGCATAACAAAATAGTACCTATCAAAATTAATGTTTAATATAAAAAGAGTAAATATTAAACATACTTTCAAAGGAGAAAAAGGAAAACCACTTTTGACTAGGTGTTGTGAGGGGAAAAAGGGAAAATTAGAGTTATTTATCATTAAGCAAAAGATAAATTAGTTTGTTAAATGAATGGTAATTCTGGATTTTATGTATAAATTATTAAAAAATTTGTGTTAATTGAATTAAGTAATACTCTCTCTGTCTTACAAAAAAAAAAAAATCACCATTAAAACTTTTTATTGTTCTAAACAAAGAGTCTACTTTAAAATTTTTTCCTATATTATTTTTACTGATATCGAGAATGTAAGACATAAAATTAAACAATAAAGAGATAATATTGAAAAATTATATATTAAATTGTGCAGTAAATGTATAAATTTTAGAATTTAACAAAGTTTTACTTAATTAAAAGTGGAATCCTTTTCTTTTTTAAGACAAAAGGAGTAAGTATTAAGCTGACTTTTACTCATTTTTTTTATAGGATTTAAGTAGTGTTTGAGTAATTAAGTTGGTCATATATTTCATTATAAAATAACCTAAAAATTTAAAAATTTTAATTCATTAATTTTAAACAATAATTCACACAATCAAACATGCCCTACGTGTATGTATTTACAATAGAGTAATGATACTTTTAGTGACTAATCATAGTGATTGATGTGACAAGTATAAAAAGATAAAATTCACTCATCATATTCCTTAAAAAATGTAAAATAATAAAGGATAATTTTGTATTTTCATACTTGTCACATCAGTAACTATAAAAAGTCGTTATAAAAAGTCACTATGAATATCATTATTATATGCATTTATTGAAACTAATTAAGTGCCTATTTAATAAAACTACATGTTGAAATCAAAATATTGAATACAAAAATCAAAATGTTGAAATAATTAAGTTGTTGATATATGAATGTTTCAATTTTAATTTTAAAAGTCTAAAGTTGAATGTCAAACCGTATGATGCTGTTTCATAAATACATTGATTTGAATGTTGAATTATTGAAATTATACCAATTTGCCCTTCTAATTATTTTTTTCTCTTGTAATTATATGTACATAGTACTAATTTTTTCGATTAAGCATCAAATTCTGTTCTTGAAAATTCATTAAAATAGCCTATCAAAAATAATATTTAATAAAAAATAGCAAAGTACTATGTACAAAGACCAAAAAGTACTATGTAAAAAAAATAGAAAAAAAGAAAAAATGACATTTGAAAAGATTTGCTATGATAAAAAAAAAAGTAGAAGGTTTGGAGAAGAGAGTGTAAGAATATAGTTATTTATTACTTAGAAAAAGATAAATCATTTTGTTGAAAGGAGAGTAATTTTGGATATTAGATATAAATCTTTAAATGAAACGTGTTAAGCACATTAGGTAATAAGTATTAAATTGACTTTTTAGTGCTTAAATTTTTCTATATGATTTAAACAGTGCTTAATCTATTGCGTGGATCGAAATTTTGTTATCAAACAAATAAAAAACCCTTCATTAATTAATTTTAATTAATAATTCATGTTATGACCATTAACAAGCAATGGAAAAAATTCAAACAAGTTATGTTGTATGAAGAATTATTTTCTTCATACATGGGATTACCACGTATGGAAAAAAGTTAACTATTAAAAGAATATTATATTCCTACAATAATGTAAAGTTTTCGGTGTAAGTAATTATGTCGTTCAATTACAAGGTAAAATAGTATCCTATAACTCAATTTCTTTGTCTTGTTAGTGTTGAAATTGGATTTTGTAATGAAAAATAATACTCCCTCCATCCCAAACAAAGAATCCACTTTCAATTTTTTTTTCCTAAAAAATAGTTCACTTTTAAATCAAAATTTAAAAATATTCTTATTAATAATAATTATATGTATCTACAATTAACAAGTAAGAATAAAAATGCAAAATTATGAATTTAGTTAGTGCATTAAATGTATTGTACCTACTAACTAATAAAAAGTTGTATTTAAATTAAAGTGAAATTTTTTTTAGGATGGAGGGAGTATATTGTTTATTTTCATTATCATTTAGTTTTAAAAAGGGATTTCCAAAGGATCTCCTAACCTCTATCCACCCCTCAATCTACTCCATGGATATCAAAATCTCTATCTACCCCTCAATTCACTTTGGGATTTCTGCCTTAGGCCCCAAAAAGTATGAGAAGCCCAAAAAAGAGCAAAAGAGAAAATAACTTCTGATATAATAAAAAGAATAAAACCATATTGAGGTTCTAAATGTACAACTATGATATATTATGGATTCACATGGACTATTGTGCCACCATACAAACATGGTATATAAGATAAATATGAGGCCCAAACTATGAATTGTGGCATCCATTTAAAATGAGTTCATGTAAAAAAATCCTTCTACAGTATCTGCCAAAGTTTTGAGTGACGCCAAAAGAGGCCATGGATTTGCATCTATCAAATAATACGAATGCCTTTGAGATTCAATCCTGAACAAGTTTACCTTGCTTATGTTGTAACTAACCTTTCACATGCACCCACTAAAATAGTGAAAAAAGGGCTCTTTGGAGTTCAATTTTCTTCCTATTTTAAAATACAACCTAAAAGGAAGAGGTGATTTTTCCATTGGTATAATAGAAGTTTAACTAGTAAAAGATTTGTTTTACTACCTAAGAACTACTTGGAAAAATAGACATTCTTTCTTTGTTTGATTTTAAACGAATTTTAGGAAAACAGATATCCCTACATTTTCATTATCAAAATTCTTGTATATTATGCCCGTAATATGAAACTCAAAATGGCAGCCCACATAACTATTATTTCTAGATTTTGGACTCTTGCAAACAAGTAGGTAAATCTTGTTTGGGACAAATTCTTGTGCATGCAACATCATGGGAGTTTTATATCCACCAATTTACTCTGTGTTCTGTAGCAAACTACTCTAGTTCATTAACTCCCCTATTGATCTAATATCGGATAATTGTTAAAATTAGGCAAATTAGTTATGAAATTAAACCACGTAAATTGCCCAAAAATGATAACGACAAAACTATAATTAGGATATAAGGACCAAACAAAATGCCGTTGATCCATCTCAATATTTAACATTAGTCAATCCTCGTCCATTCTCCTAGGTTGATACAAAATGAAAAGTTAATAAGGCTAAGTTTCAAACTTTTTTTTTTTTTTTTTGTGATCATTAAGCAGTCTAATTGATCCACAATCAGAATGTTGGAGGACCAAAAGTAAAAGAGGTACGTTATTTGGTAATGGAGATCCAAATTGGTTGCGTTTGTGAGTAACATGAATCTAAAATAGAAGAATTGTTGGATTGAAGAGGCAAATAATAAGAGAAAATGGACTTGAGTCATGTAGAATGTGCGCTGTCCTAAAGAAACAATTTCCGTAGCATAAGAAATTTTTCCCCAGGATAAAACAAGTCATCCTCGTTGTAACGAGGATAACAGGAACAACAAAAAGTAAGAGAAAAATCCAGCAAAATTACATGACGAAAGGTTAAAGAAGGAAACTAATATACAATACAGTGAGGTTGCCAAAGCTATTTTAGTATGCCTATGAAGGCTTGGTCAACCCTTGAGTGTAACGTTCGGCTATTAAGTGTGTAATGGTACCAACGTGTGGATAATGACTGCTGACTAGGTAAAGGCACGTAAAAACTGGTAGTAAAAATATCTAGTCTTCGGGTAAGGCTATTGTAAAAGAACAATTTTGAAAAAGGTTATTTTAGTAGGTCCAAAAGAAAAAAAACAAAACTTGGGTTGGACCGCATTTAACCCAATTTGGCCCCCTCTCATATGCGCGAACCCACCACTCTTTCTTTTGGTCATAAGTTCACTCACAAGAAATTCAATATAAAGTGGAGAGTTTTTGTAAGTTTTTAAGGTGGGATTGTCTTTTGAAATATACAACAAGAATTACAACTGGTAAGAAAATTTCTTATAGAATGTTACAGTGATCTTTGCTCAACTAAAATCATTTACTACATTGATGAATAATGCAAATACTTTGCTTTTTATGCCAAAAAATGTAGCACAATTCCTAAAACAACAGCCTAATGTATAGAAACTTTTACATATGCAGGGTTTGAGGAAGTATTAGGCCATTAAATTTTAATGTACATAGCCTTATTTTATATTTTTATAAGAGATTGTTTTCGCATAATGCCTCCAAAAGAAAAAAAAAAACTAAAAGTTCATGTTTTTGCACAGGTACTATAATCATTAATTAAAATGCAAAATTAACTTTCATATCTGAATCTGCATTGCCATACAAAATGTTTTTTTCACGTGAACTGTCACTAATATTTTCTATTTATAGAATAGTTATTTACGAACAACAACAAAAAGTCAAAGTAGTTTTAATGTACTTTATTTGAGTCAATTCCCCTAATATTACAATGGCTACTCTATTTCTCTTTTAGTTGTTGTAAAAACCCAGAGTTTGGAAATATTTGCTATGTATTGATCTGAAAATTACGTCTTGTGCCTTACATTTATAAGCTACAACCTACACTAATTAAGGTATGTAGATAATTACAGATCACAAATGATATATACAAAATATCCTATCTGATATACAAATATTTTATCTGATATGATTTGATAGAAATTGATTTATCCTCAACACTCCCCCTCAAGCTGGAGATTTGTATAAGTCAAATAATCCAAGCTTGGAAAGAAGGTACCAATGCTGCCCACTACTTAAGGCTTTGGTCAAGATATCAGCTGGCTGCTCTTTTGTAGATATGTGGCGTGTCGTTATGACTCCTTGTTGAATTTTTTCTCTAACATAATGACACTCCACCTCAATATGCTTGGTGCGCTCATGGAAGATCGGATTGGCCACTATTTTCTCTGCAGCTTCATTGTCACAATAGAGTAATGCAGGTTCATTTATACGAATACCAAAATCTTGCAGTAGTCCCATGATCCATACTACTTCACTGGTTGTAACCTGCATTGCTCGATATTCCACCTCGGCTGAAGATAGTGACACAGTGGGTTGTTTCTTTGTACGCCAAGATATTAAGGAGTCGCTAAGCATTACACAAAAACCGGTGGTGGACCTCCTTGTCATTGGACACGAGCTGTAATCTGAATCACAAAAAGCTCGCAACTCAAATTTGGATGATGATGGGAAAAGAAGACCAAGACCTGGGCAACTCTTCAGATATCTAACAACTTTCAAGGCAGCTTCCATGTGAGATTGCTTTGGCTTGTGCATGAACTGACTAAGAAGTTGGACTGAAAAAGTAATGTCAGGCCTGGTGAGATTCAAATATATCAGTCTGCCAACCAATCTTTGATATGCTGAAGGATCGTCAAGAAGCGGATCCGTGACTTGTTCATTGGATCCAGCGTTATATTCAATGCTTGTGTGCTTCTTGTTTTGTTCCATAGGGGTGGTCGAAGGTTTGGAACCTGCCAATCCAGCCTCAGATATCAACTCCAATATGTACTTGCGCTGACTTATTGAAATACCATTTGGAGACCGAGCAATTTCAAGACCAAGGAAGAATTTTGAGGGACCAAGATCCTTCATAAGAAATGTAGCATGGAGATAGTTTTTGAGATCGGTGATTCTAGCTTGACTGTTGCCTGTAATTAGTATATCATCAACATATATAAGCAAAGCAACAAATTCGGTACCCTGAGTTTTGGTGAATAAGGAGTAGTCATGGTGGGATTGATGGAAACCATGCTGCAGGAGAGCACTAGTGAACTTGGCATTCCATTGACGGGATGCTTGCTTTAACCCGTATAAGGATTTCCGCAATCGACATACCATAGACTCCCCCTGAGTGCGAAATCCAGGGGGTAGATCCATATAAACCTCTTCGGAAAGATCACCATGGAGAAAAGCATTTTGAACATCCATCTGAAAGAGAGGCTAAGCACGGATAGCGGCAATGGCAAGAAGGATACGAACAGTGACATGCTTGGCAGTAGGCGAAAAGGTGTCTTGATAATCAACACCTTCTCGCTGATTGAAACCTTTGGCCACAAGACGAGCTTTATATCGTTCTAGAGAACCATCAGTATGATATTTGACCTTATAAACCCATTTACATCCAATTGGACGACGACCAGGAGGCAAAGGTACCACATCCCAAGTGTGATTTGCTTGAAGGGCTTGAAGCTCAATTTCCATGGCATTAACCCAATGGGGATTGGTTATGGCGTCCTGAAAAGTGGTCGGTTCAGGAATCGCCGAGATGGAAGCAATGAAATGTTGATGGGAAGGATGACAATTAGCCAAGGAAATGTAATTGGAAATGGGATAAAGAGAGGTACAAGATGCCGAGGGTAAGGTATGGCAGATGTAATCAGCACTCCAAATCGGAGGGCGAGAAGTTCGGGCGGAACGACGGCTAGATGTGATGAGGTCGGGTTGTGGCGGCTCGTAGGGTTCCGCTGGTGATTCAGTATCGGAGGATAAAACAGGAGTAGGTGCAGACACAGGTGTGAGAGAGTTAGTGGGAGAGGCTGGTGTCGCCGTAGGAGAAGGAGATGTATACTCGTCGAACCATACTGCTGGAGATGTGGGATCAGATGAAGCAGCCGGGGACAACACAGAAGTAGATTGTGAAAAAGGAAAAACATTTTCTTGAAAAATGACATCCCTACTAACAAAATTTTTTCCCGAAGCAGGGTCATAGAGACGATAGCCTTTCTGATTAGGAGGATAACCCATGAAAATACATGGAGTAGCACGGGGACTAAATTTGTCACGGGCACCTAAGGTTGTAGCATAACACTGACAACCAAAAACACGAAGATGATCAATGATTGGTGGTTTGTGATATAATAACTCAAACGGGGTGAGGCCATGTATGGAGGTGGAAGGTAAGCGGTTAATAATATAGGTGGCAGTGAGAATGCAGTCACCCCAAAAGTGAGATGGAATATGTGCTTGAAACATTAGGGCACGGGCAACATCTAATAAATGACGATGCTTGCGTTCAACCACTCCATTTTGTTGTGGAGTATAAACGCAAGAGCTCTCATGAACAATTCCTTGACTGGCAAGGAAAGATCGACACTCAGTGGAAAAAAATTCAGTTCCATTGTCAGAACGAATGCGCCGGACAAGAGAACCAAATTGTGTAAATACCATAGAAATAAAATGTTGAATTTTAGAAAAAACTTGAGATTTTGAGAATAAAAGAAAAGTCCATGTAGCTCGGGAAAAATCGTCGACAATGGTGAGGAAGTAGCGGGAACCATCATGAGTGGGGGTCCTATGAGGACCCCAAACGTCCATATGGACAAGTTCAAAAGTGGAAGTGGTTAGAGTAGTCCGTGTAGGGAAAGTGGTGCGAGTTTGTTTGGCCAAAGGACAAATGGAACAAGAAAAAGATGGGGGGCACGACACAGTTTGACCATGAGCATTGTAAGTTTTTAAAGAAGAATGACCAAGACGACGATGCCAAATGTCATAACTAATATTATTGCAATTAATAAAATTACAATGAAAAATTGGTTTTGGAATACATGCAGCATTCTTTATTGAAAATAAAAAACTCTGAAAAGTTGATTGAAATGAATCTGAAATGGAAGAACACAGAAAATATAATCCCCGACTAGCTCTGCCGAGCCCGATCAGATCCCCAGTCGTACGGTCCTGAAAGACACAAAATTCATCGAAAAAAATGACCACACAATTATTATCTTTGGTGAGCTTACGGATGGATAATAAATTATGTTTAAAATTTGGTGCATAGAGGACATGTGTGAGATGTAGCTGAGGATAGGGTCGATAATGGCCAATGTGTGTCACGGGGCTGGTAGATAAGTCGGGCAATGTAATGGAAAGAGGTGTTGTGCAAGGGAAATATGAATCCAATAAAGATATATTACATGTGATGTGGTCACTTGCACCTGAGTCGAGAATCCAATCAGAGGAAAGGGCATTAAAAGGAAAAGTGATACCTGAAAAATTGGCCGGGACGTCGGAAGTCCCTATTTGATTCAGGAAGGTGACCAATTTTTGCTGCTGATCTGTGGTAAGATGAAGCCCGGAGGAGCCGCCATAAACATTACCAGGGATAGGAGTCGCGGATCCCATAACACCTACACTGGAAGGAGATGGGTTAGTACCATAAGAATTAGATAAAAGTCCAAACCCAGGAGGAGGAGCCGGCCTATTGGTAGCAACATTATGAGCCAAGGGCCCAGAGTTGGAGTTCCTCTTTTTTGAGCCATTGCGTTGCTTGGGCTTCCAATTTGGGGGATAGCCCACCAGAAGAAAGCAGGCCTCACGAACATGGCCCAATTTTTGGCAATAAGTACAAAGTGGGCGCTGTTGCCCACTCTGTGGCCCATTTGGCCCAATA
The DNA here is from genome assembly GCA_020080225.1 of Gynochthodes officinalis. Taxonomy (NCBI): domain Eukaryota; kingdom Viridiplantae; phylum Streptophyta; class Magnoliopsida; order Gentianales; family Rubiaceae; genus Gynochthodes; species Gynochthodes officinalis. Next base: position 41,969,593 of record CM034616.1, read on the forward strand.
GTAGTAGGCAAGAGATGGGCTGATCCTGGCCCAAAGGAAATGGATGATTGCTGTGGCCCAGAACCCAACAAGGATGACCCGGATCCAGGAATTGTTTGGCTCGGCCGAATTGCAAAAGAACTGGGTTGTTGCATTTCTGTTTTCTGATTTGCAGTGAAACCAAAAAGCTCCAGAGCGGCGGACTGGTGGCCATCAACGGCGGCTTGCTGGTGCAACTCCTCTTTGGCGAAGGCGTGAAGCCGCTCAAGAGACAAGAAATTGTCTCGGGCAAGCACAGTTGTGCGGAGATTCCGAAATTCATCAGGAAGGGCCAATAGAAATTTCATCGCCCGATCTGTGTTCTCATGCAACCGTAGCTGGTCATTTACGCGACACTCACAATGGCCACAAACGCAGCGAATGGGCGGCTGATGGACATCCAAATCGGTCCATAAATCCTGCAGCCGAAGGTAGAAGGCGGTGAGTTGAGCACTAGAAGTGCCGGCCGAAAGTTTTGCCTCATTGATGGCCTGTTTGATGGAGAAATCTGCGAACCAGAGACACGGCCGAAGCTCTCCTGCAACGTATTCCATATGGCCGACACCGTAGGAAACCGAGAAACCATGGCCTCCAACGAAGTATCGACCGAATGTGTAAGCCAAGTCTTGGCGGCGGCGTGACATTGGTCTCATTTTTCTGCAGCGGCGTCTTCGTCAGTAGGGCGAGCGAGAGTGCCGGTGAGAAATCCGAGCTTATTGCGTGCCAAGAAGACCGTCTTCACTTGGTTGCTCCATAGTTGCCAATTGCCTTCGCCCGTAAGTTTGGTGGAGACAATGCTCCCAGTTTGAAGATCCGTGGCAGACAGGTGATATGGGTCTCGTGGCGGTGCAGGGAGGACGGCGGCGGAGCTGGAGGTAGCGACTGCAGTTGCTTCGGTCATGGGTTACGTCGGAGAAGAAGGAGAGGTAAAGTTTGTAATTTTGGAAGATTGCAGGGGTATTTTAGGAAAGCAGATATTATATATTAGGGTTTGGATATTTTGATGGAAAAGACAAAAAAAAAATGTTCGGTTTTTTTTGAGATAAAATGGAAAAAACAGCACCAAACTACTTGAGAATGAAGGGTTTGTTTTAAAATTTTTGGAGCAAAACTTGCTCTGATACCATGTAAAAACCCAGAGTTTGGAAATATTTGCTATGTATTGATCTGAAAATTACGTCTTGTGCCTTACATTTATAAGCTACAACCTACACTAATTAAGGTATGTAGATAATTACAGATCACAAATGATATATATAAAATATCCTATCTGATATACAAATATTTTATCTGATATGATTTGACAGAAATTGATTTATCCTCAACAGTTGTCCTTCATATTTACTCCCCCTATTTATCTCTTGATGTGCAAAAATTCCAAACAACTCATATTATTTCTTTTACTATTTTCTAATATTTTGTTTCTCTCTCTTCTTTAGAACACCAACATCTTGGTTTTCCTTTTATATCCTTCTATTTTTAATTATATTTTATAATCATTTTTTCTATGCCAAAGGTTATTTTCTTGTTGTTGTTGTTGTTGTTCTTCCTCTCTCTTTCACTCTATCTCTCCTTGATAGCTCATTTCTTCTTCTTTCTCTTTCACACAACTATATTTTTTAGCTTTCTATTTTGTTTAGCCTCAATGGTAAGTTTCTCTTTGAAAAAGATAGTTATTTTTCATTTTTACCCCTATCTCCCACGTTCTCCTTTATTCCTACTTTCTTCTCCATCTTTGTCACTCTGGTTCTCCTCAGTGGCCAGTTTCTTATCTATCTCTCTCTTTCTGTCTCTTGTTTTATAACTTCTTTTGTCTATGCATCAGAGTTCCAACAACTTTATTTCTTCATCAAGGTTTCCAAGAAGTACTCAAAAAGCACAACAAGTTTACTAATGAAGGTGATATGAATCCAACAAGCATTGAAGAGACTTCGAACCCGAAGCATGATGTCAATAGCAATGTCTCCAGAACAAGCTCGGATCCACTTGACAAGGGCTAGAACAAAGAAAATGAAGGAAGCCTTGAATGGACTTATCCAAACGGCCCAAAAGGATGGGGAGAAGACCAAGATTGACAAGACCATGTTTATTAATGTACTAAGTGTAATTGGGTCTTGTTAATGGGTTTGGCTTTACTACTATTTTCCTTAGAACTACTTAGGATCATTGGGTTTAGTTTTAATTATATGGTAAATTGAGTCATGTAGCCCAAAGAGTCATGTAGCCCATTTGGCCCTAAAAGAAACCCTAGCTTGTGCAACCCTAATTTGTAAACCCTAGCTTGTATTCATATAGTGGCCGTCGGCCATCTTGAAGGGCAGATTTTGATGAATGAAAATTTGGTTCTTGACATTACAAGCTTGAGAGAATTGCTCTCTAGTTTCTGTAATTACTTGCAAATTACACAAATTCGGAATTTGTGTATGTTGTTCTTGATTTCCTAGATTTGTTCCCTAGGAAATTCAGATTCCATCCATCCATTGATTCCAAGGTTTCTAGGTACAGGTTATCTAGGGGTTGAGGAGCTATTCCACCTTCAAGGAACATACCATCTCCAAGGAAAGATTTCAGTTGGGTTGATCCAAGGGGAAGAACTTGTGTAGTGAGTTTTTGGAACAAGTTATCCAAGGGTTCACGCCAGTTTTTGGTATCAGAGCAGTCTTGGTTCCCAAGCTGTTCATATCTTTTCTTTTACCGAACAAAAAAAAAAAAATCATCATCATTGGTATGTTCTTTATCTCCTCAATCTTCTTGTTGTTTTGAATATCATCATCGTTGGTATGTTCTTGTATTGATGAAGCAAATTCTGTTCTTGTATTGATGTGTTGGTTTCGGCTTGCTTCCATCTTAGACAAATCCGTACCTTTGCTTATCCAATTGTTGTTTATGCCTTGCTGAAATTCTGTTCTTATTCATGTGTTGGTTTCGGCTTTTGTTTTGATAAATCCGTATCTTTGCTCTCTTGATAAATCCATACCTTTGCGGCCTTACCTCTGTTATTTCCATATATTATTGCTGTTTATGCCTTGCTGAAGTTTTAAAAAAAAAAACAAAAAAAGAGAAAGAGAGAAGAAAAAATTGCTGGAATTTTTTTGGGACTTGAGTAGAAAACTTGAGGCGGACAGAGGTGGTCTTAGCGTCATTTTTGACCCCAAAGTCCCAACGGACCGCCTTCGGCCGTCTGCTTGTAGATCTCTCCGAGAGCTTCGATTTGAGTACTTACGGAGCAAAATCCGACATTGGAGTAGAAAGTTATGACCTTTTGAAGTTACCATGCCAAAAATCCTTTTCTGATTTCGGAAAAACAGATTTGCATTTTCCGATTGTACTTTGGATTGTTTGCAGTTTGTGATTAGCCTTATACTTATCCATATACATCCTTTTCACCACATTTTGAACCCAGAAATATTCTTGACTAATTCCAGAATTTGGAAGGGCTGAGACCGACCACTAATGCAAGCTATTTTGTCCAAATTTCCTTTCTTCAAGTGTCTTGAATTGTGATCCAAAAATTCTGAAATTTTGTGTGTCTCGCTGATTTTTCGTGTAGATTCTGATCTTGCATTCAGTTTGTTCGAATTCCTTACCAAAAAAATTCGAATTCTTGTGTTTTTGGTACTGTTTTCATTGAATTCCTTAGATTCATTCTAATCTCATTGTCCACTTGCATTACCTTGTTGTAAATTCCTTTGTGTAATATTGAGTTGTGGTCCGGAAATTCTGAACTTTTGTGTGTCTCACTGATTTTTGTGTACATTCTGATTTTGCATTCAGTTTGTCCAAATTCCTTACCAAAAAAAAATTGAATTCTTGTATTTTTGGTACTGTTTTCATTGATTCCTTGAATTCATTCTTCCTTGCCAAAAATTTTCGAATTCTTGTGATTTTTGGTACTGTTTTCTTTGGTTCCTTAGTGGTGATTCTAACCTCATTGTCCAGCTGCATTAACTTGTTGAAAATTCCTTTGTGTAACATTGTTTGAGTAAGAATAGAAACGGAAGAGCAAATTGAGTGGTGTGAATCCGTCCCTTCACTTATATAAGCCGAGAGTACTCAAACTCAAACACTTGGTGAGTGAATTTGGGGAATTGGGAAGGGAAGTGAGGACTTATAAACTGTTTTATTTCCTTTGCTAACCTTTGCAGCTATAATGGAGAGACAACCACCACCACCACCGGGTTCTAAAGAATCCTATGAGGAAATGTTAGCAAAATTTTACACTTTGGTTTCAGGTTTGCAACAGGAAGTCAAGGAGCTCAAAGCTGAGAGAGTCGAATCCTCTCGATCTACAAAGACCACATATGGCCAAGATAATGATGATGAAACCTTCGAAGCATTTCAGGGAAGTCAATACCGTACTCCTAGAATTGATTCCAATTTAGGATGTATCAAAATGAAAATTCCTCAATTTTTTGGTAAGCAAGATCCTGAAGCTTTCTTTGAATGGTCTGATAAAATTGAAAGTATTTTTACAGTGCACAACTATTCGGAGGAAAACAAAGTCAAGCTAGCTGTGGTTGAATTTATGGATACGCAGAATCGTGGACTAAAATTCAGCCGAAAGGAGGCGTGATGAAGAAGGGCCTGCTCAGATTGGGCTGAATTGAAAAAGCTCATGAAAAAGGTTTGTCCCACATCAATACTACAGGAGATGTTCAACAAATTGCGTAAGATCACCCAAGGAAATAGGGTGTGGTGGATTATTACCAAGAGTTGGAGACTACGATGCTTCGAGTCAACATTCAAGAAGACAGTGAAGCTACCATGGCTCGATTTCTAGGAGGACTAAGGAGAGATATTGCCCATATTGTAGAAATGCAGGAGTATGAAGATCTCAATGAGATGTATCACAAGGCAATGAAAGTTCGAGGCGACTTAATGAGAGGGGTGTCCGAACCTTTTCAACCCCACAGACTTTAAATTCAAACACTTTGAAGTCTACATGGCCTAAGAAGGATTTAAGCACCGACTTCAAAAAGGCCGCAACTCCTAATACCTCAGACACTACTCCAACCGTGGTCCCAAACACTCAGAAATCAAGTGAAGTGAGAAAACCAGCCAGGGAGGTTACGTGCTTCAAGTGCCAAGGCAAGGGACATTATGCACGAGAGTGTCCTAATGCTCGAATTATGGTTGTCAAAGGTGATGGCACGATCGAAAGCGAGAGTGAACATGAAACTGACTATGATGATATGCCAGCCCTTGTAGAAAATGGGGAATCTGATGAAGATGTTTTTGGCCCTAATGAAGGACCATCTTTGGTGATCATGCGATCTTTAAATGTTCAGATTAAAGAGGAGGACGATGTTCAACGCCAGAATATCTTCCACACTAAATGCACCACCAATGAGAAGGTATGCATACTTGTTATTGACAGTGGCAGTTGTACTAACATTGCTTCAACCTTGCTTGTAGATAAACTGAGGTTGCCCACACTTCGGCATCCAAATCCATACAGATTGCAATGGTTCAATGAGAGTGGAGAAGTGAGAGTCACAAAACAAGTCTTAGTGAACTTTTCAGTCAACAAATTCAAAGATGAAGTTTTGTGTGATGTGGCCCCGATGCAAGCTGGTCACCTATTGCTTGGTAGACTTTGGCAATTTGACAGGGATGCTTCCCACAGAGGACGAAGTAATAGGTACACTTTCTTTGTTAATGGTAGAAAAACTATTTTATCGCTTTGTCCCTACGCAAGTTTCAATCTCAATTGCATTTAAAGGGTGAATTTGAGCAAATGATGAAATTGCATTCGCACTACCCGTAAGAAAAGAGGGAAAAGATGAAAATTCTAAGCCTAAGCAATATGAGATAAATGAAGTAGAACATATTGAGAGAAAGAAAGTAAGTCAAGTAAATAAGAAGCAGCCGAATTTTTATGCAAATGTGCGACATGTTGATAATTGTCTGCATACTAATCCTGTTTTGTTTCTTCTTATTTGTTGTGAATCTAATGTTCTACTTAGTGTCGATTGCCATCCAACCTACCGGTTGAGATTTCTAACATATTGCAGGAATTCCAAGATGTATTTCCTGACGAGTTGCCCGTCGGATTACCACCCAAAAGAGGAATTGAACATCAAATTCACTTCATACCGGGCACAAACATACCAAATAGACCATCATATCGGTCCAACCCTGAAGAGACCAAAGAGCTACAACGGCAAGTTGAAGATCTTTTAGTTCGTGGTCAGCTTAATTTAGATGGCAAGCGCAAAGTGACTTTGTCCGGTTACCCGAGCAGTTCGGTTGAATATTGAGAAGAGGAATGAATCCTATGCTCGAAATGCCAACAGGGTCGAAAGAAATTCACTTTTGATCCGTGAGATTGGGTGTGGATTCATATGCGCAAGGAAGGTTTCAGATAAAGATCGCAAAATTGCATCCACGTGGAGATGGACCTTTCCAAGTTGTCGCAAAAATCAATGACAATGCTTACAAGATTGACCTTCCAGGTAAGTACAATGTAAGTACTACCTTCAACGTTGCTGAGTTGTCTCCTTTTGACATTGCAGATTATGATGATCTGGATTCGAGGACGAATTCTTTCGAAGAAGGGGGGACTGATATGAATCCAACAAGCATTGAAGAGACTTCGAACCCGAAGCATGATGTCAATAGCAATGTCTCCAGAACAAGCTCGGATCCACTTGACAAGGGCTAGAACAAAGAAAATGAAGGAAGCCTTGAATGGACTTATCCAAACGGCCCAATAGGATGGGGAGAATACCAAGATTGACAAGACCATGTTTATTAATGTACTAAGTGTAATTGGGTCTTGTTAATGGGTTTGGCTTTACTACTATTTTCCTTAGAACTACTTAGGATCATTGGGTTTAGTTTTAATTATATGGTAAATTGAGTCATGTAGCCCAAAGAGTCATGTAGCCCATTTGGCCCTAAAAGAAACCCTAGCTTGTGCAACCCTAATTTGTAAACCCTAGCTTGTATTCATATAGTGGCTGTCGGCCATCTTGAAGGGCAGATTTTGATGAATGAAAATTTGGTTCTTGACATTACAAGCTTGAGAGAATTGCTCTCTAGTTTCTGTAATTACTTGCAAATTACACAAATTCGGAATTTGTGTGTTTGTTGTTCTTGATTTCCTAGATTTGTTCCCTAGGAAATTCGGATTCCATCCATCCATTGATTCCAAGGTTTCTAGGTACAGGTTATCTAGGGGTTGAGGAGCTATTCCACCTTCAAGGAACATACCATCTCCAAGGAAAGATTTCAGTTGGGTTGATCCAAGGGGAAGAACTTGTGTAGTGAGTTTTTGGAACAAGTTATCCAAGGGTTCACGCCAGAAGGGATCAATAAATTCATAGGAGTGCTTAGGATTGAACCAAACTCGAGTGAAATTAAATGTAGATGCACCCTATGAAGATTTGGAGATAGCAATGGAGAACTTAGGAGTTTCCGTAGGTGGAAAAATTGAGAATTATTGCTGCTATTAACCAAATTGTCCAAAAGGTAATTTCCTTTTTTACTAAGATCTTTTGTTTTGCAACATAAATGTGTAGGCCACGAGTATTTTCTATCTTTGTTGACCAAAATTAACACAAATTTGATTACTTATAGTTTTGAAAATGTACACAATAGGATGAAACAAGTTCTATTGGGAAATAATACTATAGAATTTAAAGCCTTGGACGCGAGTATTGCACATGTCTTTTGGCCAAAATTAACAAAGATTGAGCAAGTTATAGTTATTGAAAATGTGGATAGTTGGAAAAAGCTAGTTCTATTCAACATTATTACTATAAAAATTAAAACTAAAACTAGTTCTATTTGACATTAATATTATGAAAATTAAAACTAAAATGGATATATTTATTTGGTAGCATAAAGGTCTAGGTCCCAGGAATTGCCATGTCTCAGGTGTCCAAAAATTAACTCAGATTGTAAAATTATAGTTGTTGAAAATATACACAGTAGGAAGGAGCCAGTTCACAAAAGAATTTTTTTTTAAAGCAAAACATTAATTAAGAATCATAAAGTGAAAAAAAAAAAGAAAAGTCCAAATTTTAATATTAATAGCACCGGTTAACATGTTAGTATTCTATAAACTAGCTTTATTGCTAATTCAAATGTTAACAATTTATTTTATTCTAACGCATGATTTTATAATTGATGGGCATTTATTTTGATATTAGTAAATTTGTCAGTAGTCGAGTTTGCCAACCATATTAGGAAAAATACGACAATGGTCAATTGGAAGAACTATTTCTGGGCGATGGATATGAGGAAAATAGAGTAAACTTTACAAAAACTACTTTGCTTAATTGGACACCACAGCTAAACCTTTCAAGAACCACAACATCGCTCATATGTGCATAGTGATGAATTCACTCATTGTTGCAAATTTAACAAAGAATGTTGTTTTTCCCTTCGAACCAAAGAACAGTGTAGGATTTACCATGATACGGTGCTTAAATAATTGGCAATGTCTAGAAATACCTTAAACCAAGTTTTCCTATTTGTCAATAACATGTCCTCATTTACTGATTATTTGCCTCTGCTTATAATTTCCTCAAAAGTACGGGTAATCTAGACATGTTTCTCTCATATTTATGGGAAATAACCATGACCTTAATCAGTATTTCTATCCTTTAACAAGGGATGGGCAATTGCTTTGGTAACTTGTCATTTAAAATATTCATGTCCGAGTGGTTTATATGATCTTTAATGTTTTGGTATATTGACGATTCTAACTCTCATGAAAACATATGACGTGCTGCATGTGTGTTACATTGAAGTATATCATGTATGTGATATGTGTCACATTATTCTCTAATTTCACTATCTACTTTGACATTTGCCATTTAGTTATACTTCAGCCAACAATTTTGTTTTCTTTAAAAAATTTCAATTTATTTTGAATGTTTGAATCATAATATTGAACCAATTAATATTATTTGATAAATATTTAATTTGATTGTTAAATTACTCAAATTATACTATTTTGCCCCTCTATTTATTTTTTTATTCATGTGTACAAATATTAATTTTTTAAATATTAAGTATCATTTTTTATTCATGGAAATATGTAAAAGATATAATTTAATACAAAAAAATCAATTGAAATTTACTTAACCCTTGTATAAAAAATTAAAAAAAAAACACTTTTGAAAATATGTAATATAATAAAAAAGGAAAGAAGGAAAGAAAGTCATATAAAATGAGTTAGTTACAAATTGTTATACTAATAACATTAAGTGGTAAGTATTAAATTAACTTTTAATACTTAAATTTTGCTATAAAGATTAAGCAGTGTTTAAGAAATTAAGTGGGGTGAAATTTCGTTATCAAATAACCTAAAAATTAAAATCTATTCATTAATTTTAAACAATAATTGATGTCATAAAACAGGCCTTAGCTAGAATTTAGTCAGTTTTTTTTTCTTAAAACGATAGTTGTATTGATATTTTCAAAATAATGAACGTAAACAATATTATCAAATAGTAATGACCGACTAAGCATTCTAAATGAGACTCAGACAAAGAGTAAGTTGAAGTTTTCAGCTCACTCAATACATAAAAGCTAAAGCTACTTTTTATATAGTAGATAGACTAACAGTGAGACTCAAAGCAGTTACTTTATAAACTATATATTGTGCACTTTAAAAAAACCATCTTACGATGAACTGGCTTTGCTACGCTCCTTTGCCTCTTGAAATTCCCTCATTTCAGCCATTGTCAGTTCCACATCCACTCTCTCCTCTCTCCATTCCTTTATGAAAATCCATAGGTTCCTAGATTTCCAAATAATCCACAATAGGAATACGACCAATTGCATCTTCTCCTATTAGTTGTCCCCCTTTAGCCCCATGCACATCTGGAACCACCAATCCTGAAAAGATTGCTCATGCGATTCAAGTTCTTCCCACTGTACTGAGGCAATTTTCCATACTAGCTTCGCACACCCATAATAAAGTAAAACATGTGATAGGGTTTCAAATGTTCCCCGCACATGTTACACATAGGATCCTCTATCATGCCTCTCTTAATGAGTTGGTCCTTGGTGGGTAGTAATCCATACCAACATCTCCAAATGAAGTGCTTGATCTTCCCCTTAATATCCAATTTCCATGTTTTCCTCCAAAGGCATCTCAGGGCGCCCTGGAGTTGCTGTTCTCTGCTTTGACTGAATTCCTTATCTTATCCCTTAAAATCTCTTGGTAGGCTGATTTGACCGTGAAGTTTCCATTCTGAGTTAGAAGCCAAATAAGCTTATCTCTTCCTTCTTGATGGACTATTGGGATGGAGCAAATTGACTCTATTTCAAAGACACTAAATAGTTCCCCAATCAATTGCCTATTCCAATCCGATCCCTCTTGGTTCATGAGCTGACTCACTCACGTAACTTGATTCAAGTGGGATGGTTTTTGTACCATTTCCCATCCTTTAACACCTGGAATCCAAGGGTGATCCCAGATCCTAATAGATTTGCCATCTCCCACTTGGAATCTTGCCCTATGAAGTAGAACATAACGGGCATTGAGCCAACTCTTCCACAGCCAGGATGAATTACTTTTTTTTGGAGCTTTCAATAGTCCTTCTTTCAGGAAATACTTAGCCTTTGTCACCTTACTCACTAATAGGTTGGGATGAGTAATCAATCTCCACAGTTGCTTAGCTATCAATGCATCAATAAATATTTGGGTATCCTTAAATCCAAGCCCTCCTTCCACTTTGGGAATAGCAAGATCCTTCCATGCTTTCTACTGAATTCTTTGCTTTCCATCCACATTATCTCTCCACCAAAAGGCCGCTGTGTTTTTGACATAAATGTTGCTAGGAAGTTTGAAGCAGCTTATGACATATGTTGGCAGGGAATTGATCACAGTTTAATTAGAACCTCTTTGCTTGCCCAGTTGAGGAATCGGTTCTTCCACCATTGGATCCGTTTTTGTACTACCTCGACCACATAGCCAAACACCTCCATTTTCAACCTCCCTATATGCATAGAAAGGCCTAGGTACTTTGCATTTTTCTTTTCCTTGACCCCATTAAGAACTCGGCAAATGGCAACTTTATGCTCCTTGGACATGTTGCGGCTGAAGAAAATTGATGACTTGTCCAGGTTGACCAATTGTCCTGACATTCTGCAATACTCATATAGTAAAACCCTAATCATTTTAGTGTGCTCTACATCTGCTTCACAAAACAAGATAGAGTCATCCGCAAATAACAAGTGAGTGATAAGTGGTCCATTCCTACACACTCTCAAGCCCCTATATGCCCCTTGCACACTTGCTTGTTTAATCATATTCGAAAAAGCTTCCGAAATAATTAGGAACAAGTAAGCTGAAATAGGGTCCCCCTGTATAATGCCCCGTGAGGGTTCTAAGAAACCACATTGTTCCCCATTGAGATTAAATGAATAGGTAGGTGAGGAAATGCATTGCCTTATCCATTCTATAAAAACATAAGAAAAACCCATCTTCCTAAGGACTGAGCACAAGAACTCCCATTCAACTCTATCATAAGCCTTAGCCATATCCAGTTTAAGTGCCATATACCCTTTAAGCCCTTTTGTCTTAGAATATAGAGTGTGGATACATTCATGAGCAACAACCACGTTATTTAAGATTTGTCTTCCTCGAAGAAAAGCAGCTTGGTTTTGGCTAATGCAAGATGAAAGACACGGTTTAATCGATCAGCCAATACTTTGGCTATTATTTTATAGACAATGTTGCACAAACTAATAGGTCGATAATCTTTAATGGACGTCGGGTTCTTAACCTTCGGGATAAGGGTGATTAAGGTGTGGTTCATTTTCTTGAGCATTTTCTTGAATGAAAAGAAATCTTTAACAGCTTCACAAATATCCACATTAACTATATCCCAATAAGACTGAAAGAAAAGAGGAGACATACCATATGGACCAGGAGCTTTATTGGGACACATTTGGAAAAGAGCATGCTTGATTTCCTCGTCCTCCACTGGCCTCGCCAGTCTTTGATTCATGGTTTGAGTAATGGATAACGGGATACCTTGAAGTCCCTCCTGCAAAAACGGCGGTTTGATGTAGTGAACAACTCTTTATAAAAGCCCAGAATTTCTTCCTTGATCTCTTTTTGACTGCCACATCTCCTACCATCTTCTTTAATCAAGCCCTCAATTGAATTTTGTCTCCTTTGACTTACTGTACTTGCATGGAAGAACTTTGTATTTTTGTCACCTGCTTGAAGCCATTGGATTTTGGACTTCTACCTCCAAAATTGTTCCTCTTCCTGATATGCTCGATTCAATTCACTCTTCAATAATCTCCACTATTTCCAATTTCTACCCCCACCTTGATGTTGCATCAGTTCCATCCTTTTTTTAATCTTCACAATTTGCTTAGCCGAATTAAATTATGTCCTCTGGCTCCACTGCAAAAGGACCATACGACATTGTTTAATCCTTGAACATATTTGATACATTGGAGTGCCCGATTGAGGTCTATCCCAAGCTTCTTTGATTTTCACCTCAGTCTCCTACTTTTTCACCCATCTTTGGTCAAAGTAGAACCTCTTCTTCTTTTGTTGCTTTTTGGGATTTGTATCCATAAGTAACATGAAGTGGTCGGAGGCTTGACACTCTATATGGAATACTTTTAATCCTGGATTATCCACTATCCACTTAGGCACCCCAAAGAATCTATCCAGTCTTTCCTCTACAAATCCTTCTCCCTCTCTATTATTGGCCTAAGTGAACTTCCTCCCCACGAATCCCAAATCTCTTGCTTCCATCTTTCTAATAAAACTCCTAAACTCGACAAAGCTGCTCTCTATTCTAACTCTACCTCCTCTTTTTTCCTCATTACTAACAAGATCATTGAAGTCTCCTCCCATAAACCATCTCTCCCCCCACATGTTTTTTTGCCTCTCCAAATATCTCTATTGCTCTTCCCTAATTCTCAAATCAGTGCTAACATAAATGAAGATTGCCCAACGATTACTATTCTCCTCGGCAAGTCTACATTCTAATTGAAAGAAAAACTAGTGGAGATAATTTGGACCACCAACATTTCTTCTGACCAATGCACCAACAATTCTTCTCGCACCCCAATAGGCTCCACTGTTCTCCATCTATCTGGAAATTGTAATCTTCTACAAACGGAAGCCACGAACTTTCTATTTTGCTTAACTTCTGAAAGAAAAACCATATCTGGACGGTGGGATTTTAATAACTCCCTCACTTGGGAAACTATAGAGGATCTGCCCAACCCTTTACAATTCCATACACATGTCTTCATAAATTCATTTAGGCCCAATCTAGGTTGGATGCCCCCACCTTAACCACACTTGAGTCGAAAGCTAGTTCCTTTCTCATTTTCTTGCTTCTTAGCTCCGATTCCATTTCCCTGCCCAAAACTTTTTCTTGTACCTCCCAACTTCTTTTTTTTTTTCCTCCTTTTATATTGCCCTCCCATTTTTCCTTCAGTGTTTCATCCTTCTTCTGTACCTTTTTGTCCCCCATTCTCATCCATCTATTTTTTTGTCTTTGCAATCTCCCGATTGGGCCACCTTCTACTACCTTAGCCTTCCTTCTCTCAATTCCCTCACATTCCTTCATTTTATTACTGAATCCCTCACAAGATATTGGTACACTAACCAGCTCCATAGCCATTGAGTCATCCTCTCCTCTAGAAATTCCAGAAAAAATGCCATATTCTCTTGTCTCATTCTCGGCCTCCCTTATTTCCCCCTTCTCATTACAGTTTTCCTCCCTCCAAATTTTTTCTTCAATTTTTTTTCCTTCAATCTTTTTCCCACCCACCTGCTTCGGCTGTTGACTTACATATCTCTCGGCCATAAAGATCATGGTTGACTCGCCTTGTAGCACTTCCAAAGCTGGATCTACCTTGTCACAACGTGGGTTGCAACAATTGACTTGCTCTCTCGAGTTTGGCACAAGCTGTGTGAGAGAGATGGGTTCATGCATAGCCATGTGTTGCTCTTGTGCTTCCTAAAGATTTTGGACAGCTTTAGCGGGTTCCTTATTGCTTGAGGCTCCAGGAGTATGAAGCTTCATTCTCTTTTCTTCCTCTGAAAATTCATCATCCAGCCTGAACCGCAGCTTTCCAAGATCGGGATCAAATTCTGGAGCCAGCTGGTCTTTGTTTCTGTCCCCAGACTTCAGACGCAGCCCCGACTCTACAGCTGGAAAAGCAAGTGCCCTCTCATCAATTTTGGATCTCTCCTCAGTTCTGGACTTCAGATGTAGTCTCGCCTCTATAGCTGGAAATACAGGTGACCTCTCCTCGGTCCTGGACCTCTCTTCCTCCTCCCCCTTCCTTTCTTTTTTAGACCCCCCATCTAATTCCCGAGCCAATTCTTCTTGCCTCACTGAATACTCCTCTGGCTAACTCCCTCTTTTCCCCCTCTTTCCCTCTAATTCTACTCTTTCCAGTAGTGTGTGACTTAATCCCAGCTACCTTTAACCAATCCCCAAACTGTCCTTCCTTCAGGTTGTGGTTGTTGTTGTCCTCTCTTCTCATAGAGCACATATGCTCTAGGTGACCAACCCTCCCACAATATTTGCAGAACATAGCAAGGTTCTCATACTAGAAGTTAATCTAGCATGTTTGTCTAGGCAGTTTGAGCACAGTTCCACGCAACAAAGGTTTGCTAAGGTTCACTTTAGCCAACAACCGAAGATGTTTCCCATGCTTACTACTCAAATCAGAAACCCATACATCCATGGTTTGCTTAAAGAGACTGCCTATCTTGAGCCCCGTTTCATTTGTGACCCATTGGAATGGTAAATCCCATACTTGAATCCACATGTCCACAAACTAGAAATTACTTGCGACAAGTTTCAATTGCTCAGACCACTCCCTAAGAACTATGTAATGGTTCTCAAAGGTCCAACCTTTGCCATGTAACACTTTTAGTTTGTCATCTGTGTTCTTGAAGACAAACTAGAAGCAGTTATCCCCAAGTTCTCTCATCACAAACGGTGGCCAAAGTCCTTCCAGTGTGTATTTCAGTCTAGTGAAGTTCCCTTTCTTGTCTCCAAAGATGTGGCCAACAAGACTTCTAACTCCTTCCTCTGTATTCGTTCGGATTCCTTCCTTTCCCACACTAACTCCTTCTCCTTCTGCTTCAGACAAACAGATTTTTTGAAGTAAACCCGCTACCTCTAGATCACAGGATGTATCCCCGTTTGCCATAACCAAAACCATGAAAACAGAGACTAGCTTAGCCTACAAAGAAAAGAGGAAACAAGAAGGTGTGGACAGAAGCTCAAACAGGAGCTTACACCTTAGCAATATTCCAGGAAACAAGAAAAAGAAAACATCTTTCGGATGGGCACAACAGGAATAAAAATCGTACCAAAAAGACCATACAATGCCAGCAAAAACAACACAGATTATGCAGTAAGAGATCACAAGATATTCAGATAAGAAGGATAACCATGAACTAGAAGAATCGACTGAGATTGGTGAAGACAAGACATCTTCCCATTTGAAGGACACTTTCGGAAGGCAGAAAAGATTATTTACCATTTCTAGCAATTTTACTTTCTTACTTTTTAAGTTACCATGACTTTTTATTGATTTTACTACCCAAAATAGGACCCCCCCACCTCTAAAGGTACACTTGAACCCTATGTAGGCCACAACCCTTCTTTAGGAGACATCTCCCCTCTAGTGTGTGTAGAAAAACAACACTAGAAGACTCTTTGATAGAATCTAGTCAGTTGCGACTGCAGATAATGGTTGGTTGCTAGGAGACTGTTTATTTAATTTTTTAAAAATTAATAATTTTAACCAAAGGGTCAAACGAGTTCAACCCAAACCAACACGTTAAATTTTTTGTCATTATTCAACCCATTGTTCATGTAACCTATGGCCCTTCTAGCCCAATCTAATAAGATAAATAGTGAGTGCTTTGGGCTGATTTTTTGGATTGAATTTGCTTTTGTCAGCCCTATTTATAAGCCATTGGGGGAATTGAATAATCAAGAGCTTATTTCTCTTTTTAAATTTGGGTTTGGATTTTGAAGAATCGACTTTAGAAAAATTGTATATTCAAAGTTAAGCTTACATGCATAATTTGAAAAGTTCTGAATGTTGAAAAAGAAAGGATTTTCAATTTTGAATTATTTCTGAAGGGAATTTAATGTTTTTGTCATGCATTCTTCTTGGACTTGCTAATCAAGCGGGCATAAACATGTGTATAACTCGTGATCATGATGAACTGCTTATACGATTTTTATTAGAAAAGATTCTAATATATGTTGTCACTTCTTGCAAACATGGATTAGTCATGAATGAAGCATGGATATACATTTGCAGACATAATACGCAAATAACTTTCTGCTTCGTATGATATTCTTATATATTTTCTTCAACTTGAATCTTGAAAACCATTTGTGATTGCATAAGTTTATCCTTTGTATACATGAAGTTTTCAATATGACTAGAATTAGAATTTAGTCTTAATAGAAACTTTATTACATTAAAGAAAGTTTAATGTATACCTTGTAGTTTCAAAAAATGACAAGTTAATGATGATGCACATATATATGGCATTGCAATATATTTTAATCAAGAGGAAGTAATAAAGTTTATCTTAGTTGAACAATGTCCTTTTGTTCATGACATGGCAGGAAATGTTTGTGAAAAGTTCTTCCTTTCCTTTAACTTTAGCCTTGTGTTCGTGACTAATTAATGCATATGTTCTTGCAAAATCTATTATAAAGCTAACAGTTAGTCATCTAATTAATGGCTCAAAGTTTTAATTCTACAAGCACTGGTTCCACTTTGTAAAGTTTCGTATGAAACAGAGGAGAGGAGAGAACTTAAGAAAAGCAATTATTGGCTAAGAGGAAGGTTGATAACAGCAAGAGCAATTGGAACAAAGGTCGCGAGAACAGACTATTGATTGCACTTGAATGCACTACAATCACAACTTAGTCACAGCGGTATTAGAGACTCATGTTTTGGATCCCTTTGGTTCCTTCTTGATCAGTTCTCACAGTGTGTCTCTATTTGATACCTCTTAAAGGTATTCTCTCAGTTAGAGTGAGTTTTTGTGTGATATGTATTTTGATACCAAGGCAAAATGAGAAAAGAAACCATTAAATATAGGTTGAAACTCACCAATGGTTCAAAATTTTATACTCAACAAATATAGTTCAAACATGATTAGAGGTAAAAGAAGAAAAGAAAATATTGCTATTTATCCATGTAGAAGCATTTTCATTGCTATTCATTAATTCATAATTTATGTAAAAAAAAGAAGAAAATATTTGATAAATATATTAATCAATACATAAACTAACTTTGTTGCTTTAGGCAATGTGACTCTCATGTGGACTAATGATTTTGATGGATGATAGCCAGTGGCCAACACGACACAGGAGTTGATTGGCCATGAGTTTTGATTGGTGAAGTATTGAAGTATACAGTTTTAGAATATGTCGCATATTTTCATTTTATGCTAGAAGGCTTTTCATTTGGTTTGGGATATAAGGTCAGGAATAATTTTGTATTAAGGGGGTGAGACTTGAATGTAAAAGGATTTGGATTTCAATTATCACACTTGCAAAAATTAGAATAAATGAATAGCACCAATAATCAAAATGATGGAGAAGTGGACTATGGAGAAGTGAACGAGGAAAAGACACAGAGGGATGGGACGGAATTAGAAAAAATGGGGAGGGATATGATCATTGCTCTTAATCTCTCGGCCCAAGTCAGGAGCTCAAGTTAAAGTTAATTATTGTCCCTATACAATTCAAACTATCTATGTTATATTGGGCCTCAAAATTTGGATATTTATAGATGGGAATAATAATTTTTTCATTTTCTTTTACTTCTATCTAGAAAGCTAAACCTATTTATTCTTTTCCTCAAAACTAGTAATTCTAATTTTAATTCTCTAATTTTACCAAATTTTTAAAAACATGATGAGGTTTACAAACAACTGACTAATGAAAGTATATAATTAGTAGTGTAAAATTAATTATAGATATAAATATATAAGATTTATATGAACAATAATTATATTATATGTTATAGACTATTGTTTGATTTTAGTATTTATACAGAACAAAATTAAGAGACCGCGTATAGATGATCAATAAATGTCATATGGAGATTCACTACAAATGGAAATAAACTATTTAACAAAAGTTCAAAATTTTTTAAAATATTTATTAGCATATAATCAAGATAGTCAAATACTTATACATTTGAATTTTTTAATTATTAAAATTTAATATTCTCAATGTATTGATTTCAACAATTTTACCATTTTTCATTTCATTTCAATATGTATATCATTAATAATTTATCATATATGATTTTAATATGTATATCATTAATCTTGGTTCTAGAAAAATTAAGAATTTAGAGATTAGGAAGTTTGAAAAAATAAAGAAATTATTAACTAATAAAAATTTGATATTGAAATATTTGGAACTAGAGGCGATGAAGGAAATTCAATGAAGTCAAACAGAAATAAAAAAACTGAATCAAACTATTAATATCCATTTTGTTAAATTGAGGAAATCAACACAATTTCAATTTTTTTTAAAGTAATGAAACCTTTGAAACTCAAAATTTAGAATTTAAATCCACCAATTGAATTAAGTTCTTAATTAGTTCAATGCTGAACAAAAGATAAGTATGTGTTAATTAAAAAATAATAATAAGATAACAAATTTAGATATACGAAATAATTAATACCACTTTTAGAATGAAATTTCTATAATACTCATGCAAATAATGATTATCTATGGTAATAATTAAAAAATAAGGATAAAAATGTAAAATTTGTATTTAATGATGCAATAAATATATTGGATTTAATAACTAAAAAAAAAGTTATAGTTACCAAATAGTGGACTCTTTTTTTGAAAAGGAGGGATTAACACATAGTATTAAGACACAATATCATATAAATAATATCCAAATGCAATCAAAATTGTAATTTCATTTTATTAGAAGGATATATATAAAATGTAATTAATTCGTGGTAATACTTTTCAACACATTTGATCTTTTGTTACACTTTTCTATGTCATTTCCTCTTACATATTTTAATAAGTTGCTATAAATCTTGTAATTTGTACTAATTTATATACTATTAATATCAACTTTCATTCTAATTAATTTTAATATTAAATTTTCTATTTTTCATATCAACTCAATATTTTAATAAAATTTTATAATACTTTTTGATTGTTTACACAAAAAATTAAAAATAAATATAACCTAGGAACAAAAGTGAGATCTTAGCATTAAAATGTATTTGATTTCAAGATAGTTTAGTAGTCTAATTTCGAAAGTTTTTTAGGTTTATTTGGATAAATGTTTATGTAGTCAACATATTCTTTCAATTGACTTCCTCAAAATCAACTTTGAATCATATTCTTTTTAAAGAATAACTACTACATCTTATCCCTTATTTTCAAAAAGGGAAGAATCAGTGTATAACTCATTCAAAACAAATTTTGAATAGTTATTCAATTAAGATAATATAATAAAATTTACATTTGATTATCCATCAATCAACACTTGATATGCGTTATCAAAATGTAAACATTTTCTTCTACACCCCTCAACAATTTAAGATTACAAGTTAATATGATATAACTTTTATATCATTATTTACTTCATGCTTACAATAAGCATATTTAATTGTTTAGAGATTATTTTAGTTAGTATTGAGCAACACGTGATCAAATAGCCAACTTACTTTAGTTAAGAACCATTCTTAAAATTCATGCCATATAATGCATTCAAATATTAAGACCATCAACTCATATATCAAATATAATGAAATATAGATATATATTATTTACTCATACAATATAACATAGAAATAAGGATAGAAAAATATGTATTTATGGAATAAAAAAATCAAAATATAAATGATATGGATGGTAAATTTTGGTTTTGCTCCCACTATTTTATCCAAATTAATAACCCTTAAATATTGATTCGGAAATTATCTTATAATTCCTAGTGGACTAGGTTACTATTTTAATTATTTTAATCTTGAGTTAGTTCAATAAATCAAAATAATATCAACAGGTAGATAACAATTACCAATTACAATTTTATTTTGTAATTCCTAGATACTTATGTTATTAACTCTTGATAAACACATCATATGTGTTACCTTACTCTTGCCTAAAAACCACATGACCTTTAGTTAGCTCAACAAATTATGATTTTTTTAAAGTCCAACCCATTATTCCAAGATCACATCTCATATTTAAAATGCATTCTAAGTGGAATGATATTGAGTTAGTTCAACAAGTCATACTAATGAGAATGATTTTTTAAATATAATAATAGAAGGCAACTAAAACTGACTTAATATTTTATTAACAAATCAAAATAATTGCCACAAGTAGTTAATAGTTACCATTCAGAGATCTTATCTCATATTTAAAACACCTTTTAGTTAAGATGACCTTGAGTTAGCTAAACAAGTCACTTTAACAAGAGTTGTTTTAAATATAATAATGGAAGGCAACTAAATTGATTTAATAGTTTATCAACAAATCAAGGACTACCTTTGGGTTGTGATTTATATGAGAAATTTTATATTAGAATGTGTGAAAATTTTAGTGGGTAAATTTTTTTCTCTTATAAAAGGTGTATTTTGGAGGGAAAAATAAGAGGATTTTTTTTAAAAAAAAATTAAGTGAGAGAAATTTGAGTGGAAAATTTTGAATTTTAAATTTTAAAATAAAAATGTGTTTAGATGTTTTATTTGTTTGAGAAAAGTTAACTTTTTATAAATGAAAATAAAGTCCAAAATAGCGAAAGTAACTGCCACAAGTAGGTAACAATTACTATTCTGAGATTTCATCTCATATTTAAAACACCTTCTAATTAAAATGACCTTGAGTTACCTCAATAAGTCATTCTAACTAGAGTTGTTTTAAATGTAATACTACGCAATTAAAATAATTTAATATTTTATCAAGGGATTTTATGAAAAATATTATCGTCTCATCAATTATATGCAATACACAAACTATTAAATATTTGACCAAATGTGGCATACTATATATATAAAAAATAATCGTATTAAATGAACACATTAAACCATCAAATATTTAATCAAATGTTGCATATAAATATGTAATTAATCAATAAAATTAAATAATCACATAAATATGTTCAATTTCTAGTCATGGATCAATATGTATAACCATTTCTAATCAAATTAGAAATAATATTCTCGAATTATTTTGAGAAACATTGGGGTTTTCAAAAATCAATTAAATCAAAATAAATAAATAATGCGATGGTTAAGGTTTCTACAACCCAAAAACCACAAATTTTAGACTATAAGAGTTTCAAAAACCATTTGCCTTCATTTTGATTTAATTGATAAATGTTATTTTGAAATTCAATTTAGATCCCCTTCCATAATTTTAATCAAATTAAATTATGAAACATATCTATATATGAACACCTTTAAATTTTAAATCAAATTTAAAATTTAAAAGTCTCAAAATTAATAATTGTCAAATTCAAATCTAATTGAAATCAAAACCAATTTTGGATATTTAATCTAAAATATAATTTTAGTTTTGAAATCGGGGAGTGGGTTTTCTCTCTAGTAGAGTTTTCCTCTAGGTGGAGGCAAGTTGGTTCTTTCAGCCATATCTGAACTTCTAGTTTGCAATTCTGTATGCAACTTGAACTACGGTTTGATACTTCTTGAAGTAGTTTTTTTTTTCTCACTGAACAACTTTTTCTACAAACCAGGAGAGTTGGTCTGTGCACAGTTTGGTCGATCTAACCTCTTTTGCTTTACTCCTGTTTTCAATTTCATTTGTTTCTTTTTCGTTTCTCTGTTGTTGGGAAAAAAAAGTTGGCCTTGACTGAATTATTTGTTGACAATTTTTTGGTCAAATGTATATTGGTTCTTCTAAGAAACTTTGTCCAAAGAAGTTTTCAAACTGTCTAATCATCTTTTTTTCAAACTTTCTACAGAAGTCGATCTCGGCTAAACACTAATTAAAATTTCTCTTATTCCTTTGGTTGTTGTTGTATGCTACTGATGCTATTCTTCTATGTTTTTTATCTACTAACTTCTGAGGTGGTTTGCCTTTGGTGAATAGCATGTGGTAGGTGTTTGTGGTAATGTCTAACAAGAGTATGGATGGGGAGGTTGTTGAGAGGTTCGGAAACTTTAAGTTATCTACTGAGGAGGAGGCTGGAGTTGAGATAGAGGAGAAAGATGTATTGTCTAGCAGAGAATTGTGTGAACGAAGCCTAGTGAGGAAAATTTATGGGGAGAAAAAGGATAATTTTACTAGGTTAAAAATGACTTTAGCATCTATTTGGCCAACCAAGCGGCCAATTATTGTGATTGAGTTGGGCAAAATTTGTTCCAGTTTGTTTTTAGTAGTCAAGAATATAAGAGGCAGGTCTTTTGGGGTAGATTGTAGTCGTTTGATCAGCAGTATTTGGTGCTCTAGGAATGGACAGCTGACTTAAATATCCAAGCATAAGAGTTCAATACTGTGGATTTGTGGGTTCAAGTTTGGAATCTACAGAATCATTGGGTGTCTAAGGAGATCGGATAGAAGATTGGCTCTATGTTTACAAAACTTTGGGATGTGATGATTCCGAAAACTAGCAGTAAGTATGGCCGATGTATTAAATTGTTGGTTACGGTTAATTTGGAGATCCCATTGATGCGAGAGGCCAAGATTAAACTCAAGGAGCGGGTTGGTCGGGTAGGATTTAAGTATGAATAGCTGTTAACCTTTTGTTTCTATTGTGAGAGAATTGGGCATATAGAAAGGTCTTGTTGGCAATGTGAAGATGATTGTAGGAAGTAAGCACTAAAGAAGGGCCAGTATGGAGAGTGGCTGTGAGCATCAGCTATGAAAAGTAAATCCACGAGTGGAGATGACAAAGAGGACATGAATAAAGAGGATGTTGGGAAGTTTCGATCTGAACGCAGGTTATCCACGGTTGTAGCTGATGGTCGTCGGTTGGGTGACCAGTGATTGGATGGGGTTGGTAAATCCTTTATGCAGGATGGTGATAGTCAACCACATAATATGGGTGGCAAAGGCAGGCACAATGTTAGCATGGATATGATAGGAACGGCTCAAGGGTCTGTTGGGATTACAAAGGGTAGGGAGCTAGGAGTTAGGGGTGCTGGACTGGGGGTGGTGGAGAATAAGGAGCGGGAAGTTGGCTAGGGCCTTGACATTCATGAACATGGCCCAATAGAGAAAATAGTAGCCCTAGTGAATGTTTTGATTTTCAATGAGGTGGGGGACAGCTTTAAATTTCTAATAAGGGAGATGGGGTGAATCACCGGATACAAGGAGAGAATTGGGCCATAGATTTTGAGTAGGGTTTGAAGAGTGCAGAACAAGGTCCTATAAGAGAAGAAGGGGCCTTAGCCAATGTTCCAGTCATATGGGAATAGAGTCATAGTTCTATCAATGCAGCAGTTCCAGGTATTGTACAGCCTGATTCGGAGATAAAAATGACTCTAAAGGGTGATCCAATACGAAGATGGAAATGGTATGGCAAGCAAAGTGGTGAGGACTCAATATGCATAGATATGTCAATGCTGTCAGCAACGAAAAAGAGAAAGTGGAGACTGGGAGATGATCTTGATATCAGTAAAAATGTTAGTGAGGGTGAAATACAGACGAAGTGTAAGGTGTATGAAGTTCAAATAATGGAGGGAGAGGTGGTGGAAGGCAACCTTAATTGGCCCTAAGGTGATCAATGAAAATGTGTGTATAGAATTGTAGAGGGTTAGGCGGGGCCTCTACAATTTCTCAACTGAAGGAGATAGTTAAACTCCATCATCTAGAGATAGTTTCTTGTGTGAGACAAAAAAAAAAAAAGAAGAAGAAGAAGAAGAAGAAGAAAGGATTTTGTTCAGACTGTGTGTAACAATCTCAGATATTCTAATCGATGGCATCATGTGGATCCCATAGGGAAAGTGATGGCCTTTTGGTGTTTTGGAATGATGCTATTGAAATCTGCTAAGTGTTACCCCAGTCTTTTTGTTTTGAAGTGCAATTCAAAAAAGTGGGGGTAGACAGAACTAATGCGGATTATCTTTATGTATGCCAGTAATGATGTCAACATAAGGAGGCAACAATAGGAGTATTTCAAACAAGCAAAATGCAGATGGGGTGATATATGGATAGTGGGAGAGGATTTTAATGATATGGTGGCATAGTTTGAGAAAAGATGGGGGAAAACCAGGACTGACGCTAGTTTCCATGCATTTAGAGTGTTTATTTAGCATATGGGTATGGAGGATATAGGGTATTCTGGAGTCCCATTTATGTGGGCAAACAATAGGGAACAAGAGGGTTTTGTGGAAGAATAGATTGATTGGTTTTTTGGGTGTCCTCTGTAGAACTACTCAAATACCCAAAGACAATTGTGCAACATATAGTGAAATAGTCTTCGCATCACTGCCTTTTGTTTTTAGGATTGTCTCCTGATGTACAGAGAGAGAAGAAGAGATTTTACTTTGATAAAAGGTGGATTAAGGAAGGGGGGGGGGGGGGGGGCAATAGATGTAATTACACAAGCATGGGATATTGAACAAGTTGGCACACCAATGTACCAAGTGTGCGGTCGAATTAGAACTTGCAAAAAGGCATTGTTGGATTGGAATCGCTGTAGAGATGCTAATGCTAAAAGGAAAATCACAAAAATTAAGGTAGTCAAGAGGGAGGGGGGGGGGGGGGCGGGGGTGGGGGAGAACGGGATTGGAGGAGGTGGTGAACTTTAGTAGGCCTACAAAGAGGATGAGCTATATTGGCAACAAAAATCAAGAGTTTAGTGGTTGAAAGAGGGGGATAACAATACAAAGTTTTTCCATGCGTATACGGTACAAAGAACAAGAGTGGATGACATAGTTAGGTTGGAATGGGATACAAGTGCTATTTGTGACAATAGGGCGGAGATCGGGGAGAAAATTACTGACTTTTATAGTACGCTGTTTACTACATCCTCGCCTCATCCTCAAGAGTAGTGTTTGCACGGCATTCCACAAACCATTACATGTGCTATGAATCGAACAATAACTAGACCTGTTGAAGATTTCAAGATTCAAAAGGCAATTTTTGCAATGAATCCGAACAA
Source organism: Gynochthodes officinalis (assembly GCA_020080225.1). Lineage (NCBI taxonomy): Eukaryota > Viridiplantae > Streptophyta > Magnoliopsida > Gentianales > Rubiaceae > Gynochthodes > Gynochthodes officinalis. The sequence goes on from CM034616.1 coordinate 41,994,718, forward strand.
AGCTCCAGGGCCGGATAGTATGACGCCTCTTTTCTTTCAGCATTACTGGAATCTCCTTCAAAATGATATTTCTTTTGCTGTAAAGGATTTTTTTGTGTATGGGAAATTGCTTAAATTTGTGAATCATACTCTTATAACCCTTACTCCAAAAATAAAAAAATGCTAGTCAAATTTCTCATTATTGACCCATCAGTTTATACAATGTTATATACAAAATTATTTCTAAAATTTTCGCAAAAATGATGAAAAGTTGCATTTAGTTTTGTATTCACGAGAGTCGGGTTGCTTTTATTCAAGGAAGACAAATTTTAGATAATTTTTTGATTTCTCATGAGTGTATACATTATATCAATAGTATTAGGGGAGCGAAAAAAGGATTCATGGCTTTAAAATTAGATAAGGCTAAAGCGTATGGTAGGAGCAGAGATTTTTGGTTCATGTTTTACAAAAAATGGGCTTTGCTGAAAAACTTATAGATTGGATTGTGAATTGTGTTAGTTCTTCATCTTTTTCTTTTAATGTTAGTGGGGAAGTGTGTGGTTATGTGCATCCAACAAGGGGTCTTTGGCAAGGGGATCCAATCTCTCCATATCTATTTCTTATTGTCTTTGAGGCTTTCTCAGCTTTAATTATTGCAGCAGTCAAAAAACGAACCTATCGAGGGATGAGGTTGTGTAAAAACGGCCCAATGTTTACTCATCTTCTTTTTGTTGATGATTCTTTACTTTTTTGTGAAGCAACAGTGGAATAAGTTATGCATCTTCGAAATCTAATTGCTGGATATTGTGGTGCTTTTGGCCAATTGGTTAATTTAGAAAAATCTGTGGTTCTATTTAGTAGAAATGTGGAAGGCAGTGGCAGAGCAAGCATAACTAAGGTCTTTGAAGGAGTCAAGGAGCACATGAGTGCCCGCTATTTGGGTTTGCCTTTGATCACTGGCAAATCTAAACAAGACGTATTTAAATGTCTTGGAAACAACTCAACAACGGATACAGAATTGGAAAAACAAGTTTTAAGTTAAGTAGGTAAGGAAGTTCTCATTAAGGCGGTGCTCAATTCACTTCCTGTATATGTGATGTCTTGTTTCAATCTACCTATGACTATTTGTAAAGCTTTGGGTAGAGCTGTTGCAAAATTTTGGTGGGGAGTACATGAGAATTAGAACTCAAAAATTCACTAGTGATCTTGGTCTAAGATGGCAAATCCAAAAGAAGTGAAAGGGTTGGGATTTCAGCATATTCAACCATTTAATGATGCTTTACTTGCCAAACAACTGTGGCAAATACTTACTAGTTCACAACTCCTGATGAGTCGTGTCTTGAAGGCAAAGTATTTTTCTAAAGGTGGACTCCTGAATGTTGTCATTAAACCAAATGCCTCATGGTTATGGAAACGTTAGATAGGTGCCAAATATATTCTTGAGATGGGGTTGAGATATCAAATCGGAGATGGTGAATCTAATAGAATATGGGACTCGCCATGGTTGCCACATTGTTCTAATTTTAAACCTATTCCCAGGAATCCCACGGCTCGGTAGTTTACTTAGTGTAATCAATTGATGTTGGCTGAAAGTAAACAATGGGATCCAGTTTTGGTGTGGGCATGTTTCCTTTCACAATATGCGGAGGCAATCCTCCCAATTCCGTTCAGTCAAATTGAAATAAGGGATTCACTAATATGACACTTTTCTTGTAATGGGCAGTACACAGTGAAGTCTGCGTATAAATGGGCTATGAAGAGATAGTGGCCCGAATGTAGAATTGCTGAAAGTAGTGGGGGAAGTGCTGAACAAAAACGGATGTGGAAGGCTATTTGGAGGCTTCAGATAAAAGGTAAATTGAAACATTTCTGTGTGGTGGTGTTGCCAAGGTCTTTTGCCTACAAATATGGTATTGAGAACCAAAGGCCTTCAACTAGACCCAATTTGCGGTTTGTGTGGGAAGAAGGAGGAAACATTGGAACATATCTATTTTGCGTGTGATAAAGCAAAAGAGGTGTAAACACTATCTCTTATGAGTTGGGATGGATTGCAACAATTTTGTCATAACTTTCAAGATTGGTGGGGCAACCTTTGTAGGGTAGGGAATGATAATTTTGCTTAGGACCGTGTGCAACTGTTTATCTATTTGTTGTGGATGTTGTGGAAGACACGGAATTTAAGGATTTTTGAGTAGCGGCAGACATCAGAAAAGGAGATTGTGGAGAGGGCGCTTATAGAATGGATGGAATTTTCTAATAGTCTCTAACTTCAAGTTTTGTGGGGGAGTGAAAGTTGGCTACTAATTTTTTATGTTTTCATTTTCTGTTTATCAGTTCGTGCATGGGCCTTAAGCATCTTTTATGGTTTCTGATTTTTTTTTTTTGGTTTTTTTGGGTGTTTTTTGTTTATCTTCTTCATACTCTTCTTGTGCAAATTGGAAATATCTTTGCTATGTGGTGTCCTTGTTAAAAAAAAGGAAAAAAAAAAGATAAAAAAAAAGTGATGAAATTTGGGTGTGGATGAATTGATTATCATCATTTGGTCAAAAGTCAATGAGAGCAAATAGCCTCATTCTGAGGGGCTAAACTTGTACAACTATCTATTTCTAATGAAATTACTAATGTTATAGTTAAAAAAAATCTAAAATATAATTTCTAATATTTAATCATATTAAATATGAAATATAATTTTAAATTGAATTTATTACTAAATATCAAATCACATTTAAAATTTAGTAAAACGCCAAAATTAATAAACTGCTAAATTCCAATCAAATTAAAATTTAGTAATTTCTTTGAAATTTATAACATTCAAATTATAATTCGATAATCTAAAACAAATCCAATTAAATTTTATAGTTGATTTAGAAAAGAAATGGATTCAACTATTTATTTGAAACACTTCCATATAAAGAAAATTCAAATATTTATTTCAAAATTTCTTCAAATTTAAATCACATTTAATTTGAACAAAATAAATAATTTAATTGGATTAGATGCTATTTTATATTTTAATCTAATTAAAATATAAGAGTTAGTCCAAAACTTGTTTTAGATTTATAAATTATTAAAGATTAAAATCTTTTATAAATCAAATTTACAAAATAAAGGAAAGAAACAAAAATTATAAAATTTGTCGCTAAGAGCATATAATCACATCACAAGACTTTTAGCGATATTTTCAATACCATTGCTAAAGAAAAAATGAAAAAAATTAAAATAAACTATTGCGATAGTGATGATGTCATCATATTTTCCCTATTGATGATGTAATCATATTTGCCCTACTGATGACGTCATCATCATCTTCTCCATTTATCATCTTTTGCCGTCGCTTCAAATCTTTTTTTAATTAAAGCACCCGATTTGCCAGAAAATCTAGCAGATCATCCCGCGACCAGAGCCGTTTTGGTCGCGACCGGAACTTTTTGGTCATGACTTGCCTAGCGTCATCTAGTCGCTTGACCAGATTCTTCTTAGCTCGCGACCAAATCTAGTATGGTCGCTGCCACAACTGGCCGCCGTTCTGGTTTTCTACCAGAATGACAACCTTCCCCTTTTTTTTTGGTGGAGTTTTTGGCAGTTGATCGGCTATTTCAGGCTGGTCAACCCAATCCAATCGAGTCAAAACCGACCAATCCGGGCAGAAAACCCTTCCTTCCTTCTTTTTTTTTTTTGAAAAACCTTTTCAAAATTATGATTTGAACTCTTCAAATCTAAAAACCATAATTTTGAACCCTTTCAAATTTAAAATTTCTCAAAATAAATTAATTAAGATTAATACATATATGAATAATTCATCATCCATGACAATTAAACATATAAAATTATAGTAAAATAGGGATAACCAAAGTCGGTTCGGATACCATTGTTAGAAAATCAACCCATATATATAGCGAAATAGTAAAAGAATTGATAATATACTAGGATCTTTTTGTAATCCATGTATCGCATCAAGAAATCACGTTAGCAACAAATCCACCGATAATAGTCGAGATTGATTGCAAGCTGCATAGTTGTCCGGCCTCTAACAATATCCATATAGACAATTTCTAGAGATTCTCAAGGGATTGATCAACCATGAGTTGCTGACGGCTAGATTCCTTAAGTATAGGAAGAAATAGAGTTTTTGGAAAATCTTAGGTGTTTGATACGTACTATGCATAACATAACTCAAAAGCCCTTATCAAGACCCAAGATTGGAAATTATTTATAAATTCTTAATTAAATTCTTAATTACGTTAGTAATAAATTTAAATTATAATTCCAAATTTAATTGGTTTTAGAACATAAAACCAGCACCATTCACAATATATTTTTGCAAGGGAGATGTATTGATAGTTGCTAGAAGTTTTGCAACTATGAGTCTATAGAGAAACACTACTAACCAAAATTTTTAACCAAAAATTTCTATGGCATAGATGAGAAAACAGTAGATATAAGGATGATGAGATTCCTTTATTCGCATGATAGTATTGAGCCAGTTCTTCATATGAATGATAGAACAAGAAGGAAACAATTAAAAAAAAGGATATACTTTTACCTTATTTGTTCAAGGAATTAGACTCCACAGGGTACTCAAATGACCGTTAATTCTTTATCTTCTTTGCCTATCCGCTTCACTATGTTTCCTCAAAGCAACGAATGCCGTTTCTTAGCTTGTTTTGTGAATAGATGAGCAAATTTGATCATCACTAAGATATTTAACCATTTTTTTTTAAATGAAAAAAATGGATGGGAGGCAACAACATAGGAAAACAATTTGTATTCATGGCATAATGACTTAATTTCAACACAAATGGAAGCATTACCTCTTCAAAAATTCAAGGCAAATAGTTGCATCCCAATGGTAGCAAAATCTCAGCAATCAACCGAGGGAAGTATGAGCATGACAAGAATTAAGATTAGAACAAGCATATATTTTCTTCATTCACACAGAAGCTCACAATGGACAAATGACACTAGCAACTTGTAAACCAAAGAATGAATCAAAAAGGTTCAGATGATAAACAAATCCTGGTTGGAGTGGTGGCGGTAGAATGGGTGGCATCTCATTGCTATTGGTCATGGGGAGATTGAAACGAAGATAGTGACAGCGGCACAAATTGTTGTGGGGGCAGACAAAGATAGTGGGAAAGGTAGCGGCGGTGGTGGTGAAGGAGATGTGAATGATACTGTTATTTTTTGGTCAATGAAAGAAATAGAGAGGAAGTTGGTTTAAGGTTGATGGTTCCATGGTAGATTGGGAAAAAAATGTTGGGTAGTGTGGTAAGAGGAAGCTATAGTGCAATTGTTGTTTCAAAAAGTTTGGGTTTCATTGATTATGGGCAAGAATAGGTGATTGCCCAATTTTGTTATGAATCATACAAATTGTGGATGTCCATCTATACAACTCTTTACTTGTTCATGAAAGTAACTCCACTATCCAAGGGGAAGTTTTGAAGACATGTAACAGTCAACCCTTGAAATACCCTACATTGTAACTTGTGACATTTGGGACCATGATGTAGGAAGATGTAACATGTGATCTTTAGGACCATGATGTGGGAAGATGAAACCTTTAGGTTTCTTGTAACCTATATATCATGATGAACCCTAAACCTATATAAATAGAGGTTTAGTGGAAAAAGAAGAGAATAGAAAATTTGATTACACTTGTGTTCTCCATATTTTTTCATTGTCTTACTTTCATATTATAATTCTATTACTAGTCTATTACATTTTAGAATTGTAGTAGTAATACTACTTTGTAGTATTTTTATAACACGTTATCAGCACGATTCTCTAGCCAATTTCCATTCCTTTGGGTAAGTTAGGTGAGATTTATTTTTTTTATTAGTTATATTCATCATTATGACTAACCTTGCAAAGCTTGAGTTTGTTGCACTTGATATTACTGGAAAGAATTACTTGTCATGGGTGCTAGATGCTAAAATTCATCTAGATGCAAATGGTCGTGGAGAGACTACCAAAGAAGGAAGTAAAGCCACAAATCAAGAAAAGGCCAAAGTGATGATTTTTCTCCATCACCACCTTGATGAAGGGTTGAAAAGTGAATATTTGACAGTTAAAGATCCCTTCATCTTGTGGAGTGGTTTGAAAAAAAGGTATGAACATTAAAAAATAGTCATTCTTCCAAAAGCTTGCTATGATTGGATGCACTTGCGCTTGCAAGATTTCAAAACTGTAAGTGAGTATAATTCAGTAATTTTCAAAATCAGTTCACAATTAAAATTATGTGGAGAAAAAGTTACTGATGAGGATATGCTAGAGAAAACTTTCTCCACCTTTCACGCATCTAATGTGCTCCTGCAGCAGTAATATCGTGAAAAGGGTTTTAGAAAATATTCTGAACTGATTTATTGTCTTCTTGTTGCTAAACAAAATAATGAGCTTTTGTTGAAAAATCATGAAGCCGCCCAACTGGTGCTGCTCCATTTCTTGCAGCAAATGTGATAGCCCAGCAATCTAATCGTGGGCGTGGGCGTGGTCGTGGCTGTGGACATGGTCGTGGCCGTAATAACTATGGTGGTCATACCAAAAATGCTACTCATCACCAGAAGTGAGAGAGTAATGATGAAAAAGATGGAGGCCAAAACAAAAATAAAATGGATAATAAGTGTTATCGCTGTGGCATGAAAGGCCATTGGTCTCGTACCTGTCGTACGCCAAAACATCTTGCTCATCTCTATCAAGAATCATTGAAAAATAAAGAAAAGAAGATAGAGACGAATTTTATTAGTAATGATGTTAATTATGACCTTGGTCTTAGTGACAACGGCTTTACTGATTTTACTTCTTTAGATTTTGCTAATTTCTTTGTTAATCACCTTGATGGTGATACTAGTCGCCCTGAAGGTGATACTAGTCAATAGTGATGGAAATGTCCAAGAGTAATTTTTATTTAAATAATTTGATGCAATAAATTTTTAATTTGATGTTTTAAATCTTCATTATTGAATATTTACTTCAATGTTTTTCTTTTGTGTTATACAAAATTGTATACTTATTTGGAATTTTTATTTTTGGTGAAGAAAATGGACGTTCCAAAGCTAAATAACAAAGAATTATGTTTTGCAGACAGTGCAACAACACACTCCATTTTTAAGGATAAGAAATATTTTTCTTGTCTAATTATGAAAGAAGCCCATGTTAGTACTATATGTTTTAGTGCAAAAATAATTGAAGGCTCCGGAAGAGCAATTATAATTTTGCCCGGAGGAACAAAATTCTGCATTGATGATGCATTATATTCATCAAAGTCTCAAAGTAATTTGTTGAGTTTTAAAGATATCCGCCGAAATGGATATCATATTGAGGCTACAAATGAAAGTAATAATGAATACTTGTATATTACAAGTATTTCTTCTAAGAAAGTTGTATTGGAAAAATTACCTTCTTATTCCTCTGAGTTGTACTACACATATATTGCTACAGTTGAAATATATGCAACAGCAAACCAGAAGTTTAATAATTATGACGATTTTGTCGTTTGGCATGACCGGTTAGGCCATCCCAGTTCTATAATGATGTGAAAAATAATAGAGAATTCCTGTCATCATTCTTTGAAGAGCCAGAAGATTCTTCAATTCCATGAATTCCTATGTGCTACTTGTTCTCAAGGCAAATTAATTATAAGGCCATCACCAATGAAAATTAAAACCTAATCTCCCGTTTTTTTGGAACGCATACATAGAGATATATGTGGGCCTATTCAGCCATCTTGTGGACCATTTTGATATTTTATGATTTTAATTGATGCATCAACAAGATGGTCACATGTATGCTTATTATCAACTCGCAACCTGGCGCTTGTGAGATTGTTGGGAGAATTAATTCGATTACGCGCTCATTTTCTTAATTATCCCATTAAGACAATACATCTTGACGATGCTAGTGAATTTACTTCACAAGCTTTTAATGATTATTGCATATCTGTTGGGATAAGTGTTGAACATCCTGTAGCTTATATTCATACACAAAACGGTTTAGCAAAATCGTTTATAAAGTGCTTGCAATTAATTGCTCGGCCATTGCTTATTAGAATTAATCTTCCAACTTCTACTTGGGAGGACTAAGGCTTTCATCGTCAGTGGACGATACTTTGTATATAACATTGTTTATTATTATATAGTGATCATTTTTGGAAAAAAAAATGTAAATTATATTTCTTTTATGATTTTTAAGTTTAAATTATATATTTTTTTTAAAGAAACATATTACATTTTTCAAAATATAAGTAAAATGTACTCTTTTATCATTTAATTTTTAATTGTAAGTGCAGATTATATTTTTTTCTAAGTTAAGATATATTTTATTTATAACTTTTAAATCTAATTTATATTATTTTTTCAACAAAATTTACAACTTTAAAAAAAATAAATAAATATAGTCTTTTCTTACTTTCATTTTTAATTCTAAATGTAAGTTATATATATATATATATATATATATATATATATTTTAAGTCTAAGTTATATTTTATTTATAACTTTTAAATTTAAATTTTTTTTTTTTATAATTAGGAGTGGAATCATAATTGGAATAAGAATCAAATTAGAACCAAATTAGAATCGGAACAAAATCGAAATCGAATCATGAATCGACGGTTTTCAAACCGGATTGAAACCAGCACTTTCAAAATTCAGTTCTGATTTCACCTTTAGAGGAATTGAGAATTGAGGATTTTGAAACTCTAACAGGTGATTTTAAAACTGTAGTCAAGTCTAAATTAACCTAAGTTTCTGAAGGGGAAACGGTGTTAAAGGTGCGTAATGACCAATGAGTACTTGTATAAAATGTTTTATGTGAAAATCATAATAAATGAAAGATTCCTTTGTGTCAAATCATATTCAACTATTTTCTATCAACAAATTTTTTTAATATTTTGCTTAAAAAGTGGACAAACGTAAGTAAACGATAATTCTCGTTGTTTGTTTATGAAAATAGAAGAATAAATAATATGATGTATGTTGTGCTCATGATATTATTTCACATTAAAAAAAATTAAAACACCTGTTAAAAGAATTTAAAATTTATTAATTTAAACTTTTATTTCAAATTAGGCTTCTATTATTTATTGGATATTCCCTATGCATTATCTATTAGTTACTACTTGTACGAATAGTAAAAGAGTCTATGGAAAAAAATCACCTTGAATAGTTATTTTGAAAATAGAATTATACAAAAAAAAGAATAAAAAAATCCCCTTGAATCGTTATTCTGAAAATAGAATTATACAATTAGAAATTACAAAAAGAATTTAGGCAGGAAAGGAAGGAAACGAATAAAAGGAGAAGGATTTGGACAAAGGTAACGGTGAAATGAAGCAAAATTTTTTTCAATAACTAACAACATAATTAATTGGTTCTGCCATTGCCGTTTATATGCTAATGCCACTAGTGGAATCTTGAATTGACTCAGCAACAAACTTCTTCACTGTTTTGCTAAACTACTTTCACTGCCAGTTACAGAACGGTATTGTGCAACTAATACTAATTCAGTACTTAATTGCAATGAAATTGTATTCAACCTTTTCCTTATAAGGCTAAGGTCTTGGATCATGACATTTCCCTCTTTTTAAAGAACTTGCTTGTCCTTTGATCTCCCAAGATTCTTTTTCTTTGGTGAGGTTAATCAACGGATCAACAAACTAGGAGGTAGGTTGTTGATTTGTGAGGATGACATGCCTCTGTAGTACCTCTGCAGGTCCAACACACAGATGTTAGCTCAGGAGGTGTAGCTGTAACCACTTGCTCAAGGCCAAATTTTTTCAGCACGAAGACATGAAATACTGGATGAATTTTGGTTTCATAGTGGTAATGCTAATTTGGATGCCAGCTGACCAATGCGTTCAAGCACTTGAAATGGTCCAAAATTTTAAGTTCGTTCTAAGTTGCTCATAACAGCTACTGTTTGCTGCCCATTGGGTTGTAGCTTGAGATAGATCCGATCACCTACATGGAATTCTCTCTCTGTGTTTTTTGTTGCATAGAATGTCATCCTTTCTTGGGCCTTTACAATTGAGGGTCTGAATTAGGGGCGGCAATTCACGACACGACATGTAAACACAATACGAATTTAACACGTATTTAATAGGTATAAGTACACTCCTTAGTGGGTTCGGGGCAAATTTAAGTCGGACTCGTATAACACGCAAAATAAATGGATCATGTTCGTATCCACCCACGGGTTGCCATGTTTAACCCATTTAGTAATTTGAAATTTTATGTTAGGGTAATTTTGTAAAATTGAAAGAAACTAGACTAACCCTAATTGACATTTGGTTTGTAATTCTTGACATTTTATTTGATGCTAGTGCTTGGATTGTAATTTTGAAATATTTTTTATGACATTTTGGCTTGTAATAGTTGGAAATATTTTCCAAATGTAATTAGAGGTATTTTTAGATTTTTTGGTGTGTTAATATTTCACAATCAAAGTATTTTAGTGTTAAATAGGCCATGAATTTCGTGTTAAATAGGTAATTAATTTTGTATCGTGTTAAATAGTTCATTACGGTGTTAAATAGATTATTTAGGTCTTTTAGGTTTTTTTGTGTTAAATAGGTCTTTTCGTGTCGTGTCATGTTATTCGAAAAATAAAAAGGACATGTTCAGGTTACGTTTTCTGACACGTATAATTAAACAGGTTGTGTTCAAGTTTGTGTAAAACTTGTAATACCCATGTCAAAACAAGACCCTCGAATCTGAAACACGACCTGATTGCCACTTTAGTCTGAATTAGAGGTGATAATTTGTGACATGACACGAAAACACGATACGAACCTAACATGTATTTAACAGGTATAGGTATATTTTTCGCGAGTTCAGGTCAAAATTAGGTCAAACCCATATAACACGAAAAATAAATAGGTCCAATTAGGTCAACCCGTGAGTCAACTAATTTAACCTGTTTAACCTATTTAAAATAATTTAAAGAATTATCTAATAATAATTTTATAAAATTGAAAGTCATTGTATAAGATATACTTTTAAGTATTTTTGGTGTTTTAATTTTTCATAAGTATATAAGTATTTTTTTATTGTATTACCCGTGAAATAAATAACTAATTAAGTTTTCATAAATTTCACATATTACCCAAAATAGTCCTCCACATTTCACCGAATAATCTTTTTCATTCTCCACTTTTAAAACGGGAACAAATAGTCCTTCAAATTTCAAGGACCAAAATTTGAAGGAAAATTTCAGGATTAAACGTTCCCGTTTATGAAATTTGAAGGACTAAAAGTTCTCGTTTATTTCACAAATAGTACCAAAAGTTCCAATTTATGAAATTTGAAGGACTATTTGTTCCCGTTTTAAAAGTGGAGGATGAAAAAGATTATTTGCTGAAATGTGGAGGACGATTTTGGGTGTTTCCTCCGATTAAATTATATATTGCCATCTTAATGGCTTCACCCACAAAAACTCTAGAAGTGTAGAATCAATGATCATACACCTCACTATTTCTTTTAAGGTTCTATTACGCCTTTTAACTACACCGTTTTGAGAAGGTTCCGGGCATTGTATATTGTCCTACAATACCATTCTCTTAAAGAAATCTAGCAAATGGTCCTGGATTTTGACCATTTTTATCATATTTTCCATAATACTCACCACCTCTATCTAATCTCGCAACTTTAATTCGTGTATTTAAATGATTTTCAACTTCAGCCTTGAAAATCTTAAAAACATCCAAGGCACTAGACTTTTCCTTAATTAGATAGACATATCCATAATGTGAGAAATCATCAATAAAAGTGATAAAGTATTTTTCACCACTGGTGCAATGTGGAGTAATTGGTCCACTAATATCTGTATGCATAATTTAAAGTAGTTGTGTACTTCTTATGACACTTTTCTTGGTATTTTTAATGAACTTTCCTTTAATACAGTTAATACAATTACCAAAATCGAAAAAATCCCGTGTTGGTAACACCCCATTCTTTACTAAGTGCTCAAGTCTCTATTTGGAGATATGACCTAAACGCTTATGCCACAACATTGAAGAAGTATCAATGTTCCGACTACGTTTAGTGCCAACAATGCAACTTACATTGTCATGAAGGGTTAAAAGAGGTTGAGAAAAAAATGGCTCAAGATGAATTTTATACAACCCATTCATCAATGATCCTTTACCAATAATAACATTATTCTTACAAATAGAAAAGGCTCTATTTTGAAATGTAAAGGAATAACCTTCTATATCAAGTCGATATAAAGATACTAAGTTTCTAGTAAAGGAAGGAACATAAAAGGTATTATGAAGGTCTAAAGAATAGCCTGTAGTAAGAGGAAGTCTATAAGTTCCAATGGCATCAACTTTAGCTTTGGATTTATCTCCCGTTATTATCATTCTTTCCATTTCCAAAGGACTGCGGGTTGTAAGGAATCCCTTTCTTTTCAAAGCAAGCTTTGCGTTTTGAACAATTAGCCTTAAAATGTCCTTTTTTTTCCCACAAAAATGGCATTTGTCATTCTTGATGTCCTCCTAATTGCCGTTATATGATGGTTTAGAACATTTCCTTTTCATCTTACCAGAGCCCTTTCCATTATGGCCCTGTGAAGTATAGTGGACCGTTTCTGAACCTTCTCTCTTCAACCTTTCTTCTTCTTGAACACACATAGCAATTAAATCATTTATGGACCAATTTTCCTTTTGTGTGTTATAGGAAATCTTAAAGGGACCAAACTGCCGAGGAAGAGAGTTAAGTATAAGATGAACAAGAAAAGGTTCAGAAATAGTCATCTCCATAGATTTCAATTGTTCAGCAATATTAGTCATTTCCATAATGTGCTTTCGTACACCACTAACCCCATCATACTTCTTAGAAGTCAATGTAGCCATAAGCTCACTACCCCAAGCCTTTTCTGATTTCTTGAATTGATTTTTTACAGATTGTAGAAATTCAATTACCTTTTGAGTGTTAGGAACAGACTTCCTTATGTCCTTGGCAAATGTCCTTTTGATAATCATAAGGCTTAAGCGGTTAGGCCTTTCCCAACTTTCATAATTAAAAGGTCTTTTGCTCTTGAGTACTATTATCAGTAGGCTTTGCGGGCTCATCAACTCATAGACATAGGTCCAAATCCAAGCAACCCAAGGTAATGATCGAGTACTTGTTCATGCCAATAAGAAAAGTTAGTCCCATTTAGTTTGAGAATGTTGACATGTGACCTGAAAAGGAAGTTGTAGTGATCACTGAAATACAAATTAAGTCTTAAGGTCATGATTCAAAATAATTCAATCATATAATGAATGATGACAAACAATCCTTTGCATCATCACATCTATCCTTTGGGAAAAATAATGACATGCTATTGGATGCTAAAAAAAGTGAGTAACTTTTTATCACCTTATTCTTTCTTGAAATATTATGTACCTTTGGATAAATAATACCTCTAATTACAATACAAACTTAAATTTCCTTTGGGAAAATCAAATTTCTTAGACATGCACAATATGTTTTGTGTTAACCATATGATAAACTTAATGATTATGTCACTTTGGTGACAATTAATCAAGATTATTTGTTAATGATTGACATGTCAATACTGTTGTACAAGTAGTAAACTTAATTGACCAAATGATGAACTTCATGATTAAGGCACTTAGGTGACTTTCATCAATATCATCCAATAATAATCAAATTAAACATTATTGAACGATACAACATACTTGTAGAAGTCACAATATGTAATTCTTGATCACAGAACATAGCATGCATGTCAAGAATTCATATTCTTAACCTATCCCTTATTCTTGCGAATATATTACTAAATATATTCACCGAAAACGTAAGGAGACTAAAGAATTATCTTATATGAAAAAAAATTCATTATTCATAGAAAATGATCATGATTAGTTTGTAATTTCAAAACCTAAAACTTGCTCTGATACCAAATGTTTGAATATTTAGGATCTTGTCTTGAAAATTACAAACTAAGAAGGTTGAAAAATGTGAACCTTGAGCCATTGCAAATCTTGATAATGGAAGAAACTTGATATACTTGAAATGTTCTTTCTCCAAGTAACCTCAAAGTCTTCTCTCTCTCACTCTCAATAATCTTGTATCAATTGATGGGATGTCAAGTTGTCAACAATAGCAATCGAGAGGAGGAAGGGATTCTAAGGATGTATTTATAGGCATTGTTGGATCTACCCATCAATGAACCAATCCTCTAGACACATTCCAATGAATCTACAATTAATTACTGTGGTTTAGTGGTTAATGAGATACATTTAACTTCATGAATATAACATTTAATGTGAACTTATTTTATATAATTCATGGTTCATTAATATACCTAAAACTTTGGTTCAATGGTACATTCATGAATACAAATATGAACCTCCGCTTAAAATAGATCATAATCCATTCATGAATGTATAGTTATGAAGTCCACATTCAAACATGCATTGGTTGTATGTGTGATTTTAATGATTGTCAATTCCAAATATGCGCATTGATTTTATGCATAAGTAAAGTTTGGGGATTGCAACTTTCTTTTCTAGGATGGTAGCAAGGTAGAAAATTATATATATATATATTCCTAAACAATTTTAGGATCTTTCCCCATTATTCACACATGTAACTTTTATCAAGCTCGTTTGAAAATATTACATATGAAAACAAAATAACAACCTCTTTTATAGTACCTTTGAATAGGGCAAAATTTTCTATCGCTTCAAATTTGCATGATAGTTAACTAACATACAGTTGTACTAAAATACTTTAATAAAGTCAATTATAAAATAGCACTTGCATTTTCAACCTAAAGTTCTCTCCTAACATTCACCTATATCTAATGCATTGAAAACTAAACGTAAGTACTTTACTTTATATGTCAAAATGATGTAACATAAAACCTTCAAAGGAAAAATATCTAAAGGCACAAATCTATTGCAAAAATATTATAATCATTTAAACAGGAAAATTAGCTTCCAATTTTTTGATCTATTTACCCAACCACTATAGAAACAAAAACAACAAATTTAATAAATTTCACAAAAGGTGACCTCTGCCAATCCTCTTTGGAAAATTTCCATAACGAAGAAGAGGGTAGTTAACAAACCTCTTTTATAATTTCTTTGAAGAGTGCAAATTTTTCTCCCTTTTCAAGTTTGCTTGCTAGTTAATTAATATCCAATTTGCACAAATTACACTTTTAAAGCCAACTATAAAACATTCCTTTTCGTCAATGGCTTGCTCATTACATTTAGTAAATGCAAGTACTTTTTTCTATATGCTAAAATGACTTATCATAATGCTTACAAAGGAAAAGAGATCTAAAGGGTAACATTAATTGGACAAATATTATCATTATTCATTTTACAGATATTAAAATCATTTAAATTACAAAATTAGCATCCAATTTTTGGATAATAGTTGCATAGCCATACTAAAATTTTGTTACATAAGATGTCACTTGTATTTTCCAATTATAGATTACAAACAACAATATAATTACCAAAGTAGTTTCAAATGTAAATTTATGAGTCAAATCCTCTCGTATAGCAATGGTTACTCTATTTCTTTTTTAGTTGTCCTTCATATCAACTCCCATTTGCCATTCATTGAGTCTCTTTTTGGCTCACATAAAAGGTGATTCTATGATTCTATTAGTGTTGAAGAGATATCTTCACCTTCATTTGTCTCTTGACGCACAAAATATTCCCAATAGATACTATTTCTTTTAAGATTTTCTAATAACCATTCAATAGCTAATTTCTTCCTGATTTTCTCCCTCCTCTAAAGAGCTAAATTTTCTAGTTCTCTCTCTACCATTCAACAACATCATCTAGGTTTTCACTTGACATCCTTCTCTTTTTTATTATATCTTGTAATCATCTTTTCTATGCTATAGGCAATTTTCTTTTTCTATGATATATATATATATATATATATATATATATATATATATATATATATATATATTCAAAAAAGAACTTTCTTCTTTAGCTATATATCTTGTTTAGCTCTTCTCAATGTCTAGTTTCTATTTGAATTTGATAGTTATTTTTCCTCTCTAATTGTATCTCTCTCATTCCCCCTAATGGTTAGTTTCTTCTCTTTCTCTCTCTAATCTCCTCAATAACTAGTGTCTTCTCTATCTTTCTATTTTTGGTTCTCCTCAACTGCTAGTTTCTTCCTTATCTTTATTCTCACTCTCTCACTTCAACAGTTAATATCCTCTCTCAGTTCCTTATAGACTCCAACGACTAGTTTTTTCCTTTTATACCAGTCCAACTCTTCTCAATGGTTAGATTCTATTTGAAATAGATAGTTATCTTTCTTTTCTAGTTGCATCTCTATCATTCTCCCTAATGGCTAGTTTCTTCTCTCTCTCTCTCTCTCAAGTTCATCTTAACAGCTAGTTTCGTCCCTATCTGTATCTCTTTGTCTCATTCTCCCTGTTATGACTTCTTTAATCCATTTAATATCACATCAAACATCACAGTTCCAATCACTTTATTCCTTGATTAGATTTATTGTGAAGCACTATCATAATTTGAAAAGAACAATATGTTTACAAATGAGGAGTTTAGTAGATTAATAGAAGTACTTAGAGTCAAGCCAAACTTAGTTGAAATGGAATGGAGATGCATGCTAGGAAGATTTAGAGATAGCTATGGAAAAATTAGAATTTCCACTGATAGAAAACTTGAGATTGATTGTTGTTATTGCCTTGGTTGTTCGAAAGGTAATCTTTTTTTATTAGTATTAAGATCTTTTTATGTGTGTTCATTATTTTGCTGCATATATACCACGAGATTTGCACGTCTCTATTGGCCAAATTTAACATAGAATGTTCTCATTATTGTTATAAAAAATATGTGTATAAGGAATGAGCTAGTTCAATTTGCCTGTAATGTTATATAATTTAAAGTAGAACTCTTCATATGGTTGAATAAAGAAGGTTCATGATATGAGTATTACATGTCCTATTTGCCAAATTTAATAAAGATTGTGCAGTCATCATTGTTGAAAATGTTCATAGTAGGAAAGAGCTAGTTCTATTTAATAGTAATCTATAGAATTTAAATAGAACTCATTATATGGCTACAAGAAGGTTTGGGCCACGAGTATTGCACGTTTTAGTTGGCCAAAAATAAAAGTAGTTGTGGTAAATATAGTTATTGAATATGTGCATCGTAGGAAAGTGCTAGTTCTATCCAATAATAATACTATAGAATTAGAGTCGAGCCAAACTTAGTTGAAATTAAATGTAGATGCACGCTAAGAAGATTAAGAGATAACTACAGAAAACTTAGAATTTCTAATAATCGAAAACTTGAGATTGATTGCTATTGTTGCCTTGGTTGTCCAAAGGGTTATATTTTTTATTAGTATTAAGATCTTTTTATGTGTGTTGATTATGTTGTTGCATATATACCATGACAATTTCACATTTCTATTGGCCAAATTTAGCATAGAATGTTTTCATTATTCTTATAAAAAATACAAATAGAAGGAAGGACCAAATTCAATGTGCCTAAATGTTATATAATTTAAAGTAGAACTCATTATTTGGTTGCATAAAGAAGGTTTATGACATGAGTATTACATGTCCTATTTGCCAAATTTAATAACGATTGTGCTAGTCATCGTTATTGAAAATGTTCATAGTAGGAAAGAGCTAGTTCTATTTAAGCAATTTATAGAATTTAAAATGGAACTCTTTATTTGGTTGCATGATAGTCCTCGCCATGAGTATTGCATGGTTCAGTTGGCAAAAAATAAATATAGTTTTGGCAATTATAGTTATTGAATAAATGCATAGTAGGAAGATGCTAGTTCTATCCAAAAATTATACTATAGAATTAGAGTCGAGCCAAACTTAGTTGAAATTGAATGTAGATGCATGCTAAGAAGATTCAGAGATAGCAATGGAAAACTTAGAATTTTCCCTAATAGAAAACTTGAGAATGATTGTTGTTATTGCCTTGGTTGTCCAAAGAATTTTTTTTTTTATTATTTAGATCATTTTAGGACGGTTGATTCTTTAGCTACATATATGCCATGAGAATTGCACATTTCCATTGGCCAACTTTAACACATAATGTGTTTGTTATTCTTACAAAAAATATGCATAAAAGGAAGAAGCTAGTTTAATTTGCCTACAATGGTATAAAATTTAAAGCAAAACTCATTTATTTGGCTACAAAAAAATGGTTCACAACACAAGAATTACATGTCCTATTTGCCAAATTTAATAAATATTGTGCTAGTCATCATTATTGAAAATGTTCATAGTAGGAAAGAACCAGTTCTATTTTATAGCAATCCATACAACGTAAAAGGGAACTCATTATTTGGCTGCATGAAGGTCCAGGCCACGAGTGTTGCACGTTTCAGTTGGCCAAAAAAAGAAAATAGTTGTGGTAAATATTGTTATTAAATATGTGCATAGTAGGAAGATGCTAGTTCTATCCAATCATTATACTATAGAATTAGGGTCGAGTCAAACTAGTTGAAATTGAATATAGATGCACAATAAAAAGATTCGGAGATAGTAATAGAAAACCTAGTATTTCCCCTAATAGAAAACTTGAGATTGATTGCTATTGTTGCCCTAGTTGTCCAAAGAGTAATTTTTTTATTATTAAAATTTTCTTACATTTGTTCATTCTTTAGCTACATATATACCATAGAATTGCACATTTCCATTAGCCAACTTTAACACAGAATGTGTTTTTTATTCTTATAAAACATATGCATAAAAGGAAGGAGCTAGTTCAATTTGCCTCCAATGTTATATAATTCAAAGAAAAATTCTTTATTCGACTACATGAGGTCTAAGCCACGAGCATAGCTTGTTACAGTTGGCGAAAAAAAAAATGTTATAGTCAATATTCTTATTGAATAAGTAAATAGTAGGAAGGTGCTAGTTCTACCCACCAATAATAGTACATAATTATAGTTGGGCCAAACTTAGCTGAAATTGAATGTAGATACATGCTAAGAAGATTCAGAAATAGCAACGGAAAACTTAGAATTTCCACTAATGAAAAACTTGGGATTGATTGCTGTTATTGCCTTGGTTGTCGAAAGGGTTTTTTTTTTTAATATTTTTACATTTTTTCATTCTTTAGATACATAGATGCCATGAGAATTGCACCTTTCCAATGGCCAACTTTAACACAGAATGTGTTTGTTTTTCTTATAAAAAATATTATTCATAGAAAGAAGGAGCTAGTTCAATTTGCCTACAATGTTATATAATTTAAAGTAGAACTCTATATTTGGTAGCATAAAGAAGGCTCATGACATGTGTATTACATTTACTATTCACCAAATTTAATAAAGATTGTGCATGTCATCGTTATTGAAAATGTTCATGGTAGGAAAGATCTAGTTCTATTTAATAGTAATCTATAGAATTTAATGTGGAACTCTTTATTTGGTTTCATGAAGGTCCAGGCCACGAGTATTGCAAGTTTCAGCTGGCCCAAAAAATAAAAATAAAAATAGTTATGATAAATATTCTTATTAAATAAGTGCATAGTAGGAAGGTGCTAGTTCTACCAACCCATAATAGTATAGAATTACAATTGGGCCAAACTTAGTTGAAATTGAATGTAGCTGCACGTTAAGAAGATTCAGAGATAGCAACAGAAAACTTAGAATTTCCCCAAATAGAAAACTCAAGATTGATTATTGTTATTGCCCTGGTTGTCCAAGGCATAATTTATTTTTACTAATAAGATCTTTTTATGTTTGTTGATTCTTTAGCTACATATCTGCCATAAGAATTTGACATTTTCATTGGCCAACTTTAACACAGAATGTGTTTGTTATTGTTAAAGAAAATATGTACAAAAGGAAGAAGCTAGTTCAATTTGCCTACAATGTTATATAATTTAAGGGAAAAATCTTTATTTGGGTGCATAAAATAGGTTCACAACACGAGTATTACATGTCCTATTTGCCAAATTTAATAAAGATTGTGCTAGTCATCGTTATTGAAAATGTTCACAGTAGGAAAGGGCTAGTTCTATTAAATATTACATGTCTATACAATTGAAAATGGAACTCTTTATTTGGCCGCATAAAGGTCCAGGCCACAAGTGTTGCACGTTTCAATTGGCCAACAATAAAAATAGTTGTGGTAAATATAGTTATTGAATTTGTGCATAATAGGAAGGTGCTAGTTCTATCCAACAATAATACTATAGAATTAGAGTCGAACCAAACATAGTTGAAATTGAATGTAGATGCGCGCTAAGAAGATTCAGAGATAGCTACGAAAACATAGAATTTCCATTGATAGAAACATCGGATTGATTGTTGCTATTGCCCTGGTTGTCCCAAGGGTAATCTTTTTTATTAGTACTAAGATCTTTTTATTTGTGTTCATTATTTTGCTGCATATACACCACGAGAATTGTATGTCTCTATTGGCAAAATTTAACATAGAATTTTTTTCGTTATTCTTATAATAGATATGCATAGAAAGAAAGAGCTTATTCAATTTCCATGCAATGTTATACAATTGAAAGCATAACTCTTTATTTGGTTGCAAAAAGAAGGTTCATGACATGAGTATTACCCTTTCTATTTGCCAAATTTAATAAAGATTGTGCTTGTCAACATTATTGAAAATGTTCATTGTAGGAAAGAGATAGTTCTACTTAATAATAGTCCGTGAATTTAAAATGGAACTCTTTATTTGGCTGCATGACGGTCCTGGCCACGAGTATTGCACTGTTCAGATGGCCAAAAATAAAAATAGTTGTGGTAATTATAGTTATGGACTAAGGGCATAGTATGAAGGTGTTAGCTCTACCCACCAATAATAGTATAGAATTATAGTTGTGTCAAACTTAGTTGAAATTGAATGTAGATGTACGCTATGAAGATTTAGAGATTGTAGTGGAAAACTTAGTACTTCCGCTAATGGAAAGCTCGAAATTGATTGTTTGTTATTGCTTTGGTTGACCGAATGGTAATTTTTTTTTATTATTAAGATCTTTTTACCTTTGTTCATTCTTTACCTACATAGATGCCATGAGAATTGCACCTTTCCATTGGCCAACTTTAGCATATAATGTGTTTGTTTTTCTTATAAAAAATTTTATGCATAGAAGGAAGGAGCTAGTTTAATTTGCCTACAATGTTATATAATTTAAAGCAGAACTCTATATTTGGTTGCACAAAGAAGGTTAATGAAATAAGTATTCCATGCCCATATTTGCCAAATTCAATAAAGATTGTGCTAGTCATTGTTATTGAAAATGTTGATAGTAAGAAAGAGCTAGTTCTATTCAATAGGAATCTATACAATTTATAATGGAACTCTTTATTTGGTTGTATGAAGGTCCAGGCCAAGTGTATTGCATGTTTCAGTTGGCCAAAAAAAAAAAGTTATGGTAAATATTTTTATTGAATAAGTGCATAGTAGGAAGGTGTGCTAGTTTTAGCCTCCAATAACAGTGTAGAATTGTAGTTGGGCCAAACTTAGTTGAAATTGAATGTAGATGCATGCTATGAAGATTTAGAGACAACAATGGAAAACATGGAATTTCCGCTAATGGAAAACTTGACATTGATTGCTGTATTGCCTTGGTTGTCCTAAGGGTTTTTTATTATTATTATTAAGATCTTTTCACGTTTGTTCATTCTTTAGCTACATAGATGCCATGAAAATTGCTCCTTTCCATTGGCCAATTTTAACACAAAATGTGTTTGTTATTATTATAAAAAATATTATGCATAGAAGGAAGGAGCTAGTTCAATTTGCCTACAATGTTTTATAATTTAAAGCAGAACTCTATATTTGGTTGCATAAAGAAGGTTCATGACATGAGTATTACATGGCCGATTTTCCAAATTTAATAAAGATTGTGCTAGTCATTGTTATTGAAAATGTTCACAATAGGAAAAAGGTAGTTCTATTTAATAGTAACCTGTAAAAGTTAAAATGGAACTCTTTATTTGGTTGCAAGAAGGTCCAGGCCACAAATATTGCATGTTTCAGTTGGCCAAAAAATAAAAAAATAGTAACGGTAAATATTCTTATTGAATAAGTGCATAGTAGGAAGGTGCTAGTTCTACCAACCAATAATAGTATAGAATTACAATTGGGCCAAACTTAGTTGAAATTGAATGTAGATACAAGCTAAGAAGATTCAGAGATAGCAATAGAAACCTTAGAATTTCCCGAAACAAAAAACTTGAGATTGATTGCTGTTATTGCCCTAGTTGTCCAAAGGATAATTTTTTTATTATTATTATTAAGATCTTTTTACGTTTGTTCATTCTTAGAATTGCACTGTGTTTGTTATACTTACAAAAAATATTATGCACGGAAAGAAAGAGCTAGTTTAATTTGCTTACAATGTTATATAATTAAAAGCAGAACTCTATATTTGTTGCATAAAGAAGGTTCATGGCATGAGTATTACATGCTTGATTTGCCAAATTTATTAAAGATTGTGCTAGTCATCGTTATTGAAAATGTTCATAGTAGAATAGAGAAAGTTCTATTTAATAGTAATTTGTGGAATTTAAAATGGAACTCTTTATTTGGTTGCATAAAGGTCCAAGCCACAAGTATTGCACGTTTTAGTTGGCCAAAAATAAAAATAGTTGTGATAATTATAGTTATTGAATATGTGCGTAGCAGGAAGGTGATAATTTTACCCCAGAATATTATACTATAGAATTAGAGTCGAGCCAAACTTAGTTGAAATTGAATATAGATGCACGCTAAGAAGATTCAGAGATAGCAACGGAAAACTTAGACTTCCCCCAAATAGAAAACTTGAGATTTATTGCTGTTATTGCCTTGATTGTCCAAAGGGGTAATTTTTTTTTATTATTAAGATCTTTTTACGTTTATTCACTCTTTAGCTACATAGATGCCAGGAAAATTGCACCTTTCCATTGGCCAACTTTAACACATAATGTGTTTGTTATTCTTACAAAAAATATTATGCATAAAAGGAAGGAGCTAGTTTAATTTGCCTACAATGTTATATAATTGAAAGCAAAACTCTATATTTGGTTGCAGAAAGAAGGTTCATGACATGAGTATTACATGTCCAATTTGCCAAATTTAATCAAGATTGTGCTACTCATGGTTATTGAAAATGGTCATAGTTAGAAAGAGCTAGTTATTTTTAATAGTAATCTATACAATTTAAAATGGAACTCTTTATTTGGCTGCATGAAGGTCCAGGCCACGAGTATTGCACATTTCAGTTGACCAAAAAAAGAAAATATTTGTGGTTATTATAGTTATTGAATATGTGCACAGTAGGAAGATACTAGTTCTATCCAACAATAATACTATAGAATTAGAGTAGAGTGAAACTTTGTTGAAATTGAATGTAGATGCATGCAAATTTCCACGATAGTTAGTTACGGAAAACTTAGAATTTCCACTGATAGAAAACTTGAGATTGCTTGCTGTTATTGGCTTGGTTGTCGAAAGGTTAATATTTTTTATTAGTATTAAGATCATTTTATGTATGCACATTATTTTTCTGCATATACACCATGAGAATTGTATGTCTCTATTGGCCAAATTTAACAAAGAATGTTTCCATTATTCTTAAAAATAATTTGCATAGATGGAGGGAGCTTGTTCAATTTGCCTACAATGTTGTATAATTTAAAGTAGAACTCTTTATTGGTTGCATAAAAAAGGTTCATGACATATCTATTACATGCTCTATTTGCTAAATTTAATAAAGATTGTGCTAGTCATCGTTATTGAAAATGTTCACAATAGAAAGGGCTAATTCAATTTAATAGTAATCCATAGAATTGAAAATGGAACTCCTTATTTGGTTGCATAAAGTCCTAGCCACGAATGTTGCACGTTTCAGTTGGCCAAAAATAAAAATTGGTGGGGTAAATATAATTATTGAATATGTGCATAGAAAGAAGGTGCCAGTTCTATCCAACAATAATACTATATAATTAGAGTCGAGCCAAACTTAGTTGAAATTGAATGTAGATGCACGCCAAGAAGATTCAGAGATAACTATGGAAAACTTAGAATTTTCACTGATAGAAAAGTTGAGATTGATTGTTGTTATTGCCCTAGTTGTCCAAAGGGTAATCTTTTTTATTACTATTAAGGTCTTTTTAAGTGTGTTCATTATTTTGCTGCATATACGCCATGAGAATTGTATGCCTCTATTGGCAAAATTTAACATAGAATGCTTTCGTTATTCTTATAAAAGATATGCATAAAAGGAAAGAGCTAATTCAATTTGCCTACAATGTTATACAATTGAAAGTCGAACTCTGTATTTGGTTTCAAAAAGAAGGTTCATGACATAAGTATTACCCGTCCTATTTGCCAAATTTAATAAAGATTGTGTTTGTATAGCAGACAAGAACCTCTGGAACAACAGCCCCTGACAACATCTCTATGGTTCAAATGATGATTAATTCGGACAGGCTTGAATACAGGTTTCAGGATGCAGTTTCATGGAGATTGTTTAGCAGAATGCGTACTGGCCCAAGTCTAGTGAAATTTAACATTCCCAATCAATAAAGGAATGCTACAAGGTTTTCTACCCTTTTGCCCTGTATGAGTTCTGCTTAGTAGGGAAATGTGCATCAAACAGCTAGTAACATATGAAACATAGAAATAGGTATTTAAGATGTCAATGATGACAAATAAGCAAAGAGAAACAATTGTCACCTTGAGATGATATTTCTTCTGGAGTGACTGCCTTACAAGACCAGTGTATATCCCACACATCCACCAACTAAATAACAAACCTTCACAAAAAAGAAATGAGGTCCTTGGATCCACTCCATAGAAAATTGCTGTTGCTGCTGCTAGTGCCATCCCACCCTCAACAAAAATGGCATGACAAACACAAGGCGTGGTCCATGGAGTATCTTCTCTCAAGTTCTCTACATTACGTCCAAACAAGACACATGGGCAAAAGAGTCCCTGCCAGCCTATAAAGGTAGAGAAGACTTGGCAAATCACAATTGGAAGTTTTCATACAAGCACAAGGAAAACTCTAATGTGCTAAATGTAAACACAGATTATGCAGAAGGTAACCCACAAGACGTCAATCGATTGAACTTCAAATGCATAAGACAGTAATTTAGTACCAAGAAACATCAAAAGGTACAAGTTATCATGATAATTTGATGCATTGCAATTCAAAATGATGCTGCAGATAGGAGCAAGTATTTTCGCAAATCTATACAAAAACAACAGACATAACACTCTCCTTTTCTAAAGGAAAAATAAGATTTGCAAAGAAGTAATCTCTTAAGCACTGGTTAAAATGTGTGAAGAAGTCTTGATGCTTGACCAGAAATCAGGAACATATACATAACCACATAATATACCAACGACATCTCATGTGGAGATTCCTACTGATGCTTCCACAAAAAGTCACCATCCCTTTTCCAAAGGACCAGTCTTTGTTTGATAGAGCACTGGTGATAGAAAGAGATAAAAATAAATGCCAGTTTAAAGAAACGGGAAAACATGAGAGCCTTTTCTAATAGTCAGTTTGAAAAAAAAAACCAATATACTATAGTTAAGTTTCCATTTAAGGAATGTCAAATCCACTTCAAAATAGGCTAAAAGGAAAGTTAAAACAGTAAATCTGGGAATTAGGGACGAAATGTACATCCAAACACTTGGGCATATGTAACAGTGAAATCAGGTTACTGGATAGCCATATATGAAATGTATAACTGCCACATCTTAAACAAAAATTATTGACTGGGGTCCCAAAAGGAGATCTCCCAGGACGCTTACAGCTTTCTGTATCTTCTGCACAGCCAAATATTCCTGTTGTCCATGGTTCATCTGCAGGTGGCTCAAAACTTTCAGGTAAAGGTTGTCCACATTCATTGCACTTACGAACAGACAACTGCACATTCAAAGACACAAATCCAAAAGATTATCACCCAGAATGACATATTATCTCTCTCGAATACACAATGACATATTATCAAAATGGAAACTATGTTTCTTCATTAGCATATTGCGCTCATTGAGCAGCTCAGAAGATGAAAAAGGTGCAGGTGAAAGATTGGGTGCTAACAGGGGGGAGGAGAATGTGACACTAGAAAACATTTGAATTTTTCAAGGACCAGATTAAGCTTCCAATAGAATTTGCTTCAGCCAAAAGGCATGAAATGCCATTGGCTTCCTGCATATTCAACTCCTGCTCCAAAAGGTTCCCACCCACTTCGTGATTCATAAATCTCAAGAATTTTAATCATTTGAACAAGCAAACATTCATTCTACCAATCAAAATTCTAAAATACAAATGTGGGTGTTATGATATGAACATCAAATTCCATTCCACCACCTCATGCAACAATTAATGCTTGAACATATTGGAAATAAGTGATTTCATAACAGAAGTTAATTTTGGTACTTAATCCCTAAAAAAATCCATTGACCCAAAAGTTTACCAGTTAAAATATAGCCAATCCTATGTACATCTTTGTAATGGTTGGACAAATGGCCTTAATAACCTTAAGACACCTAATCATCTCAAAGCTTCTAACTTGCTGCGAATAAAGCACGCAGAATTATTTAATTACATCAAATCATAACTGAAACGGAAAATGAATGACCTGAGGGACTTCAATGGGTTGATTGAGCTCCCCAGGCTTGATGTCCTCTAAAGGGGCTCGATCTTTGGTCAACTTCACATATCTTGACGGATTTTGCCCATCTGCCATCTTCTGATCTCTGAATCAAATCCATGAAAAGAAATCAAACCCAACAAATAAAAAAAAAAAAAAACTTTGAACCCTTTAAAATAGCACAAATCAAACAGAAATCTAAACATTTCCCAAGTTCCCACTTTTGACCAACCCCAAAAAGTCACGGATCAGAAAGTGTATGAACAAACCGCATGTTTTGATATTGACTCAATGATGATCGGTAACCGCAAAACAGATGAAAAGGACAAAAATCACTTCTTCTTTTTTTTTTTAAGGTCCAAAATGTGGCCAAATTTGGGTGAGAATTTAATAGGGTTTATTACTCCAGTGCCAGCCTACTCTACTAGGATAGATTTGGGTTCAGGGAATTAAAACTTTAATCAAATGTGAAAAGTTTCAGCCTGTAGTTATTGCAGGAAGGCAGCCATTAGTAGCGAAAGGCTTCTAGTGAAACAAATCAAAAGGGTCGATAAGGCAGCATTGGCATCAACACCCCCAAAATTCCACCAATAAAAATCCAAGAAGATACAAACCCACAGCATCAATTATCAGAACACATAGCACGTACAAAAAGCATCTAAGTTCACAAATTTAAAACTCAAAGTAAGAATAATTAACACAAAAATGCTAACATTTCCATAGTACATCAAACCCAGTGAGGATTTTTTTGTTTTTTTTGAAAAAACTAGCTTCCAGTTTGCCTGAAATTTCAGTACACAAAAAAAGAATCAAAGTATACCAGTTATTGATGAGAAAGAGAGTTGAAGTTGTTGGGATGATTTTTCTCTTCGTTGAGGTTGAGGATTTGTTGGAGAAGAGAAAAAAGGAGAGAAAAGAGAAAGGATTTTTTGGCGAGAGTTTGACGCCAGTACGAGTTTTAAAACTTTTTAAAGTCGGCGTCCGCACAAATTCGAATTAGATCCAATCTGGTTGTTTAAAAGATTATTGTCAACACCCCGGTTTCAAATCAAAACATTTCTTCAATTTTAAATTCGAAAATTTTGTGAAAGTTCTGATTCAGCGTGCAAAAGGGATTTTTAATTTTTTTTTTATGTATATTGTAGTATTTTGTGAATTTTAGATTTTCTTGCTAATGGTAAAATAGGCTGTTTTAGTTTTACTGATTAAACAAAAGAAAATAGGCAATTTGCCTCTCGTCCTAAGAAAAATATATAAATAAATTCTGCATCTCTAATCCGGTGAAAATGGGAAAAAATATTTTATAATTTTAATTGCATTTTAATTTTTAATACAATAAATCAATCATATTTTTTTTTAACACAGTAAATTAATCACATAAATTTTTCTTTTCTTTTTTTCCCTTTGCATATAAATAAATAAATTATTATTTACTTATTTCTAATTGCATCATCTCACGACTCACGTGATTTCGTTAATTCTCTCGAATTACACCATCTCATCGAGCTAAAAATATATAAAATATTTGTTTTGTGAAAATGGCCTTTGGTTTGGATGACTTTGTCAAAACACAAATTAGTCAGTAATTTCGTCCCCTACAGTCTCAACTAAAGAGTTAAGAGCTTAGACCAAGCAGGGTAGAAACAATGGATAATGGATGATTCAAACTTGGATGATTTTTTTTTTTTCCGAAACGATAGTAGATTAATAGAGTGGCACAAAGGCCATATCTCTGAGCGAGGTTTAGAGTTTGTTTGTCGTATCGAAAACATTGTAATAATATGCGAAAAAAAAAGCGAAAAAAAAAAAAAAATTAATAGAGTGGGCACAAAAGATGTGTGTGAGAGCAAGGGTTTAGAAGTTATGGCCGAGCAATAAAAAAAAAACAAATAACAATTTAAAAAAAACAAAGGGCAGCAAGAAAAACAAAATAAAATAAAGTAAACCCGCATGACGAAGCTAAACTCACTAGGCGGGAAGGGAGACAACCTAGACGACCTAAGTTCAACCACATTGAACCCCGCCAAGACGGAATGGTTGAGGACTTGGACAACCTAGGAACTACCGAATACAAAACAAAGATACAAACCCGATTATATCGGGTTATTAATCTTATACAAAAATGATACTATATCGTCTCAAATGGCCCAATACAAATGGCTTTGGTAAACTAGAACTAAATCTCTATCTATCACCTCATGCCGTTGTGTGGAATCCAACTGCATCGTTGAATAGTGCGTCCCAATTACTACATGGCGTTGAATAGCGGACAATTACTGCTAGATACGTTGAATAGCGCCGTCACCCAACTACTACCGCAAGTGTTGAATAATCAGACGATTCTGCTACTACCGTATGGAGAGACTGCAGTACCTTAAAAACAAAAAAACAACAACCAAAAAAAAAGAAAAAAAAAGGGAAAAAGCGGCAACAGTGCGAAAATCGCACCGTTGCCGCACCCACAATCGCCCCTAGTAAACTGTTTGAGAGCAAAAATGGGCAGCGTGGCCCCTCGCTTTTCTAGAATTGAATATATAAACTTGGATGATTCAAACTTGGAAAAATACAAAAAATAAAGAGTCTTTATGAGCTCAAATGCAGAACTACTCGAGTAACTCACAAGTTAAAACTTCATCAAATTAACCAAAGTTTATAATGCTCCAACATAATGATACAAACCATGGAGAGGTTTAGTTCACTATTACGTGGATGCCATTGCCACTTTGCCAGTAACTAAAGGGGATTATTATCAGAGTCTGTTACAGCGGGTGAGCCTTCGCTGGGATTTTGTTTATACAACACTTTTGAGCTTAACCAAGTACTTTCAAAAGAGAGAATCCCTGCACATTTTTCCGTATCATCGAATTCGCAGATAACGATTATGAGTACTTTCCAT
Organism: Gynochthodes officinalis; assembly: GCA_020080225.1. Lineage (NCBI taxonomy): Eukaryota > Viridiplantae > Streptophyta > Magnoliopsida > Gentianales > Rubiaceae > Gynochthodes > Gynochthodes officinalis. The sequence continues at coordinate 42,024,187 of CM034616.1, forward strand.
GTCCTTTTTCTCACAGCTTTGCTTGTTCTTGAAGTTGTTCCTGTTCAAAGCATCATTATCATCACCTCAGAATTGAGTACTGCTACAGGAAAGAATGAAAATGCACAAGAAGATACAATACCAGTACTAGCACCTAATATACTTCTTCAACGTGGAATCTTTTAAAAAAGAAGGTAAGAAGAGCAAAACTTTTTTATGAAAGGAGAAGAAAATGAAAAGAAAAATGACATGGAGATGCTGTTTCCAGTGGACTTATATTTACACTGAAAATTTGGATATTCTCTTCACATCATGAGCTCCTTTTAGACAAATTATTTCCAAATAATAACATCAGTTATTGACTCTTTTGAATCCACGTTATCAGATAATATAGATTTTTGAGGCTATGGATCAAAAGTTAACAGAAAATACACAAAATAAGAGAGTATTTCGAACCTCTGTCACAAAGAAAGCATGGAACCCATATGGAACTCTATTTGATAAGTCAACAACGGCTACAGGATCGGCAGACATTGTTTTTGCATCAACTACATTTACTGATGATTTCCTGCACAAGTTAATATAGACCTTTGTCACGGAACTTAATCTCTGCAAAGCTTCTCTAGCAAAGAACTTTAATCTTTAAACTGTGGGAACAAAAGAAATGAGATGCATAAGAGAAATTTGATAACAATCAATTCTGCGTTTTGAGATGTATGAGAGAGGCAGTTCTGTACCCTTTTGCTTCATCATGTACAAAGAAGATCAAATAGCCATCATCTTCTTCAGCCGTAATACCAGGCTGGCGAGGAACAAAGATCGCCTCGGAACCAAATCTTCCAGGTCCAAGGTCAAAGATGCCTTGAACATTACCCCCAACTTCAATTTTTGTCTTTCCACTCTCTGGTTCAGCATGCAAATCAAATTTGACAATTCCTGTGACCTTCGCAATGCTGTTCAATATGGTGCCGTACACATACCGCTGTTTCCTATATTTGTATATATCCAGTTATGCACAGAACTCACAAAATTGAGGCATATCGAAAACAGGCATTTCTATCAAATAAAACAAATCCCTTCAAAAAGATAAAGCAAAATCCTGATCTTTCCACATAACGTGCAATTAGCAGTGATGAGAAATAAGAAATTAACACTATCTTTAAAGTAGACAAGTTCAAAACAGCAAAGAAAATTATAGCAGACACCTGCCAGTGTAGTTCTCGTTAACCCTTGGGAAATCAACCGCAGACTCTGATAGTTTTTTCTGTGAGGCTATACCTGTTTGCATGTTGAATCTCATTTCATACCTGATGAGTACACAACCAGAATAAGGAACACCTTTCAGGTGTTAACAGGATCAACATAGTAAATAGATAATGGATCTCTTACAGCTCATTTGAAAAAATTTTAAGCTTTTCTTTCACATTTCCGCTAAACATGTCGAGGTCAGAATTCTGAAGACGGCAAGTGATGAGAACAACCTCTTCTCCCTCCTCCCATGCATTGGCTGTTTTACAGAAAGAAAAAGTTCAGTCATGCTTTCAAGGGAGTTCAAATCCAATCAGAGAAGGACAACTGATTGAAGAAAAACGGCAATCAGAATACAGTGTAAATGAGACAAGCTAAATAACAGAATTATCAGGATTGAATCTGAGCTCTTGAATCAGTCATCAACCTGTTCCAACTATAAGAGAATCTAATGGTGACGTTCATGCAAGTTTAGGAAATTTCTATGAAACAAAAGCTTTTCAAAACCAACATTGCAAATAGTCTGATATAATTCACTATGAATTGCCGGGTAACATGTGCAAGTAGCTTAGGCAATGTTTCTTGCAAGCCATAAACATAATCACAAAAAAAAAAAAAGGGAAAATTACAAAAGAGAGACCATAGATTGAAATGATTGATTGATTAGAAACATGACAAGGGGTACACAAAGGGCAAGGCAGAGTATACTTTAAAAATATGAAGACACAAAATATGGCTAGGTTCTAGAGTCACTGACAAGGAAGTGGATGCAATTTTTTAAATAAATCCACATGAGAGCCAGAAACATACAAACAGATTTGAATCTACATATAAGAGCTTCAGATTTCGGTATTGTGGAAAGAAGAACTAAACAAAAGCATTTAACTCATTTCAGTAATGGTTGGCTATAGATGAGGAAAGCTTTACAGATAATGAAAAACTTGAGCAGCTCATATCATGTGTGAAGCCACTAATGACTTTTGTGCTCAGTGTTTTCCATGTTCATTAACAAGCAAAACATAAATGGAACCCCCTGAGCAGAGACATCTTAGCAAAGGCATTGTATTTATACTAATAATGATTGCATAATTGAGATTGAAAACTCGAAGAGGACAAAGCCTTGAAGAGATGCACTAGTAAACTATAGAATTTCAATTAAAAGAAGACAAGAAAGTTCTTTAACTCACCATTGTGGAATATGAAGCAGTTTGGCAGCTCAAACCATTTTATTAGAAGATCATTCTTAGAATACCGAGGAAGTATACCAAAACGTGCCTTTTTAGTTGCATCAAATGAGAATATCAGCTTTTTATCCTTCACCATTTCCTGAAGCACAAGAGTGATATTTTTTTAACTGTTATGAATTTGTAAGTGCCAAATGCAAGGGAAACAAAGTCAGTAGCTACTCTCTAGACACTTATCGAACAAAAAGTACCAAGTAACATGTCTCTCTAACAAGGAAGGGAATAATTAGAAAATCACCCTACCTGTGGTTTGAAGTACAACGGGAGATCCAGGAAAACAGCATAATTTTCAGTAATGGCAAAATCATGCATCATAATTGGATCTGAAATTGTTATTGGCACAGGATCATCCATTAGGCCCTCCTTGGATATAACTCGATAGGTGATATATGGTGGTGTATGTGAATAGCCAAAGGTAAACATCTCCCCTGCACGTAAAAATGTTGTAAGGGAGGCTGCTAGTTATACTTTGAAAGAAAGTATATTTGAACTTTTAATAATTAAATCTCTAGATTATTACAAAGATGGTACCCATGGCATAAATTTCAATCTTTCCATGCTGATTTTGCAAGTTTAATCTGTTGTGGCAACACAATTCAAAATGACAGCCACATGCTGTCAATGTTCAAATCCTTCATATCTTGCCTTCACCTACCTCAACAACTAAAGAAGAGCATGATCGGTTGGCTACGTCAATCTTGACTATAATATTCTGCCAACAGCTCTATTTACAAGATATAACTCTCATTTCATAAGCCACCCCTCCCTTTTTGCACCAGGTCCATAGTGCTCAGAAATCTTAGAACCAGTGAATTTCCCATCTGAAAGAGATAACACAAGTTCATGCAATCCACCTGCACCTTCATTTCTCTATATTCAATCATATCACACCCTTAGCTTCTCTGTAACTGAATCACGCAGCCAGTAATGGGCGTGCTTTGTACCTTCACATTCTTATATTTGTTCAAAGTCCAATTAAAGTAGACATGCATATGCACTAAAAAACACGCAGATGTTGATCTATATCCAAAGTCATGGAAATAATAAAATTAACAACTAACATAAGTTTGCTACTAGATTAATTTTTCATTACTTGATCTGATGCAGGTGAGAGCTGATAATAATACTGAACCGAGTATGGGCTTTCATAGTTGTCCCTAGTATGGAAACATCATCACAAACCTTATTGGGCCAGTCTCATGATGCCTAAGACTATGGAATTAGCTTTATTTACCAATTATAAAGAGTCAAATTAAGTTACACGTAATTTAATTGATGGTATTTAAACTAACATTCCAAGATGCTTTCAGGATAACTAGTTCTAACCAGCCATATCATCAATTTGGAAAAAGTGGGGACAATGCTCATAACATTTCTCTTACCAGTGACTGGGTCAACTTTTGGATGAGCAGTGAAGGAATGTGTCAATCGTTTGTCATAATCCAACATGCCTACAGTTTGCAGGTCACCATCTTCTAAAACTTTCAGCACATCTAGACATTAAGTCAAACACAACTTATGATACTGCCAAAATTAACCAAATGCATTGTGATAATCATGTCCCTAAGCATAACATGATTTTATCAATCTGATATGAGACATAGCAAAATGAAGCTGAAGGTATTATATATATTATTGTGTCTGGGGCTGAGACAGACATTACCAGTAACATATGGTGAGTGATTTAAAGGAAAATGGAAAGAAATAACCTCAGCCAGCCTCCAGATCAGTAGATTAATACATCTAGTTGTTCCATGGATTGAAAAAACAAAAAGCATGCTTACATGGTTTATCCGCCTCTTGAAGTGCCAAGAGTTTTCCATGGTGATAGACTAGAGCTGTATTTGCTGGAAGAATAAGCAATGAAAATTCATGTTAAAAAACTTCCAAGGAAAACTAATCGAACGGTTGTATAGAAAAATTCATAATGATGTATAAACTAAACCAGACACTGAAGCATTTCCAACAAACTGAAAAAGAAAAGAGAGATACATAAAGAGTGAATAACTGTCACTGATCTTCTCACCTGTTCCAGTTCCATAGGTCAGATCCAATACTTTCAGCTTTCCTCTAAGAATTTGCATGTTAACCATGAATAATCCCAATAACCCCTTGAGGTCCCCAATCTGACAGATGTAGCAATGAAGAAGAGTGGATAAAGAAGCAGCATAAGCCCCACATTACCACCACTTTCCACAATACAATCAAATTAATAAGCTTCACATAACTCAAAACTGTGAAAATCATCTCATTCAAGTTTGACAAATCAAAGAAGCAAAATGGAATTTTTTATTTTCTGAACAGAATTTATTTCATTAACATGTCTCTTATAAAAATACAAGGCAAGACTGCGTACATCAAACCTTTATGGCCTGACCCTTTCCTAGACGCTACACATGCGGCGGTTTCTACACATTGGGCTGCCCTTTTTAAACATGCTAATGCTTTCACTCATTTATCAAAATATTTGGTTTCTTCTTCTCATTTTATATTAATTCAAGTCTTTTTTTTTCTTTTTTTCTGTTTTTTTCCTTTCACAAGTTAGATGATGAATGTGATTTCAATTACTATTTGCTGGTAACTAGACCAGATTTTATTTCCTATTTAGTAGACAACATCTCCAGATTTAAGTACCTCTAATAATCTTCCAAGGACCCTTTTTTCTTCTCCCCAAAAATGGGCTCTAAAAAACATACCTAATTCCAGTATTGATCAGCATTAATCAATTTGCTAAATCAAAAATAAGTCAATTCCTCATCCAAGAATACTGATATTTAATGGAATGGGAATATGTCATGGAAAGCCAGGAGCAGAAAGAGATAAGAGAATCATGAAAAGAAAAAGACAAAAAATCATAAAATTACTGATTTAGCACAAATAAATACCTTCGTAAACTTAGCTCCTCCAAAATATTCTTCTTGTTTCAACTTTGATGTCTTCACATAACGGGAAACATATGTTGCCTTTCCATCCTTTATACGGACACCATGAATCATTCTACAAGAACAGCAACACCAAGAAAATAAATCTTAAGAGCATTAATTTTATATGGAAACAATTTCCAAGGGATCCTAAACCAAATATTCAGATTACAAAAATCAACAAATAAGACAGACAGATATAAGCTGCAAATTATGCAGAAAACAATAGCTGATAGCCGTATAACACCATTAAGAATTTCAATTATCTCTCAAAAAGATATTAATTGAAAAGTTGTTATACCCATCTATAGCTTTAGAGAAGTTCGGATCAAGTGAAATAAATTTAATTCACAGCTTATTTTAATTGAAATCCTGTCTCAAATAGATAAAGTTTGCTATCTGCAAAGGATGAATGAATAAGAAACAGAGCACTAATAGTAGTCCTTTTGCCACAAATCAGTGAATCACAAGTAACTCAGGAAAATGTGTACTCTATATCTTCAATCAGGGATAAAAAAACACGCACCCATCTCCATCAAACCTGCGAAGGAGAAGAATGAGGGTGAGGTTTCATTGTGTTCCACATTAGCATGTAAATAAACATCCCATTCAATTTGACCAATAACAGAAACAACAACATATAAAGGAAATGCTGAAAACTTGTCTTCCTCCCAGTAGAGGGTTGAATTATCCAGGAAGATTTCGGAGTGCAGTGACAAAACCTAAGGCTACTTGAAGAATTTATTTACGATGGAGGAGGACGTACCAATGGTATCCAGCCACTGGAGAAAACTTAGGATTAGGGCCAACCCTCACAAACTCACCATTGAGGCATTCCTGCAATGAAATTTTTTTTTTGGGTTCTACATCATATAGTCAACAAAGGGCAGAAATGAAATGCTCGACACCAGCACATCAGGTATTTACTGTACAGCATAAAGCATTTTTTCTCATCATGTGCCATGTTCATCGTAACATAGCAGCCACACAAGCATAAGAAAACAAATATGCCATAGTTTACGAAATGTATCTCCATTAATCCACAAACATCTACAACTGCTAAACCCTGAGAAATTTCTCCCCAAGTGAGCCCTGTTAGGGAGACTATAAGCCAAGTGCAGATGAGTGGTCTAGCCATACAAGCTATACTGTGGCTCAGGTCCTTGATGATCTTCGAATTATGTATAAAATTTGGCATTTTGTTCTTATTGATACGTCATATGCCATACTCGATACCTGTGGTTCCAGCTCCTGACAACTAATTGCAGTTTTCAAAGAACTTTCTACATTAAGTTTTCTCATTTCTGAATAAAATGAACATCTTGTAAATGTTAGCAATTACAACAATCAAAGTTCAAGCACGTTTACCGTGCCAATCCTCAAGTTATTATAGAAGATTACCTCTTGTCATCTGTAACATAAAAATCTCAAGAAATCAAACTTACACACACATTAATTCGTCAAACACAAGAAGACCAAAAACTAAATCCACATTTTCAGTTAAACTACACACTCAAAAGCGCATAACGAAGAGAAAACGTGTGGACTTACAGGAAGATGACCCTTAACAGGAAGGTCCTTACACGGAGGAGTCTCGTCAATTACTGGAGCAAAATTACCAGAAAGATAATGAAGAGGTTTGCTAGAATCATACATCAACTTCACCACAAGTTTTTCAATCCAATCAATCACCTTCGAAGTGAACCCTTTATTAGGCATTGGATTCACAACCACAATTTTGCTTTCCTCAACTCTCTTCACCTCTTCTTCTCCTCCAATTCTCCCCATCTCTGCAAATTCCCTTCCTTCGCTTCAATTCAGGACAACCCTTTTGCTGATTCTCTTTATCTTACTGATTCCTACACCAAACAACCAAAAAAAGATAAAAAAACTTTTTTTATATGATTAAAAGGGGATAAATTTAAGAACGAGAAATGACCATTCCCTCTCCATACCAAGACAACCCCCTTCTAATTCCGTTTGTACTGCTGATTCCTACCTTTAATCAACTACACATGCACCATTTATGTGGTTGTCGAATGGTTTGGATTGGAAAAATGTCAGTTTTTCGACGTGTAATGACAGTGATCAACATAGAGGTAGCGTATGATAATATGCTGGTCTGTTGAAGTGATGAGAGAGTGCCGTTGATTGAATTGTCGTTATCATCACCATGACACCTGTTTTTTTATTTTTTCCTTTGGTATATGGGAAGGGAGTCAGGCGGAGCCGGCATGAATTTGTCGAGTTTCGTAGCTTCGTGATGCCATTCAACGGCTTTGATGCTTCCACGGTAGGAGGATGTTTTCGTCCTTTCCGATATTTCTGTGTTGTTTTAATATTTATGTAAGAGAAGTTAATTTAAGGAGTAAATTAGGGCCAATTTGTACTAAGGATTTCTATTTGTAAATAAATAAATTTTTAAATAAAAATAAAGTATTTAAATATATTTTTATTTTAAAATTTAAAATTTCTCACTTAAATTCTTCTCATATAATTTTTAAAAAAATTTCCTCTTATTTTTCCTCTAAAATACTTTTTCTATAAAAAATATTTACCAAAATTTCACATATTTCAATACAATTTTTTTCAAATTTAAATGAGAACACTCTCTCCAAACAGACCCTTATATTTTTAGTCATTATATTTTTTATTTGTTTTAATTTTGCCCACTATATTTTTTTGTCTCACTTTTGGTTATTAAATTTCTAAAAATATTTCAAAATTGGTCATTCCGCTTATTTTTCCCATGAAGTGAGATGAAAATGTAATCACGCATGGCGCACACACTTATGCCATAGATAAAAGCACAATTCTATCCCATTAGACGCGAATTTCTTTGGCAGTTGTCTTCCATCTCATTTCACACATAACAATTGCAGTTTCATTTTGCGAATTTTGAACTTAATACAAACTCGATCTTCAACCCCCAATCTGTAAACCCTCAATTTTCGCCCTAACCAAAACCCTAGCGATGACAGCGACATCGATGGAGAACCCTTTGGTGTAAATTTCATTAGCAGTTGTCTTCTATTTATATTTGATAGCTGCAGTTGCAGTGAAGGCATTCTCAAAGACATTTGAAACCAAATCTTTAACCTCTAATTGTAAACCCCCAATCTTCACAAGTCGAAACCCTAGGCAACAACGGTGAAGAAGAATTTGTAAATATGAACCGAGCGTGCCCTTAAAACCATTGCAATGGACTGAAAAATAAGGCCATTCAACGTATATGTGGATCCTTACATGATTTATGGTGAGTCTCTAACCTTTTATATAGTATTGCGACTAGAGATCTATGGTGGAATATTAAATATCAACTTACATTATGGAGAATGATGTGAAAATTTTTGGGTTTAATAGTGATGTGATCCAAACCCATGTATCTGAAGACTGGTTTGGACCACATCACTTGTTAAAAATTTCTATTAAAAATTTTAGATGGTCCAAACCCTTGTCAGGGAAAATAGTATATATGTGGTCTTACATGCTAATTTTGTCTCAAAATTCATATTACATTCACTTCTTTTGTAGTGTTGTATACTTATTGATTTTCCTTGTCCTACATGCTAGTTATGTTGTTTGCACTATTATTGTGGAGACTATACAGCCGCACCATTACTAATGCTTTTACTGTTGGTGCATTTTTTTCCTGTTTTATAGACTCAGATGGTACTATGTTCACTGTCCATATTCACCACAGTAGACAGGTTATTGAAGACAAATATAAGAGCTACAGTGGTGGGGATACTAACAATGTAAACCTATGTGATGCGAACATGTTTTCCTTACATGAACTCAATGAAATGTTGAAAAAGTTAGGGCATCCGGAAGACATTGTGATGTAGTACTATTACATTGACCCAATTAGGAATATCAATGATGGATTGAAAGAACTATAAATTAACATGGATGTGAGGAAATTTTGTGCATGGGAATAACATTATAAAGTGATAGAGGTTTATTCTGACCACAAGATGGAGGTTGAAGTGATGAAAATTGAGGAACAACCGTGCACAACAGAGCCCATTAATGAAGGAAAAGGTAGTGTGGTGATAAAAGAGATTAAGGAGGAACAGTGATGCATTGGCTATAGTGCCAATAGGGATTCAATTTAGGATGTAGTGAGCACTAGAGCATTTTGGCTTCAACCAAGGTATGCTTCTTAGTTTAACGGAGTTTCTTTCTTGCTTGAATGTTTTTGCTAATGCATTGCGTTGGATAGATGGTAATAGTGATGAAAATAGAGAGATAGAAATCAAAGGGTAGTTTGAGCATGTGGATGATGGCGGATCTGCTAGTGGTAGTAGTGGCAACCATTGCGTTGAATGTAAAGGACTAGTAGGGTTAAGAAATTCGAATCCATTAGTGCGTATAACTAACATCGTCATTGTAATGAATGTGTAGGAAGGCAAGAAGACGACAAGAAACCTAGTAGAATGGAATAGAGACTGACATTTTACATGGATATATAGAAACGAGTGAAGGTTTGTATGTCATGTACCTTAGGTAGCTTAGAGTTTACGATTGCTACATAGTTGGTCATAGAAACTTTAGTTGGGTCCCAAATGTAGTCACCAATTTTTTCTATAATATCATACTTAGTCACTGAAATTGTTTTGAAGTTGCAATTTAAGTTATTGAACTTTTATATAGTCCTAATTTTAGTCATTCACTAACCTATTAGAAGAACCAAATATGGTTAGTTATTATTTCCTACAATGAGTTTGTGGTTACTAAACTCTTCTATTATGTGCCAGGACTAAATGTACATATTGAGGAGCCTGCTTTTGAAGTGAATGAGAACACACAGTACCATCTTTCTCATAGAGATAAAGAATCTAATGAGGTGGTGAGAGGTGAAAGTGTGAAGAGCGTTGTTGTTGAGGAGGTCACAAAGTTTGATAGTGATGACTTAGATTTAGTTGCAAGCAGTGAGAGTGACTCAGATGATAATGTCCATGAGAAGTCTTCATATTCAAATTCGAACTTCCAGAATTCTAATTTTATAACCCATACACGGGGAAGGAAGGTCAAATAGGGACTCAATTAGAGAGTCAAATTACAAACGAGTAGCTATACACACAACTTGAGCCTCAAAACCCTCCAGTTGATGAGCTTGAAGCAGGTAGGACAGAAAAAGATTTTAAAGTGAATTCTCTTTTTTTTTGGACAGAAGGAGCGTGTGTGTGTGTGTGTTTTTTTTTAATTTTTAGTTCTTAAAATGGTGAGACATTAAGCATACATGTTTCATTATGTTCCTTAAAAAAAAGAAAAGAAAAGCATATTTCTATTGGATTTTGCTTTTAGATACAATCCTAACTTACCTAAATGGTAACATATTGATTATTCGTTCTAGGAGTAGCACTAGTAGAGACCACCATCTAATGAATGTACTAGTCTAATTTTCTCAATAGATCCTTCTTATCTCAGAGAATTGAGTTAGCCAAGTTCACCTATACAAGAGCAAGAAATAAAAACCAATAACATCTCTCTATGTGGGTTGAAGTTCTGCTTTGGCCCATTCTTCACCACTGAAAATAATAAATGGAAAAAAAAACTTAGAAGTGAGTAAAAATAGCAATTTATTCCCAAAGAGCTATAGCTTTTTGTTGTCGATAGCTCTATTGTTTAAGTTTTTGGTGATTGAAAGGACCTATTTTGACACCAATACTATGGAATTTAAAGTAGAATGTTAAGTTCAAAGCACAATGCGAAAACAATGGAAAAGCTGAAATAAGTTGGAATATTTGCTAAAGTATTAATATTTTCTACACTAGATTTATTGCTAATTCAACCCTTAAAAAATTTGTTTTGCTCTCAAATATGATTTTATGACTGATGGATATTTACTTTGATGTAAGTGAAATTGTAACCGGTTGAGTTTGCCAAACATATCAGGAAACACACAACAGTAAACAATAAGAAGAATCATTTATAAGTCATGGATATTGAAAGAAACAGAGTAAGTTTGGCAAAAACTACTCCATTTAGAAACAATAACCGAAACTTTTAGTGACCACAATGTCGCTCATATATACTCCACTATCCAATTATGAATGATATTTTTCTTTTCAAACCCAAGGATTCTATAGGATCTACCATGATGACTTGATTAAACAACACTAGAATTATTAAGACATTCCTCTGGACAAGAAAGTTTCTCTACCTATTTATAACATATCTTGGTCTACTTATTATTGGTGCTTGATTATATTTCCTTAAAAAACATAGGCAATCTAGACATGTTTCACTCAGATGTGTTGGAAAATAATTTTGACCTTTATTAGTATTTCTATCTTTTAACCAGGGTTAAGAATTTGCTTGGGTAAATTATCATATTAATATTGAATCTATGTAGTTTACATGATCTTTAATTTTTTGGTAAAATTATGATTTTGTTTCTAGTGAAAAAAGATGACGTGTTCTATTTGTGCCACATTGGAAAATATCATGTGGGTGATGTATGTTGCATCATTCACTACTTTTGAAATGGATAGTTATTTCTCTTTTCTACTTGTATCTTTCTCATTCTCCCTAACGGCTAGTTTCTTCTTTATCTTTCTCTCTCTAGTTCTCCTCAATATCTAGTTTCTTTCCTAGCTCTCTCTCTCTCTCTCCTTCCCTCTCAGTGGTTAATATCCAACTTTGCTCTCTTTTTTTTTTTCTTTTTTTTGTAGACTCCAATGGCTAGTTTTTTGTTCTATATAAGTTCCGCTCTCGTCAATGGCTGGTTCTATTTGAAATAGATAGTTATTTTTCTTTTCTACTTTTATTTTTCTCATTCTCCTCAATGGCTAGTTTCTTCTCTATCTCTCTCTCTCTCTCTCTCTCTCTCTCTCTCTCTCTCCCTCCCTCTCAATGGTTAATATCCAACTTTGTTTTTTTTGGTAGACTCCAATGGCTAATTTTTTCTTCTATATAAGTCCCGCTCTTGTCAACGGCTAGTTCCATTTGAAATGGATAGTTATTTTTCTTTTCTACCTGTATTTTTCTCATTCTCCTCAACAGCTAGTTTCTTCTCTATCTTTCTTTCTCTAGTTCTCCTCAACAGCTAGTTTCTTCTCTATCTTTCTTTCTCTAGTTCTCCTCAATATCTAGTTTCTTTCCTAGCTTTATCTCATTCTCTCTCTCTCTCTCTCTCTTAATGGTTAATATCCTACTTTGCTATCTCTTTGTCTTTTGTAGACTCCAATGGCTAATTTTTTCTTCTATATAAGTCTAACTCTCATCAACGGCTAGTTTCTATTTGAAATGAATAGTTATTTTTCTTTTCTACTTGCATATTTCTCATTCTCCCTAATAGGTAGTTTTTTTTCTCTATCTTTCTCTCTTTGGATCTTTTCAATGGTTAGTTTCTTCTTTATCTTTCTCTCTTTGGTTTTCCTTAACAGCTAGTTTCTTCCTTATCTCTATCTTTCTCTCCCCTCGATGGCTAATATCCTACATTTGCTCTCTTTTTGTCTCTTGTAGACTCCAATAGTTAGTTTTTTTTCTTCTATATAAGTCATTTCTCAACAAAATTCCATGTTTTCTTTCATGTATTTAACATCACATCAAACATCAAAGTTCCAACCACTTTATTTTTTCATCAAATTTCCTAGGAAGCACTATCATAATTTGAAAAAAAAAACATGTTTAGATTCATGGGAGTATTGAGAGTCGAACCAAATTTAGCTGAAATTGAATGTCGATGCACGCTAAGAAGATTAGGAGATAGCTACGGGAAACTTAGAATTTCCAATGATAGAAAACTTGAGATTGACTGTTGTTGTTGCCCTGGTTGTCCAAAGGGTAAATTTTTTTTTATTATTATTAAGATCTATTTACTTGTGTTCTTTATTCTGCTACATATATGCCTAGGCCACAAGAATTGCACATCTCTATTGGCAAATTTAGCACAGAATTTGTTATTTATTCTTATGAAAAATATGCACAGAAGGAAGGAACTAGTTCAATTTGACTATAATGTGATATAATTTAAAGCACAACTCTTTAGTTGGTTATATAAATAAGGTTCAAAACACAAGTATTGTATGTCCTTATAGGCCAAATTTAACAAAGATTGTGTTAGTCATTGTCAAAAAAAATGTTTGTAGTAAAAAGAGCTAGTTCTATTGAACAACAATACTATAGAATGTAAAATGGAAATCTTTAGTTAGTTGCATAAATATCCAAACCACGAGTATCGCACGTCTCTATTAACCAAAATTAAGACTAGTTGTGGTAATTATAGTTATTGAATATGTGCAAAGTAGGAAGAATCTAGTGTTATTCAACAATAATACTACAGAATTTTAAGAACATTAAGTTAGAAGCATAATGGGAAAATAACAAAAACTAAAAATGCAAATATTTAGATCCTTGGCTGAAATGTTGGTGTTTTCTAAACTATCTTTAGTGTTGATTACTCTTTACAATTTGTTTAAGTCTAACACATGATTTTGTGATTGATGGAAATGGTTGTTTACTTTGATGTTAGTGAATTTGTCACCGATTGAGTGTGGCAAGCATATAGGGAAAAACACAACAATGGACAATAGGAAGGATCATATATGGGTCACGGATAGTGAAGTAAATCACACTCAAATATTTCAAAGACCACAACGTCGCCCATTTGTACATCGTGATGAGTTTATTTGTTGCTCCAAATGCAACAAAGAGCGTCGTTTTTCCATTAGAACCAGAGAACAGTGCAGAAGTTACCATGATGCATTGCTTAATCAACAGTGGCAATGTTTAGACATGCCTCATAACTAGCACATTTCCATATTTGTTTATAAAATGTTCTAATCTACTTGTTATTAGCCTTTAGCTATATTCTTTCAAAAATATGAGTTATCTAGTCATATTTTCCTCTTAATTATAGTTATCAAAATCATGATTCTACTCGTAAGATCACACAATCCTATGATCCAAGTGTGTAAAATCTATCATGAGTCGCACAATTGTTTTTCTATAAACGATCTAGCAAAATTAATGGGATTGATCATAGTAGGATTAGCCAGATCATATGATCTCACTGATTCCACTTTGAATTTTTCTGGGCAATTTCAACCATTTGATGAAGCAATTAAAATGAATAAAAATATAAGTTGAATGAGTTAAAAGGATACAAATTCTTGAAAATTTAATACATTTTAGTGTTAGAAGAAGTGAATTCTCTCTCTCTCTCTTTTTCTCACAAATTTAAAATTTCTTTACCTACCCAACAGGTAAATTGGTAAACAAAGTCAAAATCTTGCATAAAATAAGAAATTTTTGTGAAATAAAATATTTATGAAAAAAGAAATAACTGGAAATTTACAAATATGTTACCACATTCATAACCCGAAAAAAGAAAAATAGATCAATTAAATTTTAGTTTTTTGATATCATGCTCTTTCTATACATATCCAAGTAATATGATAAAATTTTGCACCTTAAAAATTCAAATAATGGATTTCTATTGCCAAATTAAAAAAGCACCAATATGAAATTTCTTCTAGCACTTCAAATTAAAACAAAGGTGAAATATCTTATTATTGGCAATTTGATAAATATGAATTTTAGAAAAAAAAGTTGAAAAATAAAAGGTAATTAAATTGCTTTTGCTATTTGCATACCGTGACGACAAATTGTTGTCCACTTTCAAAATCTTTTCTTGTCCCAAAAAAAGAGCCCACTTTCAAATTGAATTCCAAAAATACCATTGCTAATAATAATTGTGTATACTTATATAATTAAAAAGTAAGAATAAAAATGTAAAATTATACATTTAATTTGTGCATTAAGTGTGTTGTACCTAATGACTAATAAAAAGTTATACATAAACCAAAGTGGACTCTTTTTCTGGAACGGAGGGAGTACAATATTTGTTTAGCATTTTTGGTATGATCTCTTAATTCTACAATCCGATTTTATGATCCCAAATCAATCTTCCATAGGATCTCGGTCCTACAAACATTGCCTCAAATATATGGGAAATATCCTGACCTTCTTCAATACTTCTATCTTTTAACAAGGGCTTAAGAAATTGCTTGGGTAATTTGTCATAAAAATATTCAAATTCATATAGTTTATATGTTCTTTAATGTTATGGTACATAAATCCATATAGTTTATATGTTCTTTAATGTTATGTTACATTGATGAATTTGACTCTAACTAAAAAACATAATGTGTTCTATGCGTGCCATAAAAAAAATTATGACGTGCATGACATGTGTCTTATGTCACGTTATCCACTAATTTGACTTCCTACTACAACATTTATCTTTTAGCATGCTTCAACCTGCAAGTTTTCTTTGCTCAAGAAGTTTAAATTCCATTTCAAGTTTATTTTGATTGATAGAAATTTCAAACTATGTAAATTGTCTAAATTGCACAAAAATTTCTACAAGGGATCATGCTTAATTTTTTATTTATTATGTTGCAGACTAACTTGTGATGATGTCGAAGAATGTAAAAGTCGGAAACTGTGCGGGGGTGTTCCAAAAAGTTTAAATGCAAAGGTTATATTAGATGTGTCTGTGTTGGTTGTAGTATGTGTGGGTTTGAAGATTGTCAATGCCAAATATGCACTGATTTTATACAAAATAGGCAAAGCAAGAGGAATGTAACTTTTTTGAGTTTGAAGTGGGGCAGAAAATTATTTGCTTTCTAAGCGTAGAAAAATGAAGAACTATATAAACTCCTAAAAATTTTGATTTTTTTTCCATTATTGACCTACAGTCTTGATGAAAATGATGTTTTTGTGTCATTTGGAAATTAATAAGTATTTGCTTAATTGAATACTAGATACCAGTTCAAAAAGCTCGTGAGATGCACTCAAAAGTGATTTTACATAAACCTGTTTTATAGAGTCACATAAACTAACTAAAAATGTCTAGACAAATGCAATTTTTGGTACTTTTGTTTCTCCCTACATCCCTATCCCATTAAAGCTTCTTACATACTTACATGACTTCTCATATTCTACTCTATTTCATGAATGTAAAGCTCTGAAAACAACCTTAACAAGCAAAATACAAATAAAAAAGATGAAAAGAACAAGAAAAAAAAGAAAAACATAAAAGGAAACCTTTTTGATGGTAAAGAAGCTGGAAATTTATCAATACCAGAGTTGATTTCATTGAATGTTGTTTCTATTTAAACAAACACTGGTGTAAATCCATGTAAACTAGAATTTACCATTTCTAGATGTCACTTCTCTTTTTTGTCCTCCACCTAAAACCAATGTAACAAAAGAATGTGAAAAAGTTAAGAAAAAAGTTTATCTATTTATGAACAAACATACTAATGGTCTACAACACAAAGATATGTAAGGTTAAGCCAGGAACTAATGGAAGGATTTGGGGCACAAATAAATGCTATACAATGAAGAACAAAGAAACTACCTTTTACTAAACTGGATATAAATTGCACAAAAACTATCCTTACTCTCTTGAATGTACCATGTATCCCCTTTGCTTGCTTAGAAATATGTGTCATTTTGCCCTACATATAAACTACATTCAAAAGTTCCTGGTTTATCATTAGAAAACTTGCCTATGAGAAAACCGAGAGGTGAAATGTAAAACTCCCAAGAATAAAAAGGAAAAACAGGAATATCTCGAATTTTGTCCAATCCCTTCTGGATTGATGTTGATCGTCGGAAATATCCCATTGGCTTACTTGGAAAAGTTTATAGGCTTCCTATTCAGAAGGATTAACACTGTCCAAATTAAGGTTATTGGTGAACCTACCTACTCCATGCATTCCCATATTATCTTAATGTTGTACTCAACAAAAATGATATTAGACCCTCAAGATTTATAAGTTCTATAAGTTCAATGTTTGTCAACAAGAATTAGAGTAGGAAAATATCAACAGTAGGGAGTGAAAAAACTCAACACCACGAAGATACCTTGCTGCTCTTGTAATATGACAAATTAATTATACTATATCTTTAATGAGTTAAGGTAATAAAAAAGCTATCATAGCCAATTCTCAAGAATTCATAGAAATAATTATCTTGAGATGCACAAAGATTGCCTCGTAGGTGCTCAAACAAATGTCAAAACTATGGATTTTTTTTTTTAAAAAAAAAGTAGTGAAAAAAACCTTAGCCACCATGTCTGGCTTAGAGCATAGAACATACTCGCTTGTCCTCAAAAAAGCGTCTATTTTTAGAACTTTTATTCATTCAAAAAAAAAAAGAAAAAAAAAGAGTCTTCTTTTGAGTGAAATTCTTATAATAGCATAACAAAAAAATGATTATGGTGCAATAGCAGTGCATTAATTGTGTTGCACCAAAATAAAAAAAAGAAAGTTATACTTAACTAAAAGTAAACTTTTTTTTTTTTTTGAATGAAGGGAGTATGATTTATTTTGTGACACTAGCTAGTCTGCAATGGAAAAGTCCTGAACCCTGTGTGCAACGAAAAGGTCCTAAACTGCGTGCATGCCCATGCATATTGAATGTCAAAATGACGTAGCAAAACGGGTCGCTGACATTGGTAGGTTGGAAAAAATAAAAAGATGAAAATTTATAGGGGGTTATTGTTGGAGTTCCAAAAGGATGATGCAAATGCGCCAAATTTTCATTTTTTTTTCTCAACTTACAAGTGAGAAAGATTCTAGCAAAACTTATCACAAAGGTATTCGTACTACTAGACCTGAGAGAGACTCACACTCTTTTCTAGCAAATAAATTGTTCATCACCAAGAAAGATATGAATAAAATGCTTAACATTTTTGCAATGAAGCGTGACGTGGTAGAACTTCCCAAACCACATGACCCTAATAACCTCTTTATGCTGAACATTGATAACATTAATCGCGCAATTTAACAATGCATTTTGTCTTTATTGCAATCTGAAAATTTGTACTGGCTGCCAATGCTCCTAAACTTTGAGAAAATCATACTTTGGTATATATGGTATTGGATTAGTTTTGTGTTGGTTCTCAATAAATGTTTACGTAAGTCAATCAAGTTATGCTTAGATAGTCTTCATTTTAAGACCCGGAAGAAAAATCTAAATAATTTTTTATTCAAATTTAAAATTTTCACCAAAATAATTAAGGTAAAAATACAAAATAAAATTGTATTTGTAATCTCAAAATGAAATTGAAATACACATATTACGAATTTATATGGTATTGACAAAATATTATACAAAATGCACTAATTGCATATTGATGCAAACAAGTACTAAATTGTCACATTTTGAATTTGTCTAGCAACATGAAGGTAATAGTATGAGTATTTTTGTAATAAAAAAGAATTATTTGCAGTTTCCATATTGATTATTATGAACAGAAATCGATCAGCGCATAGTCAAATAACACCTTTGATTAGTACATTGTAATAATGACTCACTAAAAGAAATAATCAGTTGCTTTGTACCACATTTTTATTTTAACAAAAACATAATTAAATTACTTGTTAAATTATTTGTTAAAATTTAATTTAAAATTTCTCAAATTAGAAAGAAATCAAAGGACAAACTCTGGACACATTACGAATATAGCACTCAAAATCTATTACTCCCTTTGTCATTAAAAAAAAAACAAAAAACAGAGCCTATATTGAAGTTGGTATAATTTTTTTTTTGTTATGAGTGTAATACATTTAATTATAATTTTTCATTTTTACCCGTTTATTAATTGTAGCTCATACATAATCACTATTAGTTAGAGTAATATAAAACTTTTATTTAAAAGTGAACTATTTTTTAGGAAAAAAAAGTTTTAAAGTGGACTATTTTTGCTTTTCTTTAGAATGAAAAGCGTATTATTTTTTGATAATTTGTGCCGCATAGATAACTTCTTTCATATAATTTCAAGAGTAAATTACATTTTTGGTCAAAACTTTGTGACTATATCAATTTTATTCCACAAAATCTGTGTCTTGACAAATATAGTCCCTAGGATTTCATACTTTGTCTAAATTAGAACAATTGGCTAGATTATATCGAACTTGTTGGGGTTATTTTATCATTTTGACTCTTTTAATAAATAGAGTAGATTGTAACTTTAATCTTCAAATTTTAAAGTGGTAGTAATGTTAGTTCTCGAAGTTTTAACATGAACAAATTTCGTCCTCAAAATTTTAGTTCTCGAAGTTTAACAAATTTCGTCCTCAATGTATTAATTAACAAATCTAGTCCTCGTTGGATCAATTTGCTATTCTCATCTTCTTCTTCGTTTTCTTCTATTCTGTCATCACTAATAATTCACCATCTCACCTACACAATTGTGCTATCTATTATGGCTCATGATTCTATTACTTCATTAATGTCACCAAATCTTACCAATCTTCTACTTCGTGAAAAAAATCTAACCAACAATCACAAGTTAATTTTCACCACCTTCATCTCTTCTCTATATTATTATGAAACCATGTCTAGTTTTCAATCACCATCAGATAATTTGATTCTCCATTTTGTCACTAATCATTTGTGCCTTTTTTCCTTTTTTTTGGGGGATAAATGCAATCTTACAGAATGAAAAGTGCAAAGACAAAGAGTCACATAGAAGACATAAAGATAATGGTTCAAGAATTTAAATTGGAGTTTAAATTTGATTTCCCCCCCCCCCCCCCCCCCCCCCCCGCCCAACAAGGTCGTGTTAAATCCTCAAAATTGCCAATATAGTTGTAGTTCATCCATATCTACTATCTATTCAATAAAAAATTATTCAAGTGAACATGTGACGCCAAAGAAGATACTAGATGAGCACCTATTGGTAATAAAAGCAAAGTAATTTGCACTAATAGTTCCTCAAATTGAATTGCAGGTTTGATCCTTAACTTAAAAGAGACTGTATTTTGTCAGTTAAGGACTGTTAGGAATTACAAAAGTTATTATTGGGAGTAATGAAAATGATAGTAAAAAGTATTTACAATTTTTTTCTATGACTAATATGGCATCTATATTGCATAAGCCACAAAGTAGAAGTTTGTCTAAATATCGGCCAATCTAAAACACGTGGACATTATATTAGTCCTTAAAAGAATTTAGAGATATTTTTAATTGTGGGTATCATTACTCTTACAATTAATTATATGTTAAATACTTAAACTATTATCTTTCATTCTAGTATAAGATTAATCATAATAATTTGGTTGAATCATTTTTAGAGTAGAAAAATAACATCATCAATTCACAATTTTTAGTTATCATATTTCCATAATTTTATTTTCAATTTTATTCTAAGAAATTATGGTATCATGATGTAATTTATGAACTAAATTTTGTAACTATTTTCTTTGTACTTCAAAATATTGATAATTTTTTTTTGCAGTTATTATTCTTAATGAAAATCATAAAAAAAATTTGGTGAAAGCCATCTTTTTTGTGTGTGTAAGTAAATGAGGAGGAATATAATCCTTATGTAAGGATCATTCTATACAATTTTCCGATATTAATATACATTTCAAGCCTAGATAATTTCTATAAGAGATTTCCAATGTACCATAAGATTTTCATTACTAAAATTCATACTTTTCC
Organism: Gynochthodes officinalis; assembly: GCA_020080225.1. Classification (NCBI taxonomy): domain Eukaryota; kingdom Viridiplantae; phylum Streptophyta; class Magnoliopsida; order Gentianales; family Rubiaceae; genus Gynochthodes; species Gynochthodes officinalis. The sequence goes on from CM034616.1 coordinate 42,045,050, forward strand.
AGATTCAAACAAATAGGTGGAATTCTATTATTTTTTCTTGAAACATATACTTTTATGCATACCCCTCTTGGTTTGTCTATACTATAATATCTTCATAAGATGATAGATACTAGCTAGTAGCTCACCATGTGTTGCAATTATAGTTTATAAAATCAAGATTCTACACAAAATTGATTTAGGATAGCAGAATCGGATCGGTGATCAGATCTTAAGATCATAAGATTCTAGAAAAATTGAAAAAAATATAATTTATAAATTATTTTTCAAGAAATTATTAATCAATATATGAATAGATATGTATAGTTTATAATTAAATGATCTTACTTCAATTTTTATTTCTTATAATATTTTATATGATTTTCTCAATATTTTAGTTGCCTTTGCGATCGAAGGGTATTTATATTTAATTAATTTATTTATCATTAAAAGCTAATAAAAGTATGATTAAACTAATTAAGTTATTTATATAATGACAAATCTTAATTTTACTTAAATATGAAAGTTTTTTTGGAGTAAATTTAGCTATATTTTATTCACATAATAAATGTAGGATCGTAGCTAGAATCAGGATAGTTTTAGTAAATTTAGATTGTAAAATCGTAAGATTGATGGGATCGAATCAGAATTTTGAAAACTATGGCTATAATCATTGGCACATTTGGAGCCTAGATAATTAATATATAATTGTAGTTACTTCCCATATAAAAATTTTATCAAGTTATTAGTGTGTAATAATAACTATATTTAAATTCTTACATGTTGTAATTACTGAAAAAATATATTCCTAAAAATAAAAATTAATCTTATACCAACCATAATATTTATAATAGAAAGAAAATAAAGAAGAAATAAAAAGTGAGCGTAAAAGAATTGAATAAATGTATCATTTTTTATATTAGTTAGTTAATTTGATCTATATCTAAAATGAATTACATTTAGGGTCTATTTGATCTCTTAACTAATAGTCAACTCAAATTACTTAATTGAAATTGGAAAGATGAAAAAGTCATAAAAAAATTTGAGTTTGAGAAACAAAGATAAAGTTCTTTACAAGTGCAACCAAGTTTTGCAGAAGTTCTCAAAATTATGCTATTTTTTCGTCTTTTTTGTACAAGTTTTGCCAATTTTAGTTAAGTAATTTGAGTTCAATTATTTCATTTGTTGATCTTAATAGATGTTAAATCAAGAGGGGTTTTCGTAGCTTTCTAAAACTATAGGCTTCAATTAGTGATAAAGTCAAAACTTGAGGGAGGTAGATATAATTTAGCTAAATATATTTGAGTAAATTATATTTACCTTTCTCGAATTTAGCAAAACCATCATGTGAATCTTCAGATTCAACAATACTATTGAATGAATACCGTAGTTTGGAGAAATTACTAAAACTCTCTTAATTGATCAAACCTTTTTAGCCTGGTAAGAGTAGGAAATTTGATGGAAATAATACTATCAATAAAAATTTATTTTTTATAGACAAATTTATCCCTCACAATTTTTTAAACAATAGACTTTTTTTTTCCCAATACAAAAGATTATAAACTACACTTTTAGTTGAGGGTTAGTTTGTTTAGTGGGAAAGAGTATAAGTGAGGAAGAAGACTTGGATATGAGTCTCCCCATTCACTAAGAAAAAAAAAAGTATGTAAAATATTTATAGTAATTGATTAAGTAAATATATGTAAGGGCCTCTTTGATAAAACTAAATGATGAAATTTAAATATTAAATGCTAGAATAATTAAATTATTGAAGTCTGAATGACTAAATAATTTAGTTTAAAATTTATTGAACTAACTGATATTATTTGATAACATATTGATCTGAATGTTACATTATTGCGATTGTATAGCATGTTTTCCTTTCATTATATATATATATATATATATTTGCAATTTAATGTACAAAATATTGATTTTTGAAATTAAGTAATAGATTTTGCTCATGAAAATGCATAACAAAATAGTACCTATCAAAATTAATGTTTAATATAAAAATAGTAAATATTAAACATACTTTCAAAGGAGAAAAAGGAAAACCACTTTTGACTAGGTGTTGTGAGGGGAAAAAGGGAAAATTAGAGTTATTTATCATTAAGCTAAAGATAAATTAGTTTGTTAAATGAATGGTAATTCTGGATTTTATGTATAAATTATTAAAAAATTTGTGTTAATTGAATTAAGTAATACTCTCTCTGTCTTACCAAAAAAAAAAAAATCACCATTAAAACTTTTTATTGTTCTAAACAAAAAGTCTACTTTAAAATTTTTTCCTATATTATTTTTATTGATATCGAGAATGTATGACATAAAATTAAACAATAAAGAGATAATATTGAAAAATTATATATTAAATTGTGCAGTAAATGTATTAATTTTAGAATTTAACAAAGTTTTACTTAATTAAAAGTGGAATCCTGTTCTTTTTTAAGACAAAAGGAGTAAGTATTAAGCTGACTTTTACTCAATTTTTTTTATAGGATTTAAGTAGTGTTTGAGTAATTAAGTTGGTCATATATTTCATTATAAAATAACCTAAAAATTTAAAAATTTTAATTCATTAATTTTAAACAATAATTTACACAATCAAACATGCCCTACGTGTATGCATTTACAATAGAGTAATGATACTTTTAGTGACTAATCATAGTGATTGATGTGACAAGTATAAAAAGATAAAATTCACTTATTACATTCCTTAAAAAATATAAAATAATAAAAGATGATTTTGTATTTTCATACTTGCCACATCAGTAACTATGAAAAGTCGTTATAAAAAGTCACTACGAATATCATTATTATATGCATTTATTGAAACTAATTAAGTGCCTATTTAATAAAACTACATGTTGAAATCAAAATGTTGAATACAAAAATCAAAATGTTGAAATAATTAAGTTGTTGATATATGAATGTTTCAATTTTAATTTTAAAAGTCTAAAGTTGAATGTCAAACCGTATGATGTTGTTTCATAAATACATTGATTTGAATGTTGAATTATTGAAATTATACCAATTTTCCCTTCTAATTATTTTTTTCTCTTGTAATTATATGTACATGGTACTAATTTTTTCGATTAAGCATCAAATTCTGTTCTTGAAAATTCGTAAAAATAGCCTATCAAAAATAATATTTAATAAAAAATAGCGAAGTACTATGTACAAAGACCAAAAAGTACTATGTAAAAAAAAAAGAAAAAAAGAAAAAATGACATTTGAAAAGATTTGCTATGATAAAAAAAAAAAAAGTAGAAGGTTTGGAGAAGAGAGTGTAAGAATATAGTTATTTATTACTTAGAAAAAGATAAATCATTTTGTTGAAAGGAGAGTAATTTTGGATATTAGATATAAATCTTTAAATGAAACGTGTTAAGCACATTAGGTAATAAGTATTAAATTGACTTTTTAGTGCTTAAATTTTTCTATATGATTTAAACAGTGCTTAATCTATTGCGTGGATCGAAATTTTGTTATCAAACAAATAAAAAACCCTTCATTAATTAATTTTAATTAATAATTCATGTTATGACCATTAACAAGCAATGGAAAAAATTCAAACAAGTTATGTTGTATGAAGAATTATTTTCTTCATACATGGGATTACCATGTATGGAAAAAAGTTAACTATTAAAAGAATATTATATTCCTACAATCATGTAAAGTTTTCGGTGTAAGTAATTATGTCTTTCTAAAAATAAAATATTTTAGAAAAGAATTAGACTTCGTTCAATTACAAGGTAAAATAGTATCCTATAACTAAATTTCTTTGTCTTGTTAGTGTTGAAATTGGATTTTGTAATGAAAAATAATACTCCCTCCATCCCAAACAAAGAATCCACTTTCAAAATATTTTTTTTCTAAAAAAAAAAATTCACTTTTAAATCAAAATTTAAAAATATTCTTATTAATAATAATTATATATATCTACAATTAAAAAGTAAGAATAAAAATGCAAAATTATGAATTTAGTTAGTGCATTAAATGTATTGTACCTAATAACTAATAAAAAGTTGTATTTAAATTAAAGTGGAATTTTTTTTGGGATGGAGGGAGTATATTGTTTATTTTCATTATCATTTAGTTTTAAAAAGGGATTTCCAAAGGATCTCCTAACCTCTATCCACCCCTCAATCTACTCCATGGATATCAAAATCTCTATCTACCCCTCAATTCACTTTGGGATTTCTGCCTTAGGCCCCAAAAAGTATGAGAAGCCCAAAAAAGAGCAAAAGAGAAAATAACTTCTGATATAATAAAAAGAATAAAACCATATTGAGGTTCTAAATGTACAACTATGATATATTATGGATTCACATAGGCTATTGTGCCACCATACAAACATGGTAAATAGGATAAATATGAGGCCCAAACTATGAATTGTGGCATCCCTTTAAAATGAGTTCATGTAAAAAAATCCTTCTACAGTATCTGCCAAAGTTTTGAGTGACGCCAAAAGAGGCCATGGATTTGCATCTATCAAATAATACGAATGCCTTTGAGATTCAATCCTAAACAAGTTTACCTTGCTTATGTTGTAACTAACCTTTCACATGCACCCACTAAAATAGTGAAAAAAGGGCTCTTTGGAGTTCAATTTTCTTCCTATTTTAAAATACAACCTAAAAGGAAGAGGTGATTTTTCCATTGGTATAATAGAAGTTTAACTAGTAAAAGATTTGTTTTACTACCTAAGAACTACTTGGAAAAATAGACATTCTTTCTTTGTTTGATTTTAAACGAATTTTAGGAAAACAGATATCCCTACATTTTCATTATCAAAATTCTTGTATATTATGCCCGTAATATGAAACTCAAAATGGCAGCCCACATAACTATTATTTCTAGATTTTGGACTCTTGCAAACAAGTTGGTAAATCTTGTTTGGGACAAATTCTTGTGCATGCAACATCATGGGAGTTTTATATCCACCAATTTACTCTGTGTTCTGTAGCAAACTACTCTAGTTCATTAACTCCCCTATTGATCTAATATCGGATAATTGTTAAAATTAGGCAAATTAGTTATGAAATTAAACCACGTAAATTGCCCAAAAATGATAACGACAAAACTATAATTAGGATATAAGGACCAAACAAAATGCCGTTGATCCATCTCAATATTTAACATTAGTCAATCCTCGTCCATTCTCCTAGGTTGATACAAAATGAAAAGTTAATAAGGCTAAGTTTCAAACTTTTTTTTTTTTTTTTTGTGATCATTAAGCAGTCTAATTGATCCACAATCAGAATGTTGGAGGACCAAAAGTAAAAGAGGTACGTTATTTGGTAATGGAGATCCAAATTGGTTGCGTTTGTGAGTAACATGAATCTAAAATAGAAGAATTGTTGGACTGAAGAGGCAAATAATAACAGAAAATGGACTTGAGTCATGTGGAATGTGCACTGTCCTAAAGAAACAATTTCCGTAACATAAGAAATTTTTCCCCACGATAAAACAAGTCATCCTCGTTGTAACGAGGATAACAAGAACAACAAAAAGCAAGAGAAAAATCCAGTAGAATTACATGACGAAAGGTTAAAGAAGGAAACTAATATACAATACAGGGAGGTTGCCAAAGCTATTTTAGTATGCCTATGAAGGCTTGGTCAACCCTTGATTGTAACGTTCGGCTATTAAGTGTGTAATGGCACCAACATGTGGATAATGACTGTTGACCAGGTAAAGGCACGTAAAAACTGATAGTAAAAATATCTAGTCTTCGGATAAGACTATTGTAAAAGAACAATTTTGAAAAAGGTTATTTTAGTAGGTCCAAAAGAGAAGAAATAAAACTTGGGTTGGACCGCATTTAACCCAATTTGGCCCCCTCTCATATGCGCGAACCCACCACTCTTTCTTTTGGTCATAAGTTCACTCACAAGAAATTCAATATAAAGTGGAGAGTTTTTATAAGTTTTCAATGTGGGATTGTCTTTTGAAATATACAACAAGAATTACAACTGGTAAGAAAATTTCTTTTAGAATGTTACAGTGATCTTTGCTCAACAAAAATCATTTACTACATTTATGAATAAATGCAAATACTTTGCTTTTTATGCCAAAAAATGTAGCACAATGCCTAAAACAACAGCCTAATGTATAGAAACTCTTACATATGCAGGGTTTGAGGAAGTATTAGGCCATTAAATTTTAATGTACATAGCCTTATTTTATATTTTTATAAGAGATTGTTTTCGCATAATGCCTCCAAAAGAAAAGAAAAAAAAACTAAAAGTTCATGTTTTTGCACAGGTACTATAATCATTAATTAAAATGCAAAATTAACTTTCATATCTGAATCTGCATTGCCATACAAAATGTTTTTTTCACGTGAACTGTCACTAATATTTTCTATTTATAGAATAGTTATTTACGAACAACAACAAAAAGTCAAAGTAGTTTTAATGTACTTTATTTGAGTCAATTCCCCTAATATTACAATGGCTACTCTATTTCTCTTTTAGTTGTCCTTCATATTTACTCCCATTTGCTACTCATGGAGATTTTTCTTTCTAAATAACATAAAATGCAATTCTGCAAGTTTTCAAAGGATATAGCTTCCTCTATTTATCTCTTGATATGCAAAAATTCCAAACAACTCATATTATTTCTTTTACTATTTTTTAATATTTTGTTTCTCTATCTTCTTTAGAACACCAATATCTTGGTTTTCCTTTTATATCCTTCTCTTTTTAATTATATTTTACAATCATTTTTTCTATGCCAAAGGTTATTTTCTTGTTCTTGTTGTTGTTCTTCCTCTCTCTCTCACTCTATCTCTCCTTGATAGCTCATTTCTTCTTCTTTCTCTTTCACACAACTATATTTTTTAGCTTTCTATTTTGTTTAGCCTCAATGGTAAGTTTCTCTTTGAAAAAGATAGTTATTTTTCATTTTTACCCGTCTCCCACGTTCTCCTTTATTCCTACTTTCTTCTCCATCTTTGTCACTCTGGTTCTCCTCAGTGGCCAGTTTCTTATCTATCTCTCTCTATCTGTCTCTTGTTTTATAACTTCTTTTGTCTATGCATCAGAGTTCTAACAACTTTATTTCTTCATCAAGGTTTCCAAGAAGTACTCAAAAAGCACAACACGTTTACTAATGAAGGGATCAATAAATTCATAGGAGTGCTTAGGATTGAACCAAACTCGAGGGAAATTAAATGTAGATGCACCCTATGAAGATTTGGAGATAGCAATGGAGAACTTCGGAGTTTCCGTAGGTGGAAAAATTGAGAATGATTGCTGCTATTAACCAAATTGTCCAAAAGGTAATTTCCTTTTTTACTAAGATCTTTTGTTTTGCAACATAAATGTGTAGGCCACGAGTATTTTCTATCTTTGTTGACCAAAATTAACACAAATTTGATTACTTATAGTTTTGAAAATGTACACAATAGGATGAACAAGTTCTATTGTGAAATAATACTATAGAATTTAAATCCTTGGACGCGAGTATTGCACATGTCTTTTGGCCAAAATTAACAAAGATTGAGCAAGTTATAGTTATTGAAAATGTGGATAGTTGGAAAAAGCTAGTTCTATTCAACATTATTAATATAAAAATTAAAACTAAAACTAGTTCTATTTGACATTAATGTTATAAAAATTAAAACTAAAATGGATATATTTATTTGGTAGCATAAAGGTCTAGGTCCCAGGAATTGCCATGTCTTAGGTGTCCAAAAATTAACTCAGATTGTAAAATTATAGTTGTTGAAAATGTACACAGTAGGACGGAGCCAGTTCACAAAAAAAAAAAAAAAAAAATTTTAAAGCAAAACATTAAGTAAGAATCATAAAGTGAAAAAAAAAATGAAAACTCCAAATTTTAATATCAATAGCACCGGCTAACATGTTAGTATTCTATAAACTAGCTTTATTGCTAATTCAAATGTTAACAATTTATTTTATTCTAACGCATGATTTTATAATTGATGGGCATTTATTTTGATATTAGTAAATTTGTCAGTAGTCGAGTTTGCCAACCATATTAGGAAAAATACGACAATGTTCAATTGGAAGAACTAGTTCTGGGCGATGGATATGAAGAAAATAGAGTAAACTTTACAAAAACTACTTTGCTTGGACACCACAGCTAAACCTTTCAAGAACCACAACATCGCTCATATGTGCATAGTGATGAATTCACTCATTGTTGCAAATTTAACAAAGAATGTTGTTTTTCCTTTCGAACCAAAGAACAGTTTAGGATTTACCATGATACGGTGCTTAAATAATTGGCAATGTCTAGAAATACCTCAAACCAAGTTTTCCTATTTGTCAATAACATGTCCTCATTTACTGATTATTTGCCTCTGCTTATAATTTCCTCAAAAGTACGGGTAATCTAGACATATTTCTCTCATATTTATGGGAAATAACCATGACCTTAATCAGTATTTCTATCCTTTAACAAGGGATGGGCAATTGCTTTGGTAACTTGTCCTTTAAAATATTCATGTCCGAGTGGTTTATATTATCTTTAATGTTTTGGTATATTGACGATTCTAACTCTCATGAAAACATATGGCGTGCTGCATGTGTGTTACATTGAAGTATATCATGTATGTGATATGTGTCACATTATCCTCTAATTTCACTATCTACTTTGATATTTGCCATTTAGTTATACTTCAGCCAACAATTTTGTTTTCTTTAAAAAATTTCAATTAATTTTGAATGTTTGAATCATAATATTGAACCAATTAATATTATTTGATAAATATTTAATTTGAATTTTAAATTACTCAAATTATACTATTTTGCCCTTCTATTTATTTTTTTATTCATGTGTACAAATATTAATTTTTTAAATATTAAGTATCAATTTTTATTCATGGAAATATGTAAAAGATATAATTTAATACAAAAAAATCAATTGAAATTTACTTAACCTTTGTATAAAAAATTAAAAAAAAAACACTTTTGAAAATATGTAATATAATAAAAAAGGAAAGAAGGAAAGAAAGTCATATAAAATGAGTTTGTTACAAATTGTTATACTAATAACATTAAGTGGTAAGTATTAAATTAACTTTTGATACTTAAATTTTGCTATAAAGATTAAGCAGTGTTTAAGAAATTAAGTGGGGTGAAATTTCGTTATCAAATAACCTAAAAATTAAAATCTATTCATTAATTTTAAACAATAATTGATGTCATAAAACAGGCCTTAGCTAGAATTTAGTCAGTTTTTTTTTTAAAATGATAGTTGTATTGATATTTTCAAAGTAATGAACGTACACAATATTATCAAATGATAATGACTGACTAAGCACTCTAAACGAGACTCAGACAAAGAGTAAGCTGAAGTTTTCAGCTCACTCAATACATAAAAGCTAAAGCTACTTTTTATATAGTAGATAGACTAACAGTGAAACTCAAAGCAGTTACTTTATCAACTATATATTGTGCACTTTAAAAAAACCATCTTATGATGAACTGGCTCTGCTACGCTCTTTTGCCTCTTGAAATTCCCTCCATTCAGCCATTGTCAGTTCCACATCCACTCTCTCCTCTCTCCATTCCTTTCTAAAAATCTATAGGTTCCTAGATTTCCAAATAATCCACAATAGGAATACGACCAATTGCATATTCTCCTATTAGTCGTCCCCCTTTAGCCCCATGCACATCTGGAACCACCAATCCTGAAAAGATTGCTCATGCGATTCAAGTTCTTCCCACTGTACTGAGGCAATTTTCCATACTAGCTTCGCACACCCACAATAAAGTAAAACATGTGATAGGGTTTCAAATGTTCCCCGCACATGTTACACATAGGATCCTCTATCATGCCTCTCTTAATGAGTTGGTCCTTGGTGGGTAGTAATCCATACCAACATCTCCAAATGAAGTGCTTGATCTTCCCCTTAATATCCAATCTCCATGTTTTTCTCCAAAGGCATCTCAGGGCGCCCTGGAGTTGCTGCTCTCTGCTTTGACTGAATTCCTTATCTTATCCCTTAAAATCTCTTGGTAGGCTGATTTGACCGTGAAGTTTCCATCTGAGTTAGAAGCCAAATAAGGTTATCTCTGCCTTCTTGCTGGACTATTGGGATGGAGCAAATTGACTCTATTTCAAAGACACTAAATAGTTCCCCAATCAATTGCCTATTCCAATCCGATCCCTCTTGGTTCATGAGCTGACTCACCCATATAACTTGATTCAAGTGGGATGGTTTTTGTACCATTTCCCGTCCTTTAACACCTGGAATCCAAGGGTGATCCCAGATCCTAATAGATTTGCCATCTCCCACTTGGAATCTTGCCCTATGAAGTAGAACATACCGGGCATTGAGCCAACTCTTCCACAGCCAGGATGAATTACTTTTTTTAGGAGCTTTCAATAGTCCTTCTTTCAAGAAATACTTAGCCTTCGTCACCTTACTCACTAATAGGTTGGGATGAGTAATCAATCTCCACAGTTGCTTAGCTATCAATGCATCAATAAATATTTGGATATCCTTAAATCCAAGCCCTCCCTCCTCTTTGGGAATAGCAAGATCCTTCCATGGTTTCTACTGAATTCTTTGCTTTCCCTCCACATTATCTCTCCACCAAAAGGCCGCTGTGTTTCTGACATAAATGTTGCTAGGAAGTTTGAAGCAGCTTATGACATATGTTGGCAGGGCATCGATCACAGTTTAATTAGAACCTCTTTGCTTGCCTAGTTGAGGAATCGGTTTTTCCACAATTGGATTCGCTTTTGCACTACCTCGACTACATGGCCAAACACCTCCATTTTCGACCTCCCTATATGCATAGAAAGGCCTAGGTACTTTGCATTCTTCTTTTCCTTGACCCCATTAAGAACTTGGCAAATGGCAACTTTATGCTCCTTGAACATGTTGCGGCTGAAGAAAATTGATGACTTGTCCAGGTTGACCAATTGTCTCGACATTCTGCAATACTCATCTAGTAAAACCCTAATCATTTTAGTGTGCTCTACATCTGCTTCACAAAACAAGATAGAGTCATCCTCAAATAACAGGTGAGTGATAAGTGGTCCATTCCTACACACTCTCAAGCCCTTATATGTCCCTTGCACGCTTGCTTGTTTAATCATATTCGAAAAAGCTTCCGAAATAATTAGGAACAAGTAAGCTGAAATAAGGTCCCCTTGTATAATGCCCCGTGAGAGTTCTAAGATACCACATTGTTCCCCATTGAGATTAAATGAATAGGTAGGTGAGGAAATGCATTGCCTTATCCATTCTATAAAAACATAAGAAAAACCCATCTTCCTAAGGACTGAGCACAAGAACTCCCATTCAACTCTATCATAAGCCTTAGCCATATCCAGTTTAAGTGCCATATACCCTTTAAGCCCTTTTGTCTTAGAATATAGAGTGTGGATACATTCATGAGCAACAACCACGTTATCTAAGATTTGTCTTCCTGGAAGAAAAGTAGCTTGGTTTTGACTAATGCAAGATGAAAGACACGGTTTTAATCGATCAGCCAATACTTTTGCTATTATTTTATAGACAATGTTGCACAAACTAATAGATCGATAATCTTTAATGGACGTTGGGTTCTTAACCTTCGGGATAAGGGTGATTAAGGTGTGGTTCATTTGCTTGAGCATTTTCTTGAATGAAAAGAAATCTTTAACAGCATCACAAATATCCACATTAACTATATCCCAATAAGACTGAAAGAAAAGAGGAGACATACCATCTGGACCAGGAGCTTTATTGGGACACATTTGGAAAAGAGCATGCTTGATTTCCTCGTCCTCCACTGGCCTCGCCAGTCTTTGATTCATGGTTTGAGTAATGGATAACTGGATACCTTGAAGTCCCTCCTGCAAAAATGGTGGGTTTGACGTAGTGAACAACTCTTTATAAAAGCCCAGAATTTCTTCCTTGATCTCTTCTTGACTGCCACATCTCCTACCATCTTCTTTAATCAAGCCTTCAATTGAATTTTGTCTCCTTTGACTTACTGTACTTGCATGGAAGAACTTTGTATTTTTGTCACCTGTTTGAAGCCATTGGATTCTGGACTTCTGTCTCCAAAATTATTCCTCTTTCTGATATGCTCGATTCAATTCACTCTTCAATAATCTTCACTATTTCCAATTTCTACCCCCACCTTGATGTTGCATCAGTTCCATCCTTTTTTTATCTTCACAATTTGCTTAGCCGAATTAAATTATGTCATCTGGCTCCACTGCAAAAGGGCCATACGACATTGTTTAATCCTTGAACATATTTGATACATTGGAGTGCCCGATTGAGGTCTATCCCAAGCTTCTTTGATTTTGACCTTAGTCTCCTCCTTTTTCACCCATCTTTGGTCAAAGTAGAACCTTTTCTTCTTTTGTTGCTTTTTGGGATTTGTATCCATAAGTAGCATGAAGTGGTCGGAGGCTTGACACTCTATATGGAATACTTTTAATCCTGGATTATCCATTATCCACTTAGGCGCCCCAAAGAATCTATCCAGTCTTTCCTCTACAAATCCTTCTCCCTCTCTATTATTGGCCCAAGTGAACTTCCTCCCCACGAATCCCAAATCTCCTGCTTCCATCTTTCTAATAAAACTCCTAAACCCGACAAAGCTACTCTCTATTCTAACTCTACCTCCTCTTTTTTCCTCATTACTAACAAGATCATTGAAGTCTCCTCCCATAAACCATCTCTCCCCCCACATGTTTTTTTGCCTCTCCAAATATCTCCATTGTTCTTCCCTAATTCTCGAATCAGTGCTAGCATAAATGAAGATTGCCCAACAATTACTATTCTCCTCAGCAAGTCTACATTCTAATAGAAAAGAAAAGCTAGTGGAGATAATTTGGACCACCAACATTTCTTCCGTCCAATGCACCAACAATACTTCTCGCACCCCAATAGGCTTCGCTATTCTCCATCTATCTTGAAATTGTAATCTTTCACAAACGGAAGCCACGAACTTTCTATTTTGCTTAACTTCTGAAAGAAAAACCATATCTGGACGGTGGGATTTTAATAACTCCCTCACTTGGGAAACTATAGAGGATCTGCCCAACCCTCTACAATTCCACACACATGTCTTCATAAATTCATTTGGGCCCAGTCTAGGCTGGATGCCCCCACCTTAACCACACTTGAGTCGAAAGCCAGTTCATTTCTCATTTTCTTGCTTCTTAGCTCCGATTCCATTTCCCCTCCCAAAACTTTTTCTTGTACCTCCCAACTTCTTTTTTTTTCCTCCTTTTATATTGGCCTCCCATTTTTCCTTCAGTGTTTCATCCTTCTTCTGTACCTTTTTGTCCCCCATTCTCATCCATCTATTTTTTTGTCTTTGCAATCTCCCGATTGGGCCACCTTCTACTACCTTAGCCTTCCTTCTCTCAATTCCCTCACATTCCTTCATTTTATTACTTAATCCCTCACAAGATATTGGTACACTAACCAGCTCCATAGCCATTGAGTCATCCTCTCCCCTAGAAATTCCAGAAAAAATGCCATATTCTCTTGTCTCATTCTCGGCCTCCCTTATTTCCCCCTTCTCATTACAGTTTTCCTCCCTCAAAATTTTTTCTTCAATTTTTTTTCCTTCAATCTTTTTCCTACCCACCTGCTTCGGCTGTTGACTTACATATCTCTAGGCCATAAAAATCATGGTTGACTCACCTTGTAGCACTTCCAAAGCTGGATCTACCTTGTCACAACGTGGGTTGCAGCAATTGACTTGCTCTCTTGAGTTTGGCACAAGCTGTGTGACAGAGATGGGTTCATGCATAGCCATGTGTTGCTCTTGTGCTTCCTAAAGATTCTGGACAGCTTCAGCGGGTTCCTTATTGCCTGAGGCTCCAGGAGTACGAAGTTTCATTCTCTTTTCTTCCTCTGAAAATTCATCATCCGGCCTGAACCGTAGCTTTCCAAGATCGGGATCAAATTCTGGAGCCAGCTGGTCTTTGTTTCTGTCCTTAGACTTCAGACGCAGCCCCGACTCTACAGCTGGAAAAGCAAGTGCCCTCTCATCGGTTTTGGATCTCTCTCGCCTCCGACTTCGATGCACCCCGCCTATAGCCGGAAATACAGTGACCTCTCCTGCCTCGGATCTCTCTTCCTCCTCCCCCTTCCTTTCTTTTTCAGACCCCCCATCTAATTCCCGAGCCAATTCTTCTTGCCTCACTGAATACTCCTCTGGCTAACTCCCTCTTTTCCCCCTCTTTCCCTCTAATTCAACTCTTTCCAGTAGTGTGTGACTTAATCCCAGCTACCCTTAACCAATCCCCAAACTGTCCTTCCTTCAGGTTGTGGTTGTTGTTGTCCTCTCTTCTCATAGAGCACATATGCTCTAGGTGACCAACCCTCCCACAATATTTGCAGAACATAGCAAGGTTCTCATACTTGAAGTTAATCCAGCATGTTTGTCCCGGCAGTTTGAGCACATTCACTTTAGCCAACAACCGAAGATGTTTCCCATGCTTACTACTCAAATCAGAAACCCATACATCCATGGTTTGCTTAAAGAGACTGCCTATCTTGAGGCCCATTTCATTTGTGACCCATTGGAATGGTAAATCCCATACTTGAATCCACATGTCCACAAACTGGAAATTACTTGGGACAAGTTTCAATTGCTCAGACCACTCCCTAAGAACTATGTAATGGTTCTCAAAGGTCCAACCTTTGCCATGTAACACTTTTAGTTTGTCATCTGTGTTCTTGAAGACAAACTGGAAGCAGTTATCCCCAAGTTCTCTCATCACAAACAGTGGCCAAAGTCCTTCCAGTGTGTATTTCAGTCCAGTGAAGTTCCCTTTCTTGTCTCCAAAGATGTGGCCAACAAGACTTCTAACTCCTTCCTCTGTATTGGTTCGAATTCCTTTCTTTCCCACACTAACTCCTTCTCCTTCTGCTTCAGACAAATAGATTTTTTGAAGTAAACCCGCCACCTCTAGATCACAGGATGTATCCCCGTTTGCCATAACCAAAACCATGAAAACAGAGACTAGCTTAGCCTACAAAGAAAAGAGGAAACAAGAAGGTGTGGACAGAAGCTCAAACAGGAGCTTACACCTTAGCAATATTCCAGGAAACAAGAAAAAGAAAACAGCTTTCGGATGGGCACAACAGGAATAAAAATCGTACCAAGAAGACCATACAATGCCAGCAAAAACAACACAGATTATGCAGTAAGAGATCACAAGATATTTAGATAAGAAGGATAACCATGAACTAGAAGAATCGACTGAGATTGGTGAAGACAAGACATCTTCCCGTTTGAAGGACACTTTCGGAAGGCAGAAAAGATTATTTACCATTTCTAGCAATTTTACTTTCTTACTTTTTAAGTTACCATGACTTTTTATTGATTTTACTACCCAAAATAGGACCCCCCCTACCTCTAAAGGTACACTCGAACCCTATGTAGGCCACAACCCTTCTTTAGGAGACATCTCCCCTCTAGTGTGTGTAGAAAAACAACACTAGAAGACTCTTTGCTAGAATCTAGTCGGTTGCGACTACAGATAATGGTTGGTTGCTGGGAAACTGTTTATTTAATTTTTTAAAAATTAATAATTTTAACCAAAGGGTCAAACGAGTTCAACCCAAACCAACACGTTAATTTTTTTGTCATTATTCAACCCATTGTTCATGTAACCTATGACCCTTCTAGCCCAATCTAATAAGATAAAATAGTGAGTGCTTTGGGCTGATTTTTTGGATTGAATTTGCTTTTGTCAGCCCTATTTATAAGCCATTGGGGGAATTGAATAATCAAGAGCTTATTTCTCTTTTTAAATTTGGGTTTGGATTTTGAAGAATGACTTTAGAAAAATTGTATATTCAAAGTTAAGTTTACATGCATAATTTGAAAAGTTCTGAATGTTGAAAAAGAAAGGATTTTCAATTTTGAGTTATTTCTGAAGGGAATTTAATGTTTTTGTCATGCATTCTTCTTGGACTTGCTAATCAAGCGGGCATAAACATGTTTATAACTCGTGATCATGATGAACTGCTTATATGATTTTTATTAGAAAAGATTCGAATATATGTTGTCATTTCTTGCAAACATGGTCATGAATGAAGCATGGATATACATTTGCAGACATAATATGCAAACAACTTTCTGCTTCGTATGATATTCTTGTATATTTTCTTCAACTTGAATCTTGAAAACCATTTGTGATTGCATAAGTTTATCCTTTGTATACATGAAGTTTTGAATATGACTAGAATTAGAATTTAGTCTTAATAGAAACTTTATTACATTAAAGAAAGTTTAATGTATACCTTGTAGTTTCAAAAAATGACAAGTTAATGATGATGCACATATATATGGCATTGCAATATATCTTAATCAAGAGGAAGTAATAAAGTTTATCTTAGTTCAACAATGTCCTTTTGTTCATGACATGGCATGAAATGTTTGTGAAAAGTTCTTCCTTTCCTTTAACTTTAGCCTTGTGTTCGTGACTAATTAATGCATATGTTCTTGCAAAATCTATTATAAAGCTAACAGTTAGTCATCTAATTAATGGCTCAAAGTTTTAATTCTACAAGCACTGGTTCCACTTTGTAAAGTTTCGTATGGAACAGAGGAGAGGAGAGAACTTAAGAAAAGCAATTATTGGCTAAGAGGAAGGTTGATAACAGCAAGAGCAATTGGAACAAAGGTCGCGAGAACAGACTATTCATTGCACTTGAATGCACTACAATCACAACTTAGTCACAGCGGTATTAGAGACTCATGTTTTGGATCCCTTTGGTTCCTTCTTGATCAGTTCTCACAGTGTGTCTCTATTTGATACCTCTTAAAGGTATTCTCTCAGTTAGAGTGAGTTTTTGTGTGATATGTATTTTGATACCAAGGCAAAATGAGAAAAGCAACCATTAAATATAGGTTGAAACTCACCAATGGTTCAAAATTTTATACTCAACAAATATAGTTCAAACATGATTAGAGGTAAAAGAAGAAAAGAAAATATTGCTATTTATCCATGTAGAAGCATTTTCATTGCTATTCATTAATTCCTAATTTATGTAAAAAAAAGAAGAAAATATTTGATAAATATATTAATCAATACATAAACTAACTTTGTTGCTTTAGGCAATGTGACTCTATGTGGACTAATGATTTTGATGGATGATAGCCAGTGGCCAACACGACACAAGAGTTGATTGGCCATGAGTTTTGATTAGTGAAGTATTGAAGTATACAGTTTTAGAATATGTCGCATATTTTCATTTTGTGCTAGAAGGCATTTTATTTGGTTTGGGATATAAGGTCAGGAATAATTTTGTATTAAGGGAGTGAGACTTGAATGTAAAAGGATTTGGATTTCAATTATCACACTTGCAAAAATTAGAATAAATGATTAGCAACAATAATCAAAATGATGGAGAAGTGGACTATGGAGAAGTGAACGACGAAAAGACATAGAGGGATGGGACGGAATTAAAAAAAATGGGGAGGGATATGATCATTATTTTGCATCTCTCGGCCCAAGTCAAGAGTTCGAGTTCAAGTTCAAGTTAATTATTGTTCCTATACAATTCAAACTATCTATGCTATATTGGGCATCAAAATTTGGATATTTATAGATGGGAATAATAATTTTTTCATTTTCTTTTACTTCTATCTAGAAAGCTAAACCTATTTATTCTTTTCCTCAAAACTAGTAATTCTAATTTTAATTCTCTAATTTTTCCAAATTTTTAAAAACATGATGAGGTTTACAAACAACTGACTAATGAAAGTATATAATTAGTAGTGTAAAATTAATTATAGATATAAATATATAAGATTTATATGAACAATAATTATATTATATGTCATAGACTATTGTTTGATTTTAGTATTTATACAGAACAAAATTAAGAGACCGCGTATAGATGATCAATAAATGTCATATGGAGATTCACTACAAATGGAAATAAACTATTTAACAAAAGTTCAAAATTTTTTAAAATATTAATTAGCATATAATCAAGATAGTCAAATACTTATACATTTGAATTTTTTAATTATTAAAATTTAATATTCTCAATGTATTGATTTCAACAATTTTACCATTTTTCATTTCATTTCAAATTGAGTTATTTTAATAATTTATCATATATGATTTTTATATGTATATCATTAATCTTGGTTCTAGAAAAATTAAGAATTTAGAGATTAGGAAGTTTGAAAAAAATAAAGAAATTATTAACTAATAAAAATTTGATATTGAAATATTTGGAACTAGGGGCGATGAAGGAAATTCAATGAAGTCAAATAGGAATAAAAAAACTGAATCAAACTATTAATATCCATTTTGTTAAATTGAGGAAATCAACATAATTTCAATTTTTTTTTTTAAGTAATGAAACCTTTGAAACTCAAAATTTAGAATTTAAATCCACCAATTGAATTAAGTTCTTAATTAGTTCAATGCTGAACAAAAGATAAGCATGTGTTAATTAAAAAATAATAATAAGATAACAAATTTAGATATACGAAATAATTAGTAACACTTTTAGAATGAAATTTCTATAATACTCATGCTAATAATGATTATCCATGGTAATAATTAAAAAATAAGGATAAAAATGTAAAATTTGCATTTAATGATGCAATAAATATATTGGATTTAATAACTAAAAAAAAGTTATAGTTACCAAATAGTGGACTCTTTTTTAGAAAAGGAGGGATTAACACATAGTATTAAGGCACAATATCATATAAATAATATCCAAATGCAATCAAAATTGTAATTTCATTTTATTAGAAGGATATATATAAAATGTAATTAATTCATGGTAATACTTTTCAACACATTTGATCTTTTGTTACACTTTTCTATGTCATTTCCTCTTACATATTTTAATAAGTTGCTATAAATCTTGTAACTTGTACTAATTTATATACTATTAATATCAACTTTCATTCTAATTAATTTTAATATTAATTTTTCTATTTTTCATATCAACTCAATATTTTAATAAAATTTTATAATACTTTTGATTGTTTACACAAAAAATAAAAAATAAATATAACCTAGTAACAAAAGTGAGATCTTAGCATTAAAATGTATCTCATTTCAAGATAGTTTAGTAGTCTAATTTCGAAAGTTTTTTAGGCTTATTTAGATAAATGTTTATGTAGTCAACATTTTCTTTCAATTGACTTCCTCAAAATCAACTTTGAATCATATTCTTTTTAAAGAATAACTACTACATCTTATCCCTTATTTTCAAAAAGGGAAGAATTAGTGTATAACTCATTCAAAACAAAATTTGAATAGTTATTCAATTAAGATAATATAATAAAATTTACATTTGATTATCCATCAATCAACACTTGATATGCGTTATCAAAATGTAAACATTTTCTTCTACACCCCTCAACAATTTAAGATTAGAAGTTAATATGATATAACTATTATATCATTTTTTACTTCATGCTTACAATAAGCATATTTAATTGTTTAGGGATTATTTTAGTTAGTATTGAGCAACACATGATCAAATAGCCAACTTACTTTAGTTAAGAACCATTCTTAAAATTCATGCCATATAAAGCATTCAAATATTAAGACCATCAACTCATATATCAAATATAATGAAATATAGATATATATTATTTACTCATACAATATAACATAGAAATAAGGATAGAAAAATATGTATTTATGGAATAAAAAAAATCAAAATATAAATGATATGGATGGTAAATTTTGGTTTTGCTCCCACTATTTTATCCAAATTAATAACCCTTAAATATTGATTCGGGAATTATCTTATAATTCCTATTGGACTA
This sequence comes from Gynochthodes officinalis, assembly GCA_020080225.1. Lineage (NCBI taxonomy): Eukaryota > Viridiplantae > Streptophyta > Magnoliopsida > Gentianales > Rubiaceae > Gynochthodes > Gynochthodes officinalis. The sequence goes on from CM034616.1 coordinate 42,064,786, forward strand.
GGATACTATTTTAATTATTTTAATCTTGAGTTAGTTCAATAAATCAAAATAATATCAACAGGTAGATAACAATTACCAATTACAATTTTATTTTGTAATTCCTAGATACTTATGTTATTAACTCTTGATAAACACATCATATGTGTTACCTAACTCTTGCCTAAAAAACACATGACCTTTAGTTAGCTCAACAAATTATGATTTTTTTAAAGTCCAACCCATTATTCCAAGATCACATCTCATATTTAAAATGCATTCTAAGTAGAATGATATTGAGTTAGTTCAACAAGTCATACTAATGAGAATGATTTTTTAAATATAATAATAGAAGGCAACTAAAACTGACTTAATATTTTATTAACAAATCAAAATAATTGCCACAAGTAGGTAATAGTTACCATTCAAAGATCTTATCTCATATTTAAAACACCTTTTAGTTAAGATGACCTTGAGTTAGCTAAACAAGTCACTTTAACAAGAGTTGTTTTAAATATAAAAATGGAAGGCAACTAAACTGATTTAATAGTTTATCAACAAATCAAGGACTACCTTTGGATTGTGATTTATTTGAGAAATTTTATATTGGAATGTGTGAAAATTTTAGTGGGTAAATTTTTTTTTCTTATAAAAGGTGTATTTTGGAGGGAAAAATAAGAGGAATTTTTTTTAAAAAAAAATTAAGTGAGAGAAATTTGAGTGGGAAAATTTGAATTTTAAATTTTGAAATAAAAATGTGTTTAGATGTTTTATTTGTTTGAGAAAAGTTAACTTTTTATAAATGAAAATAAAGTCCAAAATAGCGAAAGTAACTGCCACAAGTAGGTAACAATTACTATTCTGAGATTTCATCTCATATTTAAAACACCTTCTAATTCAAATGACCTTGAGTTACCTCAATAAGTCATTCTAACTAGAGTTGTTTTAAATGTAATACTACACAATTAAAATAATTTAATATTTTATCAAGGGATTTTATGAAAAATATTATTGTCTCATCAATTATATGCAATACACAAACTATTAAATATTTGACCAAATGTGGCATACTATATATAAAAAAATAATCGTATTAAATGAACACATTATACCATCAAATATTTAATCAAATGTTGCATATAAATATGTAATTAATCAATCAAATTAAATAATCACATAAATATGTTCAATTTCTAGTCATGGATCAATATGTATAACCATTTCTAATCAAATTAGAAATAATATTCTCGAATTATTTTGAGAAACATTGAGGTTTTCAAAAATTAATTAAATCAAAATAAATAAATAATTCGATGGTTAAGGTTTCTACAACCCAAAAACCATAAATTTTAGACTATAAGAGTTTCAAAAACCATTTGCCTTCATTTTGATTTAATTGATAAATATTATTTTGAAATTCAATTTAGATCGCCTTCCATAATTTTGATCAAATTAAATTATGAAACATATCTATATATGAACACCTTTAAATTTTAAATCAAATTTAAAATTTAAAAGTCTCAAAATTAATAATTGTCGAATTCAAATCTAATTGAAATCAAAACCAATTTTGGATATTCAATCTAAAATATAATTTTAGTTTTGAAATCGGGGAGTGGGTTTTCTCTCTAGTAGAGTTTTCCTCTAGGTGGAGGCAAGTTGGTTCTTTCAGCCATATCTGAACTTCTGGTTTGCAATTCTGTATTCAACTTGAACTACGGTTTGATACTTCTTGAAGTAGTTTTTTTTTCTCACTGAACAATTTTTTCTACAAACCAGGAGAGTTGGTCTGTGCACAGTTTGGTCGATCTAACCTCTTTTGCATTGCTCCTGTTTTCAATTTCATTTGTTTCTTTTTCGTTTCTCTGTTGTTGGAAAAAAAAAGTTGGCCTTGACTGAATTATTTGTTGACAATTTTTTGGTCAGATGTATATTGGTTCTTCTAGAAAACTTTGTCCAAAGAAGTTTTCAAACTGTCTAATCATCTTTTTTCAAACTTTCTGCAAAAGTCAATCTCGGCTAAACACTAATTAAAATTTCTCTTATTCCTCTGGTTGTTGTTGTATGCTACTGATGCTATTCTTCTATGTTTTTTATCTGCTAACTTCTGAGGTGGTTTGCCTTTGGTGAATAGCATGTGGTAGGTGTTTGTGGTAATGTCTAACAAGAGCATGGATGGGGAGGTTGTAGAGAGGTTCTGAAACTTTAAGTTATCTACTGAGGAGGAGGCTGGAGTTGAGATAGAGGAGAAAGATGTATTGTCTAGCAGAGAATTGTGTGAACGAAGCCTAGTGGGGAAAATTTATGGGGAGAAAAGGGCTAATTTTACTAGGTTAAAAATGACTTTAGCATCTATTTGGCCAACCAAGCGGCCAATTACTGTGATTGAGTTGGGCAAAATTTGTTCCAGTTTGTCTTTAGTAGTCAAGAATATAAGAGGCAGGTCTTTTGGGGTAGATTGTAGTCGTTTGATCAGCAGTACTTGGTGCTCCAAGAATGGACAGCTGACTTAAATATCCAAGCATAAGAGTTCAATACTGTGGATTTGTGGGTTCAGGTTTGGAATCTACAGAATCATTGGGTGTCTAAGGAGATCGGATAGAAGATTGGCTCTATGTTTACAAAACTTTGGGATGTGATGATTCCGAAAACTAGCAGTAAGTATGGCCGATGTATTAAATTGTTGGTTACGGTTAATTTGGAGATCCCATTGATGCAAGAGGCCAAGATTAAACTCAAGGAGCAGGTTGGTCGGGTAGGATTTAAGTATGAATAGCTGTTAACCTTTTGTTTCTATTGTGAGAGGATTAGGCATATAGAAAGGTCTTGTTGGCAATGTGAAGATGATTGTAGGAAGTAAGCACTGAAGGAGGGCCGGTATGGAGAGTGGTTGTGAGCATCAGCTATGAAAAGTAAATCCACAAGTGGAGATGACAAGGAGGACATGAATAAATAGGATGTTGGGAAGTTTCGATCTGAACGCAGGTTATCCACGGTTGTAGCTGATGGTCGTCGGTTGGGTGACCAGCAAATGGATGGGGTTGGTAAATCCTTTATGCAGGATGGTGATAGTCAATCACATAATATGGGTGGCAAAGGCAGGCACAATGTTAGCATGGATATGATAGGAATGGCTCAAGGGTCTGTTGGGATTACAAAGGGTAAGGAGCTGGGAGTTAGGGGTGCTGGACTGGGGGTGGTGGAGAATAAGGATCGGGAAGTTGGCAAGGGCCTTGACATTCATGAACATGGCCCAATGGAGGAAATAGTGGCTTTAGTGAATGTTTTGATTTTCAATGAGGTGGGGGACAACTTTAAATTTCTAATAAGGGAGATAGGGTGGATGGCCGGATACAAGGAGAGAATTGGGCCATAGATTTTGAGTAGGGTTTGGAGAGTGCAGAACAAGGTCCTGTAAGAGAAGAAGGGGCCTTAGTCAATGTTCTAGTCATATGGGAATGGAGGCATAGTTCTATCAATGCAGCAGTTCCAGGTATTGTACAGCCTGATTCGGAGATAAAAATGACTCTAAAGGGTGATCCAATACGAAGATGGAAATGGTAAGGCAAGCAAAGTGGTGAGGAGTCAATAGGCATAGATATGCCAATGCTGTCAGCAACGAAAAAGAGAAAGTGGAGACTGGGAGATGATCTTGATATCAGTAAAAATGTTAGTGTGGGTGAAAGACAGACGAAGTGTAGGGTGCATGAAGTTCAAATAATGGAGGGAGAGGTGGTGGAAGGCAACCTTAATTGGCCCTAAGGTGATCAATGAAAATGTGTGTATAGAATTGTAAAGGGTTAGGCGGGGTCTCTACAATTTCTCAACTGAAGGAGACAGTTAAACTCCACCATCTAGAGATAGTTTCTTGTGTGAGACAAAAAAAAAAAAGAAGAAGAAGAAGAAGAAGAAGAAAGGATTTTGTTCAGACTGTGTGTAACAATCTCAGATATTCTAATCGATGGCATCATGTGGATTCCATAGGGAAAGTGATGGCCTTTTGGTGTTTTGGAATGATGCAATTGAAATCTGCCAAGTGTTACCCCAGTCTTTTTGTTTTGAAGTGCAATTCAAAAAAGTGGGGGTAGACAGAACTAATGTGGATTATCTTTATGTATGCCAGTAATGATGTCAACATAAGGAGGCAACAATAGGAGTATTTCAAACAAGCAAAATGCAGATGGGGTGATATATGGATAGTGGGAGAGGATTTTAATGATATGGTGGCATAGTTTGAGAAGAGATAGGGGAAAACCAGGTCTGACGCTAGTTTCCATGCATTTAGAGTGTTTATTCAGCATATGGGTATGGAGGATATAGGGTATTCTGGAGTCCCATTTATGTGGGCAAACAATAGGGAACAAGAGGGTTTTGTGGAAGAACAGATTGATTGGTTTTTTAGGTGTCCTCTGTAGAACTACTCAAATACCCAAAGACAATTGTCCAACATATAGTGAAATAGTCTTCGCATCACTGCCTTTTGTTTTTAGATTTGTCTCCTGATGTACAGAGAGAGAAGAAGAGATTTTACTTTGATAAAAGATGGATAAAGGAGGGGGGAGCAATAGATGTAATTACACAAGCATGGGATATTGAACAAGTTGGCACACCAATGTACCAAGTGTGCGGTCGAATTAGAACTTGCAAAAAGGCATTGCTGGATTGGAATCGCGGTAGAGATGCTAATGCTAAAAGGAAAATCACAAGGATTAAGGCTAAAATGGAGATACTTAGTCAAGGGGGAGGGGGGGGGGGGGGGGGAGGGGGAGAGAACGGGATTGGAGGAGGTGGTGAACTTTAGCAGGCCTACAAAGAGGATAAGCTATACTGGCAACAAAAATCAAGAGTTTAGTGGTTGAAAGAGGGGGATAACAATACAAAGTTTTTCCATGCGTGTACGGTACAAAGAAGAAGAGTGAATAACATAGTTAGGTTGGAATGGGATACAAGTGCTATTTGTGACAATAGGGTGGAGATTGGGGAGAAATTACTGACTTTTATAGTACGTTGTTTACTACATGCTAAAATGACTTATCATAATGCTTACAGAGGAAAAGAAATCTAAAGGTTAACATTAATTGGACAAATATTATCATTATTCATTGTACAGATATTAAAATCGTTTAAATTACAAAATTAGCATCCAATTTTTGGATAATAGTTGCATAGGCATACTAAAATTTTGTTACATAAGATGTCACTTGTATTTTCCAATTATAGATTGCAAACAACAATATAATTACCAAAGTAGTTTCAAATGTAAATTTATGAGTCAAATTACTCTATTTCTTTTTTAGTTGTCCTTCATATCAACTCCCATTTGCCATTCATTGAGTCTCTTTTTGGCTCACATAAAAGGTGATTCTATGATTCTATTAGTGTTGAAGAGATATCTTCACCTTCATTTGTCTCTTGACGCACAAAATATTCCCAATAGATACTATTTCTTTTAAGATTTTCTAATAACCATTCAATAGCTAATTTCTTCCTTATTTTCTCCCTCCTCTAAAGAGCTAAATTTTCTAGCTCTCTCTCTGCCATTCAACAACATCATCTAGGTTTTCACTTGGCATCCTTCTCTTTTTTATTATATCTTGTAATCATCTTTTCTATGCTATAGGCAATTTTCTTTTTCTATGATATATATATATATATATATATATATATAAATATATATATTCAAAAAAGAATTTTCTTCTTTAGCTATATATCTTGTTTAGCTCTTCTCAATGTCTAGTTTCTATTTGAATTTGATAGTTATTTTTCCTCTCTAATTGTATCTCTCTCATTCCCCCTAATGGTTAGTTTCTTCTCTTTCTCTCTCTAATCTCCTCAACAACTAGTTTCTTCTTTATCTTTCTATTTTTGGTTCTCCTTAACTGCTAGTTTCTTCCCTATCTTTATTCTCACTCTCTCCCCTCAACAGTTAATATCCTCTCTCAGTTCCTTATAGACTCCAACGACTAGTTTTTTCCTTTTATACAAGTCCAACTCTTCTCAATGGTTAGATTCTATTTGAAATAGATAGTTATTTTTCTTTTCTATTTGCATCTCTATCATTCTCCCTAATGGCTAGTTTCTTCTCTCTCTCTCTCTCAAGTTCATCTCAACAGCTAGTTTCGTCCCTATCTGTATCTCTTTGTCTCATTCTCCCTGTTATGACTTCTTTAATCCATTTAATATCGCATCAAACATCACAGTTCCAATCACTTTATTTCTTGATTAGATTTATTGTGAAGCACTATCATAATTTGAAAATAACAATATGTTTACAAATAAGGAGTTTAGTAGATTAATAGAAGTACTTAGAGTCAAGCCAAACTTAGTTGAAATGGAATGGAGATGCATGCTAGGAAGATTTAGAGATAGCTATTGAAAAATTAGAATTTCCACTGATAGAAAACTAAAGATTGATTGTTGTTATTGCCCTGGTTGTTTGAAAGGTAATCTTTTTTTTTATTAGTATTAAGATCTTTTTATGTGTGTTCATTATTTTGCTGCATATATACCACGAGATCTGCACGTTTCTATTGGCCAAATTTAACATAGAATGTTTTTATTATTGTTATAAAAAATATGTGTATAAGGAATGAGCTAGTTCAATTTGCCTGTAATGTTATATAATTTAAAGTAGAACTCTTCATATGGTTGAATAAAGAAGGTTCATGATATAAGTATTACATGTCCTATTTGCCAAATTTAATAAAGATTGTGCAGTCATCATTGTTGAAAATGTTCATAGTAGGAAAGAGCTAGTTCTATTTAATAGTAATCTATAGAATTTAAATGGAACTCATTATATGGCTACAAGAAGGTTCGGGCCACGAGTATTGCACGTTTTAGTTGGCCAAAAATAAAAATAGTTGTGGTAAATATAGTTTTTGAATATGTGCATCGTAGGAAAGTGCTAGTTCTATCCAATAATAATACTATAGAATTGGAGTCGAGCCAAACTTAGTTGAAATTGAATGTAGATGCACACTAAGAAGATTAAGAGATAACTACGGAAAACTTAGAATTTCTAATAATTGAAAACTTGAGATTGATTGCTATTGTTGCCTTGGTTGTCCAAAGGGTTATATTTTTTTATTAGTATTAAGATCTTTTTATGTGTGTTGATTATGTTGTTGCATATATACCAAGACAATTTCACGTTTCAATTGGCCAAATTTAACATAGAATGTTTTCATTATTCTTATAAAAAATACAAATAGAAGGAAGAACCAAATTCAACGTGCCTACAATGTTATATAATTTAAAGTAGAACTCATTATTTGGTTGCATAAAGAAGGTTTATGACATGAGTATTACATGTCCTATTTGCCAAATTTAGTAACGATTGTGCTAGTCATCGTTATTGAAAATGTTCATAGTAGGAAAGAGCTAGTTCTATTTAAGCAATCTATAGAATTTAAAATGGAACTCTTTATTTGGCTGCATGATGGTCCTATCCATGAGTATTGCATGGTTCAGTTGGCAAAAAATAAATATAGTTTTGGCAATTATAGTTATTGAATAAATGCATAGTAGGAAGATGCTAGTTCTATCCAAAAATTATACTATAGAATTAGAGTCGAGCCAAACTTAGTTGAAATTGAATTTAGATGCATGCTAAGAAGATTCAGAGATAGCAACGGAAAACTTAGAATTTCCCCTAATAGAAAACTTGAGAATGATTGTTGTTATTGCCTTGGTTGTCCAAAGATAATTTTTTTTTATTATTATTTAGATCTTTTTAGGACTGTTGATTCTTTAGCTACATATATGCCATGAGAATTGCACATTTCCATTGACCAACTTTAACACATAATGTGTTTGTTATTCTTACAAAAAATATGCATAAAAGGAAGAAGTTAGTTTAATTTGCCTACAATGGTATATAATTTAAAGCAAAACTCATTTATTTGGCTACAAAAAAATGGTTCACAACACAAGAATTACATGTCCTATTTGCCAAATTTAATAAATATTGTGCTAGTCATTGTTATTGAAAATGTTCATAGTAGAAAAGAACTAGTTCTATTTTATAACAATCCATACAACGTAAAAGGGAACTCATTATTTGGCTGCATGAAGGTCCAGGCCACGAGTGTTGCACGTTTCAGTTGGCCAAAAAAAGAAAATAGTTGTGGTAAATATTGTTATTTAATATGTGCATAGTGGGAAGATGCTAGTTCTATCCAACAATTATACTATAGAATTAGGGTCGAGTCAAACTAGTTGAAATTGAATATAGATGCACAATAAAAAGATTCTGAGATAGTAATGGAAAACCTAGTATTTCCCCTAATAGAAAACTTGAGATTGGTTGCTATTGTTGCCCTAGTTGTCCAAAGGGTAATTTTTTTATTATTAAAATCTTCTTACGTTTGTTCATTCTTACATATATACCATAGAATTGCACATTTCCATAGAATTGCATATATACCATAGAATTGCACATTTCCATAAATTTTCTTACATATATACCATAGAATTGCACATTTCCATTGGCCAACTTTAACACAGAATGTGTCTGTTATTCTTATAAAACATATGCATAAAAGGAAGGAGCTAGTTCAATTTGCCTCCAATGTTATATAATTTAAAGAAAAATTCTTTATTCGACTGCATGAAGGTCTAAGCCACGAGTATAGCATGTTACAGGTGGCGAAAAAAAAAATGTTATGGTAAATATTCTTATTGAATAAGTAAATAGTAGGAAGGTGCTAGTTCTACCCACCAATAATAGTATAGAATTACAGTTGGGCCAAACTTAGTCGAAATTGAATGTAGATACATGCTAAGAAGATTCAGAAATAGCAACGGAAAACTTAGAATTTCCACTAATGAAAAACTTGAGATTGATTGCTGTTATTGCCTTGGTTGTCGAAAGGGTTTTTTTTTTTTTTTAAAAAAAATATTTTTACATTTTTTCATTCTTTAGATACATAGATGCCATGAGAATTGCACCTTTCCAATGGCCAACTTTAACACAGAATGTGTTTGCTTTTCTTATAAAAAATATTATTCATAGAAGGAAGAAGCTAGTTCAATTTGCCTACAATGTTATATAATTTAAAGCAAAACTCTATATTTGGTAGCATAAAGAAGGCTCATGACATGTGTATTACATTCACTATTCACCAAATTTAATAAAGATTGTGCATGTCATTGATGTTCATAGTAGGAAAGATCTAGTTCTATTTAATAGTAATCTATAGAATTTAATGTGGAACTGTTTATTTGGTTTCATGAAGGTCCAGGCCACGAGTATTGCATATTTCAGCTGGCCTAAAAGAAAAAATGGTTATGATAAATATTCTTATTAAATAAGTGCAAAGTAGGAAGGTGCTAGTTCTACCAACCCATAATAGTATAGAATTACAATTGGGCCAAACTTAGTTGAAATTGAATGTAGATGCACGCTAAAAAGATTCAGAGATAGCAACAGAAAATTTAGAATTTCCCCAAATAGAAAACTTGAGATTGATTGTTGTTATTGCCCTGGTTGTCCAAAGCGTAATTTATTTTTACTATTAAGATCTTTTTACATTTGTTGATTCTTTAGCTACATATATGCCATGAGAATTGGACATTTTCATCGGCCAACTTTAACACAGAATGTGTTTGTTACTCTTAAAGAAAATATGCACAAAAGGAAGGAGCTAGTTCAATTTGCCTACAATGTTATATAATTTAAGGGAAAAATCTTTATTTGGCTGCATAAAAAAGGTTCACAACATGAGTATTACATGTCCTATTTGCCAAATTTAATAAAGATTGTGCTAGTCATCATTATTGAAAATGTTCACATTAGGAATGGGCTAGTTCTATTTAATATTACATGTCTATACAATTGAAAATGGAATTCTTTACTTGGCTGCATAAAGGTCCAGGCCACAAGTGTTGCACGTTTCAGTTGACCAACAATAAAAATATTTGTGGTAAATATAGTTATTGAATTTGTGCATAGTAGGAAGGTGCTAGTTCTATCCAACAATAATACTATAAAATTAGAGTCTAGCCAAATGTAGTTGAAATTGAATGTAGATGCACGCTAAGAAGATTCAGAGATAGCAACAGAAAACTTAGAATTTCCCCAAATAGAAAACTCGAGATTGATTGTTGTTATTGCCCTGGTTGTCCAAGGCATAATTTATTTTTACTAATAAGATCTTTTTATGCTTGTTGATTCTTTAGCTACATATCTGCCATGAGAATTGGACATTTTCATTGGCCAACCTTAACACAGAATGTGTTTGTTATTGTTAAAGAAAATATGTACAAAAGGAAGGAGCTAGTTCAATTTGCCTACAATGTAATGTAATTTAAGGGAAAAATCTTTATTTGGGTGCATAAAATAGGTTCACGACACGAGTATTACATGTCCTATTTGCCAAATTTAATAAAGATTGTGCTAGTCATCGTTATTGAAAATGTTCACAGTAGGAATGGGCTAGTTCTATTAAATATTACATGTCTATACAATTGAAAATGGAATTCTTTATTTGGCTGCATAAAGGTCCAGGCCACTAGTGTTGTACGTTTCAGTTGGCCAACAATAAAAATAGTTGTGGTAAATATAGTTATTGAATTTGTGCATAATAGGAAGGTGCTAGTTCTATCCAACAATAATACTATAGAATTAGAGTCGAGCCAAACATAGTTGAAATTGAATGTAGATGCACGCTAAGAAGATTCAAAGATAGCTACGAAAACATAGAATTTCCACTGATAGAAACATTGGATTGATTGTTGCTATTGCCCTGGTTGTCCAAAGGGTAATCTTTTTTATTAGTACTAAGATCTTTTTATTTGTGTTCATTAGTTTGCTGCATATACACCACGAGAATTGTATATCTCTATTGACAAAATTTAACATAGAATTTTTTTCGTTATTCTTATAATAGATATGCATAGAAAGAAAGAGCTTATTCAATTTCCATGCAATGTTATACAATTGAAAGCATAACTCTTTATTTGGTTGCAAAAAGAAGGTTCGTGACATGAGTATTACCCTTCCTATTTGCCAAATTTAATAAAGATTGTGCTTGTCAACGTTATTGAAAATGTTCATTGTAGGAAAGAGATTGTTCTACTTAATAGTAGTCCGTGAATTTAAAATGGAACTCTTTATTTGGCTGCATGACGGTCCTAGCCACGAGTATTGAACGGTTCGGATGGCCAAAAATAAAAATAGTCGTGGTAATTATAGTTATGGACTAAGGGCATAGTATGAAGGTGTTAGCTCTACCCACCAATAATAGTATAGAATTATAGTTGTGTCAAACTTAGTTGAAATTGAATGTAGATGTAAGCTATGAAGATTTAGAGATTGTAGTGGAAAACTTAGTACTTCCGCTAATGGAAAGCTGGAAATTAATTGTTTGTTATTGCTTTGGTTGACCGAATGGTAATTTTTTTTATTATTAAGATCTTTTTACCTTTGTTCATTCTTTACCTACATAGATGCCATGAGAATTGCACCTTTCCATTGGCCAACTTTAGCACACAATGTGTTTGTTATTCTTATAAAAAATTTTATGCATAGAAGGAAGGAGCTAGTTTAATTTGCCTACAATGTTATATAATTTAAAGCAGAACTCTATATTTGGTTGCACAAAGAAGGTTCATGAAATAAGTATTACATGCCCATATTTGCCAAATTCAATAAAGATTGTGCTAGTCATTGTTATTGAAAATGTTGATAGTAGGAAAGAGCTAGTTCTATTCAATAGGAATCTATACAATTTATAATGGAACTCTTTATTTGGTTGTATGAAGGTTCAGGCCAAGTGTATTGCATGCTTTAGTTGGCCAAAAAAAAAAAAGTTATGGTAAATATTTTTATTGAATAAGTGCATAGTAGGAAGGTGCTAGTTCTAGCCTCCAATAACAGTGTAGAATTTGTAGTTGGGCCAAACTTAGTTGAAATTGAATGTAGATGCATGCTATGAAGATTTAGAGACAGCAATGGAAAACATGGAATTTCCGCTAATGGAAAACTTGACATTGATTGCTGTATTGACTTGGTTGTCCTAAGGGTATTTTTTTTTTTAATTATTAAGATCTTTTCACATTTGTTTATTCTTTAGCTACATAGATGCCATGAAAATTGCTCCTTTCCATTGGCCAATTTTAACACAAAATGTGTTTGTTATTCTTATAAAAAATATTATGCATAGAAGGAAGGAGCTAGTTCAATTTGCCTACAATGTTTTATAATTTAAAGTAGAACTCTATATTTGGTTGCATAAAGAAGGTTCATGACATGAGTATTACATGGCCGATTTTCCAAATTTAATAAAGATTGTGCTAGTCATTGTTGTTGAAAATGTTCACAATAGGAAAAAGGTAGTTCTATTTAATAGTAACCTGTAGAAGTTAAAATGGAACTCTTTATTTGGTTGCAAGGAGGTCCAGGCCACAAATATTGCATGTTTCAGTTGGCCAAAAAATAAAAAAATAGTAACGGTAAATATTGTTATTGAATAAGTGCAAGTAGGAAGGCGCTAGTTCTACCAACCAATAATAGTATAGAATTAAAATTGGGCCAAACTTAGTTGAAATTGAATGTAGATACAAGCTAAGAAGATTCAGAGATAGCAATAGAAAACTTAGTATTTCCCGAAACAAAAAACTTGAGATTGATTGCTGTTATTGCCCTGGTTGTCCAAAGGATAATTTTTTTTTATTATTATTAAGATCTTTTTACGTTTGTTCATTTTTAGAATTGCACCTGTCCATTGGCCAACTTTAACACATAATGTGTTTGTTATACTTACAAAAAATATTATGCACGGAAAGAAGGAGCTAGTTTAATTTGCCTACAATGTTATGTAATTAAAAGCAGAACTCTATATTGGTTGCATAAAGAAGGTTCATGACGTGAGTATTACATGCCTGATTTGCCAAATTTATTAAAGATTGTGCTAGTCGTCGTTATTGAAAATGTTCATAGTAGAATAGAGAAAGTTCTATTTAATGGTAATTTGTAGAATTTAAAATGGAACTCTTTATTTGGTTGCATGAAGGTCCAAGCCACAAGTATTGCACGTTTTAGTTGGTCAAAAATAAAAATAGTTGTGGTAATTATAGTTATTGAATATGTGCGTAGCAGGGTGATAATTTTACCCCAGAATATTATACTATAGAATTAGAGTCGAGCCAAACTTAGTTGAAATTGAATGTAGATGCACGCTAAGAAGATTCAGAGATAGCAACGGAAAACTTAGACTTCCCCCAAATAGAAAACTTGAGATTTATTGCTGTTATTGCCTTGATTGTCCAAACAGGTAAATTTTTTTATTATTAAGATCCTTTTACGTTTATTCACTCTTTAGCTACATAGATGCCAGGAAAATTGCACCTTTTCATTGGCCAACTTTAACACATAATGTGTTTGTTATTCTTACAAAAAATATTATGCATAAAAGGAAGGAGCTAGTTTAATTTGCCTACAATGTTATATAATTGAAAGCAAAACTCTATATTTGGTTGCAGAAAGAAGGTTCATGACATGAGTATTACATGCCCGATTTGCCAAATTTAATCAAGATTGTGCTACTCATGGTTATTGAAAATGTTCATAGTTAGAAAGAGCTAGTTATTTTTAATAGTAATCTATACAATTTAAAATGGAACTCTTTATTTGGCTACATGAAGGTCCAGGCCACAAGTATTGCACATTTCAGTTGGCCAAAAAAAGAAAATATTTGTGGTAATTATAGTTATTGAATATGTGCACAGTAGGAAGATACTAGTTCTATCCAACAATAATACTATAGAATTAGAGTAGAAGGAAACTTTGTTGAAATTGAATGTAGATGCACGCGAAAAAGATTTAGAGATAGCTACGGAAAACTTAGAATTTCCACTGATAGAAAACTTGAGATTACTTGTTGTTATTGGCTTGGTTGTCGAAAGGTTAATATTTTTTATTAGTATTAAGATCATTTTATGTATGCACATTATTTTTCTGCATATACACCATGAGAATTGTATGTCTCCATTGGCCAAATTTAACAAAGAATGTTTCCGTTATTCTTAAAAATAATATGCATAGTTGGAGGGAGCTTGTTCAATTTGCCTACAATGTTGTATAATTTAAAGTAGAACTCTTTATTGGTTGCATAAAGAAGGTTCATGACATGTCTATTACATGCTCTATTTGCTAAATTTAATAAAGATTGTGCTAGTCATCGTTATTGAAAATGTTCACAATAGAAAGGGCTAGTTCAATTTAATAGTAATCCATAGAGTTGAAAATGGAACTCCTTATTTGGTTGCATAAAGTCCTAGCCACGAATGTTGCACGTTTCAGTTGGCCAAAAATAAAAATTGGTGGGGTAAATATAGTTATTGAATATGTGCATAGAAAGAAGGTGCCAGTTCTATCCAACAATAATACTATATAATTAGAGTCGAGCCAAACTTAGTTGAAATTGAATGTAGATGCACACTAAGAAGATTCAGAGATAACTATGGAAAACTTAGAATTTTCACTGATGGAAAAGTTGAGATTGATTGTTGTTATTGCTCTGGTTGTCCAAAGGGTAATCTTTTTTATTACTATTAAGGTCTTTTTAAGTGTGTTCATTATTTTGCTGCATATACGCCATGAGAATTGTATGCCTCTATTGGCAAAATTTAACATAGAATGCTTTCGTTATTCTTATAAAAGATATGCATAAAAGGAAAGAGCTAATTCAATTTGCCTACAATGTTATACAATTGAAAGTCGAACTCTTTATTTGGTTTCAAAAAGAAGGTTCATGACATAAGTATTACCCGTCCTATTTGCCAAATTTAATAAAGATTGTGTTTGTCAACGTTATTGAAAATGTTCATTGTAAGAAAGAGATAGTTCTACTTAATAGTAATCCATAGAATTTAAAATGGAACTCTCTATTTGGTTGCATGACGGTCTAGGCCACGAGTATTGCAAGGTTTGGATGGCCAAAAATAAAAATAGTTGTGGTAATTATAGTTAGGGACTAAGGGCATAGTATGAAGGTGTTAGCTCTACCCACCAATAATAGTATGGAATTACAGTTGTGTCCAACTTAGTTGAAATTGAATGTAGATGCATGCAATGAAGATTTAGAGATTCCAACAGAAAACTTAGTGCTTCCGCTATTGGAAAGCTTGAGATTGGTTGTTGTTATTGTTTTGGTCGTTCAAAGGGTAATTTATTATTATTATTATTAAGATCTTTTTACCGTTTTTCATTCTTTAGATATATAGATGCCCTGAGAATTGCACCTTTCCATTGGCCAACATTAGCATAGAATGTGTTTGTTATTCTTATAAAAAATATTATGTGTGGAAGGAAGGAGCTAGTTCAATTTGCCTACAACGTTATATAATTTAAAGCAGAACTCTATTTGGTCGCATAAAGAAGGTTTATGACATGAGTATTCATGTCCTATTTGCACAATCTAATAAAGATTGTGGTAGTCAGCGTTATTTAATATTAATATTTAGAATTTAAAATGGAACCCTTTATTTGGTTGCATGAAGGTCCAGGTCACGAGTATTGCACGATTCAGTTGGCCAAAAATAAAAATAGTTGTGGTAATTTAGTTATTGAATATGTGCATAGCAGGAAAATGATAGTTTTACCCCAATATAATACTGTAGAACTAGAGTTGAGCCAAACTTAGTTGAAATTGAATGTAGATGCACGCAAAGAAGATTAAGAGATAGCAACGGAAAACTAATATTTCCCCCAAATAGAAAACTTGAGATTGATTGTTGTTATTGCCCTCGTTGTTGAAAGGGTAATATTTTATTATTATTATTAAGATCTTTTTACGTTTCTTCATTATTTAGCTACATAGATGCCATGAGAATTACAACTTTCCACTGGCCAACTTTAATAGATAATGTGTTTGCTATTCTTACAAAAAATATTATGCATAAAAGGAAGGAGTTAGTTTAATTTGCCTACAATGTTATAAAATTTAAAGTAGAACTCTATATTTGGTTGCAGAAAGAAAGTTCATGACATGAGTATTACGTGTCCGATTTGCCAAATTTAATTAAGATTGTGCTACTTATTGTTATTAAAAATGTTCATAGTTGGAAAGAGCTAGTTCTATTTAACAGTAATCTGTACAATTTAAAATGGAACTTGTTATTTGACTGCATGAAGATCCAGGCCACGAGTATTGAATGTTTTAGTTGGCCAAAAAAAGAAAATATTTGTAGTAAATATAGTTATTGAATATGTGCATAGTAGGAAGATGCTAGTTCTATCCAACAATAATACTATAGAATTAGGGTGGAGTGAAACTTTATTGAAATGGAATGTAGATGCACGCTAAGAAGATTCAGAGATAGCTATGGAAAATTTAGAATTTCCACAAATAGAAAACTTGAGATTGATTGTTGTTATTGGCTTGGCTGTTCAAAGGTTAATATTTTTTTATTAGTATTAAGATCATTTTATGTGTGCACATTATTTTTCTGCATATACACCTTGAGAATTGTAAGTTTCCATTGGCCAAATTTAACAAAGAAGGTTTCCGTTATTCTTATAAAAAATATGCATAGATGGAGGGAGCTTGTTTAATTTGCCTACAATGTTATATAATTCAAAGTAGAACTCTTTATTTGGTCGCATAAACAAGGTTCATGACATGTCTATTACATGCTCTATTTGCCAAATTTAATAAAGATTGTGCTAGTCATCGTTATTGAAAATGTTCATAACAGAAAGGGCTAGTTCTATTTAATAGTAATCTATAGCATAGAAAATGAAACTCTTTATTTGGTTGCATAAATCTCCAAGCCACGAGTGTTGCCCGTTTTAGTTGGCCAAAAATAAAAATAGTTGGGGTAAATATAGTTATTGAATATGTGCATAGAAAGAATGTGCTAGTTCTATCCTACAATAGTACTATAGAATTAGAGTCAAGCCAAACTTAGTTGAAATTGAATGTAGATGCACACTAAGAAGTTTCAGAGAAAGCTATGGAAAATTTAGAATTTCAACTGATAGATAACTTGAGATTGATTGTTGTTATTGGCTTTGCTGTCCAAAGAGTAATATTTTTTATTAGTATCAAGTTCATTTTATGTGTGCACATTATTTTGCTTTATATACACTATGGGAATTGTATGTCTCCATTGGGCAAATTTAACAAAGAATGTTTTCGTTATTCTTATAAAAAAATATGCACAGATGGAGGGAGCTAGTTCAATTTTCTTGCAATGTTATACAAATGAAAGCACAACTCTTTATTTGGCTGTAAAAAGAAGGTTCATGGCATGAGTATTACCCGCCCTATTTGCCAAATTTAATAAAGATTGTGCTTATCATCGTTATTGAAAATGTTATTTGTTGGAAAGAGATAGTTCTACTTAATAATAATCTATAGAATTTAAAATGAATCTCTTTATTTGGCTACAGGACGGTCCAAGCCACGAGTATTGCACAGTTCGATTCGCCAAAAATAAAAAAGTTGTTGTAATTGTAGTTATGGAATAAGTCCACAGTAGGAAGGTGCTAGTTCTACCCTCCAATAATAGTATAGAATTATAAATGGGCCAACCTTAGTTGAAATTGAATGTAGATGCACGCTATGAAGATTTAGAGAAAGCAACGGAAAACTTAGAATTTTCACTAATGGAAAACTTGACATTGATTGCTGTTATTGCCTTGGTTGGCCAAAGGGTAATTATTATTTTTTTATTAGGATTTTTTGACGTTTGTTCATTCTTTAGCTACATAGATACCATGAGAATTGCTCATTTCCATTGGCCAACTTTAACACAAATATGTGTTTGTTATTCTTATAAAAAATATTATGCATAGAAGGAAGGAGCTAGTTCAATTTGCTTACAATGTTATATAATTTAAAGCAGAACTCTATATTTGGTTGCATAAAGAAGGTGCATGACATGAGTATTCATCTCCTATTTGCCAAATTTAATAAAGATTATGGTAGTTAGCGTTATTGAATATGTGCGTAGTATGAAGGTGCTAGTTTTACCCAAAAATAATACAATAGAACTAGAGTCCAACCAAACTTAGTTGAAATTGAATATGGATGCACGCTAAAAAGATTTAGAGATAGCAATGGAAAACTTAGAATTACCCCTAATAGAAAACTTGAGATTGATTGCTGTTCTTGTCTTGGTTGTCCAAAGGGTATTTTTTATTATTATTAAGATCTTTTTACGTTTATTGATTCTTTAGCTATATATATGCCAAGAGAATTGCACATTTCCATTGTCCTATTTTAACACAGAATGTGTTTGTAATGCTTATTAAAAATATGCATAAAAGGAAGGAGCTAGTTTAATTTGCCTATGATGTTATATAATTTAAGGCAACACTATTTATTTGGCTGCATAAGAAAGGTTCATGACAAGAGTATTACATGACCTATTTGCCAAATTTAATAAATATTATGCTAGTCATTGATATCGAAAATGTTCATAGCAGGAAAGAGCTAGTTCTGTTTAATAGTAATTTATACAATTTAAAATGGAACTCTTTATTTGGCTACATGAAGGTCCAAGCCATGAGTATTGCACGTTTCAGTTGGCCAAAAAAAGAAAATATTTGTGGTAAGTATAGTTATTGAATATGTGCACAGTAGAAAGATGCTAATTCTATGCAACAATAATACTATAGAATTAGAGTCGAGCGAAACTTTGTTGAAATTGAATGTAGATGCACACTAAGAAGATTCAAAGATAGCTACAAAAAACTTAGAATTTCCACTGATAGAAAACTTGAGATTGATTGTTGTTATTGGCTTGGCTATGTAAAAGTTAATACTTTTTATTAGTATTAAGATCATTTTATGTATGCACATTATTTTTCTGCATATACACCATGAGAATTGTATGTCTCCATTGGGCAAATTTAACAAAGAATGTTTCCATTATTCTTAAAAAAAAATGCATAGATGGAGGGAGCTTGTTCAATTTGCCTACAATGTTTTATAATTTAAAGCAAAACTCTTTATTTGGTTGCATAAAGAAGGTTCATGACATGTCTATTACATGCTCTATTTGGCAAATTTAATAAAGATTGTGCTAGTCATCATTATTGAAAATGTTCACAATAGAAAGGGCTAGTTCAATTTAATAGTAATCCATAGAATTGAAAATGGAACTCTTTATTTGGTTGCCAAAAGTCCAAGCCACGAATGTTGCACGTTTCAGTTGGCCAAAAATAAAAATAGTTGGGGTAAATATAGTTATTGAATATATGCATAGTAAGAAAGTGCCAGTTCTATCGTACAATAATACTATAGAATTAGAGTCAAGTCAAACTTAGTTGAAATTGAATGTAGATGCACGCTAAGAAGATTCAGAGATAGCTATGGAAAACTTAGACTTTCCACTGATAGAAAAGTTGAGATTGATTGTTGTTATTGCGCTTGTTATCCAAAGGGTAATCTTTTTTATTACTATTAAGGTCTTTTTAAGTGTGTTCATTATTTTGCTGTATATATGCCATGAGAATTGTATGTCTCTATTGGCAAAATTTAACATAGAATGCTTTCATTATTCTTATAAAAGATATGCATAAAAGGAAAGAGCTAATTCAATTTGCCTACAATGTTATACAATTGAAAGTCGAACTCTTTATTTGGTTGCAAAAAGAAGGTTCATGACATAAGTATTACCCGTCCTATTTGCCAAATTTAATAAAAATTGTGCTTGTCAACGTTATTGAAAATACTTATTGTAAGAAAGAGATAGTTCTACTTAATAGTAATCCGTAGAATTAAAAATGGAACTCTTTATTTGGCTGCATGATGGTCTAGGCCACGAGTATTGCACGGTTTGGATGGCCAAAAATAAAAATAGTTGTAGTAATTATAGTTATGGACTAAGGGCACGTATGAAGGTGTTAGCTCTACCCACCAATAATAGTATAGAATTATAGTTGTGTCAAACTTAGTTGAAATTGAATGTAGATGCACGCTATGAAGATTTAGAGATTGCAATAGAAAACTTAGTACTTCCGCTAATAGAAAGCTTGAGATTGGTTGTTGTTATTGTTTTAGTCGTCCAAAGGGTAATTTATTATTATTATTATTAAGATCTTTTTACCATTTTTCATTCTTTAGCTACAAAGATGCCCTGGGAATTGCACCTTTCCATTGGCTAACTTTAGCACAGAATGTGTTTGTTATTCTTATAAAAAATATTATGCATATAAGGAATGAGCTAGTTCAATTTGCCTACAACGTTATATAATTTAAAGTAGAGCTGTATATTTGGTTGCATAAAGAAGGTTCATGACATGAGTATTCATGTCCTATTTGCCAAATTTAATAAAGATTGTGGTAGTCAACGTTATTGAAAATGTTCATAGTAGGAAAGAGCTAGTTCTATTTAATAGTAATATTTAGAATTTAAAATAGAACCCTTTATTTGGTTGCATGAAGGTCCAAACCCCGAATATTGCACAATTTGGTTGCCCAAAAAAAAAAAAAAGTTCTGGTAATTATACTTATTGAATATGTGCGTAGTAGGAAGGTGATAGTTTTACCCCAATATAATACTGTAGAACTGGAGTTGAGCTAAACTTAGTTCAAATTGAATGTTGATGCACATTAAGAAGATTCAGAGATAGCAATGGAAAACTCATATTTCCCCCAAATAGAAAATTTGAGATTGATTGTTGTTATTGCCCTGGTTGTCCAGAGGGTAATTTTTTTTTATTTATTATTATTAAGATATTTTTATGTTTCTTCATTATTTAGCTACATAGATGCCATGAGAATTACACCTTTCCATTGGCCAACTATAACAGATAATGTGTTTGCAATTCTTACAAAAAATATTATGCATAAAAGGAAAGAGATAGTTTAATTTGTCTACAATGTTATATAATTTAAAGTAGAACTCTATATTTGGTTGCAGAAAGAAGGTTCATGACACGAGTATTACGTGCCCGATTTGCCAAATTTAATTAAGATTGTGCTACTCATTGTTATTGAAAATGTTCATAGTTGGAAAGAGATAGTTCAGTTTAATAGTAACCTGTACAATTTAAAATGGAACTCTTTATTTGGTTGCCAAAAGTCCAAGCCACGAATGTTGCACGTTTCAGTTGGCCAAAAATAAAAATAGTTGGGGTAAATATAGTTATTGAATATATGCATAGTAAGAAAGTGCCAGTTCTATCGTACAATAATACTATAGAATTAGAGTCAAGTCAAACTTAGTTGAAATTGAATGTAGATGCACGCTAAGAAGATTCAGAGATAGCTATGGAAAACTTAGACTTTCCACTGATAGAAAAGTTGAGATTGATTGTTGTTATTGCGCTTGTTATCCAAAGGGTAATCTTTTTTATTACTATTAAGGTCTTTTTAAGTGTGTTCATTATTTTGCTGTATATATGCCATGAGAATTGTATGTCTCTATTGGCAAAATTTAACATAGAATGCTTTCATTATTCTTATAAAAGATATGCATAAAAGGAAAGAGCTAATTCAATTTGCCTACAATGTTATACAATTGAAAGTCGAACTCTTTATTTGGTTGCAAAAAGAAGGTTCATGACATAAGTATTACCCGTCCTATTTGCCAAATTTAATAAAAATTGTGCTTGTCAACGTTATTGAAAATACTTATTGTAAGAAAGAGATAGTTCTACTTAATAGTAATCCGTAGAATTAAAAATGGAACTCTTTATTTGGCTGCATGATGGTCTAGGCCACGAGTATTGCACGGTTTGGATGGCCAAAAATAAAAATAGTTGTAGTAATTATAGTTATGGACTAAGGGCACAGTATGAAGGTGTTAGCTCTACCCACCAATAATAGTATAGAATTAT
Source organism: Gynochthodes officinalis (assembly GCA_020080225.1). Lineage (NCBI taxonomy): Eukaryota > Viridiplantae > Streptophyta > Magnoliopsida > Gentianales > Rubiaceae > Gynochthodes > Gynochthodes officinalis. The sequence continues at coordinate 42,086,558 of CM034616.1, forward strand.
AGTTGTGTCAAACTTAGTTGAAATTGAATGTAGATGCACGCTATGAAGATTTAGAGATTGCAATAGAAAACTTAGTACTTCCGCTAATAGAAAGCTTGAGATTGGTTGTTGTTATTGTTTTAGTCGTCCAAAGGGTAATTTATTATTATTATTATTAAGATCTTTTTACCATTTTTCATTCTTTAGCTACAAAGATGCCCTGGGAATTGCACCTTTCCATTGGCTAACTTTAGCACAGAATGTGTTTGTTATTCTTATAAAAAATATTATGCATATAAGGAATGAGCTAGTTCAATTTGCCTACAACGTTATATAATTTAAAGTAGAGCTGTATATTTGGTTGCATAAAGAAGGTTCATGACATGAGTATTCATGTCCTATTTGCCAAATTTAATAAAGATTGTGGTAGTCAACGTTATTGAAAATGTTCATAGTAGGAAAGAGCTAGTTCTATTTAATAGTAATATTTAGAATTTAAAATAGAACCCTTTATTTGGTTGCATGAAGGTCCAAACCCCGAATATTGCACAATTTGGTTGCCCAAAAAAAAAAAAAAGTTCTGGTAATTATACTTATTGAATATGTGCGTAGTAGGAAGGTGATAGTTTTACCCCAATATAATACTGTAGAACTGGAGTTGAGCTAAACTTAGTTCAAATTGAATGTTGATGCACATTAAGAAGATTCAGAGATAGCAATGGAAAACTCATATTTCCCCCAAATAGAAAATTTGAGATTGATTGTTGTTATTGCCCTGGTTGTCCAGAGGGTAATTTTTTTTTATTTATTATTATTAAGATATTTTTATGTTTCTTCATTATTTAGCTACATAGATGCCATGAGAATTACACCTTTCCATTGGCCAACTATAACAGATAATGTGTTTGCAATTCTTACAAAAAATATTATGCATAAAAGGAAAGAGATAGTTTAATTTGTCTACAATGTTATATAATTTAAAGTAGAACTCTATATTTGGTTGCAGAAAGAAGGTTCATGACACGAGTATTACGTGCCCGATTTGCCAAATTTAATTAAGATTGTGCTACTCATTGTTATTGAAAATGTTCATAGTTGGAAAGAGATAGTTCAGTTTAATAGTAACCTGTACAATTTAAAATGGAACTCTTTATTGAACTGTATAAAGGCCCAGGCCACGAGTATTGCACGTTTAAGTTGGTCAAAAAAAGAAAATATTTGTGGTAAATATAGTTATTGAATATGTGCACAGTAGGAAGATGCTAGTTCTATCCAACAATAATACTATAGAATTAGGGTCGAGTGAAACTTTGTTGAAATTGAATGTAGATGCACGCTAAAAAGATTCAGAGATAGCTACAGAAAACTTAGAATTTCCATAGATAGAAAACTTGAGATTGATTGTTGTTATTGGTTTGGCTGTCCAAAGGTTAATTTTTTTTATTAGTATTAAGATCATTTTATGTGTGCACATTATTTTTCCGCATATACACCATGAGATTTGTATGTCACCATTGGCCAAATTTAACAAAGAACGTTTCCGTTATTCTTATAAAAAATATGCATAGATGGAGGGAGCTTGTTCAATTTGCCTACAATGTTATATAATTTAAAGTAGAACTCTTTATTTGGTTGTATAAAGAAGGTTCATGACATGTCTATTACATGCTCTATTTGCCAAATTTAATGAAGATTGTGCTAGTCATCGTTAGTGAAAATGTTCACAATAGAAAGAGCTAGTTCTATTTAATAGTAATCTATAGAATAGAAAATGAAACTCTTTATTTGGTTGCATAAAGTTCCAAGCCACGAGTGTTGCACGTTTCAGTTGGCCAAAAAAAAAAAGTAGTTGGGGTAAATATAGTTAGTGAATATGTGCAAGTAGGATGGTGCTAGTTCTATCCTACAATAGTACTATAGAATTAGAGTCGAGCCAAACTTAGTTGAAATTGAATGTAGATGCACGCTAAGAAGATTCAGAGATAGCTATGGAAAACTTAGAATTTCCACTGATAGAGAACTTGAGATTGATTGTTGTTATTGCCCTGGTGCTCCAAAGGGTAATCTTCTTTATTAGTATTAAAATCTTTTTAAGTGTGTTCATTATTTTGCTGAATATACACCATGAGAATTGTATGTCTCTATTGGCAAAATTTAACATAGAATGTTTTCATTATTCTTATAAAAGATATGCATAAAAGGAAGGAGCTAATTCAATTTGCCTGCAATGTTATACAATTGAAAGTCGAACTCTTTATTTGGTTGCACAAAGAAGGTTCTTGATATAAGTATTACCTGTTCTATTTGCAAAATTTAATAAAGATTGTGCTTGTCAACATTATTGAAAATGTTCATTGTAGGAAAGAGATATTTCTACTTAATAGTAATCCATAGAATTTAAAATGAAACTCTTTATTTGGTTGCATGACAGTCTAGGCCACGAGTATTGCACGATTGGGATGGTCAAAAATAAATATAGTTGTGGTAATTATAGTTATGGACTAAGGGCATAGTATGAAGGTGTTAGCTCTACCCACCAATAATAGTATAGAGTTACAGTTGTGTCAAACTTAGTTGAAATTGAATGTAGATGCACACTATGAAGATTTAGAGACAGCAAAGGGAAACTTAGTACTTCTGCTAATGGAAAGCTTGAGATTGATTGTTGTTATTGTTTTTGTTGTCCAAAGGTTGATTTTTTTTTTTTATTAGTAAGATCTTTTTACCTTTTTTGATTCTTTAGCTACATAGATGCCATGAGAATTGCATCTTTCCATTGGCAAACTTTAACACAGAATGTGTTTGTTATTCTTATAAAAAAATTATGCATAGAAGGAAGGAGCTAGTTTAATTTAGCTACAGTGTTATATAATTTAAAGCAAAATGCTACATTTGGTTGCACAAAGAAGGTTCATGGCATAAGTATTACATTCCCTATTTTCCAAATTTAATAAAGATTGTGCTAGTCATTGTTATCGAAAATGTTCATAGTAGGAAAGAGCTAGTTCTATTTAATAATAATATGTAGAATTTAAAATGGAACTTCTTATTTTGTTTCATTAAGATTCAAGCCACGAGTATTGCATGTTTTAGTTGGCCAAGGAAAAAAAATAGTTATGGTAAATATTCTTATTAAATAAGTGCAAAGTAGGAAGGTGCTAGTTGTACCTACCAATAATAGTATATAATTCCAATTGGGCCAAACTTAGTTGAAATTAAATGTATATGCTCTCTAAGAAGATTCAGAGATAGCAACGGAAAACTTAGAATTTCCCCGAATAGAAAACTTGAGAGTGATTGCTGTTATTGCCCTGGTTGTCCAAAGGATAATTTTTTTATTATTATTAAGATCTTTTTTATGTTTGTTCATTCTTTAGCTACATAGATGCCATGAGAATTGCACCTTTCCATTGGCCAACTTTAACACATATTGTGTTTGTTATTCTTACAAAAATATTATGCTTAAAAGGAAAAAACTAGTTTAATTTGCCTACAATGTTATATAATTTAAAGCAGAACTCTATATTTGGTTGCATAAAGAAGGTTCGTGACATGAGTATTACATGTCTGATTTGCCAAATTTAAAAAAGATTGCGCTACTCATCGTTGTTGAAAATATTCATAGTAGGAAAAGCTAGTTCTGTTTAATAGTAATCTATACAATTTAAAATGGAGCTCTTTATTTGGCTACATTAAGGTCTAGGCCACGAGTATTGCACATTTTAGTTGGCCAAAAAAAGAAAATAGTTGTGGTAAATATAGTTATTGAATATGTGCACAGTAGGAAGATGCTAATTCCATTGAATAATAATGCAAAAGAATTAGAGTCGAGTGAAACTTTGTTGAAATTGAATGTAGATGCACGCTAAGAAGATTCAGAGATAGCTACGGAAAACTTAGAATTTCAGCTGATAGAAAACTTGAAATTGATTGTTGTTATTGGCTTGGCTGTCCAAAGGGTAATATTTTTTATTAGTATTAAGTTCATTTTATGTGTGCACATTATTTTACTTCATATACACCATGAGAATTGTATGTCTCCATTGGGCAAATTTAACAAAGAATGTTTTCATTATTCTTATAAAAAAAATATGCACAGATGGAGGGAGCTAGTTCAATTTGCCTGCAATGTTATACAAATGAAAGCAGAACTCTTTATTTGGTTGCAAAAAGAAGGTTCATGGCATGAGTATTATCCGCCCTATTTGCCAAATTTAATAAAGATTGTGCTTGTCATCGTTATTGAAAATGTTATTTGTTGGAAAGAGATAGTTCTACTTAATAGTAATGTATAGAATTTAAAACGAAACTCTTTATTTGGCTGCAGGACGGTCCAGGCCATGAGTATTGCACGGTTTGGTTGGCCAAAAATAAAAAAAGTTGTTGTAATTATAGTTATGGAATAAGTGCATAGTAAGAAGGTGCTAGTTCTACCTTTCAATAATAGTGTAGAATTATAAATGGGCCAATCTTAGTTGAAATTGAATGTAGATGCACGCTATGAAGATTTAGAGACAGCAATGGAAAACTTAGAATTTTCGCTAATGGAAAACTTGACATTGATTGCTATTATTGGCTTGGTTGGCCAAAGGGTAATTATTTTTTTATTATTATGATTTTTTCACGTTTGTTCATTCTTTAGCTACATAGTTGCCATGAGAATTGCTCATTTCCATTGGCCAACTTTAACACAAAACATGTTTGTTATTCTTATAAAAAATATTATTGAAAGAAGGAATAAGCTAGTTCAATTTGCTTTCAATGTTATATAATTTAAAGCAAAACTCTATATTTGGTTGCATAAAGAAGGTGCATGACATGAGTATTCATGTCCTATTTGCCAAATTTAATAAAGATTGTGGTAGTCAGCGTTATTGAAAATATTCATAGTAGGAAAGAGCTAGTTCTATTTAATAGTAATATTTAGAATTTAAAATGTAACTCTTTATTTGGTTGTATGAAGGTCCAAGCCACGAGTATTGCACGTTTCAGTTGGCCAAAATTTTTTTGTTGTGGTAATTATAGTTATTGAATACGTGCGCAGCATGAAGGTGCTAGTTTTAGCCAAAAATAATACAATAGAATTAGAGTCCAGCCAAACTTAGTTGAAATTGAATATAGATGCACGCTAAGAAGATTTAGAGATAGCAACGGAAAACTTAGAATTACCCCTAATAGAAAACTTGAGATTGGTTGCTGTTATTGCCTTTGTTGTCCAAAGGGTATTTTTTTTAATTATTAAGATCTTTTTACGTTTGTTGATTCTTTAGCTACATATATGCCAAGAGAATTGCACATTTCCATTGTTCTATTTTAACACAGAATGTGTTTGTTATGCTTATAAAAAATATGCATAAAAGGAAGGAGCTAGTTTAATTTGCCTACGATGTTATATAATTTAAGGCAACACTCTTTATTTGGCTGCATAAGAAAGGTTCATGACACGAGTACTACATGACCTATTTGCCAAATTTAATAAATATTATGCTAGTCATTGATATTGAAAATGTTCATAGCAAGAAAGAGCTAGTTCTGTTTAATAGTAATTTATACAATTTAAAATGGAATTTTTTATTTGGTTGCATGAAGGTCGAGGCCACGAGTATTGCATGTTTCAGTTGGCTAAAAAAACAAAAATAGTTGTGGTGAATATTGTTATTGAATATTCGCACAGCAAGAAGATGCTAGTTCTATCCAACAATAATACTATAGAATTGGAGTCAAGCCAAATGTAGTTGAAATTGAATGTAGATGGACACTAAAAAGATTTAGAGATAACTACGAAAAACATAGAATTTCCACTGAAAGAAAATTCGAGATTGATTGTTGTTATTGCCTTGGTTGTCCAAACGGTAATGTTTTTTAGTAGTATTAAGATCATTTTATATGTGCAGATTATTTTGCTACATATAGACCATGAGAATTGTATGTCTTCATTGGCCAAATATAAGAAAGAATATTCTCGTTATTCTTATATAAAATATGCATAGATTGAGTAGCTAGTTCAATTTGCCTACAATGTTAGATAATTTAAAGTTTGGGGATTGCCAATTCCAAATATTCGTGTTGATTTTATGCACAAGTAAAGTTTGGGGATTGCAACTTTCTTTTCTAGGTTGGTAGTAAGGTGGAAAATTGGAGAACTATAGATCTATATATATATATATATATATATATATATATATATATATATATATATATATATATATATGTATGTATGTATGTATATACACACATATATCTATTCTTAAACAATTTTAGGATTTTTCCCCATTATTCACAAATGTAACTTTTATCAAGCCTGTTTGAAAATATTACAAATGAAAACAAAATAACCACTTATTTTATAATACCTTTGAATAGGGCAAAATTTTCTATCCCTTCAAATTTTCATGCTAGTTAACTAACATATAGTTGTACTAAAATATTTTGATAAAGTCAATTATAAAATGGCACTTGCATTTTCAACCTAAAGCTCGCTCCTAACATTCACCTATATCTAATGCATAGAAACTAAACATAAGTACTTTACTTTATATGTCAAAATGATGTAACATAAAACCTTCAAAGGAAAAATATCTAAAGGTACAAATCCAAAAAATATTATAATCATTTAAGTAGCAAAATTAGCTTCCAATTTTTGGATCTGTTTACCCAACCAACATAGAAACAAAAACAAAAAATTTAATAAATTTCACAAAAGGTGACCTCTGCTAAGCCTCTTTGGAAAATTTTCATAACGAAGAATGGGGTAATTAACAAACCTCTTTTATAATTGCTTTGAAGAGTTCAAATTTTTCTCCCTTTTCAAGTTTGCTTGCTAGTTAATTAATATCCAATTTGCAGAAATTACACTTTTAAAGCCAACTATAAAACATTCATTTTAACCAATGGCTTGCTCATTACATTTAGTAAATGCAAGTACTTTATTCTATATGCCAAAATGACTTATCATAATGCTTACAGAGGAAAAGAAATCTAAAGGTTAACATTAATTGGACAAATATTATCATTATTCATTGTACAGATATTAAAATCATTTAAATCGCAAAATCAGCATCCAATTTTTGGATAATAGTTGCATAGCCATACATAAGCTATCACTTGTAATTTCCAATTATAGACTACAAACAACAATATAATTACCAAAGTAGTTTCAAATGTAAATTTATGAGTCAAATCCTCTCGTATAGCAATGGCTACTCTATTTCTCTTTTAGTTGTCCTTCATATCAACTCCCATTTTCTATTCATTGAGTCTCTTTTTGGCTCACATAAAAGGTGATTCTATGATTCTATTAGTGTTGAAGAGATATCTTCACCTTCATTTGTCTCTTGACGCACAAAATATTCCTAATGGATACTATTTCTTTTAAGATTTTCTAATAACCATTCAATAGCTAATTTTTTCCTCATTTTCTCCCTCCCCTAAAGGGCTAAATTTTCTAGCTCTCTCTTTTCCATTGAATAACATCATCTAGGTTTTAACTTGACATCCTTATCTTTTTTATTATATCTTGTAACCATCTTTTCTATGCTATAGGCAATTTTCTTTCTCTCTCTTTCCCAAATGGCCCATTTTTCCTATATATTCTTTTTTTTTTCAAAAAAGAACTTTCTTCTTTAGCTATATATCTTGTTTAGCTCTTCTCAATGTCTATTTTCTATTTGAATTTGATAGTTATTTTTCCTTTCTACTTGTATCTCTCTTATTTCCCCTAATGGTTAGTTTCTTCTCTTTCTCTCTCTAATCTCCTCAACTAGTTTCTTCTCTATCTTTCTCTTTTTGGTTCTCCTCAACTGCTAGTTTCCTCCCTCTCTCTCTCTCTCCTCAACAGTTAATATCCTCTCTTAGTTCCTTATAGACTCCAAAGACTGGTTTTTTTTCTTTTATACAAGTCCAACTCTTCTCAATGGTTAGATTCTATTTGAAATAGATAGTTATTTTTCTTTTCTAGTTGCATCTCTCTCATTCTCCCTAATGGCTAATTTCTTCTCTCTCTCTCTCTCAAGTTCATCTCAACAGCAAGTTTCGTCCCTATCTGTATCTCTTTGTCTCATTCTCCCTGTTATAACTTCTTTAATCCATTTAATATCACATCAAACATCACACTTCCAATCATTTTATTTCTTTATCAGATTTATTCTGAAGAACTATCATAATTTGAAAAGCACAATATGTTTACAAATGAGGAGTTTAGTAGATTCTTGGAAGTACTTAGAGTTAAGCCAAACTTAGTTGAAATGGAATGTAGATGCACGCTGAGAAGATTTAGAGATGGCTACGGAAAAATTAGAATTTCCACTAATAGAAAACTTGAGATTGATTGTTGTTACTGCCTTGGTTGTCCAAAAGGTAAATTTTTTATTAGTATTAAGATCTTTTTATGTGTGTTCATTATTTTGTTGCATATATACCACGAGATCTGCACATCTCTATTTGCCAAATTTAACATAGAATGTTTTCATTATTCTTATCAAAAATATGTGTAGAAGGAAGGAGCAAGTTCAATTTGCCTGCAATGTTATATAATTTAAAGCAAAACTCTTTATTTGGTTGAATAAAAAAGGTTCATGGCATGAGTATTACATGTCCTATTTGCCAATTTAATAAAGATTGTGCTAGTCATCATTGGTGAAAATGTTCATAGTAGGAAAGAGCTAGTTCTATTTAATAGTAATCTATAGAATTTAAAATGGAACTCGTTATATGGCTAAAAGAAGGTCCGGGCCACGAGTATTGCACATTTTACTTGGAAAAAAATAAAAATAATTGTGGTAAATATAGTTATTGAATATGTGCATAGTAAGAAAGTGCTAGTTTTATCCAATAATAATACTATAAAATTAGAGTCGAGCCAAACTTAGTTGAAATTGAATGTAGATGCACGCTAAGAAGATTCAGAGATAGCTACGGAAAACTTAGAATTTCCACTAATTGAAAACTTAAGATTAATTGCTATTGTTGCCTTGGTTGTCCAAAAGGTTACCTTTTTTTATTAGCATTAAGATCTTTTTATGTGTGTTCATTGTTTTGCTGGATATATATCATGAGAATTTCACGTTATTATTGGTCAAATTTAACATATAATGTTTTCATTATTCTTATAAGAAATACAAATGGAAGGAAGGAGAAAATTCAACGTGCCTACAATGTTATATAATTTAAAGTATTACTCATTATTTGGTTGCATAAAGAAGGTGCATGACATGAGTATTACGTGTCCTATTTACCAAATTTAATAAAGATTGTGCTAGTCATCGTTATTGAAAATGTTCATAATAGAAAGGAGCTAGTTCTATTTAATAGTAATCTATAGAATTTAAAATGGAACTCTTTATTTGGCTGCACGATGGTCCAGGCCACGAGTATTGCATGGTTCTGTTGGCCAAAAATAAAAATAGTTGTGGCAATTATAGTTATTGAATAAATGCATAGTAGAAAGATGCTAATTCTATCCCACAATTATACTATAGAATTAGAGTTGAGCCAAACCTAGTTGAAATTGAATGTAGATGCACGCTAAAAAGATTCAAAAATAGCAAGGGAAAACTTAATTTTCCCTAATAGAAAACTTGAGATTGATTGCTGTTATTGTCTTAGTTGTCCAAACGGTAATTTTTTTTATTATTATTTGTATTTTTTTTAGGTTTGTTGATTCTTTAGCTACATATATGCCATGACAATTGCACATTACCATTGGCCACCTTTAACACATAATGTGTTGGTTATTCTTACAAAAAAAATATGCATTAAAGGAAGGAGCTAGTTCAATTTGCCTACAATGTTATATAATTTAAAGCCAAACTCTTTATTTGGCTGCAAAGGGTAATTTTTTTTTTTAAGATCTTTTTACATTTTTTTCATCCTTTAGCTACAAATATGCCATGAGAATTGTACCTTTTCAATGGCCAACCTTAACACAAAATGTGTTTGTTATTCTTATAAAAGATATTATGCATAGAAGGAAGGAGCTAGTTCAATTTGCCTACAATGTTATACAATTTAAAGCAAAACTCTATATTTGGTAGCATAAAGAAGGTTCATGACATGAGTATTGCATTCGCTATTTGCCAAATTTAATAAAGATTGTGCTACTCATTGTTATTGAAAATGTTCAAAGTAGGAAAGAGGTAATTCTGTTTAATAGTAATCTATACAATTTAAAATAGAACTTTTTATTTGGCTGCATAAAGGTTCAGGGCACGAGTATTGCACATTTCAATTGGCCAAAAAAAGAAAATAGTTGTGGTAAATATAGTTATTGAATATGTGCACAGAAGGAAGATACTAGTTATATACAACAATAATACTATAGAATTAGAGTCGAGTGAAACTTTATTGAAATTGAATGTAGATGCGCACGAAGAAGATTTAGAGATAGCTACGGAAAACTTTGAATTTTCAGTAATAGAAAACTTGAGATTGATTGTTGTTATTGGCTTGGCTGTCCAAAGGGTAATGTTTTTTGTTAGTATTAAGATCATTTTATGTGTGCACATTATTTTGCTACATATACACCATAAGAATTGTATGTCTCCATTGGCCAAATTTAACAAAGAATGTTTTTGTTATTCTTATAAAAATTATGCATAGATGGAGGGAGCTTGTTCAATTTGCCTGCAATGTTATACAAATGAAAGCAGAACTCTTTATTTGGTTGCAAAAAGAAGATGCATGGCATGAGTATTACCCACCCTATTTGCCAAATTTAATAAAGATTGTGCTTGTCATCATTATTGAAAATGTTCTTTGTTGGAAAGAGATAGTTCTACTTAATAGTAATCTATAGAATTTAAAATGGAACTCTTTATTTGGTTGCATAAAGAAGGTTCAAGACATGTCTATTACATGCTCTGTTTGCAAAATTTAATAAAAATTGTTATAGTCATCATTATTGAAAATGTTCACAATAGGAAAGGGCTAGTTCTATTTAATAATAATATATTGAATTGAAAATGGAACTCTTTATTTAGCTACATAAAGGTCCAAGCCATGATTGTTGCACATTTCAATTGGCCAAAAATAAAAATAATTGGGGTAAATATAGTTAATGAATATGTGCATAGTAGGAAGGTGCTAGTTTTATCCAACAATAATACTATAGAATTATAGTCAAGCCAAACTTAATTGAAATTGAATGTAGCTGCATGCTAACAAGATTCAGCGATAGCTACGGAAAACTTAGAATTTCCGCTGACAGAAAACTTGAGATTGATTGTTATTATTGCCTTGGTTGTCTAATGGGTAATCTTTTTTTATTATTATTAAGATCCTTTTATGTTTATTCATTCTTTAGCTACATAGATGCCATGAGAATTGCACCTTTCCATTGGCCAACTTTAACACATAATGTGTTTGTTATTCTTACAAAAAATATCATGCATAGAAGGAAGGAGCTAGTTCAATTTGCCTACTATGTTATATAATTTAAAGTAGAATTCTATATTTAGTTGTATAAAGAAAGTTCATGACATCAGTATTACATGCCCTAATTGCCAAATTTAATAAATATTGTGCTCATCATCGTTATTGAAAATGTTCGTAGTAGGAAAGAGGTAGTTCTATTTAATAGTAATCTGTAGAATTTAAAATGAAACTCTTTATTTGGTTGCACGAAGGCCCAGGCCATGAGTATTGCATGTTTCAGTTGGCCAAAAAAAAAAGTTATGGTAAATATTCATATTGAATAAGTGCATAGTAGGAAGGTGCTAGTTCTGACAACCAATAATAGTATAGAATTACAACTAGGCGAAACTTAGTTGAAATTGAATGTATGTAGATGCATGCTAAGAAGATTCAAAGAGAGCAACAGAAAACTTAGAATTTCCCCAAACAGAAAACTTGAGATTGATTGCTGTTATTGCCCTGGTTGTCCAAAGGGTAATTTTATTATTATTATTATTAAGATCTTTTTACGTTTGTTCATTCTTTAGCTACATAGATGCTATGAGAATTTCACCTTTCCATTGGCCAACTTTAACACATACTGTGTTGTTATTCATACAAAAATATTATGCATGGAAGGAATGAGCTAGTTTAATTTCCCTACAATTTCAATTAATTTATAGTAGAACTCTATATTTGGTTGCATAAAGAAGGTTCATAACATGAGTATTACATGCTCGATTTTCCAAATTTAATAAAGATTGCGCTACTCATCTTTATTGAAAATGTTCATAGTAAGAAAGAGCTAGTTCTGTTTAATAGTAATCTATACAATTTAAAGTAGAACTCTTTATTTGGCTACATGAACGTCCATGCCACGAGTATTGCACGTTTCAATTAGATAAAAAAAGAAAATAGTCGTGGTAAATATAGTTATTGAATATGTGCACAGTAGGAAGATGCTAGTTCTATCCAACAATAATACTATAAAATTAGAATCGAGTGAAACTTTGTTGAAATTGAATGTAGATACACGCTAAGAAGATTCAGAGATAGCTACGGAAAACTTAGAATTTCCACTGATAGAAAACTTGAGATTGATTGTTGTTATTGGCTTCACTGTCCAAAGGGTGATATTTTTTGTTAGTATTAAGGTCATTTTATGTGTGCACATTATTTTGCTGCATATACACCACGAGAATTGTATGTCTCCATTGGCCAAATTTAACAAAGAATATTTTCGTTATTCTTATAAAAAAATATGCATAGATGGAGGGAGCTAGTTCAATTTGTTTGCGATGTTATATAATTTAAAGTAGAACTCTTTATTTGGTTGCATAAAGAAGGTTCAAGACGTGTCTATTACATGCCCTATTTGCCAAATTTAATAAAGATTGTGTTAGTCATCATTATTGAAAATGTTCACAACAGGAAAGGGCTAGTTCTATTTAATAGTAATTTATAGAATTGAAAATAGAACTCTTTATTTGGTTGCATAAAGCTCCAAGCCACGAGTGTTGCACGTTTTAGTTTGCCAAAAATAAAAATAGTTAGGGTAAATATAGTTATTGAATATGTGCATAGTAGGAAGGTGCTAGTTCTATCCAACAATAATACTATAGAATTAGAGTCGAGCAAAACTTAGTTGAAATTGAATGTAGATATATGCTAAGAAGATTCAGAGATACCTACGGAAAATTTAGAATTTCTGCTGATATAAAACTTGAGATTGATTGTTGTTATTACCCAAGTTGTCCAAAGAATAATCTTTTTTATTAGTATCAAGATCATTTTTTGTGTGTTCATTATTTTGCCACATATTCGCCACGAGAATTGTATGTCTCTGTTGGCAAAATTTAACAGAGAATGTTTTTGTTATTCTTATAAAAGATATGCATAGAAGGAAGGAGCTAATTCAATTTGCCTAGAATGTTATACAATTAAAAGAAGAACACTTTTTTTTGTAGCAAAAAGAAGGTTCGTGACATGGGTATTACCCACCCTATTTGCCAAATTTAATAAAGATTGTGGTTTTCGTCGTTCTTGAAAATGTTCATTGTAGGAAAGGGCTAGTTCTACTTAATAGTAATGTATAGAAATTAAAATGGAACTCTTTATTTGCCTGCATGACGGTCCGAACCACGAGTATTGCACAGCTCAGTTGGCCAAAAATAAAAATAGTTGTGGTAATTATAGTTATTGAATAAGTGCATAATAAGAAGGTGCTAGTTCTACCCACCAATAATAGTATAGAATTATAGTTGGGCCAAAATTAGTTGAAATTGAATGTGGATGCAAGCTATGAAGATTTAGAGATAGCAACGAAAAACTTAGAGTTTGCACTAATGGAAAACTTGACATTGATTTCTGTTATTGCCTTGGATGCCCAAAAGGTAATTTTTTTTATTATTATTATTAAAATCTTTTTTCGTTTGGTCATTCTTTAGCTACATATATGCCATGAGAATTGCACGTTTCCATTGGCCCACTTTAACATAGAATGTGTTTGTTATTCTTATAAAACATATTATGCATAAAAGAAAGGAGCCAGTTCAATATTCCCGCAAGGTTATATAATTTGAAGCAAAACTCTTTATTTTGCTGCATAAAGAAGATTCATGACACAAGTATTGCATATCCTATTTTCCAAATTTAGTAAAGATTGTACTAGTCATCGTTGTTGAAAATATTCATAGTAGAAAAGAGTTAGTTCAATTTAATAGTAATCTATAGAATTTAAAATAAAATTCTTTACTTGGCTGCATAAGGTCTGGGCCTCGAGTATTGCATGTTTCAGTTGGCCAAAACTAAAATAGTTGCGGTAAATATAGTTATTGAATATGTGTATGGTAGGAAGGTACTAGTTCTATCCAACAATAATACTATGGAATTAGAGTCGAGCCAAATTTAGTTGAAATTAAATGTAGATGTATACTAAGAAGATTCGGAGATAGCTACGGAAAACTTAGAATTTCCAATAATAAAAAACTTGAGATTGATTGCTATTATTGTGTCGGTTGTCCAAAGGGTATTATTAAGATATTTTTATGTTTGTTCATTCTTTAGCTACGTAGATGCCATGAGAATTGCACGTTTCCGTTGGCCAACTTTAACACAGAATGTGTTTGTTATTCTTTTAAAAAATATGCATAAAAGGAATGAGCTGGTTCAATTTGCCTGCAATGTTATATAATTTAAAGCAAAACTGTTTATTTGGTTACATAAAAAAGGTTCACGACATGAGTATTACTTGTCCTATTTGCAAAATTTAATAAAGATTGTGCTAGTCATCATTATTGAAAATTTTCATAGTAGGAAAAAGCTAGTTCTATTAAATAATAATTTATAGAATTTAAAATGGAACTCCTTACTTGGCTGCATGAAGGTCCAGGCCACGACTATTGCACATTTCAGTTGGCCAAAAATAAAATTAGTTGTGGTAAATATAGTTATTGAATATGTACATAATAGGAAGGTGCTAGTTCTATCCAACAATAATACTGTAGAATTAGAATCGAGCTAAACTTAGTTGAAATTGAATGTGGATGCACGCTAAGAAGATTCGGAGATAGTTACAAAAAACTTAGAATTTCCACTAATAGAAACCTTGAGATTGATTGTTATTATTGCCATGGCTGTCCAAAGGGTAATCCTTTTTTTATTATTAGGATCTGCTTACGTGTGTTCATCTTTTACTACATATATGCCATGAGAATTGTACATTTCTATTGGCCAACTTTAACAAAGAATGTGTTTGTTTTGCTACTAAAAAATATGCATAAAGGAAGGAGCTAGTTCAGCAATGTTTCATAATTTAAAGCAAAAATCTTTATTTGGCTACCTAAAGAAAGTTCACGACACGAGTATTACAAAAGGTAATTTGCAAAATTTAATAAAGATTATGCTATTCATCGTTATTGAAAATATTCATCGTAGAAAAGATCTAGTTCTATTTAATAGTTATCTGTAGAATTTAAAATGGAACTTTTTACTTTGCTGCATGAAGGTCCAGGCCATGAGTATTGCACGTTTATGTTGGCCAAAAATAAAAATAGTTGTGGTAAATATAGTTATTGAATATGTGCGTAGTAGGAAGGTGCTACTTTTATCCAACAATAATACTATAGAATTAGAGTCGAGCCAAACTTAGTTGAAACTGAATCTCGATGCATGCTAAGAATATTCGGAGATAGCTATGGAAAAGTTAGAATTTCCACTAATGGAAAATTTGAGATTGATTGCTGTTATTGCCGTGGCTGTCCAAAGTGCAATTTTTTTATTATTAATATCTTTTTATGATTGTTCATTTTTTTGCTACATATATGCCTTGAGAATTACACCTTTCTATTGGCCAACTTTAACATAGAATGTGTTTGTTATTTTTATAAAAAATATGCATAAAAGGAAGGAGCTAGTTCAATTTGCCTGCAATGTTTTATAATTTCAGGCAAAACTCTTTATTTGGCAACATAAAGAAGGTCACGAGTCGTATTACAAAGGGTAATTTGCAAAATTTAATAAAGATTGTGCTTGTCATCATTATGGAAAATGTTCATAGTAGGAAAGAGCTAGTTTTATGTAATAGTAATCTATAGAATTTAAAATAAAACTCTTTATTTGGCTGCATGAAGGTCCAAGCCACGAGTATTGCACATTTCTATTGGTCAAAATTAACAAAGATTGAGCTAGTTGTAGCTGCCAAAAATGTGCATAATAGAAAAAAGCTAGTTTTTTCTAACGTTATTACAATGGAAATTAAGACTAAAACTATAGAAATTAAAAATAAAATAGATCTATGAACATGGAAACATAAAGGTTCAGGCCTCAAGCATTGCACATCTTCATTGGACAAAAATTAATGCAAACCGTACAAATTATAATTGTCAAAATATGCACAGTAGGATGGAGTAGTTATATAAAATTTAATGCAAAACCTTAGGCTTGAATCATAATATGAAAACAATGAGAAGTCGAAGTGCTTATATTTACATCCCTCACTAAAACTTTAGTATTTTCTAAATCAGTTTTATATCGATTCAAACCTTAACAATTTTTTTATTGTGATGCATGATATTATGACTGATGTGGGTTTACTTTGATATTAGTGAATTTTTCACTAGTTGAGTTTGCCAAGCATATCGGAAAAAGTATGATATTAGACAATTAGAAGAACCATTTACGGGTTATGGATAATAAAGGATATAGGGTAAGCTTTGTGAAATCTACTCTGCACAGAGACTGTTACCAAACATTTTGAAGCCACAAAGTCACACACATGTGCATCATGATGAGTTTTATTCATTTCTCTATATGCAATAAAGAAGGTCGTTTTTCCCTTTGAACCAAACAACAGTGCAAGATTTACGAGGATGCCATGCTTAAACAAAACAAATTTAGACAAGCCTAAAACAAGTTTCTCTATCTATATATAAGGAGTCCTAGTTTACTTATTATTGGCCTCTATTTTCATTTTCTTCAAAAATACGAGTAATCTGGACTTGTTTCCCTCAGAAATGTGAGAAATATTCTTGATCTTCATATGCATTTCAATCGTTTAATAAGGAATGAGGTAAATTGTTGTATAAATATTGTAGTTCGTATAGTTTTTATGATCTTTAGTACTTTGGTATATAGACAATTCTCAATCTCAAGAGGAAGTATGATGTGCTCTGTGTGTGTCACATAAAAATATATATGTGTGTCACACGGTTCTCATCATTTAGTAATTTGACTATCAACATTAACTTTTGCCATTTAGATATAACTCATCCAGCAATTTTTCCTTCTTTAAGAAATATCAAGTCCATTCCAAGTTTGCTTTGACAAATAAAATTTCACACCGCAGTAAGTAGAATGAAGCCCAAAAAAACTTTTACTTATAAAATTTCATATTGTTGTATGTGAAATGAATTACACAAAAATTTCTAATATTGCAATGTATCATGTTTACTTTTTCTTTTATGTTGCAAAATATCTTGTGATGATGCTGAGGAATGTACCATTGGAAAAGTTCACATTCTTTGGACGGATATTGTAACCATTTAAACAACAAAACCAGATTCCAAAGGTCGAATTTAGTTTCATGGCCAAACTAATTTTTTTTTTTAACATGAGTTATCACTAATATTTTCCAGTTATATGATTAGTAGAAATAGACAAAAACAAAGAAATTAAGGTAGGTTTAGCAGTAAATTTATTCATCTATTTCCCTATTATTGCAATGCTACTCATTCTCTTCGAGTTGTTCTTCCCATTTATTCCCATCAGCCACTCATGGAGATTTCTCATTCTAAAGAATACAATAGGTGACTCTTCTATGGCTCAAAATATAACTTTTCTCCTTATATCTTGGCATACAAATATTATGAACAATTTGTACAATTGATAGTTTGATTTTTTTTTTTAATTTTTATCTTTAAAATTTAGAGATTTTAAGTTTAATTAGTAAATTTTACTATTAAGTTGTGGTAGTTTTTGTGTTTTATAGGATTGTTAATGGTAAGATAATTTGTTAGAAAAGATAATTAATTTGGAAGATTTTGCAAGATTTGCTAATAAGATAAGATTTGGTTGTTGCAGGCTGCTACCGTTTGAGTTTTGCTGTCATTCAAATTCTTACAAGACTATGCCATGGTTTGAATTTTCAAGACATAGCATGCTGGCTAAACTGAATGCTTAGAAGACTTGGTCAAAACTAAAATCGTTGAAACCATCAAAGAAAGAGATAAGATTTGAACTAAATCTTATAGTTGGATTTTATCTTCCAACTAGAAGATAAAGGGAGTAAATCTTGAAGAAAATCTTGGAGCAAAGCAAGGAGTAAAAAGTCTATAAATTCTTAAGAGCTTTGGAAGCAAATGGGGGGTAGTTATTTAGCGTTAGAATAGATTTTAGCATTTGTTTTCATTTTGGTCGTTTCTTTCTAGTTCACTTTGTAAAATATTTAATTTTCATGAAATTCTTTCTTTAAACATTATGTCTAGCTAGAGTTCTTCAACTCTAGGAACTAGGATGTAACCTTTGAAGTTTTCTTTAATTTAATCAAATCTATTTGGTTTTTTTATTTTCACTTTTCAAAATCCATTGTTCTTGTTTTACATTACTTGTAAGAACTTGATCAATTCTTGCATGATTTAAGGTATTGGATGATGGAACGAGAGTTGAAATTCAACATTAGTTGGTAGGAGCTTTGGCTATGAATGTGGAGCTACAAGAGTAGAACACAAAATAGCAACCTTAAATTCTTGAGTGCTTAATGTATTTGTGTTAAATTTTGTAGACATGAGATTGATCACAAAATTACATGAATAAGAGGGATACGCTTCGAGAGAGGGTACTCTTAATTGAGTGAATGGTTGTGAGAAAAGTGAAAGCCAAAAGAAACCAAACTAGGGTAGATTGAATTCATTGAGTCTTCATTTGGTGAAATCCAAGTTCCTAGAGGTATTTATTCATTTGAATTTTCCATGTTTTGCTAAATATTCTGTTTTGATTTCATCACTAAACAAATTTGAGAGAGATCCAAATAGTTCGAGAGCTTCTTTTCCATTTGGTACTTGACATCCTCCCTGTGAGACGATTCTGGACTAGCTCTATACTACAAGCTACGATCCTTTAATTTGAAGGTAGCAAGACGAGAAAAAGTCTCATCAGCAATTTCTCCTAAAAATTTTTAATACCTACTCAATTTTTATTTTCTTCCTCTTTTCTTCCCCTTCCCCTCGAAAAGTGAACACCAACATGTACGTTTTTCTATTATATATTTATTTTTTTAGTAATATATTATAAACCAATTTTCTATGCTAAAGGCTATTTTCATCTTCTTTTTCTCTCTTTCAAATAGCTCATTTCTTCTCCTTTCTTTTTCAAACAACTACTTTATTCTTTAACTCTCCACAACTACTAGTGTTTCTTCGAAAATGATAGTTATTTTTCTTTTCGAATCTCTCTTTTTCCTACTCCGCTATCAACTGCTCTCTATCATGTTCCCCTTAATTTTTTTCTCGAATGCTATCTCTCTTGTTCTTAATAGCTAGTTTCTTTCCCATCTTTGTATCTCACTATTCCCAATAGTTAGTATTTTACCCCCTCTCTATCTATCTTGGCTGCTTTTGCCTGCTATGTAAATCCTTTCTCATAGAAATTTCATTTTATGATTCATTAATGTATTTAAAATCCCATCAAATATCAGATTTCTAACAACTTATTTCTTCATCAAGGTTCCTTAGAAGTACTGTCACATGATTCGAAAAGCCAAACATGTTTATGAATGAAGGATAATAGTAGATTCGTGTGAGTGCTTTTGATCAAACAAAACTTCAGTGAATCAAAATAAAGATGCACACAATGAAAAATTGGAGATAGCTATGGAAAACATGAGATTGATTGTTGTTGACACCAAAATTATAAAAAAGATAATTTCTTTTTTTCTTAGATCATTTTCTTGTAGGGTAAATGTGTAGGCCACATGTATTGCCTGTCTATGTTGCCCAAAATTAAAAAAAAAATCTTACAGTAATTGAATATGTGCACAATACAAAGAAACAAGTTTTATTTTACAATAATACTATAGAATTTAAATCCAAACTTTTTTTTCCCAATATAGAGGTCCAGACCAACTCCACCTATGTATAACTATGTATGTTTGCATAGCCTGTCCCAAACTAGGGTAAAGGAGAAGGGTTGCATCAAGCGTAGCGAGTCAGTGTAAAACATAGTTACCTTTTATGAGATGAACCCTACTGATTTTTCGTTAGAGCCTACCCTTCTTAGCGATGCACTGCATTGGCGCCCGAGGTAGCGAAAATGGGCAAGGGTCCTTGCACCAAGATAGCAGGTGTGAGGGATAAGGAAACTAGCCTTGGGCTATCATTCCCAGAGTGATGTGTCACATCGGTGCCTGGTGTGGTAAAAAGTGAGCGAGGGTCCTCACACTTTTATGGGCAAGTGTGAGGGGCAAGTAAAGCCCAGGGGGTAAAGATTCGACTAGGGAGTTGGAACATAGGAACCTTAACCGGTAAATTGATAGAGTTAGTGGATACTTTTGTTAGAAGGAGAGTGAATATTGCTTGCTTGCAAGAGACTAAATGGGTTGGAGAAAAGGCTAAGGAAGTGGAAGGTACCGGATTCAAGTTGTGGTACACAGGCACAAAAAAAAGTGTAAATAGAGTTGAGATTTTGATTGATAAAGGTTACAGAGATAAAGTGATAGAGGTTAAAAGATTAGGAGATACAATTATTTTGGTTAAGCTAGTAGTGAAGGAGTTGATTTTGAATATCCTTAGTGTGTATAACCCTCAAGTTGGACTGCAAGTATTCGATAAGAACAAATTTTGGAAAGATCTAAAGAAGCTTCTAAGGGAGATACCACACTAGGAGAAAGTATTCATAGTAGGGGATTTAAAGGACATGTCGGTCAACATAGTGGAGGTTTTGGTTACGGGACTAAAAATGAGGCTGGTGAGAATATCCTGAGTGTTGCTCTAGCCTATGATTTAATGTTGGCCAACACCTTTTTTAGGAAAAGAGAGTCACATCTAATCACTTTTCACAGCGGGCAAAATTGTAGCCAGATAGACTTTTTTCTTACTAGAAGAGAGGATAGGGCCTCATATGTAGATTGCAAAGTTTACCCTGGAGAATGCATAGCTATGCAACATAAGTTGGTGGTCTTGGAGGTTCGGTATAACAAAGTATGCAAAATGTAGAGAGATTTTCAGAATCCCGAAATAAGATGGTGGACACTAAAGAAGAAAAAACAAATAGTTTTCTATGAAAGAATACTTTAGGAAAGACCATGACTACTGGAGGGTGAAGTAAATATGATCTGGAACGAGATGGCTAACTGCATCCAAAGAGGGGCAAGAAGGGTTTAAGGAAAAGTAAAGAGAACAGACATCACACAACGGAAACTTGGTGGTGGAATGAAGTGGTGCAAGAGGCAAGTAAACATAAAAAGGAGTGTTTCAGACGTTTGCATAAATGTCCTAGTGACGAGAATCTACAAAAGTTTAGATTGGTGAGAAAAATGCCAAGAAAGCTGTGCGAGAGGCTAGAGGCAAGGTTTTTCCGAGATATACAAACAAATTGGGAGCAAAGAAAGAGAAAAATGTATCTATAGGCTTGCATGAATAAGGGACTAGAAAGGTAAAGACTTGACACATGTTAGATGCATCAAGGATGAAAATCAAAAACATTTAGCAAGAGATGCAGACGTCGAGGAAAGGTGGATGAGCTATTTTAGCAAGCTTTTTAATGGAGAGAGTGATAGAAGTGAGATGGATTTGGAGGATGTTTTTGATGATTCAAATAAAATGTTCGTGTGTAGAATTAGAGGGCATGAAGTTAAGGAGGCATTAAAGAAGATAAAGACTGGTAAAGCTTTGGGACCCGATGATATCACAAGTAAAGTGTGAAGATGCCTAGGGGATGTGGAAATACGTTGGTTGACTAACCTTTTTAACAATATTCTCCAAACTAATAAGATACCTGATAGATGAAGGGAGAGTATGCTTGTGCTTATTTACAAGAATAAGGGGAATATCTAGAATTTTTCCAACTATAGGGCCATTAAACTTATAAGCCATACTATGAAGTTGTGGGAGAGAGTTATTGAGTATCATTTGAAAAGAGGGACCAAGGTCTTTGTAAATGGATTTGGATTTATGCTAGGAAGATTTACCATAGAGGCTATTTTTTTGATACGACAGCTGATAGAGAGATATCGAGAGAAGAAGAAGAGCTTACATATGGTATTTGTTGATTTTGAGAAGGCGTATGATAAGGTTCCAAGAAAGGTTTTATAGTGGGTTCTTGAGAAGAAAAAAGTATCTCCAAAGTATATAGAGGCAATCAAGGATAGTATGATGGTGTGACTATACATGAAGACTTGTAATGGAAGATCAAGGTATTTGCAATTATAGTGGGCTTACACCAAGGATCTGCTTTGAGTCCTTATCTTTTTGCCTTAGTTATGAACGAATTAACAAATAATATAAAAGATGAGGTGTCGTGGTGTATGCTATTTGAAGATGATATTATGCGTATTAATAAAGACCAGGGTGGGGGTAGATGCTAAACTAAAAGTATAGATAAGCAAGTTAGAGTTAAAAAGATTTACATTAAATCGAAGTAAGCCCGAATACATGCATTGTGAGTTTGACAAGGCAAGATGAGGAGACGAAGATTTCATGAATATGCTCGAATAGGAGGTGCCCAAGAAAGATGCTTTTAGATATCTAGGATCAATACTACAAAAAGGGGGAGAAATTGATGAAAATATAAGCCATAGAAGTAGAGCAGGTTGGATGAAATGGAACAGCACTAAGACCAGCAATACTATACGGAGTTGAATGGTGGCCAGCACAAAGGTAACATGAGCATAATATGGGAGTAACAAAAATGAAGATGTAAGGTGGATGTGTGGTCATACAAGGATGGATAAGATAATAAATGAGGATGGATAAGATAATAAATGAGGATATTCAATGAATAGTTGGAGTAGCACCGGTGGCAGAAAATATGAGAGAACATAAATTGAGATGATTTGGACATATTCTTCTAAGACCCCTAGATGCTTCGGTAAGAACAAAAGTTTGTTATAAAAAGCATGACAGGAAGAAAGGAAGAGGTAGGCTATAACTTACGTGGGGAAAAGTAGTAAAACAAGATTTAAGAGAGTGAGAAATAGATTGGTGTACAGTTTGCCTTAGAACAGAGTGGAGAAAAGCTATTAGAATAGTGAAATTCCTATGTTCATGACTGCTCTTTCTTGTCCTAACCCTTTCCCTTTTATTATGTTATACCTCTTTTAGTGATTTATCTATTTCATCTTGTTATATCTCTTTATTTTGTTGTAT
The DNA here is from genome assembly GCA_020080225.1 of Gynochthodes officinalis. Lineage (NCBI taxonomy): Eukaryota > Viridiplantae > Streptophyta > Magnoliopsida > Gentianales > Rubiaceae > Gynochthodes > Gynochthodes officinalis. The sequence continues at coordinate 42,109,783 of CM034616.1, forward strand.
TTCGTTTTATTTTTGTTATTTCCCCTTTATTTTGGGTTCATTGATCGCCGATCCCAATTAGTTTGGGATGAAGGTGATGTTGATAGAGGTCCAGACCACGAATATTGCACGTCTTTATTGGCCAAATTAACAAAGATTGAACTAGCTGTAGTTGCCAAAAATGCGCACGATGGGAAAAAGCTTGTTCTATTTCGCATTAACTGCTTTGGAAATTAAGACGAAAACTAGTTCCATTTCACATTAAACCTACACAAATTAAAATTAAAATTAAAATTAAAACAGATCTATGTATTTGGCAGCATAAAGGTCCAGCTCCAAGCATTGCATATCTTAGTTGGACAAAAATTAACTCAAATTGTACAAATTAACGTAGTTGAAATCTATACAGTAAAAAGGAGTTAGTTCTTTTAGACAATAATAATATATAATTAAAGCAAAACATTAAGTTTGAAATATAATATGAAAACAATAAAAACTCCAAATGCGAATATTTACATCTGCAACTAAAATGTTAGTATTTCTAAATTAGTTTTATTTCTAATTCAAACCTTAACAATTTCTTTTATTTTAATGTATGATTTTATGTCTAATGGGCATTTAATTTGATATTAGTAAATTTAAACCGATTGAATTTGCCAAGCATGTCGGTAAAATTAGATATGACAATGCGCAATTAGAACCACAATTTATGGGTCCTAGATACTAAAGGAAGTAGAGTGAGCTTTGCAAAAGCTACTCTCCTTGGACAACATGACCAAACCTTTCAAAAACTACAACATCACCCTTATGCGCATTATGCCGAGATCATTCATTGCTCGAAGTGCAACAAAGAAGGTCATTTTCCCTTGGAACCAAAGACTAGTGCAACACTTACTAGGATGCCATGCTTAAACAAGACTGACAATGTTCAAACATGCCTAGAACAAGTTTCTTTATCTGTCTTTTAGGAGTCTTGGTTTACTTATTATTGTCCTCTACTTATATTTTCTTCAAAAGCATGGGTCATCTAGATCTGTTTCCCACATACATGAGAGAAATATTCTTGACCTTCTTATGTACTTCTACGTTTTAACAAGGAATGAATAATTGTGTAGGAAAATTGTCATATAAATATTCGAGTAAGTGTAGTTTATATGAACTTTAATGTGTTGGTATATTGTTGCTTTTGATTCCCATGAGAAAGCATGACATGCTCCATACGTGCCACAAAAAAATAAATATCATGTGAGTGACATGTGTCACATCATTTACTAATTTAAGTATCACTTTTGACTTTTGCCTTTTTCCATTTAGGTTTACTTTTTTTTTTTTTTTTTTTTTTTTTTCCTTAGGAGGTATCCCCACTTTCACTGGCCAACAGGGTTCCCAAACTCCTACAAATTCGCGGGCTAAGTGACCCCCACAAACAAAAAGGACTAGTCCTCCAAACCCCGAGAGAGAGCCCCAACCCCCTCGAGGACGATAGTCAGGGTTCGAACACGAGACCACCGCTGAAGAGTACCTCCAGCGTTGCCAAGTGATCTAAGCCCTGGGGGCATTTAGGTTTACTTCAACTAGCAAATTTTCTTTCTTTAAGTAATACCTATTCCATTTCAAGTTTGCTTTGACAAAAAAAATTTAATACTACAGTAAGTGGAACAAAGCCCACACAAATTTTTACTACTAAAATTTCATATTATAGTATGTGAAATGAATTATATGAAAATTTCTAGTACTACAATGAATCATGCTTACTTTTCTGTCATGTTGCAAAATAATTTGTGGATTCTGAGGAATGCATAAGTGGGAGATTTGACCAGTGACCATCCTAAAGCTCTAAATACAATGGTTGTATTAGATGCGTCTATGTTGGTTGTAGCATGTGTGGGTTTGAAGATAGCCAATGCCGAATACACATTGATTTTCTGCAGAATAAGCAATGTTAAGGGATTGTAACTCTTGTTTTTAGGAGAGGGGTGCAAATTATTTTGCTTTCTCAAGTGTAGAAAAATAGTGAACAGTATATTTTCTAAACATGTTTGTTAACTTTTATCATGTCTGAAAATATTGGAGGTGAACTAAAATAGTTAATATAAAATATCTCTTTGATAACGACTCTAAAAGAAATTTTTCTCTATTTTCATGTGTGCTCATTAACTTGTATACAATTTGCACCAAATTGCTCAAGTAAAATCAATAATAAAATAGCACTTTGCCTTTTTTGCAACTAGCTTAATACTTGCATTTCTTCACATCTATTGCGTTGACAAGTAAATGCAAGTACTTGACTTTATGTGCCAAAACAACATAATATGTAGCCTACAAAGGGTTTTAAAAAAAAAAAAAAAAACTTAACATTCACGTTCCTGGCACAATATTGTAACCGTCTAAATAGTGAAACTAGATTCCAACTTTACGATTTAGTTGCATGGCCACACTATTTTTTTTTTTTTTCACATGAGCTATCACTTATGTTTTCCATTTATAGGATTAGTACAAGCAAACAAAAACAAAGAAATAAAAGTAGGTTTGGATGTAAATTTATCTGTATTTTTTCCTATTATTACAATGCCTGCTCTCCTTCATTTTTAGTTGTCCTTCCCATTTATTCCCATTAGTCATTCAAGGGGATTTCTCTTTCTAAAGAACATAATTGATGACTCTTCTAGTGCTCCCAAGATAACTTTTCTCTCTTATCTCTTGAGATACAAATATTCTGAATAACTGATGCTATTTTATTTAATATTTTTTTAATAAATTCTCTAGAGTTATTTTCTTCCCTGTTTCTCCCTCCTAAAAAAAGAACACCAACATCAAGGTTTTCCTATTATATATTTCTCTTTTTAATCACATATTATACTCAACTTTCTATCCCAAAGGCTATTTTCATCTTCTCTTTCTCTCTCTCAAACTGCTAATTTATCCTTCTTGCTCTTTCAAACAACTACTTCCTTCTTTAATTCTCCATAACTGCTAGTTTTTCTTTGAAAATGGTAGTTATTTTTTTTATTTTTTTTTTATGTATTCCTTTCTCTTTCCCTGATCTCTTTCTCTCTATCATGTTCTCCTTAATGACGAGTTTCTTTTTGAATGCTATCTCTTTGGTTCTCGTTAATGGCAAGCTTGTTCCCCATATTTATGTCTCATTATTCAAAACAGCTATTATTCTACCCTACTTTCTATCTACCTTGGCTACATTTTCTTGCCATGTAAATCCTTGCTCACCAAAGTTTCATTTTATGAATTCTTTTATGTATTTAACGTCACATTAGATATCAAAGTTCTAACAACATTAGGTTCCTAGAAAGTACAATCACATAATTCAAAAAACACAACATGCTTACGAATGATGAAATCAATAGATTTGTGGGAGTGCTTAGGATTGAAAGGAACTTGAGGGAAACAAAATGAAGATGCACCTGTAGTTAAATTAAACTAAGTATCCTAATATCCTATTGGGTTTATAATTTGTAATTTAATAATTCTATTAGATTTAGAATTATTAATCATATTGGATTTTGGTTTAGTAGTTACCAAATCCAATAGATATAGGGTTTAGTTGAGTCTTATAAATAGGATATGTTATTCATGATTTTAGAATACAGAAAAAAAACACAGAGAGAATTATAGAGAAATCAAAAGTTGGCCTCCTGTTTGAAAGCCGCAAGACTAGCTTGATTCAAAAATAAATTTTGTCCCTTTCTTGTTTGTTTTGATTTTGACTTTGGTAAAATCAATTGTCCGTAGCCAAGCATAAGCTTTCTTTGGTCAAGTTTTGGTGTGTTTGACCGTGGCCATTCCTTAAAATCCTTTGCTTTCGTAGCCGTTAATCACCTTCTAGAATCAATTTTCTCTTAATTGTTTTCTTTGTGAGTAACGGGTTTTGGTGTGACTTTTGGAATTTAATATTTTTTATCCCAACATCTGGTATCAGAGCTTTGGTTGGTATTTAGAAGTTATGACGAATCGGAATATTAATTGTTCTGTACCCAAATTAAAGAGTAAACAATATTACAATTTTGGAGGATCGGATGGAAAGCATCTCAACGCATTTGATTTGTTAGTTTATATTCAACAAAATTTAGCAAAGGATGCTAATAAGGCGACGAAACAAAACGACAGTTTGGCGTTGTCTCAAATACACTAGGCAATTGATGTTTTTGTATTTGGAAAAATATCCACCACTAAAACCGCCAAAGCGTGGGATATTTTGGCCAAAGCGTATCATGGCATTGACAAAGTCCAACGAGTAACTTGTTGGCGTTAAAAGAAAGTTCGAGCTATGCGGCATGGAAAAGAATAAGACTATTGAGTCTTATTTTTCGTTTGAATGATATAAAGAACAAGATGCGATTGAATAGGTATGATCTTCTTGATCAACTCATTGTAGAAAAGGTCTTAAATACTTTGCCATTAAAGTTTGACCATGTTGTTGCCGTGATGCAAGAGATAAAAGAGATGTCAACCTTGTCAGTTGATGAATTGCAAGGGTCATTGCTGCTGCATGAACAACGAATTAATGCAAATTGGATGAATCTCATGAAAAGGAACCTGTGGAGAAGGCGTTGCAAGCTGTGAAAATTCAGACTGCTAAGGAGAAAAGCAGTGAAGATTCGTCTAACGGTGTTTCTTCTGGTGGTCGTGGCCAGAATTTCAAAGGTCATGGACGTGGAAGAGGTAACTCTCGTAGTCGCGATAGAGGTAACAATTCCTCTCAACAAAGGGCAATTTTATAATTCCAACAATAATCGACAAAAAGGGCCTAAATGTTTTAATTGTGGTAAAGTAGGCCATATCCAAAAGAATTGTTGGTCTAATATATCGGAAAATAAGGATATCAATGCTAATATTCTTTGAAGATTACAGTGAAAAGCATGAGACAATCTTATTTTACGGTGGTGTGGTTGGGAGTCTAAAAATAACACGTGATATGTTGACTCTTGATGTAGTAACCACATGGTGGAAAGAAGGAATTATTTAAAAATTTGGATGAGTCATTTAAATCCATTGTTCGTTTTGGAAATAATCATGAAGTGCCTATATATGGTAAAGGAAATATTCTATTACCTTGAAGAATGGCGCAAAAGTGCCGTTCTTGATGTGTCTTATGTGCCTGCTTTGCATCAAAATCTCTTGAGTTTGGGTTAACTCCAAGAGAAGAATTATGATTTGCATTTTCGAAACCGCCTCTGCACCATCACTGATGATAGATTGAGATTGATTGCATAGGTGAATATGACTAATAGTAGATTGTTTCCAATTACTTTGAATTGTGGTGGTTCATCTTGCTTAAACTCGATTGAGGTTGATGACACTTGGTTGTGGCACATGAGATTTAGGCACTTTCACTTTCGTGGATTGCAGTTTTTGGCTAAGAATAATATTGTTTTTGGGCTGCCTTCCATCAACTTTCACCATAGACAGTGTGAGTTTTGTATTTTGGGCAAGAAGCATCGAGACCCGTTTCCTAAAGGCGAGGCTTGGAGAGCAAAAGAACCTTCTGACTCATTCACTCTGATCTATATGCGATGGATGTTCCTTCTAATGGAGTTAATAAGTATTTTATTACTTTCATTGATGATTTCAACGTAAAGGCACAGGTTTATTTTCTAAAGAATAAGTCGATGCTTGTGATACTTTTAAAGTTTTAAAATATATGTTGAGAAGCAAAGTGGTCACTCATTAAAACTACGAGAAGCGATAGGGAGCAGTATACGATCTGTGATGATTTTTGGCATAGCATGGGATTAAGCATCGGATGACAACAAAGTAAACTCCTCAATGAATGGTGTTGCAGAAAAAAAACGAAGCTATGATGGACATGGTGCGATCAATGATGGTTGCCAAACATATGCCCAAGGGTTTTAGGCGAAGCGATTTATGTGGTATCTATTTATTAAATAGATGTCCTACTAGATGCAATGGTGGGAAAACCCCTTATGAGGTTTGGCAGTAAAAAGCCAAATATCTCTCATCTTAAAGTATTTGGTTGTTTGGCATATGCACATGCTCGGATGCTCTCGGGAAGAAACTAGATGATAAGACGGAGAAGTGTATTTTTATTAGTTCTGATTACGAGTAAAGGGTACAAGTTATACAACCCTTTGATAAAGAAGATCACCTTTAGTAGAGATGTGAATTTTGATGAGAAAGGTGTTTGGGGTAGTCGAAAAGGGTCGAGATGTGGTATTAGTCTTCCTCCACAATCTTCATACTTTGATGACAATGATGATGAGGTCAATCGGCCGAAGTACGAGCGACAACGAGTTTCTACTCAACCTATTCACATGCGATCTGGCCCACAAAGACAAAGACGTCTACCGGCTCGTTTGCGAGGATTATGTTGTTGATGGTCACTCTCAAAATTTATCCGAAGATGTTGTTAATTTTGCTCTCTTTGTAGATTGTGACCCAATTACTTTTGAAGATCTTTGTTCGTGAGGATCATTGGAAGAAAGCAATGGCTAATGAAATTCATGCCATTGAAAAAATAATACTTAGGAGCTCACAAATCTTCCAAGTGGCAAGAAACCCATTGGTGTCAAATAGGTTTACAAGGCAGATTTAAAAGCGCGGTTCTTGCTAAAGGTTATAAACAAAACAGCATCGATTATTTTGAGGTATTTGTGCACATGTTGCTCAAACGTCATTCACTTAGTTATTTCCTTAGCTGCCCAAAATGGTTGGAAAATACATCAAATTGATGTAAAATCTACGTTTTGAATGGTATACTTGAGGAAGAAGTGTATGTTGAACAACTGCAGGATTTGTGAAGAAAAGTCAAGAAAATAAGGTGTACCGTTTGAAAAAGCCCTTTTACGGCCTAAAGCAAGCTCCAAGAGCGTGGTACACTGTATTGATTCTTTCTTCGTTGGCGGTGGTTTTCAACGATGTCCTTTTGATCATGCTTCATATGTGAAGACATCTTCTCATGAATGCGGTTGTTATCGTATGCTTATATGTGGATGATCTAATATTTACTAGGAATAATCCCAAGATGATTGCAAAATTCGGGAGGCTATGATTCAACGATTCGAGATAGCGGACATGGGTTTTATGTCATATTTCCTTGGAATTGAGGTTTATGGTGATCAAGGCATTTTTATTTACCAAAGAAATATCTGGAGATATTTTGAAGAAATTCAAGATGGACGGTGCAAAACCAATCTTGACTTGGTGAAGAAACGGTTATGTTTGACCAAAGATGGGACTAGCACTTATTTGGACCTACTTATTTTAAAAGTTTGGTAGGGAGTTTGAGATACTTAGCGGCTACAAGACCTGATATCAATTTCAGTGTCGGCTTAATAAGTAGATTTATGGAGAATCCACATCAGTCTCACTTATAGGCAGCTAAGAGAATTTTGAGGGACATTAAAGATACTCAAAGTGATGGAATTTTTTATGCAAAAAGTGATCCTATTAATCTTCTTGGGTTCACTGATAGTGATTGAAATTTGGTGACCTTTGTGGAGAGAAAGAGTACTTCTGGTTATGCTTTCTTTATTGGATCCGGTATATTTTCATGGAGTTCAAAGAAGCAACCAGTTATCGCGTTATCTACAGCGGAGGCAGAATACATTGCAGCGGCTAACAATGCTACTCAAGCATTGTGGCTTAGAAGGGTGCTAGATTTTCTTCAACATAAACAAGATGGAGCAACTACTATCTTGTGTGATAGTACGTCAGCAATAAAGATGACGAAGAATCCGAGATTTCATGGTCGAAGCAAGCATATTGACATCAAATTTCACTTCATTCATGATTTGGTTCAACGAAAGGAAATTGTGATCAATTATTGCAAGATCAAGAGCAAGCGACTAATATTTTCACAAAAACATTAAAGATGGATTCGTTTATGAAGTTGAAGAAAATGTTAGGCATGACAAGTTGAAAACTTAGTTTAAAGGAGCCAATGTAGTTGAATTAAATTAAGTATCCTAGTATCCTATTGGGTTTATAATTTGTAATTTAATAATTCTATTAGATTTAGAATTATTAATCATATTGGGTTTTAGTTTAGTAGTTACCAAATCCAATAGGTATATGGTTTAGTTGAGTTCTATAAATAGAACATGTTATTCATGATTTTAGAATACTGAGAGAAAAAGCAGAGAGAATTGTAGAGAAATCAAAAGTTGGCCTCTGTTTGAAAGCCGCATAAGGCTAACCTTGATTCAAAATAAATTTTGTCCCTTTCTTGTTTGTTTTGATTTTGACTTTGGTAAAATCAATTGTCCGTAGCCAAGCATAAGCTTTCTTTGGTCAAGTTTTGATGTGTTTGACCGTGGGCCACTCCTTAAAATCCTTTGCTTTCTTAACCGTTAGTCACCTTCTAGAATCAATTTTCTCTTGAGTTATTTTCTTTGTGAGTCACGGGTTTTGGCACTACAAGAAAATAGGACTTTTCCGACGGAAAATTTCCGTCGATAAATCAAGGTTTCGTCGGTATTAGAGGAAGGTAATGCATCGACTTAAGTGGCACTCGCTTTCCTTTGCTAGTCGATTCACTTTTATAACGAGGGTGTTCACAAAATTTACACTCCTCTAAGTGATCGTTCTCGTTCGTTGTAGTACAACATACAACCGATTGGACAACAATCAATCTTACGAGATATTTCTAATTTAGACACCAACTTTTTAGTGTAATAATAACTTTTTGGAATGTCTATTTCTTGTTGGAGTTAACCTCTCTCATCAATTCAATCATGGCATTCATGCGATGCGTGTGATGCGTTCCAATCGACTTGATGCTCATTAGTCTAACGATTGTGGATAATTCGAATGAGTCAAACCTTCCTAGCGGACGACTAGCGACCTCTAACAAATCATAAAATTTTGAGATTCTTCATTAGGAGGCTGTTCGGTATTTTGCACAAATTCACGTTCACCACTACCCATAAAATGAGAATTTCTGCATCTCTTATCATATCATGATATCGACTACTTCTGCATTATCTGTTCTCGCGATATTCCTCTGCTCATGCGGATATGTAGCATATATAGAGTCAAAATTCGGAGGCTCTACCTCACCATGGTCAATCCACTACCAATATTTAAGTTTAAAACCATTCTTATATAAATGAACCACCACATCTTACGGACCAAATGTTTTACGGACTTACACTTTACGTAGGGACACCAAATGACTCCTTCATTACGATATTTAAGAAGAGTACAAGCATGTTGCGAATTCATTTACCCCCACTCATAAATTCATCGGTTAAACCTCTTCTGTTAGGATTTATTCTGTTATACATCCAACTACGGTGTCGAATGAAATCCATCTACACATATATAAAAATAAATATCACAGTAATAAAAATATAACATTAATATAATGCATAATTTATGTCACGACATGAAAATAATATAGTATGACCATGATATATAAACAACTACGGTGTCGAATGAAATCCATCTACACATATATAAAAATAAATATCACAGTAATAAAAATAGAGCATGAATATAATGCATAATTTATGTGAAGACATAAAATTAATATAACATTACCACGATATATAAACAACTACGGTGTTCAATGAAATCCATCTACACATATATAAAAATAAATATCACAGTAATAAAAATAGAACATGAATATAATGCATAATTTATGTGAAGACATAAAATTAATATAACATTACCACGATATATAAACAACTACGGTACCAAATACAATCCATCTACACATATAAAATTAAATATTATAGTAATAAAAAATTAACTACGTACCTTGTTAAAATGTCAGATTTGTGATCTTTACGTACAGTTATGTATCTAGAAGAATAAAACATTGGATGAAAATGAAAAATAAACGAGTTATTTTGGTTGAATGGAGAAGAAGAAGAAAATAATGGAGAAGAAGATAAGGCCTTATAGTGATTTTGTTAGATTTAGATGTTGGACTCCATAGATGGGAGAGCAAAGCTGATCGATCCAATGAGAAATTGGGACGAACAAGAGTGAACGAAATCAATTTAGAAGAAAGAAATCAATGAGCTCAGCTGAGAAGGCTTTGGAACGGTCGAGCAGTATGAATCTTGAAAGCTGCAATTGTTTTGAGCCAGTGGAAATCTGATACATAATAAGTAATTTCCGATGGAAATCCGTCGGAAAATGTCGGCCCGCATGAAATTCAAACGTTTCCGACGGACATCCATCGGAAAATGTCGATGCGAATTAAATTTTTTAAAAATATTTTTAATTTCAACGGATTTTCTGTCGAAAAGTTTTTATTTTTATTTTTAAAAAATATTTCCGACGGAACTCAATGGAAATATAATTTTCATTTTATATTATTTTGTTAAATCTTCCGGACGGATTATCCGTCGAATATTTTGGAAAATAAATTTTTAAAAGATTTTCCGACGGAGAATCCGTGGAATTTATTGGCGCGAGGCGCCAATTGATTCCTACTGATTTCGGATTTCAGGAAATATTTTTTCCGACGGATTTCCGTCGGAGATCTTGCTGTCGGACTCCAGTTCGTTTTTTCCGACGGATATCCGTCGGAAATTTGCGACGGATTAATGTCCGTCGGAATTTTCCGTCGAAAATTCCACCTTTTCTTGTAGTGTGGTGTGACTTTTGGAATTTAATATTTTTGATCCCAATGAAATTTGGAGACACCTATGGAAAACTTGAGATTGATTGTTATTGTTACCCAAATTGTCCAAAAGATAAACTCTTTTTCAGCTTAGATCATTTTCTTGCTGTATAAATGTGTACGCCATGAGTATTGCCCGTATCATTGCCCAAAATTAACAAAAATTGGATTGCTTATAGTTACTAAATATGCACACAATACGAAAACAAGTTCTATTTGACAGTAATACTATGGAATTTAGGTCTGAACTTTTTATTTAGCAACATAGACGTCCAGCGCACGAGTATTGAATATCTCTGTTGGCCAAAATTAAAAGTGATTGAGCTAGTTGTAGTTGCGAAGAATGTTCACAATAGGAAAAACTAGTTCAATCTGAAATTATTACTATGAAATTAAGACTAAAAATAGTACTATATCACATTAAAACTAAAGAAATTAAAACTAAAACAAATCTATATATTTGGTAGCATAAAGGTCTAGGCCATGAGCATTGCACGTTTTAGTTGGAAAAAATTAACTCATACAAATTATAGTTGTTAAAATATGCACAGTAGGAGGGACCTAGTTTTCTACTCAATAATAATTTATAATCTGAAGCAAAACATTAGGTTTGAATCATAGTGTTAAAAAAAAAAAATCTAAATGCTACTATTTCAAAACCACAATATATGTTGCCCATATGTGTATCATGTTGAGTTCATTCATTGGTCCAAATGCAACAAAGATGGTTGTTTTCCTTTCAAACAAAAGAATGATGCAAGATTTACCATGATGCCATGCTTAAACAAGTCTAAGTACAATGTTCAAACATACCCAAGACAAGTTTTGGTTATTTGTTATTGGCCTCTACTTATATTTTCTTCAAAAATTTGAGTTATTTGGACATTCTTCCCTCAAATACGATGGAAATAATCTTGACCTTCATATGTATTTTTATCCTTTAACAAGGAATGAGTGATTGTTTAGGTAGATTGTCATATAAATATTCAAGTCCATGTAATTTATATGATCTTTAATAGTTTTGTATATTGATGATTCTGACTCTCACAACAAAGTATTACGTGCTTCGTTCGTGTCATATGAAAATACATTATGTGCATAACACGTATCATGTCATTTACTAATTTGACTATCAACATTGATTTTTGCCACTTAGATACACCTCAGCTAGCAATTTTCTTTCTTTAAGAATATCAATTCCATTTGAAGTTTGCTTTGACCCAAAAAAAAAAAAATCGTACTGCAGTAAGTGGAATGAAGCCCACAAAAATGTTTCATTATAAAATTTCATACCATAGTATGTGAAATGAATTATGCGAAAATTTCTAGTACTACAATATATCATGCTTACTTGTTCTGTTATGTTGTTGAATAACTATGATGATGCTGAGGAATGTACCAATGGGAAACCTAAGCAGCAACTATCCTTAAAGGTGTAAATGCAATGGCCATTTTAGATGAGTCTTTGTGGTAGTAGCATGCATGGGTTTGAAGATTGTCAATGCGAATATTTATGCAAAATAAGCAAAGTTAGAGGATTGTGACTTTTGTTTTTAGGAATGGGGTACAAATTAATTCGCTCTAAAGTGTAGAAAAATAGTAAACAGTATATATTTTACACATTTTATTAACTTTTATGATATTTGAAAAGATTAATGGTGAACTATAATAGATAATAAACAATATCTCTTTGATAACAACTCAGAAAAAACATTTCTCTCTCCTCAAGTGTGTTCGTTAACTTGTATACAATTTGAACCAAATTACTCAAGTAAAATCATTTATGAAGGAGTAATTTGCCTTTTCTCCTTACTAGCTTGCCCAATACATTTTTCCATCTCTATTGCGTTGATGAGTAAATGCAAGTACTTCACTTTTATGTGCCAAACGACATAGTATGCAGCCTAAAAAGAGTTTTAAAATAATAATAATAATAATAAAAGAATCTAAAGGTTCACATCCATTGCATGGATATTGTAACTATTTAAACAGCAAAATCTAATTTCAGCTTTCGAATTTAGTTTTATGACCACCCTAAAACTTTTTAACATGAGCCATCACTTATATTTTCCATTTATAGGATTAGAATAAATAGACAAAAACAAAGAAATTAAGGTATGTTTAATGGTAAATTTATTCACTTATTTCCCTATTATTTTAATAGATACTCTTCTTCTCTTTTAGTTGTTCTTCCCATTTTTTCCCATCAGCCGTTTTTGTAGATTTCTCTTTTTGGAAGAACATATTAGGTGACTCTTTTAGTGTCCAAACTATGACTTTCCTCCCTTATATCTTTGTATACAAATATTTCGAACAACTGATACAATTTCCTTTAATATTTTCAATACCTACTCAATAGCTATTTTTTCCCTCCTTTTCTCTCCCCTAAAGCCAACACAACATCAGGTTTTCCTTTATATATATATATAGAACGTAGATGCATAATAACAATATCATAAAGTATTGAAATTCATCATTACAATCTCACTTCCCTCTCCGCTCTGATACGGTGAGAGAGAGACCCTTAAAGGCAGAAAATATAAAAGGAGAAGTGGGTATAACGGATTGCCACTAGAGGAAAGGGGTAGGTGGCTTAGCCAACCATTAACGAGGATATAAACAAGAATATTAAATAAATGAGAAATTTAAATGACGGAATGTAAATGAACAGAAATTAAATTAGGTGGTAGAACAAACCAAGCATCAATAAGAATACAAGCAATAATAAACTTTGAATAATAAAAAGAACCGACCAAACATTGGGATCGCTCTTGTTTGGATAAAATTTGGAGTTTATTTAAACTCTAAAAATACAAAAGCTTATATCTTGGCAGCCAAAGGTTATGTTTGGGTGAATGGTGGTACAAGGAAGGAAAAGAAAGAAAGAAAGGAAGAAAGAAAGAGAGGAAAAATGAGAGGAAATGCAAGAAAGAAAGTCCTCTAGTCTAAGGTTGAGAGGATATTTGGATACAATTCTTGTGGGTGTAAAAAATTCTGCCTAAATGGAAGGCAAAGGAAATTTTATAGAAAATTTCATTTGCTATAATGCTAACTCTGATGTGGTGAACAATCCCCTCCACACACACCCCACCCACGACTCACGTGAGCAGTGAGCGATAGTTCTGTGTTTGAATAGTGTCTAGCGCTATTTTCTTTGTTACTACAATCAGTGAGCATTAATTTGAGTACCTCTGATACCACCGCTAAAATTTTTCTTGGAATTCTTAGAGAATTCCATAACAATCATCTCCATTGAAATAAAATGGGTCTTCTTCATCTTCTTGATCTTCTTGGTCTTCAATTTTGGCTTGGGATGAAGTAGAACATTCGGAAGGCTTTGTTTCTCATTTGCCGTTTCCTTTTGGGCCTCAAAGACTTTGTTGGGCCTTGAGGACTCTGTTTGAATTGAGAAAGTAGGCTTTCTAGATGTTTGACATAATCTTCTTTATTTGTAATCACGCCAATTTGGATTAGGCTAGACTCTTTTGTTGTAAAAATCCAATTATTTGAGGATCATCGGAGGCAAAATTGTGGATTGTTTGTAAACCAAGCCAAGACTTGATCGGAGTTGGGCCGGATTCAATGTTAAATTCTTTCCACCATTTTGAATATCCTTGCGACAAGGAGCGGGAAAATAGTGTGTTGTTTGAGAAATTCAAATTTCCATGAATAGATCCATGAAAGGAAAAAATGGGAAAAGAAACTTCATTAGTTTTTAGTACGAATGGTTTTGGGGATTGAAATTTTTGTCAAAAATTTGAAAACCTTAGTTGATTTGCCGCAATATTTTTTGTTGTGGGCCATGAATTCCCACCATTGAACAAACCAAACTGAAATCATATTTATTGGTTTTTAAAATAAAAGAACCAAGAGTGCTTATTTATGGTATTTTGAAGAGTAAAAGCATTGAACGAGCGGTTCTATAATCCCAATAATTGTAACCTTGGGGTGGAATGGTTGGGAGAAGTTTAGGTTTGTTTAGATCATTACCCCACTCTGAAGGTTTAATCATTTTAAGGATTTGGGCTATGGAATGAGTAACATAAGTTTGGTCTTATCTTGCTAATGTTTGAAAGATCTTGATCCAGTCCAACAAGATGAGCTCATAGTATGTTTGTGTTTTAAAGATAGAGTATGGAAGGAATTGGAACCCTTTTGGAAGAATGGTTTGGGCCATTTGTAGTGGGCTATTTTGGAAAATATCGGGTTCCATTTGAAAAATATTTAATGGGTAGTCATTTTTGTAATATGACTCCTGGGCTTTGGAGAGGAGGTAGTTGGGATTACTACATTTTGTGGATTTGGAGCCATAATTGTCTGATAAGATTGAGTGGCGCTCAGAGCCACCACTTGAGATTTAGTAGGGATGGGGCTTGGAGCCGCCACCAAGGTTTGGGGTGATTTCACCAACTGAAATCCGAATTGCGCTGCCAACTGGTAGAGAGCTGACAGTTGTGTTTGAGCTTCATCCTCTTCAGCGATATCTGCCCATGATCTGTGTCCGAGGATAGAGATTGGTTTGATGTTTTCTAGAGATTCAAAAGCTTGAATCTAGGTTGATGTGAGGGCATAGTTTGCTGGAGTTTGTATGTTTACTGTTTTGTTTGAATCCGAGGATTCAGTTTTGGATGTATGGGAAGAACTAGGCTTACTGAGAGGTGGATCTTCTTTTTTCTTCCTAGGTGGCATCTTTATCTTCTCTGCAAAAATTCACGAGTCAAATAGTCAGGAAGGGAATTGTTTTCATTTCTTTGTTTTGTTTGAATCAGGGATTGATTTTGGATGTATGGGAAGAACTAGGCTTACTGAGAGGTGGATCTTCTTTTTTCTTCCTAGGTGGCATCTTTATCTTCTCTGCAAAAATTCACGAGTCAAATAGTCAGGAAGGGAATTGTTTTCTCCTTTAATATATTCAATATCGAAATCGAACAGATAAGATAGCTTGCCACCTTGCAAAAATTTGTTTAGAAGCAAGGTGTTTAACATCTTTTTACAAAACTTTTTTTGCAGATTTACAATTAACACATAATAAAAAAAATTTATTTAGTAAATCGGATTGAAATTTAGAAACACATAAGACAATTGCAAGAATTTCTTTTTTAATGGTAGAATAATTTTGTTGGGAGTTATTCCAATGCTTAGATGCAAATGCCACAATTTGCTCTTTACCATTCTGGACCTGTTTTAAGATACCACCATAGCCAATTTCAGAAGCATCAGTTTCAACAATTTTTTGAGTTGATGGATCTAATAATGCAAGACAAGGAAGTGCTTTAACTTGCTTTTTAATTTGTCTAACTATATTTGTATGAATGTCAGTCCAGGCAGGGGGAGTTTTCTTAAACCAATCATGCAAAGGTTTAATAAGATTGCTAAGTTCTGGAATGAAATCAGAAACATAATTTAAGCAACCTAAAAATCTTTGGAGTTGTTGTTTATCTAGGATTTGATCAAGAAATTTATCAGCAAATTGAATTGATCTTTCAATTAGAATAATAGTTCCTAAATGAATGTGATGTCCTAGGAATCTAAATTTTGTTTGAAAAAGACTAATCTTTTTTTGAGAAACAGCTAAACCATTTTGTTTAATGACATGTAGAAATGTATTAACATGTTTAAAGTGCTGATCAATGTTCTCTGAGAAAACTAACACATCATCAATATAAACAATAACAAAATTTGAATAAGGATAAAAATATCATTCATTATCCTTTGAAATTGAAGTGGCCTTCTTTAACCCAAAGGCATTACATTCCATTCATAATGTCCGAAAGGGACATTAAATGCGGTTTTATACACATCGGAAGGATGGATTTGAATCACAAACCAGATTTCATATCAAATTTTGAAAAAATTTGCAGCATATAATTTTGAGAAGATCTTTTTGTTGGGAATTGGATATCGAATCCAATGAAGGGCTTTGTTTAAAGCCTTTTAATTAATTACAAGTCTTGGGACACCTCTTTCTACTTGAATTTTTATTAACATAAAAAGCGACTCAAGGAGTGACTTTTTATAATCTTCTTTTTAAGAAGAACATTAATTTCTTCGCCACAATGTTGATGAAGTTCTAGCTTAATTTGGATCGCTCTAGTTTTGGGACGTATTTGACGTTCATCAAAATCCTTTTCATAAGGAGATAACGACATGTTGTTTTCTATTCCAAAATCTTGTTGGAATTTAAGACAAACTTCCCTTTGGAGTTTGGACTCAAGATCTTTAATCCTATTTTGAAGCAAAGGTTGTTGAATTTGGTCTTTAATTCTTTTGAAAGATATTTCTTGAATAAGAAAATTTATTTGGTTTTGTTTTAAGGTTAAAACATTTATTTGAGAATCATTGGAAAATAAAGTATTTAATTTTCTTTCCAAAGGTGGTTTGTCAAAAGGAATACTAGAATTTGAAATATTTTGAGGGGAAAAAACTTGAAAATTAGTCAGATATGGAGTTACTTGATAAATAGATGGAGTGTCTAAATAAGCTAATTCATTTAGATCTTTTGCTAAAAGAAAAAATGTTTTACAAAGCCATTTTGAAAATGAACTTCAACCGGAAGTTTATAATTTATTTGTAATTTAGAACCATTTGCGAGCAGAAATTGTTCTTTGGTTTTTTCAAAATAGATTGAAGGGATAAGTCCTTCTTGGATACAACACATATCCGCCCCTGTATCCCATAAAGCAGGAATTTCAAGTTTGAAATTATCTTTTATAACTAAAGTAATTAAAATGTCATACTTTTGTTGGACTAAAGAAATATGATTAAGAAATTGATCTATTTCTTCAAATTTTTCAAAAGTAGAGGGATTTGAAGAAGAAGGTTTGGAAAGAGTAGAAGTTTCGGAAAGCTTCCCCTTTTCAGAAATTAATGAATCAATGACAAGACGATCTAATTCCTGTTGTGCTTTTATTTTCTTAATTTCCTCTTTTAGGAATGAGACTTCTGATTGAAGATCTTGCAAAGAAACTGGTTTAGGATTTTTTGGAAAACAATTTAAAATATCATTGAAATTGTAAATATTGGAAAATCTAGGATCTTTTGAAAAATAGTGATCATTTACAGGTTCTTTTTCTACAAAGACTTGTTTCAATTTCTCAAAATATTTTTTCTTCTTTTCAGAATCAGAAATTTCTTCAAGAAGATCAACCAAAGATCTTGTTCTTTGGTAAGAACATTGATCGAATGTTCTTGTCCAGAATCTTCTGAACTAGAACTGTAATAATCATCTTGATCTTCTAATTGGTTTAGAAGATCATCGGACTCATGTTGAGTTATCGAATTGTCGAATCAACAAGCTTTAGCTATTTGATCTAACAGATTCTTCTAGATTTAATTCCTAAATTTTATTTTTAAGCTGCAATCTTTGGGCTATATGACTGGCTTTTTACATTTATAGCAAACAATATCTTTTGCCTTTTGGAAAAGCTGGTTTTGGTGGATCGAATGTTTCTTAGAAAAATGCTTATTGGGTTTGTAAGGAAGATTGGGCCGATACTTTCTAAACTTAGTTTTGGATGACCTCTTCCTATGGGTCTGATGACAATTAGGAAGACCAAATTGTTCACAAAAGATCCCAAGTCTCTTTGTTGTTGGGCCCTATCCTTAGCTAATTGTCTAAGGATTTTATCTTGTCTACAAATTTTTAAAGCAACTTGTTGTATTTGACTGGTTAGTTGACTATAAGTAATTTGTTCGTAAGGAACCACGCCATTGTATTGGACTCGTAGTTCATCACGAACCATGTCACGCAAAGATTTTGGAAGACCATCTAAAAACTTTTCTTTCCAATAGGCCTGATTACCATCAGGCCTAGAATAAATTCTAGTAAAAAATGTGTCTTTGTACCATCTAAAATCATATAGTTTTTTACATTTCAAATTATTTAGGAGCTCAGATGATCTATCTCTAAAGATCCCTGGGTCTCCAACAAAAGTTTTGCAATTGTAAAGAAGAGTAAAAACGACATCGAAATAGTTTGACCATTGACCAAAATGGGTTCACCATCTTCATCTATTTTAACGAATTTAAAATTTTTCTTTATCTACGGTTGATAGGTGTTCATCCCACCATCTTTTAATTGACTGTAAAACTAGCAATTAAAACATAAGTTGCTAATTAGTCGGACAATTATGAGTTGTTCGGTATGCCGTAGCAACCATAGTCATTTGTTGTAGTATTGTTAAAATGTTGTATTCAGATTGACCATCAATACACCATTCATAAATACCATTTGCAGTATAATTATTTTGGAAAACATTTGGTCTTTCTTCTAAAGCTAAATCTGGATAAGTAGCCCTAGGGTAATAAAGTTTTTGTGAATTTTTCCAGGTGGAAATAGACTTCTCTTTACTATAGCTATGGGGTCTAAAACTTCTGAGTTTGGCAACTTCAGGGTCGGAGGACTCATCTTTATCAGTGTCTTTATTTAAGACCAGATGATTAGTTAGCAGTAGAAATTTGGATCATTTGAGCTGGATGGTTGAGCAGAAACGGAAGATGACCCCATTTCCATTTTTTGCTTGGGCTTAGGAGTCTGAAATGACTCTTCTATTTTTGCTAATCTTTTCTCAAATTCAGACAAAGGCTTTTCTTGAATAGGTTTGGTTAATTGACTAGGAATTTCATATGGCTTAAATAAAGGAATATTTGGAAAAGAAGTGGGTGAAGGAACCGTAGAAATCTGTAAATTCGAAAGAGGAGGAACATTAAAATATTGAGTAGTAGTTTTATTATTTGTAATTAAATATTCTCCAATAGTCTGTAAATACTTATTAGTATAATTGTTTTTGTTCAAAAATACTTTGTATGTCTTTACCAGTTAATGGTTCTGTTTTGATCTATAAGCACTTTCTATAAATATATATATATATATACGTATTCCTCTTTTTAATCATATATTATAATCAACTTTTCCACGCTAAATGTTGTTTTCATCTAGTCTTTCTCACTCTCTCAAATAGCTCATTTCTCTTCCTTTCTCTTTCAAACAACTACTTTATTCTTTAGTTGTTTGTAACTACAAATTTCTCTTTGAAAATGATAGTTATTTTTACTTTTTAATCTCTTTTTCCCTCCCCCCTATCTCTCACTCTCTATCATGTTCCCTTTAGTGACTAGTTTCTTCTCGAATACTATCTGTCTGATTCTTCTTAATGAATTTACTAGTGGCTCTACAAAAAATAATTGATAAAATGATTTTTTTTAGACAGAATTTACATAGAAAGAAAAACTAGCCAAGATAGATACAGAGCGGGGGTAGAATACTAGCCATTGGGAATAGCGACACAAAGAAATGGAAAAGAAACTAGCCATTAAGAAGAATAAGACAAATAGTATTCGAGAAGAAACTAGTCACTAAAGGGAACATGATAGAGAGTGAGAGATAGGGGAGAGGGAAAAAGAGATAAAATGTATATATTTTTGTGTCACTATTCCCAATGGCTAGTATTCTACCCCCGCTTTGTATCTATTCTTGGCTAGTTTTTCTTTCTATGTGAATTCTGTCTAAAAAAATTCGTTTTTTCAATTATTTTTTGGAGAGCCACTAGTAAATATTGTCTCCCTTGGGAGTGTAGGCTTCTCTCTACTGAAGAGAGAGAAATAGGATGCCCTTTATGGAGGCGAGTCGCTTGAAAGTCAATTTGGTCATTTATTAGTTTAAAACATCTCTGATTAATGCTAAAATACAATACTCTATTAATTAACCAATGATTGAAGTCCGGAAAGTGTGATTTGTTAGCTTAATTAGTGGTTCTCAGATATGATCCTAGGATTCAGTTAGGATTTTCTCTTGTGTACTGGTTGAGCACTTGAAAGCTCAATCGTAGAAATACAAACTAACCAAGTGTCTCATAAGTGCTTGTAGTTTTTCCCACTCAAATCTCTGCATTTCCTTTCAGGCCAATGGATCTCTGGTGCAAGGCTTAGGAGATGGACAGTGGTAGTTTTGCATATTCGGAGAAGAAAGTTACGAGTCTCCTTTAGAAACTGCAGCTATCAATGGAGGACGCTAGGGGCGTGGATATGGAAGAGGAGGACATAAGAGCCAGCAAAGAGGAATGTCAAAGGAGTTTGGTGGGGAAGATCTTTGGGGAAAAGAAAGCAAATTTCACCAGACTAAAAAACACACTACAAGCAATTTGGCCTACTAAGGAGCCATTCATAATTAGAGAGCTAGGACCGAACCTTTTTCAATTTGTATTCAGAAATCAAGAAGACAAAAGCAAGGTGCTGCAAGGTAAGGGATGGACCTTTGATAGCTAATGCACCATCCTAAAAGAGTGGGCTAAGGGCTTACAAATTTAGGACCTTGACTTCAGGTTGGTGGACATCTGGGTGCAAATATGGAATCTCCCAACTCATTGGATAACAAAGGAGACCGGCTTTAGAATAGGCCAACTTTTCCCTAAGATTCATGATGCTATTATACCTAAAAATGGCACCAAAAGTGAGGGACATATGAAGATCTTAGTTGCAGTGGATTTTACAAAGCCACTTTTCAGAGGGACAAGAGTCAGACTTATTAACAAGTCACACTAGGTGGATTTCAAATTTGAGCAGCTGGCGGCCTTTTGTTGCCACTATGGTAGGGTGGGACATTTAGAAAAAGTTTGCAAAGCAAGAAGAGAGAACTATAGGAAAACTGAGTTGACTGAGGGGCAATTTGGTGGTTGGCTTAGAGCTAAAGGAGGCAAACTAGGAAATAGAGAGAAAAAGAAAGAGGTGGAAGTTGATAGAAGATTTCTAAAAACCAAAAAAGATCATAGGGGAAAAGAAGCACCAAAAAGTGGTGGGGTAACAAGGGAAACCTATATTCATGATCTGGACTCTGAGGAAACCAATCCTACCAGAGAGAGGAAAGAATATAAGGGGTAAAGAGTGCTCAAATATGAATAGTAGTAAAGCCAATGATTTTTAGCTTAGAGGGAGAAGTACTGGTAGGGGAGGGTTACTCAAAAGAAGAGGAGATAGCAAGCTATCAGAGTAGGGGAGGAAAACTGGAGACAGGAAAACACAAGTATTTGTTGAGACCAATGGATACTGAAAAAAGTCAAGATGATGGAAGAGGTGAACAAGGCATTATAGAGTAAGGCCTAGTGAATGTTCCAATAAGCTGTGTGGGGATGGAAATACACACAATGAAATTAGATAGCAAAAGATACAGACAATGAAATTAGATAGCAAAAGCAAGTGGCCTGGTACTAAGTTTAGGCTCTAGTAAGAAATAGAGAAAAGTAGGAATTGGAATGGTGGCAGAGAATGACATGATGGAGCTATAGCCAAGGAGTTTAAAAGCCAATGGAGAGAAAAGGAAATGGAAGTTGCTAGATGAAAATTCTGAATATGAGGAAGAATTGGAATTGGCTAGAAAGAAGAAAAAACTAGAAAATAGCAGAACTGAAACAAATGAAGAGGTGGAAGGAACCAGCCCTGAGTGCTTTCAACACATGAGAGTTTGTGTGTGGAATTGTAGAGGTTTGGAAGGACCCTCTACAATTTCCCTACTGAGAGAGATTTTAAGATCCCACCACCTAAATTAGTGTTCATTTCCGAGACAAATTAAAAAAAAAGAGCATTTGTAGAAACTATATGCAAGAAACTAAAGTACCAAAATAGATGGAAAACAATAGAACCTATGGGGACCAGAAGAAGGCTACTCGTGTGCTAGTCTGAAGAAGTGAAGGTGATGAACATCTTGTCTAATAGCTTTAGTATACAAATGGAATGTCATTTGAAGGGTGAGCCTCAAAAATGGTGAGTTGTATTTGTGTATGGGAGCATGGATGCAAGAATAAGGGAGGAACAATGGGCTTATTTGGAAAGGGAAAGAGAAAAATAGAGGGACTGTTGATTCATAGGAGGGGACTTCAATAACCTAATAAACCAAGAAGAGAAGAAAGGTGGAAAGAAAATACCTAAATCCAATTTTGGGTCATTCAAGCAATTCATAAGAAAGATGGAGATAGGAGAGATAGAATGTGTAAGTAAACCTTACACATGGGCCAACAATAGGGAGGAAGAAGGGTATGTGGAAAAAAGATTGGACTGATTCTTTGGAGCCCCCAATTGGCTTCTCAAGTTCAGCAGAGCGTCTTCTATTTGGAGAAATAGTTCTCAGATCATTCATTTCTTATCATGGACACATAACCAAAGAGCCATAAAAGAAGGAGCCGATTCATATTTGACAAGAGATTGATCAAGAATGAGGGGGTAAATAGTCTTATAGAGGAAGCATGGGGTAGAAAGCAACAAGGAACTCTCTTGTATCAAATTTGCTCTAAGATTAGGCAATGCCGATTGGAGTTAAAGAGTTGGAGCTAATTTCATACTATAGATCTATTAGCCTTTGTAATGTGTTGTACAATATTATTTCTAAAATTGTGGCTGAGAGACTTAAGAATTACCTCCATAAGTGCATTAGCCCTAATTAATCAGCTTTAACCCCAAGGAGACAAATTATTGACAATGTAGTTATAGCACATGAATACATACAAACTTTAAGCTCAATGAAAAAGGGAAAAAGAGGATTCATGGCCATTAAAATTGATATGGCTAAAGCCTATGCTAGAGTGGAGTGGAACTTTTTAGAAAAAAATGCTAAAGAAAATGGGATTTGCTAAGCTTTTCATTTAGTGGATAATGCTTTGTGTAAGCTCTCCTACAATGTCCATCACTATAAATGGAGAAAAATATGGATTCACCTCAAGAGGACTTAGACAAGAAGACCCCATTTCACCTTATCTTTTCTTGATCATCCCAGAAGCATTATCAAATATGATCAAACAAGAGACATTGAGAGAGGGGGGGGGTGCAAAGGGATGGGGTTAGCACGAATGGTCCAACAATTACTCATTTATTTTTTACTGATGATTGTTTTCTTTTTTGTGAAGCAAACATGGAATAGGTTGAGAAGATAAAGGTAAGGCTGGATAAATATAGTCAAATCTCAAGGCAGATGGTTAATTTGGACAAATCCTTAGTTTTCTTCAGTAGCAACATCCCAACTGAACAAAATGAAGCTATCTCTTGGGTTCTAGCTGATGTGAAGGAACAAGGAAATGCAAGATACCTTGGTTTGCCAATATACATAGAAAGATCAAAAAAGGAAGTTTTCACCTATGTGGTGGAAAGAGTGCAAAGATGGAAAACAAGATTCTTGAGCTTAGCATAGAACGAGGTACTCATAAAAGTTGTGATTAATGACTTACTGGCATTCATTATGGGCTGTTTTAAACTACCAGTGATAGTATACAAAGAGATTAGCAAAATTACAGCCAAGTTTTGGTGGGGAGAAAAGGAAAAAGGCAAACCAAATATTCATTGGAAAGTTTGAAAGGACTTAGCTAGACCAAAAGGAGGGTTAGGGTTCTAAGACATTCAATTATTTAATGATGCATTGCTGGCTAAACAAGTATGGAGGCTAATCACTAACCCAAAAACCTTAGTGAGCAAAGTCTTAAAAGCGAAGTACTTTCCAACAAGGGAAATGTTACAAAATGAATACAAAGAAAATGCTTCATGGTTATGGAAGTGTTGGATGGAAGCCAAGTACATATTGCAAAAGTGAGCTTGATTTAAAGTTGGAAATGGCAAATCAATTAGAAAATAGGAATCGGCATGAATCTCAGGAAGTGAGAGCTTCAAACCAACATAAAGTAATCCCAACAAGGACTATACGCATGGGTGAGTGAACTGCTGTTACAGGACTGGAGAGGGTGGAATAAGCAGTTAATCCAAAAGACCTTCAACAACCAAGAAGCAAAAGCCATCATGAATCTACCATTCGGATAGGAGGACAGTAGAGACAGGATAATGTGGCACTACAGCAAACAAGGAAGTTACACTCTAAGCTCTGCCTACCACTAACTGAAGAAAGAGCAAGAAAAACTATATAGTAAAAGCAGCTCTTCTAGTCAAAAGCTAGACAAGACGTGGAGGGGAAGCTAGAAAATGAATATCAAGGGAAAACTCAAGCACTTTATATGGAGATGTTGTCATGGAATATTTCCTACGAAGAGGAATACAGGAGGACATAATCTATAGTATGTGTGAGGAAATAGAAGAAACTTTAGAACATGTATTCTTCCAATGCCTGAGAACTAAGCTTGTGTGGAAATTAGCTCCAGTCACCTGGACTGGCCTAAGATAGCACAAGACATCCTTCAAGGAGTGGTGGCAAAATATTTCTTGCAAGAAAAAAGATTATATATGGTAGAAGATAACACAACTTATAGTGCACATCCTTTGGATGATGTGGAAATCGAGGAACCTGTGGATTTTCAAAAGAGAGTGGAAAGAAGATAAGAAAATAGTGGACGTGGCTATGGCGGAGTGGCTAGAATTTCAGGAGGTGAGCAATTTTGGGGGAGAGAGAGGGAGCTAAAAGCTAAGGTAGGGAGGCTTGAAGTTAGGAAGCAACATGAAGTCTTTAGTGGCTACAAAACTCACCAAGACACGGCTGATTGTTAGGGACACAAGGGTAAAGTACACTCCAACAAGGGAGAATTCAACTATAGATTGTAGTAGTAAACATAACCAAGTAAGACACAAATAAGTTATGAGTACAACTATAATCTGTAGAAGATTTTTTTGTGGGACAATAAGGAGTTGTTCTGGAATGCATGAGTTCGTAAAAAGTTGTATAGGAGTAAGTGGATTGGAAAAACATACTTCAGCCTTAGCCATAATGCAAGAGTTAAGGAAAATTAGCCATTTGGCTTTTGATGTAAATTTCGCCGTTTTGAGAAGTAAATACCACTAACATTATTTTGGAAAAATAAGAATTAGTTGTAGAGCTTTGTGAAGACACATTTAATTGATATTCTTTTAACACAAAATTAAAGGAGAAGAAACCAAATTCATTCACAAAAATGGTCACAATTTTTAAAAATGAATTCATAATTTTTATTGCTGTTAAATTAAAAGTAAGCAATTATCCGGCTGGTAAGGTCAAACGTTAGAAATAAACAAACTAGTGAGATCAAACTTTAGTAGCAATTTATTAATTAGCCTCGACAGCATGTTAAATTTTAGCAAGTGATAATATCAAATTCTGTCAACATATCTAACAAAAGGTAAAAAAAAATCTCGTTCTTAAAAAAGGGTACCTACACTATAACAATTAAGTAACAGTGTACGATACTATTGATATAGCTAGGAAATTAATTGGGGGAGGGGATATCCCATTCTTTACTTTTTGGAATCACCCTCACGATTATAATTAATTTGCTCTAATGGGATCAAATCTCTGACCTTTAAATGGGCCATCTGCTCTAGATTCATTTTTAAATCGTCCTTTTATGTAGTAGAAATTTAAAATTATTCTTTTTTACAAAAGAAAAGAATTAACATATTTTGCCAAATTGTTGAATCAACCTACGGTTAGGAAAAACAAATTTAATTCAAAATTTTAATCTAACCCATCAATTATTTCAGCCCGTTAGTTGGGTCAGATGAGATGAGAGTTAAATAAGTCATAAGTTGAATAATGACCCTAATTTTATGAATTAAATTAAGTTGAACCAAATTCAAATATGATATATGAATCAAAATTATTAATTTAAAAAAAAAAATTAGCTGCAAAATAGCAATCACTACCAACTAGCGGACCATCGATTGATGACGTCCGATGGTTGACAGCAATGATCAATTACCAATCAACCATTTATTTTATTTTTTTAAAATTAATAATTTTAATGAATAGATTAAATTGAATTGATCTATGACTTAATCCAAATATAACCCACCACAAATATGACCCATCATTATATAAGATGGGTTGGACCATAATTTGTAAAATTACAATTCATGAATAACTAAATTCATTAGTAATCTAATTTATGAGTAAATCAATATATTTATTTATCACACCTAAGTCTTATCAATTGTCACATATCATGGTTTTAAATGGGTTTACCAACGATTCATGAAGTAATACATACTTTAGATATTACTTTAACCAAAAATGTGCTGTGCATCACAATGAACATATAGCAAAGATATAAAAACAATACTTTTAGAAAAAACATAAAGTTTGAGGCCAAATTGATGCACTAAATCAAACACAGAAAGGAAGATTATAATTTATTAAAAAAAAACGTTATTCTCGTTAAATAAAAACTAAATATACAAAGAAAAAACAAAGTGCGCTATGATGTGGGCACTTAGTTTTTTAAAGCTGACATCACAAATTGAATAAATAGCCATAGCCACTGATTATATTGACTCAACAATTATATGGTTATATTGACTCAACATTTGGTAATTTTTCTTTTCCTAATTTTGCGGATGCGTTTTTATAATTTTGAATTTTAAATTTTAGATATAAATATATCTTTTCTCTTATAATAAAGTTGAGTGTGTATACCAAATAAAAAATTATTCTATTTTTTTGAGCTTTAACTAATTTAAGCATTCGAGACTTATCCCCAAAATTAATTTTGAGATTTGTTTAACAAGAGAGCGTCTCCAACCATATTGGATCAAACTTCTATTTTGAAGTAGATAGCAAATCTCAACTTCGTCCCTTTTTTATTTTATTTTTTTTTTTTTGAATTGAAAAGGAAGCTTCAGTCCGTTAATATTTAATAAACACTCAATGTCAATTTTGGATTTTCACTCTCCAATTGCATTTCGCAATTCGCATGGGACCTATTTTTGAGCAAGAGAAGGCTTCTAACGGACGTTTATGGATTCCATGTGACCTGCCCCTAATATTTTGGAAGACCCACATTTACGACAACCGCAGCCGAAGACAAAATCGAATATAGTTAAATATAGTTCTTTTGAATACACTATTCTCTCCCAAACTTACTGTAACTAGGGGCGAAAAAATGGTTACATCAATGCGATTATGCGATTTTTTTATTGTACATTTTTTCTTTTAGGTTGTAATATGTCCTAATTAATTAGGGTCTCTAGCCTTATTAATTAGGTGTTAGTACTTCCGTACGGAAGTTTTTGTATATTAGTTTGGGAAGAGGGTCAAGCAAGACACCAAGCAACGTCAAGACTGGCATGGGTGAGAGTTAGATCCTAGCAACGGTGGTCTATGTCTACATTCAGTTTTTTGTATTGTATGCGGATTGCGTTGTGAAAGTAGAGGTCGACAAGTTAAGTGTTTGTATTTCTTAACTTTTTAGTTAGGAACTTGCCTTACCCGATATCTAGGGTAATAAAGAGTTCACGCTCGGTGGACTATTTTGTTTGACATGTTGTCAGTTAGTCTTAGCCAAATTTTGAGTTAAAGAAAGCCCACTTTTGAGACATTGGATGTAACCATTAACTTTCACAAAGTTAATACAATTCTCGACTTTCAAATTTTACAAAAAAAAAAAAGAAGAAAAGAATACACTATTCTCATTCCAGTAGCATTTTTGTGAAATGAATCACTGATTATCATACGCGTAATCAAAGAGGTACGATTAGACATCACCACGCTTTTAGAACGGTTGGTTATGGTTCTAAAATCACTGATTCTTGATTTCTTTAAAAGTATAATCAAAAGGTGTCAGTTCTTTTTCGATTCCAAAATCTCCGGTTTATAGTTTGGTTTTGGTTTTGTTCCAATTTCGATTTGGTTCCAATTTTGTTCAAGTTTTGATTTGGTTCCGATTTGATTTTGATTTTATTTATGGTTTCACTCTCAATTTAAAAAAATAATTTAAATTTAAAAGTTATAAAAATATATAACTTAGACTTAAATATATATATATATATATATATATATATATATAATTTACACATATAATTAAAAATGAAAAAGAGAAAATTGTATATTTATTTATACTTTTAAAGTTGTAAATTTTATGATAAAAAGAATATAAATTAGATTTAAAAGTTATCAATAAAATATAACTTAGATTTAGTAAAAAAATATAACTTGCACTTACAATTAAATATTAAAGTGAAAAAGAGTGCATTTAACCTATCTGTTAAAGATTGTAATTTGTTTCTTAAAAAACATAATTTAAACTTAAAAGTCGTAAAAATATATATATAATTTAGATTTAGAAAAAAAATACAATTAGTATTTAAAATTGAAAATTAAAGTGAGAAAATAATATAGTTTATTTATATTTATATTTAATTTTTTAAAAAAACTTATATAGTTTCAAACCTAAACCAAACCACCAAGTCCGGTTTCGGTTACGATTGTTGGAACCTTTTTCCACGATTCTTGTTCATGAACCGTAACCACCGGTTCGGTTTCGATTTGGTTTTGATTCTTCTAGGTAGGATTTACATAAGTAATATGAGTCTCTATTACTCCTTCTGTACTAAAAAAGGAGTTCAATTTGAAATTTTTTCTTTATCCAAATAAAAAAAAGGGTCTATTTTTGGAGTGAAATTCTTGTATTAACCTTATTAGTGATAATAATGTATAATTCAAATTTAAAAGTAAGGAATTAAGTATGTTGTGCCTTATAACTTAAAAAAAAAAAGTTATATCAAATCAAAAGTAAACTCTTTTTTTAAGGATAGATGGAGTATTTATAAACTTAATTTGGTCGTAAAATTGATACCAACTAATTTGGATATGATCAATATGTGGTAAAAAATACATCTAACCCAAAAATCCGACTTAGGTTGCCTATTATTTTAATCCATTAGGATTGGGTTAAATCAATTTAGCTATGACTCAGTTAAGTTCAATAATAATTCGTAATTAAGAAGTTAGATTAGATTAAACTCATTTGACCCATTGAGTTAAATCAATTTTTTTGAAAAAAGTTTAATAGGCTATCGGTTAACAATCTGACTGTCAGTTGTTGCCTGTTAAATGTTTTCAAACAAAAACTAATTTAACCCAACGAGTCAGATGAGTTTAACCCAATCTAACTTCGACCTAATCCAAGTGTGACTCACCATTAAATAAAGTGGTTAGGTTACTATTCAAACTACATTCGATATTTAACCAGATTTGCAGAATAATTCAACCTGTTTATTTGTCATTCTTAGGGATTAACTATACAATTTCCTGATGGGAAAATTTTAATTATTATTAATATTATTATTGTTGTTGTTGTTGTTATTATTGTTATTATTATTATTAATTGGTTAACTTTCTCACACAACTGTTATAAAACATGTGTAATAGAGATTATTTAATAAAATTATTGTTCTGAGCAAAAATTGATAGCTGATTTAGATACAGGTATCAGGTTAGGTGATCAGAGGAAGGATGAGGGAGAGCAACATCAAATGATGGAAAGGGATAGTCAATTTATTGTGGAAGGCAAAGGGAATGAAGGAGTTAACATGGAGATGCAAGGCAATGACAAAGGTTTTAAAGGGTCCACAAGCTTCCTCAGCAATTAGGAGCAGGGAGAAGGGGATGAAGGACATGTACAGCTGGACAAAAGGTCAATGGAAATTGAGCAAGGACTGGAATTACCAAACCAATGGCTTGGTGGTGATGTAGAGGACCTAGTTAACGTTCTTGTCCTCAATGAGCTTGGGCAAAGCTTTATAGAGGCATCATATCCATTCACTGAAAAGGAAGTCAATGAAAATAATATGCACATAAAGGGAGATGCAATCTGTAAATGGAAAAGGATTGGCAATAACAGTGGCAAGGATTCAATATAACAACAAGGGCTTGGCAATTTCAGATTATAGCAAGGGAAAAGAGGAAATAGAGCCTGTGAGAAGATGAAGAAAGTGCAAATGACAGAGACTGTGAAAAACAAAAAAAAGAGAAGGGCGTAAGGAGTTAAAATACTAGATGGAAAGATGGAGAGATGGAGGAAGCCAACCTAAAATGGCCCCTAATGGATCAATGAAAGTTTGGGTATGGAATTGCAAAGGTCTAGGAGGGCCCTTTACAATTTCTCAACTGAAGAAGACAATCAAACTCCACTGTCCAGAGATAGTATTTGTGTGTGAAACCAAAAAAAAAAAACAAAAGATGCCTTTTATACAAACTATTTGTACGAATCTAAGAAACTATACTAGATGGCAAATTGTGGAACCTATAGGGAAAAATGGAGGACTTTTAGCTTTTTGGAATGATAACATTACCATTAGTCAAGTGTTAAACACGACATCTGTTTTGAATTTCAATTCCAAAAAGAGGGGGAACAAGACAAAATATGGGCTATATTTGTGTATGCCAATACTGATGCGAAGACTAGAAGCCAACAGTGGGAGTATATTCAGCAAGTTAAATAGAAATGGGGATATGTCTGGTTTATGCGAGGGGATTTTAATGATATGGCTGCCAAGAATGAGAAAAGGGGAAGGGGGGGGGGAATAAGAACTGAAGCTAGTTTCGATGCATTTAGAGATTTCATGCAGAATATGGGCATAGCAAACCTATGCTATTTTGGCAAATCATTCACGTGGGCAAACAATAGGGAGCAAGAGAGATTTGTTGAATAACTAATTGATAGGTTCTTTGGGTCCTCAACATGGATGCTCAAATTTCCAAAGGCACTTGTCTAACATATAGAGGAATAGTCCTCAGATCACTGCCTTTAGACATTAAATATGTGTATTGAAGTACAAAAAAAGAATAGGAGTTCTATTTCGATAAGAAGTGGATCCAAGATAGGAGAGCAAAGGAAGTAATAAAGAAGGCATGGGGTATAGAACAATTTAGAATTTCAATGTACCAAGAGAGTTGTAGAATCAAAAACTACAAGAGGGAGCTTTGAACTGGAATAGAGGTAGATACGCTCATACTAACTGGAAGATAAAAGGAATAAAGGAACAAATGGAGTTGTTAAGTAAAGAAAGGGGTAAGAGGGATTGGAGGGAGTGAAAGAGGTTGAGTGGGGAACTTTAGAATGCATACAAGGATGAGGAGAAGTACTAGCAACAAAAATCTAGAGTCCAGTGGTTGAAAAGAGGGGGATAAGAATATTAAATTTTTTCATGCTTACACTGTCTAAAGAAGGCAAATGAACAACATTGCCAGATTGGAGAAGGAAACAGGAAACAGTTGTAAAACAAGAGAGGAAATCACTGACTTTTACAATAAGCTATTTACAACCTCATCTCCCCAGAATTGGTAGCAATGTTTGAGTAGAATTGAACAAATTATAACAAGTGTCATGAATTATGGACTAACCAAGCCTATAGAAGATTTAGAGACCGAAAAAGCACTTTTTACAATGAATCCCAATAAGGCTCCAAGGCCGAATGGTATGACTCCTCTTTTCTTTCAACATTAATGGCCTGTATGAAGGATTTTTTTGTGCATAAGAAATTGCTCAGAAATATGAATCTACTCTCATAACACTCATTCCAAAAATAAAAAGTCCCACCCAAATTTCTCATTATAGACCCATAAGTTTATGCAATGTTGTCTACAAAATTATTTCCCAAATTTTGGCAGAAAGAATGAAAAGTTGTCTTTAGTTTTGCATTCATGAGAGTCAAGCTACATTCATTTCAGGAAGGCAGATATTATATAATGTTATTATTGTTTATTAGTGTGTACACTACATCAATAGTCTTAAGGGAGCCAAAGAGGGATTTATGGCTTTAAAGATAGACATGGCTAAGGCATATGATAGGGTTGAGAAGGGTTTTTTGGCTCAGGTTTTACAAAAAATGGGCTTTGCAAAAAGTTTAATAAACTGGATTGTTAGATGTATTAGCTTCTCTTTCTTTTCTTTTAATGTAAATGGTGAAGTGTGTGTATATGTACTGCTAACAAGGGGTATTAGGCAAAGAGATCTTATCTTCCCATACCTCTTCTTTATTGTATCCAAGGCTTTCTCAACCCTAATTAGAGTAGTTAAAGAGGGAGACTATAGAGGGATGAGGCTGTGTAGGAAAGGGCCAATGCTAACACATCTTCTTTTTACAAATAACTCTTTACTTTTCTATGAAGCAACTATAGAACAAGCTCAGCAAATCCGAACTTTAATTGCAACATATTGTGGAGCTTCAGGGCAATTAGTTAACCTCGAGAAATCTTTTGTCTTGTTCAGTAGGAATGTAGTAAAAGGTTGCAAAGCAGACATTACTCAAGTCTTAGATAGAGTCAAAGAGGAAAAAAGTGCAAGATATTTGGGGTTACTTTTGACCATTGGCAAATCAAAAAAAGAGGTATTTGTATGTCCTGGAAACTGCTAAAAGAAAGATTGGAAATTGGAAAACTAAGTTCTTGAGCCAGGCAGGGAATGAAGTTCTCATAAAAGCTGTCCTAAATTCATTTCCAATATATGTTATGTCCTATTTCAAATTTCCAGTTGGTATTTGTAAAGCACTGAGCCCAGATGTTGCAAATTTTGGTGGGGAGTTAATGAAAGTCAAAACTCCAAAATTCACTGGCAAGCATGGTTCAAAATAGCAGTTCCAAAGGAGTTGGGTAGGATTGGATTTTAGAATATTCAACCGTTTAATGATGCCTTACTAGCCAAACAATTATGGAGACTGCTTACAAATCCAACTCT
The DNA here is from genome assembly GCA_020080225.1 of Gynochthodes officinalis. Classification (NCBI taxonomy): domain Eukaryota; kingdom Viridiplantae; phylum Streptophyta; class Magnoliopsida; order Gentianales; family Rubiaceae; genus Gynochthodes; species Gynochthodes officinalis. The sequence goes on from CM034616.1 coordinate 42,142,780, forward strand.
ACTGATGAGTCGAGTCTTGAAGGCAAAGTACTTTTCACAAAGTGGGCTACTAAAGGCAGAAATAAAACAGAATATATCCTAGCTTTGGAGGTGTTGGATGGGAGCCAAATACATTCTTGAGCTGGGGTTGAGGTATCAAATAAGCGATGGCAAATCAGTTAGAGTGTGGTAATCTTCATGGCAACTAATGACTGCAGATAGCAAGCAGTGGGATCAATCTTTGATTAGGGACCTGTTTCTCTCATAAGATTCTACAAAAATCTTTACAATCTCGATAAGTCAAATAGGAAGAAGATATATAATAATATGGCAACATGATAGTAAAGGTCAGTACACAGTGAAATTAGCCTATAAGTATGCTATGGAGAGACAAAGGCAAGAATGAAGCCTAGCTAAAAGTAATGGTGGGAGTGTTGAACAGAAGTTGATGTGGTAGGTAACCTGGAAACTTCAAATTAAAGGAAAACTGAAGCACTTTTTGTGAAGATCCTGCCAAGGACCACAAAAATGGAGCTGAGAAAAAAAGGTATTATGACTGATCCAATGTGTTGTCTATGTGGGGAGAATGAAGAAACCATGGAACACATTTTTTTTGCTTGTGAAAGGGCAAAAATTATATGGAGATTATCCCATGTGAATTGGGATAGGTTGCAAGCACATTGTGACTGCTTTCAACAGTGGTGGGGAAAAGTTTGCAGGGTGAGAAAGGATAGAATAATTCAGGACCATATATAGCTTTCCATCTACATCCTATAGATGTTGTGGAAGACTAGGAGCTTATGAATTTTCCAGGAGGTGAGGAAAACAAAAAAGGAGGTGGTGGAGATGGCACTTATGGAATGGTTGGAATTTTCTGAGATTATAGCATCGGATCGTACTGTAACTAAAAGACAATTTAGCCAACAACACAAGGAAGTCCAACAACCTAGGGAAGTCCAACCATATTGCAGCAATACTCTAGGCCAAAATAGAATTTTTGTCAGTACAGCAAGGAAGTATAAGTTCAGTTCCAATTTTGGAGGATGGACAGTGGATCAACAAGGAAGAAAAAAGAAGGCGTGGGCTATAGTTAGGAATCAGAGTTTAAATCCAGTAGCTACTACTTTGCATGCAGTCAGATATGCACAGTTAGAGGCCAAAAAACTAGGATGGCAAAACGTACAAATTGCGATTGATGTCCAAGATATAGTGCATAAGTTAAGTCCAAATTTTATTTTTTTTTGAAGTTAGTCTTGCCACTATAACCGATAACATCAATTTGTGTGCAGTTGTTTTGAACATATTAGTTTTGTCTTTGTCAAAAAAAGAGAATAATATAGCTTCTCATAGGCTAGCAAAAGTAGCCTTAGACACTTCTAATAGTTTTGTATTATTATCGCATTTTCCTTCGTGGTTAAGGTAGAACACCAAGGAGAGTAATTACCCTAATTTTGGCTAAGTTATGTATAGTTTCCAATTGCAATGAAAAGATTAACGTTATAGTTAAACCAAAAAAAAAAAAAGAGACAACAGGAAAAAAAAAAACTAACTCAATTCGTCAAATTGTTGAATTAGACCCAGTTTTTGAATTTTTTTTTTTCCTGAAACGATAGAAATTTTATATAACTATGAAAATGTACAAGATTTAGTTAAAAATAGGCTAATTGATCTTCATGATTTTATAGCTTATACCTTAACCATGACGGAAAGTGTACTACTGACAAGAAAAATAACAAAGATTGCACAAAATATTGATATGGCTAGCGCACATTAACCAGTACATCAATAGTAATCTAGACGCCTATACATCCTAATTGATTGGCCTCGACCGGTGAATCACAAAAAGTTATGCAAATGAAATACTACTGAACGAAAACCCAGTTCACGAGCCTCGTCCCTAAAGTCTGCTATATGCTTTTTATGACACTACCACATACATTGAATACTCCTACAACAAAACTAGTAACAAAACACCTCTAACGTGGAGGAGAAAAACCCTAATAAATAGAAAAAAAAATGGAAGAAGTGTGAATTGCACAATAATGCAATTCCTTAATTCTTCCAAAAAAAAAATTGTTCACCAAAATTACATCATAATCAATCGCCCACAATGATGGACGATTTGGTTGGACTTTGGCAATGTTCCAAAATCGCACCGTGAGTATTCTTTTTTTTTCCCAAAATGATAGTTATTTCATTTAATGAATAATTATTTTACAAGTGTTAGCCACAAAAGGCTAAATGCTCTCCTTGGACTCACATAATAGCCCAAGAGGAAAATGTGATGGCAGTTAAAACTGTTATCCCATTTGACTTGTATACTAACATTACTAGGACTAACAGCCTTTCAACCTAACTATACAAAGAAAAGACCTAGCAAACTCGAAAAGATTGTGGCGATATTAATGTTTCCAGATATAATGTAAAGACAACTTCAATGAGTTAACTAAACTTTCAAGTTATATCCAAAACCTTAATTGTAATCTAGGGTGGTTAAAAAATTCAAAAGATAGTTCCTAAAGTTATACCAAAAGTAGATATTACAACTTATGAACCAAAAATAAAACTACATCAAGCTATCCAAATTCGTCCTTCAAGCCGTCCATTTTTTTTTTTTTTCCCGAAACGATAGTAGATTAATAGAGTGGTACAAAGGCCAATGTAAATGCCACGAGGTTTAGTAGTGTAGTGTATAGCGAAAAACGTGTATAACCCACAAAAAGGAAAACAAAAGGGGGCAAAAAACGAGGAGGCAAGAGAAAAAGCAAAAAAAAGTAAAACCTAAAAGCTAAAGCTAAAGCAAGCACGGGGCGGGAAGACAACCCGCGACTAAGATACGCATGGTTTGAACCGCCACAGCAGGAATAAGCGAGACGATCATTATTTCTTCTGCGAAATATAGTGCAAAAAAAAAAAAAAAAAAAACCTAATTTTTTCCACCTAGCCTCTCGCGCCCCTAAACCAAACCATCCAACCATCCCCTTCAATGTAACCCACAACAACATAACACAAAAGCAAAGCAGCAAAACAAACAAAGCAACAATGCCCCTTAGTTCCATTCATCCAAACCCCACCAAAATGACCAAGAAACAAATCCAGACCTTTGATTCAATGTTTGCACTCCGGATGGTTTTTAGAGAGAGCAGGAAGATAGAAATAGTTTTTCTTTCTTCTTTTCTTTTTTTTTTTTTTTTTTTTTTTTTTTGTTTTTGTTGTTGTTTTTTTTTTTTTTTTTTTTTTTTTTTTTTTCTAGAGAAAACAGAAAAAAAGAAAGCATTCCTCTCGGGAGAATGGGAAAATGAAGAAAATACACTGCGGGTTGATGGCTATGTTGGTTCTTGGGGTTGGTGGATTATCAACTGACCCTTTTTATGGGATCTTCAGTCAGGACCAAGCTTCAAGCACTGACTTCAAAAAGCAGCAACAGTGGCAGTTCCTCAACGACAGATACTTTGATCTTCAAGCCGTCCATTGAGTATTCAGCTTTTGAATGTTGACATCACAAATTGAATAAATAGCCGTGGTCAATGATTATATTGGCTCAAGAATTGCATGGCTAATATTTAATAAACAATCGACATCGATTTTGGATTTTCACTGTCTAATTGCATTTCGCATGGGACCTATATTAAATGTGCCGTTTGACCTGCCCTTTGTTTTACTTTGAACTAGAGAAGGCGTCTGACGAACGTTTCTGGATTCCATGTGACCCGCCCCTAGCTAATATTTCACAATTTTGGGAGAGCCACCGAACAATAATCTGACTGTTAGAGGAATTATTGAACCCAATGGATCACATGGGTGTAATTCAATCTAACGCTAGCTCAATTCAAATGTTACCCGCTATTAAATAAGTTGAGTTAAATTATAACCCGTCAAACAACGTTTAATATTCGCGGAATGATCTAATTTGTTCATTTGCCATCTTTAATGATTAAATATAAAATTTCTATATTAAAAAATTATTATATATTATTATTATTATTATTATTAATTGGTTAACTTTCTCGAATCAAAGTCATAAAACCTGTGTTAAATATAGAGAATTGTCTGTTTCACTATTATAAATCAATTGTGCCGTATCTTTTCAAAATAACAAACTTTCGAAAAGATAGAAATACCATCAATATGTAATCATGAAACGAAGGATGTTGTCTTTGTACTACAAAGCTCAAAACAAGACCATATGCATATGCCCACAATTATTTTAGATATCAAATGTCAAAAAAAATTATTTTATTAACTTTTTTTTTAACTCATTATGATATTCAAAAGTGATAAAAGTTAACGTTCGTATAATCAATGTTTTGCAAATTAAAAGGGAAAGAGAAATCCTTTCCGATTAGGATAACAATCTAGCAACAAATGGCATTTTAAAAAAGAACAATAATACTTTTAATAATTTTCTAATATACAGTCATATAGTGACTTATATGACATGTTACAAATAACAAAATTTTCTATTATTATTTAACATCTTTTAAGGAGTGTGATAAATAATTTTAATTTTTTCAATATTTCATATGAATCACTATGACTTTTGATTGTGAAAAATTACTAAAAATATCATTACCCTCTTAAAAATATAATGTTACACACTAGCATATAGTAAGCATTTGGAGGAGAGTTTGGTTAGGTGATAAATGAAAAAGATTGTAATTAAAAAGTTTTCAAGACATCTAGTTACCCAAAAAAAAAATTAAATGGCTTTTAAATTGCTTCTAGGGACTTCCTAATTTCATTCATTCATTCTTTCTTTTATTTGTTTTATTTTTGAAAATGGATCAATTTAAAATTATTCTAGGCATAATGCATTTTGATTTTCCTAGATTTAGAGACACGGGAGGAGTCAAATGTGCACTGCCGGCTGAGCAACAGTAGTTAATGATATATTATCAAATCCCACGTGGCTTCAATTATTGATAGTCAACTCCCTTCTGCCTGCCTCCAGCGTGAAAACTTCATTCTTCAAGCTGGCATACGGTATTTCTTTCCTCTTCCTCCCTTTCCGGTATTTTTCTTAATCCCCCGTCTTCCCGTTCACAAGGAACCATGAATATTTTGCTATAAATTAATGTCTAGTTTTCGTAATCTATACCATTCCCACTCTGAATTCAAATCCTGCTGTCCCTTTTGGGTGTTGTTCTTAATCCGCCATCTTCCCTTCACAAGCAACCATGAATATTTTGCTATAAATTAATGTCTAGTTTTTCGTAATCTATACCATTCCCACTCTGAACTCAAATCCTGCTGTTTTTATGAGATCCAGAGAGTTCATCCATGGAAATGTCTGTACATTGCTTTCTTCTCATCATCTTCACCGCATTTGTATTGTATTCGGGTTCCTGTCATGGCGAAATCCATGGAAGTTATGAAACTGGCAATGCCGAGTTCTCCACGGAAGTAAGAAGATCAAGTTCAGAAGGATATGTTGTGAATGTTGACGATTTTGGAGCCAAAGCAGATAAAAGAACAGATGATTCTCAGGTACACATCATTTTATTGGAAAAGATAGAAACAATTAGTAAAATAATAATAAGTGTAAAGAAAGTTTTGGATGCCTCAATTAAACATTTAATTGATCATATTATGTCATTCAATTTATATTACTTTCCTTCTTAGCAAAATATTTAGATTAATTTGATGTTATAAAATGTTTAAGCCCTGCATTCTTGCATGCTTGTTTCGGTAAATTTGCTTTAACAGTTAGACACTAGTGAGGTTTTAGAGTGCTTATTAAGCTGGTAGGTCTAAATTAAGTTGTTTCATTAATGGAATATAATTGGTATACAATAAGAGGAATAGAGGATCCCAAATTAGAAAAAAAAACTAGTACATAAACAAAAGCATATATATTAATAATAATATCAATTTTTTGTTTGTTTACAAAATTAGTAAGTTTATAACTTATTCATAGTTAATTTGGTAAAGCAAAAATAATTACATAGTAGAATATAGATATTTTTAATTTTGACTAAGTTATCACAATGTAAGCAAATAAATGCCAGTCAGTCACTGGATAGTAGTGATAGCCGCGATCTGGTGGTCATTATTGCCAGCCAACTCAGTAGAGGTCCATGTTTGGATTGATATTTATTTGTAAAAGTTAATTCATTTATTCAAATAAAAATAAAATATTTAAATATTTTTCCTTGATCTTCAAAATTTCAAAGTAGTAACCATAATTATACCACTCATATAATTCTTTTAAACATAAATTTGAGAAGTTAATGATTTTTTTCCTGTCCCAAACCATGATTAATTGACATTTATATTAAATTTTATAAAGTTCATGTATAATATGATCTTTTACAAATGATTCTTGAAAAAATTTCTCAAATAATTTTTTAAATTAACAACTTTTAAACTATTAACCTATTAGGTTAAAAAGCATGAATGATACAGAGGCATGTTGAAAAATTACAAATTATTCATGATCTTATTTGATTTGGGACCCATCTAACCTAATTCAATAAATCAAAATAGTGAGTGAATTGAATTGAATTGAATTGAATTTTTATTTGAATTTACTTTTTCTACGCCATGGTTAGTTGATGGCTCCTCCTTTTAAGGTTCCCTCCTGTTTTATAGAATATGAATAAGTTAGAACTATCATATTAAAAAATAAAAAAACAAAACAAAAAAAAACAAATGCACCGTCCAAGCAAACTCAAAAGTCTATCCTCATGAAAATAAACCTTTTTCAGCCGCTACGGGCTTTGGGAATGTAAATTTGCTTTAACATTTTGACACTAGTGAGGTTTTAGAGTGCTTATTAAGCGACGGGCTTTAACCTTTTCCAGTGGGGGCCGGGAGCGAATTTAAATTCTTTTTTTTTTTTTTCTTCCTCCTTCCACTCTTGAACCCTTTTTTTTTCTTCTCACTTATATTTATGTATACACACACATCCACATACAAATCACTTACATTCTTTAATTATGGAATACTAGTATATTTCATCACTTATTTTATTGTAACATATGTGAATCAATTTAATAGCCATAAGGTAGTAAATGAGTAGGTTTAGTCACTCATAACTTGGATTATAAATAAAATATAATTTTACTGAAAATAATCTAATTCAACTCATATAATTATAGATTAAATTTAGATTGAATTAGTTTGAGTTGAGTTAAAGCCAACGTATTAAAATTAGTAATTTGGAAAAAAAATTAAAAATGGGCTAGCCAATAACGTTCATTGTCAGACCATTGCCCATCGTAGAATCCAATTTTGACTAAGTTATCAAAATTTAGTGAGAATCCAGCCAGTCAGTCATTGGACAGTAGTGATAGCCGCGATCTGGTGGTCAAGGATTGCCAGCCAACTCAGTAGAGGCTATGTTTGGATTGATTTTTATTTGTAAAAAGTTAATTTTTCTTAAATAAAAATAAAATATTTAAATATTTTTTATTTCAAAATTTAAAATTCTTCTCATATAATTTTTTAAATTTTTTTTATTTTCCCTCTAAAATACTTTTTTATTAAAAAATTCCAATAAAATTTTTTACACATTTCAATACAAAATTTCTCAAATAATTTTTTAAATTAACAACTTTAAACTATTAACCTATTAGGTTAAATAAGTTCAACCCAATTCAACTCGTAAAATTACAAATTATTCATGATTTATTTGAAAATAAATTAGATGATCATTTTATAATTTATGTTTGATGAGTTTTTTTTTTTTTGGGGTGATCAAGAGTCTAACCTTTGAGCTGTGCACAAATCTTAAAGTGTCACACCTCAAGATAAGAAATGGCCAGCAGCAGCATATAAGTTTCAATAGTACTGTGAACGTTGAAGCCTCGTATATAAAGATAAAAACAAAAGCAACAAGTCCCAATACAGATGGCATTCATGTCACCAAATCCAACAATATTGAAATCAAGAATTGTGACTTCAAAACAGGTAAAATGGTTTTGCATATGACTTAGCTTCCTAATAATTATACAGTTCGTTCTTGTGCTTTGCTTAGTTATCAATTATATCTAGTGCTGATCAACTGTTTCCACAAATTTGTCATTTAATCAAGACCATTAGCTTTCCTGATATTATAACTAACTCACTGAGTTTTTTTAAAAATTTAATTTACACTTGCACTGGGGGTGACAATTGAGAGGGAATGGGTAGGATGAAAATGGATAGGAAATTATTGAAATGAAAAATGTGATTCTCATTAAATTTTAGGATTGGGTGGGAATGGGATTTAATGAGATTATGATTTTCTAATTCTCATTAGGATCTATTGAAATTTCTTATAGGGAATTAAATAGTGGTTGCCATACCACGACGCAATGATTTTAAAATTAAAATTTTTATTTATTAATAATATATGTAAATATATTTAAAATTAAGAATAATTAAATTATTATTAATCATTAATTATTCAATATTATCTAAATAATTACCCAATATTACTCAATAGTTATATTTAACTACCCATCAAATCCCATAACCGACCAATAAATTTCACCGAATAACATTCTTTTCATTTTATTCCCAATGAGTATTTTTAAAGGGTATGGAAAGTCTAATAACTCTCATCTTATTAGATACCTATTGAAATTATAGTCTGCATCATGGTACACTTCATTTTACATGTTGATCTTTTACATTATGACTAACTCAATGAGATTAAAACAAATTAACTCTCGCTTACATGAACTCAAAATTTCAGGAATCAAGAAGAAACAAGTATCTCTCTTATTGCAATTCTTCCCGTTTACATAAACTCACATGAAAATAAACTTTGAATTTAGGTGATGATTGTATGGACATAGTGGGAGGATCCCATAACATTCGAGTTATGGACTTTAAGTGTGGTCAAGGTGCTCATGGAATCAGGTACGTAATCTGTTCTCTGATGTAAGAAATTAACATGAATTTAACTAGTTTGTTTCGATAGAATCATGTGTCTAAATACTTTCAAAAGCAAGAGTTTGTACATATAGTGTAGGTTTTATATTTGGCTCACTTGATCATTGTTTAGAAATGTTTATTAAGGTACTTCAAACTTAAATCAAATCTTTTATTCTATTATCATATACTATTGATAATACTATTCAATCTCTAAAATGATGAACAAAACAATGATTTACCTTTTGCATTTTATTTTGGCACCTTTTTCCTTTGGCTGGCTAGGTTTGGAGACACAAATCGATTTAGTGTAATATACTAAAATATTGTGGTTAATATGTGAGGCAACCTTAATGTGTTATGTGAGGAGAATTTTTCAAGGTAATATTTTAGCCTCTCATCCTTTCCATCACTTTTTTCATGGTATTGGGGACTTATTGACGTATGTTTGAGGGTCAATATGAATTATTATTTCATTTTATATATTTACACTCTTGAGATAAAAATTGTCTACAAATATTTAAAGAGCAATAATAGTTTTAATAATTTTTCATTATGAAAGTTATAGTGATTGATGTAATAAAATGAAAAGACAAAATTCTCTATCACACTTCTTAAAAGTGTAAAATAATAATATATAATTTTGTCTTTTTTGTATACATGTCACATCAATCACTATAATTTATCATGAAATATCATTAAAAATATAATTATTCATATTTAAATATACAGCACAAAGTGTATGTAGCTATATAAACAAGTGTATAAGTTGCACCTTGAATTTTAAAAATTACAATTTAATTTGTTAAGTTTTATAATTTTAAAAAATTTTCTCATGATGACCCCCTTAGAATTTTATTAAATACCCCAGTTAAATAAATATTTGGAGTTTCACATCACAATTAAAGTGTTGGACAACCTAATTGAAAATAAAATCTAAATACAACTACATAAACAAAATAAATTTTAAAGACTTCAAAATTGGAAAACTTTTTATAAATTTAACATTATCCATTTAAAATAGCAATATTTAACATTATGCAGCCTGACATATAGGTTCTGACTCCATCAAATTTAAAACATATTTTGTATCCAAATATGAAATACAAATGGAAATTAGTCTTGTAAATTTGGCAATTTTTCTCCCAGAACAATTTCTTTTGGAACATATATTTGTAATTTGACTTGCTTCTTAATCTTCAGCATTGGAAGCCTCAAAGAAATAAAGTACAGAAGAATTCATCTCAACATTACGGTGACCAGAGCAACAATTAAAGGAACCCTTAATGGAGTCAGAATTAAAACTTGGCAGGTGAGACATATTTTTTCTTAAATAAATAAATAAGGGAATTCCAGTTTTGGGCTCACTCTTCGAAAAGAGAAAATGTATATATAAACGACCCTCTCACAAAATATAACACACGCCTTTGCTTTTGTATGTAACAAATTGTACTACTCCATGATAAGGAAAAAAGTTATTGCTTACATTAAATATTCTAGATTATCAACACCAAAAATAACGTTAGGTACTTACTTTTGGTTAAGAATGAGAATATTGTGGTGTAACGATGGCATTAAAATTTTTTGATGGATAAGCTTTATCAATGATAAAATAATTTATTTTGTAGTGATAAATGTGGTGAGTATATATGACAAAACATGTAACACTCCGTCTTTCTTTAATTTTCTTTTATAGTACAAATATATAAATAATGATATTAGTATTTTAGTTCTAATTACTGATACTCTAACCATTAGTAAGTTCAAATTTTTATTTATACTTTTATCAAAGAATTCAATTTGGAATAATAAAAGAAAAAGAAAAAGAAAAGTACAAATTCATATCCACTCTATATATATGTATACCACTATATTCTCATTCTTAAATATAATTTATGAGAATTTAATTTAGTTTTGCACAGGGAGGACGTGGATTTGCCAAAATATTACATTTGAAGATATAGAGATGCATAATGTGACAAATCCCATAATCATAAACCAATTCTACTGTGGTGAATATTTTGAAAATTTACAAGATTGTCCTATACAGGTAAAATCCTCAAGTGATTAATACATGATTAAGTGTAACATTGTTTCTCATGATTATTTACCTATTGAATACATACCCAATTTCCCCCTCCCTCACAGTGTAATAGTGTAGGTAATTTTTATGGAAAAGAAAAAAATAATTATATAATTTGAACAATTTTCTGCATATAGTTATTGCAGAAAAATGCTGTATTAGTGGAGAATGTGTCATACAAAAACATAAGAGAACAAGTGCACTAGAGACAGGCATAATCTTCAATTGCAGTGCAACAGTTCCATGTGAAGCTATTAAGCTGGAAAATGTACACTTGAAGAACAGAAATGGTAGAATTCTAGCTTCTTGTTCCAATGTCAATGTACAGGAAGTAGGAAGAATACACCAATGTCCAAAATAGTAAGCAATTTGATATTATTGTCTTTGAATATTCAATCATTACAGGATGTTTGAGCAATTATACAGCCAATCATATTTCTATCTTCCTGTGTTACTTGCAAAGGCAGCATTAATTTTTAGTGAGCGTTTATAAATCATCAAATGGTGCAAAATATAATAAGACTAGTTTGCTCTCGCCCGACATTGGCCCTGACTTGTTATTTATTTTTCTGAAAGTACAATTATTTTGCATCTATTATGTAAATGATTTGATGTAATAAATTCAATCAAATTTTAAACGCACAATATTATAAAGTATTAGAATCAGTCATAAGTATGTAAACATAAGCAAAAATATATATATTCAACCAAATCCGAAGACATAAAGAAATAATTAACTATTAAATCACCAAAAATGTTTTGTAACTGCAAAATACAAAGATATATAATAATTGACAAAATATATATTCAACTAAATCCATAAACATAAACTTTAGGACAGGGGTGGACCCCTTTAGGGGCGTTGTCAAAAAAAAAATTAATAGTAGTATAATTTTTTTTTTTTATAGTAGTACTAAAATTTGACCTTCTGGTGCTCCCCTTTTTTTTTTTTTTTTTTTCCTTTTTCTCCCTTGCCACTGCATCCAGCATCAAGTCCAGCAAAATCCCCATCTCTTTTCATGATTTCACCTTTATACTCTTTTAGACTTTCCATCAGACAACAAAATCCCCTTTCTCGGACATTAGTTCTATCCACAAGCACAATCCCATAATTGGCTAGCAGTACATTATTGTGGTTCTATCGTTAGGTATACTTATGAACCTTTTAATATATTATTACTTCCAGAACTCCATGGTGCAATCCCTATTTCTATTTTTTTTTTTAATTTTGAGAGTACTTGGATTTTTTCTTCTTGAATGCATGGTAAGTGGCTTCTTTAGGAGCATCTTGATGCTTTAATCAACTTGATTGGCGGGTTGGATGGTTTATGTGCACCAATCTGATTGAATGTCTAAATTTTGTCGCTACAGATTTTTCCTGCATTCTTGTGCATTTGAAATAATTATGTTACTACTTCACCTTTAACTAACTTAACTTTTATTTTTATTTTTCCATCTTCACATCTCTTCCCTTTTAGTGAGTTATTGTTTTTGTGGTGGCTTTTCCTTTATGTAATCTTAATTTTTGGCAATGAAATCCTTGAAAACTACACTTTAAAGGATGGAGATGATTGGATGAGCGATTGCATAGTAACTTTCATGAAAATGATATATTTGATACAATTGATAATGATGCCATTATGAAATTATTTCAAGAGATGAAGTCTCGAAAAATGATTTTATAATGTATGATTTACTTTTTTGGATTACAATGTATGACATTACTTTTATACTTTTTATATTTATCAAATTTATTATTTAATTTTCTTATAAGTGTGTCCCCTCTACAATATTTACGCATACACTTGCTTAGGATCAAAGTACATGCAAAATAAGTTGCTCTTTCCAAAAAAAAAAAAAAGAATTCCAAAAATCCCTTTCTAAAGTCAACTATACAAGGTAGATCCAAAACTCAAATCACTCTAGGAAAGAAATTCTAGAGTCAAATGTAAGAACATCAAAGTGATAGAGTTAAATAAGATGATGTTTGATTTAAAATTAATTTTGCATTATTGCCACACCAAAAATATTGAATAAATGACAAAGGAATGGTGATAATTTTGTTCTTTTTCTTTTCTTTTCTTTTTTAACCATAGATAAGGGCAATAAAGGTATTCACAAACTTTTAAATCTTTTTTTTCTCAAACGATAAATTTTCGTTGATTGAAGAATAGTCTTGTACAAAAGTTAGGTGAAAAGCTAAATGATCTCCTTGGACCGATTTCATAGCCAAGGAGGAAAATGGAATGTGGTTGGGTTTACCACTCACCATTAGATACAAGGAGATTAGCCTAGTAAGGGCTATCGATTCTAACCTATACAAAGGACATAAAATCACTTAAGCGTCAACGGATTGCCGAAAAATTTGATGTGGTAGATATCGTGTATCTAGCTAACTTCAACTAAATGACTAAGTTAGGACACTATAACTTTAAGCATCAATCGCAATCTTGCCTATCTAACTATTACAAAAGAGTATTCGGGTCCACAAAAAGAAAAGGTGCCACTTATGGGCAATACGATGTACTACCCTCTTACGAAAGGAAAATCATCTACTATTTCCCATCTTAAATAGGGATTGAACAGGACAACAATAATCGGGCTGAACAGAAGCGGTACTTCCATAAATAATCTAGAACATCGCGAAACCAATGGTGAGTCACCATCATGTTGAGTCATCGAACCATTACAGAATAGAAAGTAGCAAGTAACAAAATTGGATAGAAATAATCCATAAAACCATGTGGTGGTAACAAAAGTTGGATGAATTCTTCTTCACTTATCATTTTCTGCTTTTTTTTTTTTTCTCCTTCATATGTTTTCCCTGTTTTCATTGTTCTCTCTTTTTTTTCCTCTTTCTTGTTTTTCTTTCTTCTTCCTTCTTCTTTCTTTTTTTTTTTTTTCATTTTTCTCAATTATTAGTATCAATCCAGTCAAAAGCCATAATATAGGTAGCCATGGGGGCAGAAAATCTTAGAGGGGAGCAAGTACCTATGTATTAAAGATGGGAGGAACATAGTGGGGGGAAAAGTACCTCTGTAGTGAAGATGGGAAGAACATAGAGGTGTATAAGTACTAGCTATGCATTTTTGATAGCCATGCCAAATGATGTTATACCTCTACCACTTGAAACTAATGGTAATCTTGAAATAATTCTAAGAGAGCTATCTCACGTACCTCGATTAAGATCCTTTTGAGCAACACTTTGAAAAGAAAGGATGAGTGAGAGCCCACCTATCTTTTAATTATCGAATGAGATAGAAGCATTAATGGGAATATATATATATTTTTTCCCTCTTTTATTTTTTTCCTTCGTTTTTTTTTTTCTTTTTCTATTTTTTTGTTTTGTTTTGTTTTGTTTTGTTTTTATTTTTTTGTTTTGAATTTTTGTTATTTCTTTTTTGTTATTTTTCCTCTGATAATGCCGATTTCACAAAGTTTCCACCGATGCAACAAACTTGAGGGCAAGAATTCTCTTTCTGACATTTTATCAAGCATTGGTGCTTGTCAAAGTCTGGACCATTTGGATAACCCTTTTTCTTTTGCACAACCCAAAAGGTGAGAAAATGGTTCCTTCCATGTGACTCATTTCACATTTCCATGGAGATTGGTCAGCTTGAATTGAAGATGATGGATTTGGAAAACGCCTTCAGGCGTAAATGAAGCGCTAGAATATTTCTATCGACTTTTGAAATCACGCGGGCTAAGGATTTCAAGCTACGAAACCACCCGCATAGCCTCCAGCTGTAGTATTCCATTTTGCCTCTCCTTTCTCATTTGCTTATTTGGTTGATCATGGATTATGATCAATGCAATCTCAGCGATCTTGATGTTAGCTGCATCAAATGTGTGGACTTTTGTAGATCTTCCTTGTCATCTTCCTTGTCGGCTTTTCTGTTTTGCTTCAAGGAGCTTCACCCACACCGCCCTTATTGTTCAACTTGAAGCGGCAACCATTGTATTTGATAACTAGTCAAGCTTGCACAAAATATGTTAGCTTAATTCATCACTCGTAGGTGCCCAATAGCATGGTGCATGATTTTGCTTTAATGTACATTGAGTCTTTTTAGCAAACAGATTGTGTGCAATTAGGCAAAAGCTTAGAGTCACATAAATCATAATGTGTTAGGATCCATATTTGAGAATTTAAACACACAACCACGAAATAACCAATTGAAATTCAAACCCAACAATACATCCATTCAAAGTCTTCTCAAATAAGTAGTACATATATAACCGCACACAAAAGTACAAAGGGAGTTCAAGGTCATACCCGTGAATGGAATTCTCGACTTACTTGGAGTGTTATGCTTTTTCACAATTTGGAAGACCTCGCTGCTTGGAAAATCAAGGAGCGTTGAGGCGATTACATTTCCCCACGCCTTAGTTTAATAGGAGGAATGACCCAGAGCGTGAGAAAAATGGCATCTTCTGTGGTTGCATACCGTGAGCTCACAGCCGTGGGTAACCTTGGCAATTTTCTTTGCAACCCAGTATTCTTTGCAACATATAATCAGACACTTTTGGTGCATCCGAGGTAGGATTCCAGAGTTTAGCCTATTCATCACTTCATTAAACCCAGAGCTTGCCACTAGACTAAGTAGACCATAAATCACCATTTAATAAACATAAACAGCAGCTTTTTCTTCAGAAGAAACAGGACGTTATTAGAATAGTCCAAAAATTAGAGACCAAGCTAATTCGGCCACTGGCACAGTACGCAATTTATCTTGCACTAACTATCCAAATAAACACTAAAACCAACAAAACAAACCAACAAAATAATCCCTAAAACAAATCACAAAGACTAAAGAACAAAAAATACGTACCTAAGCTTGGCTTGCTCTTACTGTCGGTTTGCGGCACCAAGTGGGTGGCTTCAAGCAGAGCCTTCTAATGATTATCCTTTCGGCTTAATCAAATAGGAGATGGATGCCTGAGACCTTCCCTTGACCCGAATACACTATAGCAGGCTTTAAGTATGGATACTGAGGTCTGCACCAGCCTATCTGTAGGGTTCCCTCTCAAGTAACCTCTGCCAATATTAAGCCGCCACTGAGTGTAATCTCCTTCCGCTCTTACCACATTGGAGTCATGCAGGACAGGCTACCGGGTTGCCACTTAGTTACTCCTCTGTCTGAAAAAGGAAAGTGAGTTGGAGTCATCATTGATGCAGGAAACCAATGCAAAAATAACTCACGGCTAATATATAGACATAATAATGGGGCCTCAGAATCGAAGAAATAAGCAATCATCGGACAACCAAATAACTAGGTGAACTACGCACATTCAACAAAACTAAAACTAGAGTATACCTTGGCTTGACAAAGTACTTTCTAATGGCCTCTAACCTAATGAGACATAATTATCTCAGAAATTTGAGTTATCCTCCCTAGAATCTCCTGGTATTCCTGCCGTTCAGACAATGCCTTGGATACCACCAGTCTTGATAGTCGGATCCCTTCAAACAACCATAGATTACGTGTTTTCCATAACATCCAGAGGATGTATACTGAGAGAAGAATAATGCGTCTTTATTGATTGAGTTATTTCTCATTGCACTTAAAGCTTCCCACCAATACGAAACATGAATGTTCTTGTCTTAGTCCATCCCATTTGACGGAGATTCTCCACACCATAGCCGCTTCTTTCACACGTAAAAGGGCATGCTCAATGGTTTCTCATACGGTCCACAGCAACCACAGATGGGATCATTCAGAATTTGGCGTTTACTCAAAGCTTTTTTGGTAGGTAAGATTCCATGACAGCATCGCCATAGGAAAAGTTTCAATTTTCCTTTTACCTTAAGATTCCAAATTCTACTCCACATACGGTTAGCTAACATCAAACCGAGCTAGTAGTTCTTTGTATTTACCTTTGTTTGTTCTCGGTGTTGTTCCATGGCTACCTGATATGCCGAATGAACCTTGAAAGCACCTTTGCTGTCATGATGCCAAATTAGCTTATCTGGACCCGCCTCTCGGTTCAAGGGAATTCTAGCAATGGCTTCTGCATCTTCTGGGTGGAAAAGCTGATCTATCATTGATTGGTTCCATTCTTTCCCTTCCTCTTTCATTAGTTGGTGGCACCAAAGGATGGATTCATCATGCTGTTCTTTTGGAAGTGGTTTAAAATTTGCTCGATGTGCCAACCACGGCGACTCCCATATTCTAATTTCTTTGCCATCACCAACTTGATATCTCATCCCTTTTTCTAAGATGTGTTTTGCTCCCGTCCAACATCTCCAAAGCCAAGATGCATTGTTGTGGACTTGGCTTTCATCATTGTGCAGTGGGGATAGTATCTCGCCTTCATGACACGACTCAAAAGTAAATTGGGGGACTGAATTAACCGCCATAGCTGTTTAGCTAATAATGAATCATTGAACACTTGTATCTCCTGAAAGCCTAGCCCACCCATCCCTTTCGGAAGTGTTAGTTTTGCCCAGGCTCTCCAATGAATTTTGTGTCCATTATTGACATTAGAGCCCCACCAAAAATTTGCCGCCTCACTACTCAGTACTTTACATATGCCAACTGGTAATTTAAAACATGACATTACATAAATAGGTAAGGAATTAAGGACGGATTTGATGAGAATTTCTTTACCTGCTTGACTCAAGAATTGAGTTTTCCAGTTACCTATTCTTTTCTTTGCCGCATCAATGACATACGCAAAGACCTCTTTTTTTGATTTACCTATTCCCAAAGGCAATCCTAGGTATCTCGCACTTCTTTGTTCCTTTATCCCATTAAAGATGTGAACAATGGTAGATTTCTCTTGTCTATCTAAATGCTGAAGATAACCGAAGATTTCTTGAGATTGACTTGTCGCCGGATGCGCACAATAGTCATCAATGATCCTTCTAATATGCCGAGCTTGTTCTCTGTAGCTTCCCAAAGAGTAGGGAATCATGCAAAAAGAGATGAGTTAGTCGTGGACCATTCGACATAATCTCATGCCCTAGGTCCACACCTCATTGTTGCCTTTCTAATTAAAAAAGAGAACATACGAAAGAATGATAAACAAGTAAGGAGATAGCGGATGCTTGTCGAATACCTCTTGAGGGTTGCACATAGCCACTAACCTCTCCATTTATGCTAAATGAAAAGATGAGGTACTAATGCATGTTATGATCCAATCTATAAACTTTTGTGCATAACCCATTTGAAGTAGAACTTTAGATAGAAAACTCCATTCCACTCGATCAAAGGCCTTTGTCATATCCAATTTTAAAGCCATGAAACTCCTTCCCGATCGCTTTAGGCTCTTGATGTAATGAATGCATTCATGAGCAATAACCACATTATCCGTGATTTGTCTTCCATGTACAAAAGCGACTTTGGCATTCATGGATGCATACATTTAGGCAAGGTTTCATTCTTTCGCAAGTATCTTGAGATTATTTTGTAAACAACGTTACATAAACTAATAGGCCTATATTGGGCTATATGGGTTGGGCTCTTTATTTTGGGAATGAGTGTTATAAGTGTATGGTTGACACTTTGAGCATTCTAGAGTGGATAAAAACTTTTGACAAAGAAAATAATATCTTTTGGATTACACGCCAATAATGTTGAAAGAAGAGTGGGGTCATACCATCGGCCTGGGCCTTATTAGGATGCATACCAACAAGGCATTACGATTTCTATGTCTTCAACTGGCACGTGAGTCTCTCGGTTCATTCCACTTGTGATCGACGTTGGCATACCTAGCAAGAAATCGAGTTAGTATTGGGGAGTGAAGTAGTAAAAGATTTGAATAAAAATCGTCTGCCTCCTTATTTCTCCGGGTTAGTGCAAATCCGCCATTGTCGTCTACCAATTGATCAATTGCATTCACTCTTCAACCGTTTGCCTTTGTAGAGGCATGGAAATATTTTGTGTTCTTATCACCTTCTTTAAGCCATTGAATACGGATTTTTGATGCCAATAGTGCTCCTCTTCTCTGTATGCCATATGCAATTCTGTTTTAGCACCCAAAGTTGCCAATCCTTGTGCTTCCTTCTTGGCCCATCTTTTCCATTTGCTCTTTGATCACCTTTATCTTCCTTGCCGCATTGGCCCATTTAGTAACTCAATACGCTTTGCTTGATTTTGTTGTGACTTGGTACATTGGGGTACCACCTTGAATTCGGAACCATGCTTGGGCTACAATATCTGCTCTCCTTCCTTTGAGTCCATCTTCTATCAAAGTAGAATCTTCTTCCGTCTTGTTACCTCCTTGACGTATTCAATAAAAGCAAAGAATGGTCGGATGTTTGTTTCTCCAAGTGACCGACCATTGCGAGGGTAGGTGAGCATCCATTCAGTGAACCAAAGAATCGATCAAGGCGTTCTTCCACAAACCCCTCATTCTCCCTATTATTTGCCCATGTGTAAGGTCTTCCAGAAACCCGAGATCCTTCATGCCCATTTCTCGTGATAAAATTTCTAAAGCATCAAAATCGGACTCCAAACGGCGTTGGCCACCTCTTTTTTCTGTGTGATCCACAAGGTCATTGAAATCTCCACCCATGACCCAGTTTTTCCCCCATTTATTTTGGCACATAGTAGATATTCCGTTGTGGGTTCGGACTCTTAGGTCCGTGCATATACAAAAATTATCCAAAAAAGCTTTTGGTCACCCTTTTTTTGAGCTTGAACTTCAAAGCAAAAGTCCGATGATAGGACTTGTTTTATTTCCATATTTTCACTCCAAAAAAGCAAAAGGCCTCCTCTTTTACCCAATGGGTCCACAGCTTTCCAGCGGCTTTGGATACGGGCTTTTCTACAAAAGGTTTGTACAAAAGAGGTCTTTTGTTTAGTTTCACAAATAAAAACTATATCCGGGAGGTGGAATCTTAGAGTTTCCTTAAGTTGAGAAATGGTAGAGGGCCCTCCTAGACCTCTACAATTCCAGAGACAAAATTTCATTGATCATCCTGGGGCCATTTTAGGCTGGCTTCCTCCACCTGCATATCCCTAATGATGATACCTTGTGCCCTACGTTTCTGGTTGCTGGCTTGCCCATGATCACAATCTGTTGCGTTTTCATTTTCATAAATGGGCTCTTTTCTTTATCGCTACCCCGCTTGAGTTGGCCTAAAAATTGAATTCCCATTTGGTTGTGGCTTCGGGACTCACTTGTGCGGTGCCATTTCCTTGTTCTTATGCCCGGGACATTGGCAACCCGAACGGCGACACTTTGGGAAGTTGCTTGAGGAACTTGTGAGACAGAGGTCATGGTGCATTAAAGCATAGGAACATTGACCAAGTGCTGTTCCATCTCAGAAATTTCAGCCTCCAAAGTTGATCGTTCCGTTGGCCCTTCGGACTCCTTGTTAGGTTCCTTCAAAGTTTCCTGCTGAGCCCCATCCAAATCCATAGCAACCCCTTCCTTAGGATGTGCTGCTAGTAGCACACTCTTTGTTACATTGGGCTCCAATAAGGGAGGTGTTTGACTTATTGTTTGAACGTGGGATCAAGTTCATGTTATGGCCAACATTGGTTGTTTCACCTCCGGACTGAACTTGATTATGAGCATTTTTACTGGTTCCAATGCCGCTCCAACTCTTAGTTGCTTCCGCTCGCATCCAATCTCCATATTGCCCCTCTAGTAAAGAATTGGATTTGCAATCCTCTGTGCGATGCCAACATGAGATCTCCGTGTGCCAATTTGGCCACAATAAAAGCAGAATTTAGCAACTTTTCATATTTGAAGTATACCCAAGACTTTGTTCTTGGAGTTTAATTTTAGTACCTCTTGGTAAGGGTGGTTTACTGAATAGAAACATAGAGCTTGAGGTAGTGGCCATCTTTGCTGCCTGCTTCGGAATCACCACGTCCTGCATCTTATGGAATAATTTACCCAATTTAAACCGGCCTCGGGACATCCATGGCTTGGGACGTTCCAAACTCTGTATCCATAGGTCAATGGTATTGAACTCCTCGGTTGATGTTCATCTTAGGGCTCCACTCTTTCGATTATTAAGTATTGGTTATCAGCTCCATCGCCACTGTTCAAAACCTTTCTTTTATCTTCTTTGGTAAAGACAAATTGGAGCAATTTGGACCTCTCTCAATGACCTAAACTCCATTAATAGGCCATATTTTGCCCAGAGTAGTTTTAGGGCCATAAAGTTAGCCTTTTTATCTCAAAATTTTACCCACTAAGCTCCTTTCACATTTTTCCTTACTAGCGTAACATCTTCATTTTGTAACTCTATTCCTATTTCTTGACGATAAAGCTTACATTTTTGGAGTTTAGCAAGAATTTCTTCCTCCATTTGCAGGCCAACTAAAGCGTTGCATCAAACTAGAGACTTTGATAGATCGAAACCCCAAGATCCAAAGAATGGGGCCACCGATATGGTCCATTTGGAAAAACCTTCATTTCGCGCCTTCGGCCCGATCTTTGCTCGGTAGTGAGGTCATTTGTGATCGTGGTTTTTAGTGGTTATAGAATGGCAATGTGGTTCGATTGAGACTCCTCAGGAGCACAGCGACGCTTGAGCCGCCAAGAATAAATGAAGTTTTAGTAGATTTCCTTGATGGTGGTCGGGTGGTGTTCGTGTAGAATGAACTTGGTCTCTGCTCAGTAGTGAGGTCATTTGAGAATGTGGTGGCTTAGTGGTTATGCAACCCTCAAGTCAATGTAGTCCGAATCGAGACTCCACCCGAGGAGCACTCTGGGCGCTTGAGCCGCCAAAATATATGAAGTTTTTAGTAGATTTCTTGCTTCAATGGTCATGCTGTGGGTGTCTCGTAGTTTGTCCAACCTTGGATAAATATGTGCTTAATGATAGGTATTCAAAACTTGAAAGCAGGACTAAAATAGTTTAAATTAATGTAATCAAAAGAAACCCCATCAAGAGGACGGTGTTCTTCAATGGCGGAAGAAAGGGCACTCTACAGAGAGAGAGGCACTCTACAGAGAGAGAGGCACCCCATCAAGAGGATTTTTGATACAAACTTTTTAAATCAATGAAGGTGGTTTTGCACTTTTAATAGGAATTTGAAAGCTTTCATACCCTTTATTAAAAAATTAGAATTTTAACGCGCCCTTAATAAGAATTCTCCCATTCTTAAATTACGTTAACCAAAAAAGGAGTTGGACATGTAAACCTTTTATTTTTATTTGGGCCTAACTTGTATTGGGATTTAGTGGTAGTGAATGAACTGATTCCTATCAGGAGAACATTGGGCCTTTGTCTGTAGGGCCTAAAGATATTGCCCATCTCAAAATTGTGCTTCTGCTACTTGTCAATTTGGATCAACTATGTATTCGGATCATATTCAGGCCATTACATGATTTTGCCCCTCCAATCAGCCCTGAAAATTTCTACCTCAATAAGTTAGCTGCTATTGCCTAAGGGTATTAAGTAAAATCCAAACGAGCAATGATATTTAAGAAAAAATCCAAATGAGTTTCCTTTATCCAAAATTTTTTAATTTAGGCTAGTAACGAATTCTCTTCCTAGAGTTCTTTATCCAAGATGTCATCACCTCTACTCATTTTATATTGGGATAATATATTAAAATGTCTCGAAATTAGGTGCTTGTAACTGTTTTGACCCGACTTTTCAATTGTAACAATACAACACTTGAACTTTAAAATATGTAACAATAATGTTCTCTGACCGAAAAATGACGAAAAAACCCTCCGATATAAAGCATATAGTTTAAAATTCTAAAATAAATTTTTAAAAAGATAAAATTTAAAGATAAAAATTTAATAAATTTATTTACACTATATAATAAATTTTTTTAAACAAAAAAATAAAATTTAAATATGAAAATTTAAGAAAATTTAGAGACAAAAATGAAAAAAAAAATTAAGATTAAAAAACAAAATATCTATAAAAAAATTGAGGTTAAAAAACAAAGTAGCATATAATAATTTTTAACAAAAGTTTACATAATTTTATTAAATTTTTTCTTTTACAAAAGTTCATAAAAAAATAAATTATATCAATTTTTTTGTCATTTTTTGTTTTTAGGGAGGGCTTTTTCATCTTTTTTTTAATAGGAGGATATTATTGTTACATATTTTAAAGTTCAGGTGTCGTGTTGTTACAATTGAAAGGTTGAGACAAAACGGTTACAAGCGTCTATGTTCATGACATTTTAATAAATTATCCCTTTTATATTTGCGATTCAACACTTGATTTTCAAGTTGTGTCTCAACCATTAATTGTTTGCTGCTTCAAAGCTGCAATTTAGAAATTTATATCAATTACCCCCAGAGACATAGGCGAGTTGGTAAGCTTGAGGTGGTGTGGGGAGAAATCCTCCAGCAACGCAGGTTCAAACCTCGCTTTGGGCAAATTTTTCGCTGAAATATTGTAAGGGTCTATCTTGGGGTTTGGTCTGTTGACTCTCTCCTTCAGGTCTCTACCAGTTTGTGCACATCTCTCGATTTACATCTTGCCTGGCTAAGGGGCCTCTGGTATAGGTGGGGGAGTTTCGCCTTCGCAAGGGGAACTTTCTCCAAACCAAAGAAATTTATATCAATTTGAAAGATAAATATAGAATATTTAATGGGTAATACAAATTGAAAATTGATTGATTTAAACTTTTAAATCCAAATTAGATTTCAATTTACTTATTAATTTTTATAATCTTCTTTTGAGTATTTTCTCTCCAAAACAAATTCTTAACAGTAGTATTAGAGTTCAAGGTTAGTTGATAGTAAGTGCATATGGTGTATGTATGAATAATTTCTTGGAGTTGATTTGGAGAGATTAGGTCAGATCTTCTTGGTGTATTGAACCCCAGTATTAGATATTTTAGGAGTTCAAGTGTGAGGTCTATATAAAAGAGGTAGACTTGTATGGAGTGCAAATAGAGTTGGTTTGTAAAAAAAGAGGTGGCTTTCAAAGAATACTAATGGTGAACTAATAGATTTTATTGTCCCAAATAGCAACACTAGAAGGGGGGGGGGGGGGGGGGGGGGCGCAGTGTGAATAAGGTTGCTTAAAAAATTTACAAATAAAATTTCAACTCGTAAAACAAGTATATCACAATGAAAATGATAATCAAATATGGAAAAATCACAAAAATAGATTCAATGTATTTTAAATGAAGAATAAGGGATAATATATACAATAAATATAAAGAGAAGGAAAGAGAAATAAGCATAAGCAATTTATAGTGGTTCGGTTCCAATCTTGCCTACATCCACTCCTCAAGACTTTCATTGAGATTTCTCCGCCATTCTTTGAATAACTTGTTACAAACTAGCTTCCAAAAGTGTTAGAAAATCTTATCAAGTGATTCTAGCCCCAAATCACTCCCACCAGTGATTTTATCCCCAAATCACTTCACAAGTCTCCTTCAAAGAACATCTCGAAAGAATTCCACTTATAAGTTGGAAAAAAAATAGAGGAAATTTGTGGGTTGGCAGTTGGGTGTGTGTCAAAAAGGTGAAGTTCGCATTCAGCAAATATGCCCAAAAGGAGCAAATGCGCCCAAGCTTGTTGGGTGCATTTAGCAAATGTGAACATTACCTTTTTGGCACACGCCCAACTACCAACCCACAAATTTCCTCCATTTTTTTCCCAAGCCCCAAAAGTCAGCGACTTGAATATCTCTTATCTTGGTTCTAACACTTGGAGCAAGATTAACAAGAGTTCCCCCAATTCTCCCAAAAACAAAAGGGCAATAAATTTCTCTTTCTTACAACAATAATGATGAGTTTAAAAACTCAATCAACTAAGAACAAAATCTCACAAGTTGAATATAAAAAATGAAGCACAATTGTGAGAAAAATTCACACAAAAACTTATTTTTCTTTGTAAGCACTTATTTCTCGTTTATATTAATCTGAGTTTGAGGCTGTATTTATAGGCAAAAATTCCAAAATGACCGTTGTTAAGTGAAAATACACTTTTGCCCTTCAAAGAATTTGAATTTCCTTGCTTCCAATGCTTCCTTTCAGATTCAGATTTTTCAAGATCCATTTGTGGCCCTTTTTCACCTTTATAACGTTCATATCTGACAATCACTCAAATTGATGACTTTGTATCAGTAAAGGTTGACTGTCATCTGGACAAATTGGAGCTTAATCCAACGGTTAGATCTTCAGATAAAGCCTCTAAACCGAGACTAGTTTCAGATAACTTTTTCTGACATTCTACATCTATGTTTACACTTTAAAGATATTGTTTCACTATTACGTTTTCCGAATTTAGTAAACATTAAAATACAAAAGTTGTATATCTATATGTCTTATTTTTACATACCAAAAAATAGAATTTTTAAAGTTGTAAATTATGATTTATGCCTCAAAAACAGAAACTAACTCCAGAATTCATAATTAAAGTATCTTCAATAATGACTAATCTTCTAGCACATTTTTGAATATCTCTGTTTGGACTAGGCTTTCTCATTTGCAAATAAGTAAATTCTCAAACAAAAACAACCTATTCAAACACATTTCTATTTCAAAATTTAAAAATCAAATGTTCCCACTAAAATTCCTCTCACATAATTTTTAAAAATTTTCCGTCTCACTTTTCCTTCCAAAATACTTTTCTATCAAAAAAATACCCACCAAAATTTTCACACATTCCAATACAACTTTTTCCAAATACATCACACTCCAAACAAACCCTAAACTTCAGATCCACAAAATGTTTAGTTCAGTAAAGTTGTATATATGGAAGTCTAGTTTACTATATTAAAATTTAACAATAATTCAACCGTTAGATCTTTAGATATTATCAAAATAATAACATATATCTGATTTCTTTATTAATCCAAGTTAACCTTCTAGTTTAAGTTTTCACCTTTCATTAATTTCCATTACTTTAAACTTTGAAATTGCTTTCTTGCTTCATCCTAATTAGGTAAAAACGCCTTAAAAGTAATATTAATCTTTTCCAAGCATATTATCTTCAATCTATCAAATTAAAATATTTCATTGAATGTTTATTTGAAAATTAATTATGAAAATTCAATTCAATGTTTTTTATCATCAAAATCAATTATAAAATTGAGTTTTAAACCTTGTGTCAACATAATTGAATACAATTTGGATTTGATATGAGGTATTACCTATGAAGGGGAAATTATTGAGATATAGGTAAGTAATTAGAATCCCAAATCAATTTTAGAGAATGGTATTGAGTACTTAATAAGTAATATGAATTCAAAATATAGTGGTTTAAATTTTATATTTAAGTTAGGTTTCAACTTTCTTATTAGTCTTTACGGTGAGTTGTTTAAGTGTTTTATCCTCAAGAAAAACTCCTAATATGGAAGAGATATAATTCTTAGGAGTTGAGAGAGGTAGGCCGAGATCTTATATAAATTTTTCTCCTGTGATAAAGAACTAATTCTCTTAGTAGGTAGAGACTTGAAAATTTGGTCGAACTGCATTAAGTCCCTATATTATTCATATTTTTTCTTTTATTTATTTTTCATTAAATTATTGTATTTTCAAATCACTGGTAATTATGTTTATTTCCGCACGTCGTTTTCCCAATAATTAGTATTGAATCCGAATTTATTTTGAGTGAATGTTGGATTTAAGATGATGGTAGTGTATCAAAATAAAATTCAATAATTTATTAGAGGCTTTTATTATGTTTTGAGGATGGAGCATATCCAAGTCTAACATTTGACATAAGTGTTAGAGAAGGACAGGACAAATACAAAGGTAATGAGTAGGAAACATTTAATCCTTGTTTGTCGTTTAACTCTGTCAAAGAAGAAGATTTGCCCTTTATTTTTTAATTCGGTTCCTAATTATTTGAAAGTGTGCTTACAACTTGACTGGGAGGCAAGATATTTTGGATTTCAAGGTGTATCATCTTCATTATCTCATAGAAAATACAAACTAAGATGGGATACGATATATTTTGGTAGGAAGGGAGATTTCTTAATAATTAATCTAATATAAGTCATTCATGATTCAGGGAAAGGATAGAGTCCAACACAAATTTAAATTGATAACGGACTGCCTTGCTGAAATTTATGTTGGGGAAACAATGCGTGAAAATAAACACAATTATTGACAATTTAAATTCATAATAATTTAATAAAAAAAATACCAAACACAAAACATGAATAATATAGAGATTTAATATGATTCAACTTAATTTCTAATCTTAAGTATACCAAGAGAATCAGTTCTTTATTAAAAGAGAAAAATTGATACGAGAATGTCATTTTGTATTTCAATCCAAAATCCTGATCTACTCTTTTCACAACCCAGAACTACCTCTCCTTTGAGTGTAATCTCCCTCATTTTTTTTTAAAATATGTTACACTATTATATATTTATTTCATTTTGTAACTGGTTTTTTTAATCTCTTGTATAGATTTACTATATTTTACAACTAGTGAAATTAGAATTTGCACGTGAAATCTTAACTCTCATGACACTGCTCATTGTCAATTACATAAAAGAAATTAATAAAGACAACTACAAAAGACTATCTCTATTTGTAACTCTAAAAAACTTTTGAATTTAATTATCTAGTATCTAAAGAGGCCATAGTTACATAAATATTTCCCATATCAGAATGAACGTATTCAAAGAATTAACTTCAAAAATCTTGTGGTGTAAAATGTGACATTGATTAATTCTATTGTGACGAAAAAATTGGAAATAATTATGTAATAATAATTTCTAACCAATTCTCACATACTCCCTCCATCCCAAGAAAAAGAGTTTACTTTTAGTTAAATATGAATTTTTAATTATTAAATATAATGAAAAAAATACATTATAAAATACACAATTTTATAGTTTTATATTTATTTTTTAATTATAAATTGTACATAATTATTATTACTAATATATCATAAAAATTGATTTAAAAGTGAAGTTTTTTAAAGGGTAAATGACTCCAATAGCCCCTTATGTTCAATCCCAATCTCAATCCCAGTCCTTTGTCCAGAGCCATCATATCGATTTTGTCACCGCTATCGCTCGCTTCCCAATCCCAAGTTCAACCATCTACTGGGTCAATTCCATTGAGAAATACTATACCCTCATCAAATCCAAAACAATTGTCCAGTTCACCCTCGGCAGTCAGATTCTAAACGACAAATATTCTCTGGGCAAATCCCTCAAAATGCAACAAATCCAACAATTGGCGACAAAGGGTGGCAAATTTTTTCATTACAATGATTTCTTATCCTTTCTTAATTTCTTCTGCTTAACTAAAAATTAAAAAAAAAAGGAAAAATAACTGAGCAAACAACAAGAAAAAGAGGAACCAAACTCTAAATGAACGATGAACCTCCCTGAAGATAAAATTTTCCAAATTCTTTCATGGCTACCTTCAAGAGCTCTGATCAAATTCAAAGTAAAAAAGAAACCTCCGAGGTTTGAACCTGTCTCGCCTATGTTGTGGTTATTTCTTGCCTTGGTTTGTGTTTGTGATGGGTGTGGAAGGCATTCTGTTGTGAGTCAACAGGGGTGGTGCCGAGGTAGAAGAAGAAGGAAAAAAAAAAGAAAAAGAAAAAAAATATACTTTTGCGTTTGTGATGGGTGGTGACCTGGTTTGTGAGGTGATTCTGGTACACGTGGCTGGGACATTCCACTTTTGCCCCTTAAAGACTCGCGTGCCACGCACGTGTTTAGAATTGGCGGTGGTTCTGATGGCTGTGCTATCACTTTGTACTCAATTGCGTTAATTCAGATGTTAGAGGACCCAATTGCTATTTTTTTAACCCTAAGGACAAAATTGCTACTTGGCTTGAACATCAGAGACTATTGGAGTCATTTACCCTTTTTTAAAATAAAAAATTTTGAAAGTAAATTTTTTTAAGGTACTGAGTAAATAATCAAAACCTTTTCTTTATTGGCCATGATTGATTATATCTAACAAATGTCTGACTACTTTACCACATGCATGTATGGCACTAGGAAAGTCCACAAGATATGGGAATGGAATTTGGCTACCTAGTTAATATTATGAGAAACAGAATACAAATTGATCAGTTATAAAGAGTTGTTATTTGTCATTACAAACTAACTTTTATTAAAAAATAAGAAAAAGAAAGATTCAATTCTCGTTTATATCACTTTATTTCTTGCTTCATCTTTAACTTCCTTTTCTTTTGATAGTAAAGAAAAAAAGAGAAGAAAAAAAATGTTTGAGTGAGAGAGCGGCAATGGAAGTCTGGCTTCGACTTTGCCGAATACTTTTGATTTATAGATTCATTATAGAGAGACATCCACGTTTAAACTTAATCTAATATTCACGTAAGTCAATGGTCTTACAGCCCCGGTCCTTTCTTCAAATTCTTTTGTCCCATAGAATATGTGCTTCATATATTTGCACAAGTCGAGACAATTGACGATTGTGAAAATTCCTTATAGAACTATTAAAATAATGTCACATATGGCATCCTTAGAAAGTATTACGATGATCTCCATGCATCATAATCTTGAATCAATTGCTTTGAAACGCTAATCCTTCTTTACTTTGATTCCAAAATTTGATTTGATTCCTAATATTTAAAAACCTCTAATGAAACTTAGTAATTTGATTTTAGCTCAGTCCTTTGACTAAAATTAGCTCAAATCAATAAGTTAAATTCTTCACTAAATCATATGAAATCAAAAGAACTTTTCAAATATTACTGTATCCAATTAGAATACTTACAAAATTAGTTTTCTCAATTCATATGATTGGTGAAAAATTGGACATCGTCATTTGACATGATTTCTTTTTTTTTCTTTTTTTTTAAAAAAAAGCTAACTAAAATCAAATTGACAAATTTGAGAATTTAATTAAAAATTTTGAACATCAAAGATTAATAATTCAAAATTTGGAATCAAGTTGAGAAAGGCTTAATATTATTTACTCAATACAATCTTAGACACAGCACATATGATGTGGAACAATCTACTTCCTAGTATATAGTTATCAAAATTAATTAGGAAAATAATATTTATAATAATTATCAATACATGTTAATCATATTTTTAATAGGAGTTATTTTTACCTTTTACTTTTTTAATAGGTTTTGAGTTTTTTTTAACTTTCGTTTAGGGTTAGGCTATAAATATATATGTAGGGTTTTGTTTTTCATAATTCTAATCATTATTTAACTTTTAATCAATAAAGTTTCTCCAAATTATGCAGAATTTGTTCTTTTTTTGTGAAAATTATTTGTGTTCCCTTATATCTCCCGTATTAAGTGGTATCAGAGAATGAGATTTTTCCTTGTGATGGCCAACCAAGGCAGCGCAAGTAACACCTTATCGGACGTGCTTAGAAAGATTCAAAATATGATAACCATGCTTTAAAATCTAACTATTTATGTCAAACAAGTAGAGACTCATTTATAAGCATTACGAGCTAATTAGGGTAATACGGATAGGATAATAGAAACCAAATTATGAGATTTGCTCTTGACCAACCTGTCATTTGTTATGATTATAAAGTTTTTCATACAAGACTTATTTACAAGGATCACTTTTCTATAGTTGAAAAGTCAGATTTGATTGTTAGTGACAATCAAAATCATATACAGATTACAAAAACTGAAAGTCTTATGAAACAAGGATTTGAAGATTGAGGAGGATACATATACAAACCTGATGAAGAAGAATATGTATGTGAACTTGATAAAGAGATAGAGTGTAAAAATTTTGGTAATATGGTTAGTAGCAAGTTGTTAGGACTAGTGATGGATGGGGAGAACAAAGAAATCAAGAATATTAGCAAAATCATCTATTCTTGTATATCTTTAAATGTTTTTATAAAGGATTGTGACTTAGTCATGAATGCTCTTTTTTAAGCAAAAGAGATAGATAACGTGAAGAATTTTTTATTCTTGTTCTCCCTCAACAATATCATGAATATTATATTTGAAAATTTGATTCAAGAAATTTGGTCCTTCTAGGATTCGTGAATGAATTGTTGGAATGATATCTTTCAAAATTAGAAGTTCTACAAACAACTGTTTCAAGACTTATTCTTAGAATTTGAGGACGAGTTATTTTCAAGTGGAAGGGTCTGATGTGGGACAATTTATCTCCAGTATGTAGTTATCAAAATTAATTAGGAAAATAATATTTATATTAATTATCAATATATATTAATCATATTTTTAATAAGAGTTATCTTTACCTTTTAAATATTTAATAGGTTTTGGATTTTTTTAACTTTTATTTAGGGTTTTTTTAGCCTATAAATATGTATGTAGGGTTTTTCTTTTCATGATTATAATCATTATTCAAATTTTAATAAATAAATTTTCCCCAAATTCTGTGAAATTTATTCTTTTTTATGAAAATTATTTGTCTTCTCCTATCTCTCCCTTGTTAACATAGCACCAAATCTTTATTGTCCAATTAGTTATCTTTATCGAGAAAGTAATTACTACTCTATAGTTCTTCTCAAGAAATCATAACTTCAATCCTTTATCTTTGTGATTAATGTTACTTATAAATATTATTTTTGGTGAATTTACTATTAATGTGATGTTCCTAATATTTACTATACATAAGTTGTAAAGAAATCCTAATATGTAATCAATATCTGTATTTATGATCTAGTGCGTATACATATTGATTTACTTACATTCAATCCATCTCCTCATTCAGCCACATTGCTATAGATAAGTGTTGTTCGTAAAGTTTGAACTACCATTTCCATTCACCAAATCAAATCCAAGCTTGTTTGCACTTTAATTAGGTTTTCGTTTTTGCTGGAGTTATCGTTATTGGCTACATAAGTTCAAAAAAAACTTTAACGATGCAAATGTCTGCACATTATTTTCTTCTCATAATCTTCATTAGTTTTGTGTATTACAGGTCCTATCATGCTAACTTTCAAAATACAAGTTGATCAGCATTACGTGTTTGTCGCAAAGTTCGCACAAATTACGAAACTGGCAATTACAAGTTTTCCAAGGAAGTAAGAACACCATGATCGTCAGAAGAATATGTCATAAATGTAGACGAGTTTGGAGCTAAAGCTAATCATAGAACATATGATTCTTAGGTATTTATAATAAAAAAAATTACTAATAAATTTAAGTGTTAATTGTACTAAAAGTAGTCTAATGTTTAGGAAAATACCCAAAAAGCATACAATATTCGGTAATAAGTAAGTTGAAACTTAATTTAGATCCAAAAGTTTAAACTAGTAGATTTTTTAGATCTATCTTATTTATTAAATAGTTTGTACATCTCTCTCAAATCGATGTACAATTCTTTACACCTAACTTCAACACACTCTCCCTTCATAGGTAGTCCACCTATCAAATCCACATGCCATCTAAGCCTATTAGCTAGTCACTAATATTCTTTCCAAGCCCACCTCTTTTTTTACAAACTAAGTGACAATATAAAGGTTTGTATAGACAGCATATCAAAATGCTTTTTCGCATTTGTCGAAATAATAATTGTGATATAGGATGTGTATTGAAAAGTAAAAAAAAAATGAAAAACGTAAAAAATAGGTTTCAAAAATGCTAACAATATGGTATTAATATAATCTCCCATTCTTTATTTTTGGAATCTCCCTCACGATTTCAATTAATTTGCTGTAATTACAGTTGACAAGAATCAAATCTCTTACCTTTAAATTGGCCAATGAAAAGTTTTATTTTTTTCTCTAAATTTATTAGTAATTGCTCTTTTATGTAATGAGATTATTTAATAAAATTATTGTTTTTTATTTAAAAAAAAAAGCTAACTTAATTCGTCAAATTGTTGAATCAGACCCAGTTTTTGAATGTTGATATCGCAAATTGATTAAATAGCCGTGGACAATGATTATATTGGCTCAACAATTGCATGGTTAATATTTAATAAGCACTCGACATCAATTTTGGATTTTCACTCGCCAATTGCATTTCGCAAGGGACCTATATTAAATGTGACGTTTGACCTGCCCTTTGTTTTACTCTGAACGAGAGAAGGCGTCTGATGGACGTTTATGGATTCCATGTGCCCGCCCCTATCTAATATTTCATAATTTTGGAATAGCCATCTTTGCGACGACCGCAGCCGAAGATAAAATCAAAAGCAGGCTGATGACGAACATTTATGTATTTCAGTTTTGCAGCCTTACTTTTGGTCGATATATTTCTTTTGAATAGACAATCCTCATCCGTGATGCATTTTTGACAAATGAATCACGAATTATCTTACCCATAATTAAAGTGGTACCATTTACATAAGTAATATGAGTCTCTATTCAGGTCTTTTGGAGTGCAAGGTTTCTCTCCAAAAGGAAAGAAGGAAAGTGTCTTTATGAAGGTAGAGCTGTCCTTGTGCCACTAAACACTAATTAATAAATAACAAGACTTCTAATCATTGCTATTTATTACTTAATACTAATGATTAGGCTGTCAAAATTTAAAGTGTATACACACTTAATGTCTTAATGTCTTCCTTGTCCCCTTGATTCATACACAATTATTGTGAGTCAACTATGGTTCCTTGAATCTTTTGATAGCTAATTCAACTGCCAAATCCAATAGTGATGCACAAATAGCTGATGTCTCCTATGTTTCCAAGTCGATAGTTAAGTGCTAGTAGTTTTATCCCATTAACACTTCTTGTTGACTCTCTTCTTTCAGGCTCATTGATCTTTGGCTAATGCTAACAAGGGAATGGGTAGAGGGGATACCTCCAAGCCGGGAATGGAAATGGAAGTGGTAGGTCTACTCCAAAAAATCAAGCTATCTAAGGAAGAGCAGGTCGGGGTGAAACTAGAGGAAGAGGATGTTAAAACCAGCAAAGAAGAGTGTAGAAGGAGTTTGATTGGAAGGGTTTTTTGGGAGAAACAAGTGAACTTCATAGGTCTGAGAAACACTATGGAAGGACTATGGCCGACAAAAACCCTTTCGAGCGAGAAAGTTGGAAGCAAATGTGATCTAGTTTGTGTTTAGAAATAATTCTAATAAACTCAAGATCCTGCAAGGCAAAGGGTGGACTTTTGATCAACAATATCTAAACCTAAGAGAATGGACTGCGCGGCTTCAGATCCAAGAATCTAACTTCCAAATAATAGAGATCTAAATTCAGATCTGGCGTCTCCCATACCATTGGATGACAAAGGAAACTGGCTTCAAAATAGGAAAGCTCTTTTATAAAGTTTCAGATGTACTAATATCAGAAAATGGAAGCAAATCTGGCAAACAAATGAAGATATTAGCTTCAGTGGACCTTAGCAAACCATTGTTGAGAGGTACAGTTTTGAAGCTTGATTATAAGACCTTGTGGATTTCCTTCAAATATGAGAGCTTAGCTGTTTTCTGCCATTACTACGGAAGAGTAGGACATTCAAAACGAATGTGTCACGCTAGAAAGGAGGATTTAAGCAAAAATGAGCTAAATGAAGGACAATTTGGAGACTGGCTCAGAGCTTCAAGGGTTAAAAACAGCATGAAAGAGAAAGAAATAAGGGTTGAACCTGGAAGGAGGAATCAAGGGAGCAAGAATAGCCTATAGGATGGCCAAGGGATGACTAAGGAGGAGAACCAAGAAGGTATATCAGATTCACAAGGGGAAACAAGCCTAACGAATAATGAAGAAAATAAGGAAGTAGAAAAGAGGAGTAAATGACAAGTAGGGGAAGGGCATATGAGAGTGAGGAAGCACTAGCAGCTGGAAGAAATGAAGAACCACAAACAACTCAATTGGAAGAAGTTAGGCAGAAGGTTTTATGAAAATCCAGAAGACTGCTAGAGGAAATAGAAATAGACAAGAAGCAGGAAAACAGTGCAGAATTGCAAGTTTTTCAGAGTTTAAGGCTGATAAATGTCCCTATAAGATGTGAGGCTCATCACCAAAAATTGCAGAAAACAGAAAGCATTGAGAATAACAATGAACATGCAACAAGAACTGCAAAAAAGCGTAGACAGACAAGGAGGTGGAGGAGGGCAGCCAACAGCATTGCAATAGGAAATGAAAGCAAAGAGAGAGAAGTAGTGGGTACATCAACCTTAGGAATTAAAAAAGGATGGCAATTCCAAGATAAAGATTTGGATTCGGAAGAAGGAATTGATTTAAGATCCAAAAAGTAAAAGTTTGAAGAATAAGGAGTTGGAGGAGAAAAAATGGTGGAGGAAACTAGCCTTAAATGGTCTAAAAAAAGCCATGAAAGTATGTGTGTGGAATCGTAGAGATTGAGGAAGACCATCTACAATTTCCCAACTTAAGGAAATGCTACGATCCCATCACCAGAGTTAGTTTTTTTTATCTAAAACAAAGGAAAAAAAAAAGAAGAAGAAAGGTTTTATTGCAACTATTTGTAGAAAACTTAGATATCATGATAGATGGAGGATATGTAACTTGAATAAATTAAGGGATGGCTATTGGTTTGCTGATCTGAAGACTTAACTGTTAGCAAGCCATATCCACAAGTTTTTGCATCTAGTTGGAATGTATGTTAAATGGGGAAGTTAGCAAGTTTTGGGCAGTCTTTCTTTATGCTAGTACAGATTTTAGAGTATGGGAGGAACAATGGAAGTACTTGGAAAAACAAAGCAAGAATGGGGAGATTGGTGGTTCCTAGGGGGTGATTTCAATAACCTTGTGAATCAAGATGAGAAAAAGAGGAAAGAAGAAGGGCTAAGTCCGGTTTTATAACATTTAGGAACTTTATAAGGAGCATTGAAATGGGGAAATAGGATTTGTATCAGCTATGCTCCAAAATTAAAAAGTGTAGGATAGAGCTACTAAAGTGGAGCCACAACCAAGTGCTAAATTCAGCTAAGCAAATCTCAATGCTAAAGGGACAAATGAAAGTGATGAGAAACCAAGGGAGGAACTAAAATTGGAATTATTAGTGAAAGCTAAGCTTAGTATTGCCTATAGAAATGACGAAACTTACTGGAAACAAAACTCTAGCGTACAATGGCTACAAGAAGGAGACAATAATACAAAGTTTTTCCATGGCTGTAGTGTGAGTAGAAGAAGGCAAAACACCATTGAAAGATTGGTAAAAACTGATAAACTGACTTGTGAGAACAAAGAAGAGGCACAAGAGGAAATAGTAAGAATCTGCCAACATTTGTTCACTACTTCAAATCTATGAATTTTTCATGAAGGGCTGGATGGTATCCCACAGTCCATTTCTAAGGCAATGAACCAAAGATTGACAAGGCCAGTGAGGCAGTGAAAGAATGCACTATTTCAAATGCACCCTAACAAAGCTCCTGGACCTGATGGTACGACTCTTTTTCCAATATTTTGGAATATACTCAAATTGGACATTTGCAATGGCATCAAAGACTTCTTTAATCATAAGAAAATGCTTAAGCAAATGAATCACACAATGATTACTCTAATTCCTAAAGTCAGTAACTCTACTTCAATTGCACATTATAGACCAATTAACTTGTGTAATGTAGTATACAAAATTATCTCTAAAATTGTGGATGAAATGATGAAAATCTATCTTCATAAATTCATTAGTCCTAACCAAGTAATCTTCATTCCTGGGAGGTAGATTTTAGATAATGTGGTGGTAGCATATGAATGCATTCACACTTTAAACTCTAAGCAAAAAAAGGAAGAAAGGAATTATGTCTATAAAGCTTGATATGGCTAAGGTTTATGATAAGGTAGAATGGAGTTTCTTGTGTGAGGTTCTTAGAAAAATGTGGTTCTCTTGCACTTTTATAAGTTGGGTTAGGCAATGTATTAGCTCTTCCACCCTGTCAATAAAAATTAATTGAGAAAAATGTGGGCATATACAACCAACAAGGAGAATCAAGCAGGGAGATCCGTTTTCACCATATCTATTTCTGGTCATCTCAAGCAAGTAATATTGAAATGTGAATATTGGGGCATGAGAATGAGTAGGAAAGGACCTCTAATTACTCATTTATTATTTGCAAATGACTCTCTCTTATTTTGTGAAGCAAATTTGAAGCAAGTAAGAAAGATCAAACCACTACTGTCAAAGTATAGCCTTTATTCGAGCTAAATGGTCAACTTGGAAAAATTATCAGCTTTTTTCAGCAAAAATATATCAAATAAGCAAAAGAAAACCATATCCCAAGCCTTGGATGGAGTCAGGAGCAAAAGAATGCAAGATATTTTGGACTGCCCATGACGATAGGAAGATCTAAGAATGAAGTCTTTAGCCATATAGTGGAAAAGGTTTAGAAAAGGATCAAAGGATAGACGACTAAGTTCCTAAGCCTTGCAGGAAAAAAAGTGCTCATCAAGGCAATTATTGATGCTCTTTCAACATATGTGATGGCTTGTTTCAAACTTCTTAACAATATATGCCAGGAAATCATAAGGAATAAAACAAATTTTTGGCAGGGAGAAAGGAGGAAAGGAAGCTTAAAATTCACTGGAAAGCTTGGAGGGACTTGGCTAGGCTTAAAGAGGAGGGTGTGCTGGATTTCAAGAATATTCAACTATTCAATGATGCACCTATAGCCAAACAATTATGGAGATTAATTACCCAACCCAACCCATTAATGAGCAAAGTGCTGAAGGCCAAATATTTCCCAAATGGATGGTTAATGAAGGCTCCAAGTAGAGGTAATGCTTCATGCCTATGGAAGTGCTGGTTGGAAGCAAGACACATAATCCAAAAAGGGACAATATTCCAAGTGGAATATGGGAAGTCTATCAGAATTTGGGACAATCCATGGATCCCAAGCAAATAAGGGTGCGTCTTATCCTATCTTCTACATGTATAGAGCAAGTTACTTGAGTAAGTGAGCTAATGTCACCAGGAAGACAATGATGGAATAAGGAACTAATTGGAAAAATCTTCAACCATGTCGATGCTGAAGCCATCATAAATATACCAATCAAGCAAGGAGGCACTAGAGATAAGTTGATATGGCAGCTAAGTAAATAAGGAAATTATACAGTCCAGTCAACTACCAAGATTCTTTAAAAGGACAAAAGTAGCAAAACATAAAGCTAAAAGTAACTTAGCTATGGGAACTTTGAAAAGTATTTGGAGGAAAAGATGGAAACTAGAGATAAAAGGAAACTCAAACACTTCTTGTGGAGATGTTGGCACGGCATTATGCCTACAAAGGATCAACTGCTGAAAAAAGGTGTCCTAGAGGATCCTATTTGCAGCATGTGTGGGGAACAAAATGAGACCTTAGAGCATGTATTACTACATTGTCTAATGGCAAAGTTGGTATAGAAACTTGCACCAGTCAAATGGGAAGATTCGAGTGAATATGAGATAACATTCAAAGACTGGCAACAGAATATATGCAGCCAGAACAAAAGCAATAATTGGGAAGATAGAGCTCAATTGACAGTCTACATCTTTTGGATGTTATGAAAAACAAGAAATCTTTGGGTTTTTAAAAAGGAGTGGAGAGAAAAGAAAGTTATAGTGGATCTAGAAATGTCAAAGGTGATGGAATTTCAGAATTTTGGCACCATGGGAGGAGAACACAAATAATACACAAGGCTGCAGATAAAAGGCAAATGGTGCTAAGGAAGAAAATGATGCGAAGGGAGGAGTAGTGACTAGGAACCTATGATAAAGGTTTAGTGGTGACTACCTCTATACGGCTAGGATTATTGCATAGAAGTAATAATCAAAACAAGGGTAGGGGAACAAGACTACGAAGACATGAAATGATGATAGCTATAGTGGCAAGCGTAACCCATTTGGAAGGAAGAAGGCTACATTGTCCACTATAGCATAACTGTAGCTGGAGGATCATAGAAGAGATTTTGTTCTTTTCCTTAGTGTTGGAAGGATAATTTTGGTATCATAGTCAGTTTGTAAAGAAATTGATTAGAGATATAGAGTTGTAAAGTTTATAGGGGAATTTCCTATTTTCAACTTTAGACACAGTATGAGAGTTAAGGACCTCATAGTTAGTGGGCGAAAGCTGTACATGGTGATTTTTTCGAAAATAAATATAACTACTGTTTTATTGGGGAAAAAAATATGTTTCTATATATTTATAAACTTAATTGGTCATAAAATTGATACCAATTAATTTGGACTTGATTAATAGGCAGTTAAACATACATTTAATCCAAAAATTCAACTTACCTCACTCATCATTTTAACGCATTGGCTTAGTTCATTTGTACTGTGGCTCTTATAAATTATGAGTTAGAATTGTGATTCCGTAATTAACTAATTAGATTGATTTCAACCTATTGGATTCGTTGAGTTAAATCAATTTATTTGAAAAAAATTAATAGACTACCAAACAACAATTTGACTGTTAGAGGAATTATTTAACCCAATGGATCACGTGGGTTTAATTCAATCTAACTCTAACTTTAACTCAATTCAATGTTACCTGCTACCAAATAAATTGGGTTAAATCATAACTCGATCAAACAACGTTTCATATTCGTGAAATGACCCAACTTGTTCATTTGTCATCTTTAATGATTAAATATAAAATTTCTATACTAAAAATTATTATATATTATTATTATTATTATTAATTGGTTAACTTTCTCGGACCAAAGTCATAAAACCTGTGTCAAATATAGAGAATTGTTTGTTTCACTATTATATATCAATTGTGTCGTATCTTTTCAAAATAACAAAATTTTGAAAAGATAGAAATACCATCAATATGTAATCATGAAACGAAGGATGTTGTCTTTGCACCACAAAGCTCATAACAAGACCATATGCTTATGCCCACAATGATTTTAGATATCCAATGTCAAAAAAATTATTTTCGTAACTTTTTTTTAAACTCATTATGATATTCAAAAGTGATAAACTCATAAAATTTAACGTTTGTATAATCAATGTTTTGCCAATTAAAAGGGCAAGAGAAATCCCTTCCTATTAGGATAGCAATCATACAACAAATGGCATTTTAAAAAAAGTAATAATACTTTTAATGATTTTATAATGTACAGTCATATAGTGACTTATATGGCATGTTAAAAAGAACAAAATTTTCCATTATTATTTAACACCTTTTAATGAGTGTGATAAATAATTTTATTTTTTTCAATATTTCATATCAATCACTATAACTTTTGATTGTGAAAAATCATTAAAAATATCATTACTTTTTTAAAAATATGATGTGAAACACTAGCATGTGGTAAGCATTTGAAGGAGAGTTTGGTTAGGTGATAAATGAAAAAGATTGTAATTAAAAAGTTTTCAAGACAAATAGTTACCCAAAAAAAAAATTAAATGGCTTTTAAATTGCTTATAGAGACTTCCTATTTTCATTCATTCTCTCTTTTATTTGTTTTCATTTATGAACATGGATCAATTTAAAATTATTCAAGGCATAATGCATATTGATTTTCCTAGATTTAGAGACACGGGAGGAGTGACAGGAGTCAAATGTGTACTGCCGGCTGAGCAACAGTAGTTTATGATATATTATCAAATCCCACGTGGCTTCAATTATTGATAGTCAACTCCCTTCTGCCTGCCTCCAGCGTGAAAACTTCATTCTTCAAGCTAGCATACGGTATTTCTTTCCTCTTCCTCCCTCGCCGGTGTTTTTCTTAATCCCCCGTTTTGCTATAAATTAATGTCTAGTTTTGAATTCAAATCCTGCTATCCCTTTTCGGTGTTGTTCTTAATCCGCCATCTTCCCATTCACAAGCAACCATGAATATTTTGCTATAAATTAATGTCTAGTTTTTCGTAATCTATACCATTCGCACTCTGAACTCAAATCCTGCTGTTTTGTTTATAAGATCCAGAGAGTTCATCCATGGAAATGTCGGTAATTTGCTTTCTTCTGATCATCTTCACCTCATTTGCATTGTCTTCGGGTTCCTGTCATGGCGAAATCCATGGAAGTTCTGAAACTGGCAATCCCGAGTTCTCCATGGAAGTAAGAAGATCAAGTTCAGGAGGATATGTTGTGAATGTCGACGATTTTGGAGCCAAAGCTGATAAGAAAACAGATGATTCTCAGGTGCACATCATTTTATTGGAAAAGATAAAAACAATTAGTAAAATAATAATAAGAGTAAAGAAAGTTTTGGATGCCTCAATTAAACATTTAATTGATCATATTATGTCATTCAATTTATATTACTTTTCTTCTTAGCAAAATATTTAGATTAATTTGATTGCTATAAAATGTTTAAGCCCTGCATTCTTGCATGCTTGTTTCGGTAAATTTGCTTTAACATTTTGACACTGGTGAGGTTTTAGAGGGTGCGAGTTTAATTTCCTTTTTTTTTTTTTTGGCTTCCTCCTTCCACTCTCGAACATTGTTTTTCTCACTTATATTTATGTATATACACACACATCCACATACAAATCATGTACCCTCTTTAATTGTGGAATATTATTATATTTCATCACTTATTTTATTGTAACATATGTGAATCAATTTAATAGCCATAAGGTAGTTAATGGGTAGATTACATCACTCATAACTTGGATTACAAATAAAATATAATTTTACGAGAAATGATATAACTCAACTCATATAATTATAGATCAAATTTAGATTGGATCAGTGTGATTTGAGTTAAACCCAATGTATTAAAATTGGTAATTTGAAAAAAAAATTAAAGAGAGGTCTGGCCAATAACTCTTCATTGCCAGACCATTGCCCATCGCGGAATCCAATTTTGACTATGCTATGAAAATTTAGTGAGAATCCAGTCATTCAGTCACTTTTTTTTTATTTTTTTTGAAACGATCGATATGATATATACTTAATCAAAATTGAAACATTTACAGTATCGCCCAATGGCGATAAAAGCCTTAGATCTCTCAATGAGACTAAGTGAAATAACTTGGGATATCCCATCAACTACCAAAACTCTAGCACTAACTACTAAGACAACTATCAACTTTAACTAAGAGGCTAATTAAAATCTATTGAAGGAAGAACAAAAATAATTTCTTCACTTGACTACTAAGCACCAATGAAACTCTAATGGCTTTAATATCCAACAGCCATTCAAGAAGGATGTTAATGCCATTAAAGATACGACCTCTATATAAAACCAAATTAGCAAAAAGGAAAAAGACTTCTGAAAACTATCACTAGTACCTGGACTAATTTTCAAACTAGCCCTCATTAGAGTGGGTAATCTCTAAAAATTCCAACCATTCAGACTGAGCCTGATCCACAACTGTTTTTTCTTCTAACCATTCCTTTTAAAAAATCCAAAGGTTTCTTGCCTTCCAAATCAGCCAAAGAATGTACACTAACAATTCTGCTTTATCCTTCCACAAAGAATCATTTTTCCCATTACAGATATGAGACCACCATTGCTTAAAACTTAACTCATCACCATCCAAACTGGACCAATTGATCAAAGAGATTTTCCACACCAGTTTTGCCCTTGGGCAATGCAGAAAGATATGATCAAGGTTTTCTACTGAATCACCACACGAGTTACAAATGGGGTCTTCATGGATACCTCTCCTAAGTAATTGGACCTTCATAGGAAGAATACCATGCCAACACCGCCAGATAAAGTGTTTGATCTTTCCTTTGATGTGGAGCTTCTAACTGTGCTTCCAAACTGCTTTCAGTGCTTCTCTGGAAGAGCTCGCCTCTGCTTTTTGAAACTTCTCTTTGTGGCTTTTTAGGGCAAATTGGTAAGCAGACTGGACCATGTAGATGCCCTGAGAAGAGTGGAGCCACACTATTTTATCATTAGAATCCCTTGTAGTAGGACTTGGGCGAGGAATGCTCATAATTGCATCTGCATCTGAATTGTTGAAGATTTGTCGCAACAAGTTCTCATTCCAACTATCACCCGAGTTCGAAAACAGCTCCTTAACCCAAGTTACCAACTTACTCTGAAAAGGAACGGTTGAGGGGCGAAAAGATGGAGTACTAGGAATCCAAGGACTTTCCCATATTCGAATAGATTTACCATCATTAATTTGGAATATGGACCCACTTTGCAGAATATATCTTGCTCCCATGCATCTCTGCCACAACCATGAAGCCGATATTTTGACTGAGGCATTCAGAAGACCGCCATCAGGAAAGTACTTGGCTTTGAGTACCCTACTCATAAGTAGGTTTGGCTGCGTTATAAGTCTCTAAAGCTATTTAGCAATGAGAGCATCATTGAACAACTGGATATTTTCGAATCCCAAACCCCCATCACTCTTAGGCCAAGTTAGATCTTGCCAAGCCTTCCGATGGATCTTGGATTTATCGTTTCCTTTATCTCCCCACTAGAAGTTAGAGATGCTCATAATTATCTGCTTGCAGACCCCTTTTGGAAGTTTAAAACAGGCCATAACATATGTCGGAAAAGCATCTAGAATGGCCTTAATAAGAACTTCTTTGCCAGCTAGGCTAAAAAACCTATTTTTCCACCCCTGAACTCATTGCTGCACCTTTTCACCCACAAAATTAAAGACCTCTCTCTTTGATCTGCCAATAATCATGGGAAGACCAAGGTATCTAGCGTTGCGCTTCTCTGAAATACCTTCAAATATCTGGCAGATATCGTCTTTAGCCATTTTTGGGATATTCTTACTAAAGAAAATAAAGGACTTGTCCCAATTTACTAATTGACTGGAGTAGTGGCTAAAGTTGGACAGAAGAGATTTGATATTCAAAACTTGCTCCAACCCTGCTTCACCAAAAAGTATAGAGTCGTCCGCAAACAACTAGTGAGTAATTTGGGGACCTCTAAAGCTGGGTCTTAAACCTTTATAATCCCCCTTTAGACTGGCTTGCTTGATTATATTGGAAAATGCCTCAGAGACAACTAGAAAAAGATAGGGCGATAATGGATCCCCTTGTCTAATTCTTCTAGATTGTTGAATGTACTTACATTTTTCCCTATTAATGTTAACTGATAAAGAAGAAGAGCTAATGCATAGCCAAATCCAACCTATAAAAGTAGCATCAAACCCCATTTTCCTAAGTACCTCACATAAGAATTTTCACTCCACTCTATCATAGGCTTTGGCCATATCAAGTTTAATGGTCATCCACCCCTTTTTCCCTTGTGTTTAGAATTTAGAGTATGGATACATTCATGGGCCACTACTACATTATCTAAAATTTGCCTCCTAGGGATGTAAGCAACCTGAAAGGGGCTAATGCATTTGTGGAGACACAAGTTGAGCCTATCAACTAAGATTTTAGAGATTACTTTGTACACAACATTACATAAGCTAATGGGGCAGAATTGGGCAACAGATTGAGGATTTTTAATTTTCGGAATCAAAGTGATAACAGTGTGGTTAACTTGTTTGATCATGTTGTTGTGAATAAAAAACAATGCTTAACAGCTAAACATAGATCTTCACTAATCACATTCCAATATAATTGAAAGGAAAGAGGAGTCATACCGTTAGGACCAGGAGCAGAGTTGGGATTCATATTGAACAGAGCACTTCTGATTTCATAATCACTCACAGGACGAGTAAGCCTCAGGTTCATGGCAGCGTCGATAGACATGGGAATATCTTCCAAATCGTCTCTTCTTAGGGTAGAGCTAGATGTAGTGAAGAGCTTGTCAAAGAATGATGGAATTTCTTCCTTCACTTCTTGGTTGTTTTCACATCTAGAACCATTTTCCTTTATCAAGTTGGCAATGGAATTTTGCCGTCTTCTGTTGATGGTTGAAGTATGGAAAATTTTTGTATTTTTGTCCCCTTCATGAAACCACTGGATTCTTGATTTTTGATACCAAAAGATCTCATTCTCACGATAAGCATTATGAAGCTCCTTTCTCAATTTTCCCCATTCATACCAATCCCTGTTTCCCCCAAGACTAGCCAAGACATCCATTCTTGATTTGATTCTTTGGATTTGCCATGTTGAATTGTACCTCTGCCTCTGGCTCCAATTTAATAGTGCTACTCTGCAAGAACTGACTTTGGCTCAAAGTTTATACATCGGGTAGCCATCATGCAATCTACTCAAATAGTCCTCAACAATTTTCAGAGCCTCCTCTTTCTTGACCCATCTTTTGTCGAAGATGAATCTTTTCTTAGGTTTTAGCTCAAGTGG
This sequence comes from Gynochthodes officinalis, assembly GCA_020080225.1. Lineage (NCBI taxonomy): Eukaryota > Viridiplantae > Streptophyta > Magnoliopsida > Gentianales > Rubiaceae > Gynochthodes > Gynochthodes officinalis. The sequence goes on from CM034616.1 coordinate 42,187,561, forward strand.
AGCAATGTCCATCAATATGAAGGAATGATCAGATGAATGCATTTGGTTATGGAAGGCTTTAACACCAGGAAAGCTAAGTAACCAAGATGGGGAACCAAAAAATCTATCTAATCTTTCTTCCACAAAGCCTTCACTAGGTCTGTTGTTGGCCCATGTGAATTTTTTTCCCATAAAGTTTAAGTCCCCCATCTCCATATTTATCAACAAAGGATTGGAAATGTTGATAACTAGACACTGGTCTCTTATTTCCCCTTTGCTTCTAAAGGATTTAGAATGTCGTTGAAGTCACCTCCTATGAGCAGCCCATCCCATCCTACCTTTGCCTGAACCACTAAGTACTCCTACTGCTCTTGCCTTAACTTGCTGTCTGTACTAGCATACACAAAAATGGCCCAAAAAATTCTATTCTCCTCCTTGAGTTGACATTGCACTTGGATACAAAAGCGAGTGGAAATCATCTTTTTGATATTTATTTTCTCACTCCACAAAACCAACAGACCACCACTATTCCCAACAGGATCAACATTTCTCTATCTATCATGATAATTTAACTTACGACTAATGTAACTAAGGAACTTTCTTTTTTTTTTTCTGATAAGAATAATAAATCTGGAAAGTGAGAGCGGGTTACCTCCCTCAATTGGGGAACCGTCGAGGGTCCTCCCAAACCTCTACAGTTCCACGCCCCAACTTTCATTTATTGAGTTGGGACCACCCAAGGCTGGTCGCCGCCATCGAGGAAGAGGAGTCAAAATTGTCCACAAAGAGTTTGGCCTTTTTGGTGCATGTGTTAATAAAGAGCACACCTTCAGGATTTTTATCAATTTGCTACCTAGAACGCTTACACCTTACCACGGTCGAGGGATTAGCTTCAGCCATTCTATCAACATTGCTTGCAAGCCTAGACCATTTCCTAGATTGTCTAGTAACCAATCCTTTTCTATTTGAAAATTCAGCCAAATTGGCTTTGAGGGTGGCAGTTTGGATATCTGGAGAGCACAATTTGCATCCAACAGGAACTGAAATTAAGTCCCCATAGCTAATGACCTTCCTCTCATCGATTGTGAATCATCATACATAGCATGTTCCCATAGACATCTTGGTTTGTCTATTATCGGCCATTTCAAAACTCTTGCTCAACAAAGCATCCTTATCAACACATATTTCAACTAAAGCATGAGCTAGAACCAAATTAGTAGTACTGATACCTAGATAGATATTTTCAGCTGAGGTAGGATTTTCCTAGACGCACAAGTTATGAGACATTTAGATGATTGGTTGTCATCTACGGAGGCGATATAGAATCCACTAAGTTCGAGTGAGTCAGGAAGCTCAAATCGGCTTGGAGCCACAAAGCATCGACAACCATCGTACTTGGGAAGACCAAACTGGGACACCTGGTCGGATCGGGCACAAGACACCTGGGATTAGAGACTGAAGTTGAGCAAGTTGAGCATCATCATTTTTCCTAGGAGATATAGAAGGAGGACCAGCATTGGGGGCTACAAAATTACTTTGAGAATGAAAGTTAGAAACATACTGAGATTGTTTGACTCCAGAGAGATCATAAGAAATGGATTTTCGGGCATTTATTTTACCACCAAAAGCTTTGAGCCAATCACCAAATTGTCCCTCACATAGCTTTTGATTTTCAGAATCTAAGCTTTTTTTGTGGCACAATCTTTCAACATGCCCTACACAACCGCAGAAGTAGCAAAAGGTAGCCAAATTTTCATATTTAAAAGCAATCCAACATTCCTTCTCTCGAAACTTCAAACGTGTGCCTTAGATTAGGGGCTTCCTCAGATCGATCGACATAAGAACCTTCATACATCTTCCATCTCTACTACCAATTTCAGGGATATAGACATCTAAGGCTTTCGGGAAGAGAGGCTACAAACGAAATCCAACATCTTTAGACATCCATTGCGGTGGAATGCTCCACACTTGGATCCATAGCTCCACTTGATGAAAATTTTCTGCCTTTAGATAGAGGTTTTTAGACCAGTCTTTGAGGATAACGAATTGTTGATCAAACAGCCATCCCTTTCCATGTAGCACTTTCATTTTGTCAGCAGCATTACAGAACACAAACTGGTACAACTGATTACCTAGCTCCCTGACTTTAAATGGATTTGAGATTGGCCAAATGACAGCAAGACCTTGCCTCAACCCAGCAAAGTTCACCCTTTTTTCACCAAATATTCTCCCTATTAAACAGCGAGAGCATTCATCTATACTTTGGCTCACTTCATCCCCCTAGAGTAAGACAACTCCTTGTTCATTGGTGGAGAGTTCAAGACTTTGCATCAGGCTGGCCACGTCCGACATCAGGTCTGAAGGATATTCCATGTCCATTTCTGTTGCACACCTTACTATGGAGTTGAAAAGAAAAGAAACAAAAGCTGTAAGAGAGCAGAAATTCAGAAAAACATAACCAGAGGAGCAGATTGGGGAATAATTTTTAAGACCACAGGATAATTTCAAGATGTCAGATCGACGTAAATGAGTAGCTGATCTAAGGGAAATGTTGAGGAGGAGACACGCTTGTGGTTTAGTGACAGAAGCCCAAATCTTAGCCAAAACCACGGAGGAATATGTAGAATCAGACGAAGGGATGAAGAAGGGAAGATGGCTCGTTGAGAGCAAAGCCGAAGAGAAGACAGATTAATGATAAGCAGGGTTAAGAAAAGTAAGTGGCCAGACTAAGAAGAATTAGCAGGAAATAAGAGGCAAGGATGTCTTAATATCATGTTATTGTTAAAGAGTTACTGACTTAAAAGTCAAGGAACAGTGACACACTAAGGTGGCGCTTGGTATAAACGGTGGGTTTAGGAATGAAATGGATTTGATAAAAGGAAAGGTTTGAAATAGAATGGAATGATAGTAATTATGTTGTTTGGTATTATTTTGTAATGGAATGGAATAGATTTTATATTAAAATTAAAATTATAATAAAAATATGATTGTTTTACATTATATGATATTTAACAAATTATATCTTGTTCAAAAAATAGTCAAAGTACATGTCAATTTGTAAAGAAAAATATTTTCTATAATTTAGTGAAATTTTTTTTTTAAAAAAAAAAGGTAAAATGGGGGTTGCTGTTTGCAACCCCCTTGACATGAATGGGCGCGCGTCACATCTTGAAACCCTTTGAGATGGGTTTTTGCAAAACCTAAGTGAGAGGTGGGTTTTTCCCATGGGGTTCTATAAATCCAATACTACATACCAAACATCCAATTTGAAGTCATACCATTCCAAACCCATGCCAAACCCATATAACAAACACCTCCTAAGCCACCTGAAGGCACACCCACCTCTACCCAGAGAGGAATTTTACACCCACACAAGGTGAGAAAACCATGCCTTGATGTCAATCACCAACATCGACAAGAGTGATAGATAGCGGCGGTGGTGAAGGATTGTCAGCGGACTCACTTTTTTATTTTTTAAATTAACAACTTTAACCTGTTTTTTTCCAAAAGAAAGTAGTTATATTAACTTTGGCAAAAAAATTTAATATGGTACAAAAATTGTCCATCGATGATGGACTCTCCTTAACACAATGTGTAGGTTAAGGCAACTACTTTGTTACCAAAGCTAAGCCAAACTAAAACTAAAACTAAAACAAAAACAACAAAAAGCAAAAAACAAAAACCCTGCTTGTAGGCCTCTCCTTGAACACCTTGAAAGGGCAAACTACCCACAAAAGCCATGAAACACATATCCGAGTCCATCGCTCCGGCCTAGGCCTTTGTGATGTGCCCAGTTCCTCCTCCCAAGTTAGGGACATCCACCTCCCATAGGGAAGACAAAAACCCTACTACTTAGGGACAAAATCCCTAAGAACTAGAGATTGCCTGTTACTTTTAAAAAAAAAATCGCACACAATATTACACTTTTTCTTGCCCTTATGAACAATATTTTTTCGCACCTTTAACCTTCTGGCAACTTGAATATTTACAACTTTAACCTGTTAGGTTAGATAAGTTTAACCAACTCAACTCATAAAATTACAAATTACTCATGACTCATTTGATTTGTGGCCTATCTAATCTAATTCAGTGAATCAAAATAGTGAGTGAATTGAATTGAATTTTTTATTTGAATTTACTTTTTCCAGCCTTGGCGATGGCCTATAGTTGATGGCTCATCAAAGTCGTTTCACCATATTCACCATCTTCCTTATAAGCAGCATCAAACTTTCTTCTCGTTGGCGAAAAACCTCATTAGGTCCCTTATGTGGCCCTTTTGAAAACAATAAATAATCATAATAAGTTTTTCCTTCATTCAATAACCATTGATCAATTATTTCTTTTATACTGTTTTTTGTTATATTATATTCTTCTTTTTGAAAGTTCCATGTGATCTCCTTGGAGATTAAGTCTAATTTCTCTATGTATTTTCAGGCGTTTCTCAAAGCTTGGGACAAGGCATGCTCTACTAGTGGAAGTATCTTTTTGGTGCCGGCTAACAAAGTGTATTATCTGAAGCCAATTATTTTTCAGGGTCCTTGCCAATCTGGTAATATAGCCAGGGTATGTGGCGGTATAATTTTTATTACTAGTATCCTTTTTTTTTTCTCGTTGAGGTGATAATATTTTGCATTTTTAGTAACAAACAGAGTGTAAATAATAAAAATTAATTTAATTATTATTATGACATAAAAAATAATTGTTCACATCTCATTTATGAAATACAAGAAATAAAATGATTCCTTCTCTTTTTAGCCAAAAGTAATTCAATACATGCATGATTTTAAATGATTAAATCCTCGTTTTCTTTTCTATAAAATTTGTAACAGATTCAAGGAAGTATCATAGCTTCAAAAAATACGACGGACTATGAACAAAGTCGAAGAGTTTGGATCAAGTTTTCAAATCTCACAAACTTCAGTGTTGATGGTGGTGGAGTTCTTTATGGGAATGGTCAAATATGGTGGCCCCTAAATTGCAACGTCAACACAACACTGGTAACATATAATTAATTTCAAATTATTTTAATTTTTTATGTATGTGATCAATTAATCTAATTGTAAAATTTGAGCATTATATAAAGTTTTCATTTCACACCAAAAAAAAAAAAAAATCTAACATGTTTTTTCTTGATTGCTTTTTTGCAGCCTTGTCTTGGTGCTCCAACGGTATGATAATCGAAATTAAAGCTTGCCTTGAAAAGAAATTAGATGATCATTTTATAATTTATGTTTGATGGGTTTTTTTTTTTTTGGGTGATCAAAGAGTCTAACCTTTGAGCTGTGCACAAATCTTAAAGTGTCACACCTCAAGATAAAAAATGGCCAGCAGCAGCATATAAGTTTCAATAGTAGTGTGAATGTTGAAGCCTCGTATATAAAGATAAAAACAAAAGCAACAAGTCCCAATACAGATGGCATTCATGTCACCAAATCCAGCAATATTGAAATCAAGAATTGTGACTTCAAAACAGGTAAATGGTTTTTGCATATGACTTAGCTTCTTATTAATTATACAATTCGTCAATTCTTGTGCTTTGTTTAATTATCAATTTATCTACTGCTGATCAACTGTTCCACAAATTTGTCATTTAATCAAGACAATTATCTTTCCTGATTATAACTAACTCACTGAGTTTTTTTTATTATTAGTATTTACACTTGCACTGGGGTGGCAAATGGGATGGAATGGGTGGAATTAAAATGGATAGGAAATTATTGGAAATGAAAAATGTGATTCTCATTAAATTTTATCATTGGGAGGAAATGGGATTTAATGGGATTAAAATTTTCCAATTCCCATTAGGATTCTATTGAAATTTTCTGCTGGGAATTAAATAGTGACAACCATACCACCGTCTGCCGCAATGATTTTAAAATTAAAAAATTTTATTTATTAATAATATATGTAAATATATTTAAAAATTAAAAATAATTAAATTATCTTTAATCATTGATTATTTAACATTATCTAATAATTACTCAATATTATTCAATAGTTACCCATTTAACTATGCATCGGTATCTCATAACCAACCCAATAAATTTACATCCGAATAACATCTCTTCTATTTATGTCCAATAGATATTTTTAATTGGTATGAAAAGTCCAATAACTCTCATCCCTTTGAATACCCATTGGAACTATAGTCTAACGTGCACTCTTCATTTCACATGTTGATCTTTTACATTATGACTAATTCAATTAGATTAAGCAAATTAACTCTCGCTTGCACATTAGATGTATCGATCCTTTACATAACGAACTCAAAATTTCAAAATCAAGAAGAAATAATCTCTCTTATTGCAACTCTTCCTGCTTCATATAACTCACATGAACATAAACTTAGAATTTAGGTGATGATTGTATAAGCATAGTGGGAGGATCTCATAACATTCGAGCTATGGACATTAAGTGTGGTCAAGGTGCCCATGGAATCAGGTACGTAACCTGTTCTCAGATGTATAAAATTAACATGAATTTAACTAGTTAGCTTCGATAGAATCATGTGTCTAAATACTTTCAATAGCAAGAGTTGGGCATATAGTATAGGTTTTATATTTGGCTCACTTGATCATTGTTTATAAATGTTTATTAAGGTACTTCAAACTTAAATCAAATCTTTTATTCTATTATCATATACTATTGATAATACTATTCAATCTCTAAAATGATGAATAAAACAATGATTTACCTTTTGCATTTTTCTTTTGGCACCTATTGTCCTTTGGCTAGGTTTGGAGACTCCAATCGGTTTTAGTGTAAGATACTAAAATATTGTGGTTAATTTGTGAGGCAACCTTTAATGTGTTATGTGAGGAATTTTTTCAAGGTAATATTTTTAGCCCCTCATCCTTTCCATCCCTTTTTTTCATGGTATTAGGGACTTATTGACATATGTTTGAGGGTCTATATGAATTATTATTTCATTTTATATATTTACACTCTTGAGATAAAAATTGTCTACAAATATTTAAAAAGTAATAATACTTTTAATAAGAAAAGTTATAGTGATTGATATAATAAAAATGAAAAGACAAAATTCTTTAACACACTTTTTAAAAAGTACAAAATAATAATAGATAATTTTATCTTTTTTTTGACATGTCATATCAATCACTATATTTTTTTGTCATAAAAAGTCATTAAAAATATCATTATTCATATTTAAATATGCAACACAAAATGTATGTAGCTGTATAATTTTTAATGTATTGTTATGTATTCCAAGAGTGGAATACATTTAAACAAGTGTATGAAGTTGCAACCCTTTGGGCTTGGTTCAATGGTACTTCCCTAGGGTATTTACTCGGAAGACCAGGATCAAAACTTAGGAATGCCGTGGGTAGCCTTGGGGTGGGTCTGCCTAACCGGGGGGGACTAGTCACTGGCACGGAGTGTGTGGCGTAACCTCATAGTCGGTTGAGTAGGGATAAAAAAATTAAAAAATTAAAAAAGTTGCACCCTTGAATTTTAAAAAGTTACAATTTAACTTGTTAACTTTTATAATTTTAAACAATTTTCTCATGATGACCCCCTAAATTTTATTAAATATCCTCAAACATGGAGTACCCAGGAAAGATGCTTGTAGATATTTGGAATCAATCTCAGAATAAGGGGAGAGATTGATGAAGATGTAAGCCATAGAATCATAGCAGGTTGGATGAATTGGCGCAGTGCATCAGGGTTCTTGTGTGACCGCAAAATCCCACTTAAGTTAAAAGGAAAATTATATAGAACGACAATAAACCCGGCAATACTACACAAAGCTGAATGTTGGCCAGCACAAAGGAAACATGAGCATAAGTTGAGAGTAGCAAAAATGAGGATGTTAATGTGGATGTGTGGTAAGACAATGATGGATAAGATAAGAAATGAGGATATTCGACGAAAAGTTGGAGTAGCACTAGTGGAAGAAAAGATGAGAGAACATAGATTGAGATGGTTGGAGCATATTCTTCTAAAACCCCTAGATGTTCTAGTAAGAACAGAAGTTTGTTATAAAGAGCATGGCAGAAAGAAAGGGAGAGGTCAGTCGAAACTTATGTGGGGGAAAATAGTAAAATAAGATTTAAGGAAGTGGGAAATAGATTGGCGTACAGTTTGTCATAGGACGGAGTAGAGGAAAGCTATTAGTGTGGTGGAAAAGTAAAATTTTTATGTCCTCGGCTGTCATTTCTAGTCCTTGCCCTTTTATCTTTCTTTTTCTATTTCATTTTATAACTATTTCTTCTCCTCACTTTTTTTTGGGTTCATCGATCGCCGACTCCAACTAGTTTTGGATAAAGGTGATATTGATGTTGATGTTCATCTTTTGCCCCTTGTTGTGCACCGCTTATATTTCCAAATTCGATCTCCTAAAACCCCACCCGCCTCCTGCCCCCCTACCCCACACAGCAGGAAATTTAACATTATCCATTTAAAATAGCAATAGTTAACATTATGCTGCCTGACATATGGGTTTTGACAACAGTTGCGGCTGCAGCCATTTTCACAACAACTGCGGGCGATTCTTGGTGCCACTGAGGCGCAATTGGTTTTTTTTTTCTTTTTTTTTTTCAGTACCCTAAGCTGTCGGGCGATAGTCCCTACTTGTTAGGGTTTTTTCCTCCATAAGTGAGGTGTTTTGGCTCTAATTGGGTGATGGGCATCATCTAGATAGGTATGGTCAGTAGTTAGGGACTGAGGTTCAATTTCTTTTGCAACTTACCGTTTTGGGATGCTCAAGTAAAGACCAACAAATTAGATTTTTGTTTTAAGATTGCTATTGCTGTGAAGGCTCTTGTGCGATAATTGACAGTAGCACTTTTTTGGGTTTTTGTATCGCACTTTTCTTTTGTGTTGCAAATCACATACGATCGCATATCACAAAAGTCTCCTTAGCCTTTTGAGGCTAGCTTATGTACATTTTACGTGTGCAATCTAATATACTATCATTTGTTATAAAAGAAAACATATGGGTTCTGACTCCATCAAATTTAAAACATATTTTGTATCCAAATATGAAATACACATAGAAATTAGTCTTGTAAATTTGTCATTTTTTTCGCCCAGAACAATTTCTTTTGGAACATATATTTGTAATTTGACTTGCTTCTTAATCTTCAGCATTGGAAGCCTGGGAAGAAATGGTACAGAAGAATTCGTCTCCAACATTACAGTGACCAGAGCAATAATTAAAGGAACCCCTAATGGAGTCAGAATTAAAACTTGGCAGGTGAGACATATATTTTTTTAAATAAAAAAAAAGGGGGAATTCCAGTTTTGGGCTCACTCTTCTAAAAAAGAGCTCACAAAATATAACACACGCCTTTGCTTTTGTATGTAACAAAAATTGTACTTCTCCACGATAAGAAAATAAAGTTATTATTACATTAAATATTCTAGATTATCAACACCAAAAATAACGTTAGGTACTTTCTTTTGGTTAAGAATGAGAATATTGGGGTGTAACATTGGCATTAAATTTTTTTGATGGATAAGCTTAATCAATGATAAAATAATGTATTTTTAGTGATAAATGTTGTGAGCATATATGACAAAACATGTAACACTCTGTCTTTCTTTAATTTTCTTTTATAGTACAAATATATAAATAATGATATTAGTATTTTAGTTCTTATTAGTGATACTCTTTAACAATTAGTAAAGTTCACATTTTTATTTATACTTTTATCAAGGAATTCAATTAGGAATAATAAAAGCAAAAGAAAAGTACAATACATATCCCACTCTTATAGCTACACCACTATATTCTCATTCTTAAATATAATTTATGAGAATTTAATTTGGTTTTTTGCACAGGGAGGACGTGGATTTGCAAAAAATATTACATTTGAAGAAATAAAGATGCATAATGTGACAAATCCCATAATCATAAACCAATTCTACTGTGTTAGATACTTTGAAAGTTTACCAGATTGCCCCATACAGGTAAAATCCTCAAGTGATTAATACATGATTAAGTGTAACATTGTTTCTCATGATTATTTAACTATTGAATATTACACCCAATTTCCCCCTCCCTCACAGTGTAATAGTGTAGGTAATTTTTTTATGGAAAAGAAAAAAAAACATAATTATATAATTTGAACAATTTTCTGCATATGGTTATTGCAGAAAAATGCTGTATTAGTGGAGAATGTGTCATACAAAAACATAAGAGGAACAAGTGCACTAGAGACGGGCATAATCTTCAATTGCAGTGCAACAGTTCCATGTGAAGCTATTAAGCTGGAAAATGTACACTTGAAGAACAAAGGAAATGGTAGAATTCTAGCTTATTGTTCCAATGTCAATGTACAAGAAGTAGGAAGAAATACACCCCAATGTCCAAAATAGTAAGCAATTTGATATTATTGTCTTTGAATATTCAATCATTACAGGATGTTTGGGCAATTATACAGCCAATCAAAACCTATTGGCGATTATTGTGTAGGTAGATATTATATTACTCTAGTCTCTCTTTTATGTCTTTTATTTCCTCTTTTATGTCTTTTATTTTCTCACAACCCATCATATCACGCTATAATGCTGCAGTGGTGGGTCTTTATTATGTAATTGGAAACTTTCTAATAAAAATCAACAGCATTCTGCTTGTCAAAAAAAAAAAAATTATACAGCCAATCATATTTCTATCTTCCTCTGTTACTTGCAAAGGCAGCATTAATTTTTAGTGGAAACGTTTATAAATCATCAAATGGTGCAAAATATAATAAGACTAGTTTTGCTCTCGCCCGGCCTTGGCCCTGACTTGTTATTTATTTATATGAAAGTACAATTATTTTGCATCTATAATGTAAATAATTTGATATAATAAATTCAATCAAATTTTAAACACACAATATTATACAGTATTAGAATCAGTCATAAGTATGTAAACATAAGCAAAAATATATATATTCAACCAAATCCGTAGACATAAAGAAATAATTAACTATTAAATCGCCAAAAATGTTTTGTAACTGCAAAATACAAAGATATATAATAATTGACAAAATATATATTCAACTAAATCCATAAACATAAACTTTAGGATCAAAGTACATGTGTACATGCACAATAACCTGCTCTTTCAATAAAAAAAAGGGGCGGGGGAGGGCGAATCCAAAAGTCCCTTTTTAAAAGTCAACTATACAAGGTAGATCCAAAACTCAAATCACTCTAAGAAAGAAATTCTCGGAGTCAAATATAAGAACATCAAAGTAATAGAGTTAAATAAGATGATGTTTGATTTCAAATTAATTTTGCATTATTGCCACACCAAAAATATTGAATAAACGACAAAGGAATGGTGATAATTTTGTTCTTTTCTTTTCTTTTTCTTTTTTCAACCATAGATAAGGGCAATAAAGTTGTTCACAAACTTTTTAAATCAATGAAGGTTGTTTTGCACTTTTAATAGGAATTTGAAAGCTTTTATACCCTTTATTAAAAAATTAGAATTTTAATGCGCCCTTAATGAGAATTCTCCCATTTTTAAATTACGTTAACCAAAAGGAGTTGGACCTGTAAACCTTTATTTTTATTTGGGCTTCACTTGTATTAGGATTTAGTGGTAGTGAATGGACTGATACCTATCAGGAGAACATTGGGCCTTTGTCTGTAGGGCCTAAAGATATTGGCCATCTCAAAATTGTGCTCGTGCTACTTGTCAATTTGGATCAAATATGTATTAGGATCATATTCCTTTTTTTTTTTTTCTTTGCCAAAGAAGCGATCATTTTATTGAGTTATTCTGAAAAATATAACATTTACATGTTTCAGCTCAATCGCAAAAGACTTTATCCAAAACGTTTTAATTTAGGCTGGTAACGAATTCTCTTCCTAGAGTCCTTTATCCAAAATGTCATCACCTCTACTCATTTTATATTTGCGATTCAACACTTAATTTTTGAAGTTTGTGTCTCAACCATTAATTGTTGAAGCTGCAATTTAGAATTTTATATCAATTTGAAAGATAAATATAGAATATTTCATGCGTAATACAAATTGAAAATGGATTGATTTAAAGTTTTAAATTTAAATTAGATTTCAATTTACTTATTAATTTTTATAATGATCTTTTTGAGTATTTTCTCTCCAAAACAAATTCTTAACAATAGTATTAGAGTTCAAAGTTAGTTGATAGCAAGTGTATATGGTGTATGTATGAATAATTTATTGGAGTTGATTTGGAGAGATTAGGTCAAATCCTCTTGGTGTATTGAACCCAGTATTAGATATTTTAGGAGTTCAAGTGTGAGGTAGACTTGTATGGAGTGCAGATAGAGTTGATTTGTAAAAAAAGAGGTGGCTTTCAAAGAATACTAGTGGTGAACTAATAGATTTTATTGTCCCAAATAGCAACACTAGAGGGGGATGGGAAGTGTGAATAAGGTTGCTTAAAAATTTACAAATAAAATTTCAACCAGTAAAACAAATATATCACAATGAAAATGATAATCAAATATGGAAAAATCACAAAAATAGATTCAATGTATTTTAAATGAAGAATAAGTGATAATATATACAATAAATATAAAGAGAAGAGAAGAGAAATAAACACAAGCAATTTATAGTGGTTTGGCTCCAATCTTGCCTACATCTTCTCCTCAAGACCTTCATTGAGATTTCTCCACCATTCTTTGAATAACTTGTTACAAACTAGCTTCCAAAAGTGCTAGAAAATCTTATCAAGTGATTCTAGGCCCAAATCACTCACACAAGTGATTTTATCCCCAAATCACTTCAATAGTCTCCTTCAAAGAACATCTCAAAAGAATTCCACTTGTAAGTTGGAAAAAAATAAAAAGAGGAAATTTGTGGGTTGGTAGTTGGGTGTGTGTCAAAAGGTGAAGTTTGCATTCAAAGAATATGCCCAAAAGGAGCAAATGCTCCCAAGCTTGTTGGGTGCATTTAGCAAATGTGAACATTACCTTTTTGGCACACGCCAACTAAACCCAAAAATTTCCTCCATTTTTTCCCAAACCCCAAAAGTCGACTGATGAATATCTCTTATCTTGGTTCTAACACTTGGACCAAGATTAACAAGAGTTCCCAATTCTCACAAAAACAAAAGGGCAATAAATTTCCCTTTCTTACAACAATAATGATGAGTTTAAAAACTCAATCAACTAAGAACAAAATCTCACAAGTTGAATATGAAAAATGAAGCACAATTGTGAGAAAAGTTCACACAAAACTTATTTCTCTTTGTAAGCACTTATTTCTCATTTATATTAATGAGTTTGAGGTATTTATAGGCAAAAATCCAAAATGACCGTTGTTAAGTGAAAATACACTTTTGCCCTTCAAAGAACTTGAATTTCCTTGCTTCCAATGCTTCCTTTCAGATTGATTTTCAAGATCCATTTGTGGCCCTTTTTCACCTTTATAACGTTCATATCTGACAATCACTCAAATTGATGACTTTGTATCAGTAAAGGTTGACTGTCATCTGGACAAATTGGAGCTTAATCCAACGGTTAGATCTTCAGATAAAGCCTCTAAACCGAGACTAGTTTCAGATAACTTTTTCTGACATTCTACATCTATGTTTACACTTTAAAGATATTGTTTCACTATTACGTTTTCCGAATTTAGTAAACATTAAAATACAAAAGTTGTATATCTATATGTCTTATTTTTACACACCAAAAATTAGAATTTTTAAAGTTGTAAATTATGATTTATGCCTCAAAAACAGAAACTAACTCCAGAATTCATAATTAAAGTATCTTCAATAATGACTAATCTTCTAGCACATTTTTGAATATCTCTGTTTGGACTAGGCTTTCTCATTTGCAAATAAGTAAATTCTCAAACAAAAACAACCTATTCAAACACATTTCTATTTCAAAATTTAAAAATCAAATGTTCCCACTAAAATTCCTCTCACATAATTTTTAAAAATTTTCCGTCTCACTTTTCCTTCCAAAATACTTTTCTATCAAAAAAATACCCACCAAAATTTTCACACATTCCAATACAACTTTTTCCAAATACATCACACTCCAAACAAACCCTAAACTTCAGATCCACAAAATGTTTAGTTCAGTAAAGTTGTATATATGGAAGTCTAGTTTACTATATTAAAATTTAACAATAATTCAACCGTTAGATCTTTAGATATTATCAAAATAATAACATATATCTGATTTCTTTATTAATCCAAGTTAACCTTCTAGTTTAAGTTTTCACCTTTCATTAATTTCCATTACTTTAAACTTTGAAATTGCTTTCTTGCTTCATCCTAATTAGGTAAAAACGCCTTAAAAGTAATATTAATATTTTCCAAGCATATTATCTTCAATCTATCAAATTAAAATATTTCATTGAATGTCTATTTGAAAATTAATTATGAAAATTCAATTCAATGTTTTTATCATCAAAATCAATTATAAAATTGAGTTATAAACCTTGTGTCAACATGATTTGAATACAATTTGGATTTGATATGAGGTATTACCTATGAAGGGGAAATTATTGAGATTCATAGGTAAGTAATTAGAATCCCAAATCAATTTTAGAGAATGGTATTGAGTACTTAATAAGTAATATGAATTCAAAATATAGTGGTTTAATTTTATTTTTAAGTTAGGTTTCAACTTTCTTATTAGTCTTTACGGTGAGTTGTTTAAGTGTTTTATCCTCAAGAAAAACTCCTAATATGGAAGAGATATAATTCTTAGGAGTTGAGAGAGGTAGGCAGGATCTTATATAAATTTTTCTTTTGTGATAAAGAACTAATTCTCTTAGTAGGTAGAGACTTGAAAATTTGGTCGAACTGCATTAAGTTCCTATATTATTCATATTTTTCTTTTATTTATTTTTCATTAAATTATTGTATTTTCAAATCACTGGTAATTATGTTTATTTCCGCACGTCGTTTTCCCAATAATTAGTATTGAATCCGAATTTATTTTGAGTGAATGTTGGATTTAAGATGATGGTAGTGTATCAAAATAAAATTCAATAATTTATTAGAGGCTTTTATTATGTTTTGAGGATGGAGCATATCCAAGTCTAACATTTGACATAAGTGTTAGAGAAGGACAGGACAAATACAAGGTAATGAGTAGGAAACATTTAATCCTTGTTTGTCGTTTAACTCTGTCAAAGAAGAAGATTTGCCCTTTATTTTTAATTCGGTTCCTAATTATTTGAAAGTGTGCTTACAACTTGACTGGGAGGCAGATATTTGGATATCAAGGTGTCATCTTCATTATCTCATAGAAAATACAAGAGCTAGATGGGATGCGATATGTATTTTTAGTAGGAAGGAAGTTTCTTAATAATTAATCTATTATAGTCATTCATGATTCGGGAAAGGATGAGTCAACTCAAGATCCCAGATTGATCAAAGGACTGCTTGCTGAAATTATATTGAAACAATGCGTGAAAATAAACACAATTGTGACAATTTAGAATTCATAATAATTTAATAAAAAAATACCAAACACAAAACATAAATAATATAGAGATTTAATATAATTCCTTAATTTCTAATGTAAGTATACCAAAGAGAATCAGTTCTTTATTAAAGAAAAATTGATATGAATGTCATTTTGTATTTCAATCCAAAATCCTGATCTACTCTTTTCACAACCAAGAACTACCTCTCCTTTGAGTGTAATCTCCCTCATTTTTTTAAAATCTATGTTACACTATTATATATTTATTACATTTTGTAACTGGTTTTAATCTCTTGTATAGATTTACTATATTTTACAACTAGTGAAATTAGAATTTGCACGTGAAATCTTAACTCTCATGACACTGCTCATTGTCAATTACATAAAAGAAATTAATAAAGACAACTACAAAAGACTATCTCTATTTGTAACTCTAAAAAACTTTTGAATTTAATTATCTAGTATCTAAAGAGGCCATAGTTACATAAATATTTCCCATATCAGAATGAACGTATTCAAAGAATTAACTTCAAAAATCTTGTGGTGTAAAATGTGACATTGATTAATTCTATTGTGACGAAAAAATTGGAAATAATTATGTAATAATAATTTCTAACCAATTCTCACATACTCCCTCCATCCCAAGAAAAAGAGTTTACTTTTAGTTAAATATGAATTTTTAATTATTAAATATAATGAAAAAAATACATTATAAAATACACAATTTTATAGTTTTATATTTATTTTTTAATTATAAATTGTACATAATTATTATTACTAATATATCATAAAAATTGATTTAAAAGTGAAGTTTTTTAAAGGGTAAATGACTCCAATAGCCCCTTATGTTCAATCCCAATCCCAATCCCAGTCCTTTGTCCAGAGAGCCATCATATCAGATTTTGTCACCTCGCTATCGTCTGCTCCCCAATCCCAAGTTCAACCATCGGTTGCAGCCTGGGTCAATTCCATTGAGAAATACTATACCCTCATCAAATCCAAAACAATTGTCCAGTTCACCCTCGGCAGTCAGATTCTAAACGACAAATATTCTCTGGGCAAATCCCTCAAAATGCAACAAATCCAACAATTGGCAACAAAGGGTGGCAAATTTTTTCATTACAATGATTTTTTATCCTTTCTTAATTTCTTCTGCTTAACGAAAAATTAAAAAAAAAAGGAAAAATAACTGAGCAAACAACAAGAAAAAGAGGAACCAAACTCTAAATGAACGATGAACCTCCCTGAAGATAAAATTTTCCAAATTTTTTCATGGCTGCCTTCAAGAGCTCTGATCAAATTCAAAGTAAAAAAGAAACCTCCGAGGTTTGAACCTGTCTCGCCTATGTTGTGGTTGCTTCTTGCCCTGTTTTGTGTTTGTGATGGGTGTGGAAGGCATTCTGTTGTGAGTCAACAGGGGTGGTGCCGAGGTAGAAGAAGAAGGGAAAAAAAGAAAAAGAAAAAGAAGTATACTTTTGCATTTGTGATGGGTGGTGACCTGGTTTGTGAGGTGATTCTAATACACGTGTCTAGGACATTCCACTTTTGCCCCTTAAAAACTCACGTGCCGCGCACGTGTTTAGAATTGGCAGTGGTTCTGATGGCTGTGCTACCACTTTGTACTCAATTGCATTAATTCAGATGTTAGAGGACCCAATTGCTATTTTTTTAATCCTAAGGACAAAATCGCTACTTGACTTGAACATCAAGGACTATTGGAGTCATTTACCCTTTTTTAAAATAAAAAATTTTGAAAGTAAATTTTTTTAAGGTACTGAGTAAATAATCAAAACCTTTTCTTTATTGGCCATGATTGATTATATCTAACAAATGTCTGACTACTTTACCACATGCATGTATGGCACTAGGAAAGTCCACAAGATATGGGAATGGAATTTGGCTACCTAGTTAATATTATGAGAAACAGAATACAAATTGATCAGTTATAAAGAGTTGTTATTTGTCATTTACAAACTAACTTTTATTAAAAAAATAAGAAAAAGAAAGATTCAATTTTATATCATTTTTATTTCTTGTCACTTTTAACTTTTCTTTTTGATAGTAAAGAAAAAGAGAAGAAAAAATGTTTGGAGTGAGAGAGCGGCAATGGAAGTCTGGCTCGACTTGCTGAATACTTTTGATTTATAGTAGATTCATTATAGAGAGACATCCACGTTTAAACTTAATTCATTATTCACAAGTCAATGGTCTTACAGCCCCGGTCCTTTCTTCAAATTCTTTTTGTCCCATAGAATATGTGTTGCTTCATATATTTGCACAAGTCGAGACAATTGACGATTGTGAAAATTCTTATAGAACTATTAAAATAATGTCACATATGGCATCCTTAGAAAGTATTACGATGATCTCCATGCATCATAATCTTGAATCAATTGCTTTGAAACGCTAATCCTTCTTTACTTTGATTCCAAAATTTGATTTGATTCCTAATATTTAAAAACCTCTAATGAAACTTAGTAATTTGATTTTAGCTCAGTCCTTTGACTAAAATTAGCTCAAATCAATAAGTTAAATTCTTCACTAAATCATATGAAATCAAAAGAACTTTTCAAATATTACTGTATCCAATTAGAATACTTACAAAATTAGTTTTCTCAATTCATATGATTGGTGAAAAATTGGACATCGTCATTTGACATGATTTCTTTTTTTTTCTTTTTTTTTAAAAAAAAGCTAACTAAAATCAAATTGACAAATTTGAGAATTTAATTAAAAATTTTGAACATCAAAGATTAATAATTCAAAATTTGGAATCAAGTTGAGAAAGGCTTAATATTATTTACTCAATACAATCTTAGACACAGCACATATGATGTGGAACAATCTACTTCCTAGTATATAGTTATCAAAATTAATTAGGAAAATAATATTTATAATAATTATCAATACATGTTAATCATATTTTTAATAGGAGTTATTTTTACCTTTTACTTTTTTAATAGGTTTTGAGTTTTTTTTAACTTTCGTTTAGGGTTAGGCTATAAATATATATGTAGGGTTTTGTTTTTCATAATTCTAATCATTATTTAACTTTTAATCAATAAAGTTTCTCCAAATTATGCAGAATTTGTTCTTTTTTTGTGAAAATTATTTGTGTTCCCTTATATCTCCCGTATTAAGTGGTATCAGAGAATGAGATTTTTCCTTGTGATGGCCAACCAAGGCAGCGCAAGTAACACCTTATCGGACGTGCTTAGAAAGATTCAAAATATGATAACCATGCTTTAAAATCTAACTATTTATGTCAAACAAGTAGAGACTCATTTATAAGCATTACGAGCTAATTAGGGTAATACGGATAGGATAATAGAAACCAAATTATGAGATTTGCTCTTGACCAACCTGTCATTTGTTATGATTATAAAGTTTTTCATACAAGACTTATTTACAAGGATCACTTTTCTATAGTTGAAAAGTCAGATTTGATTGTTAGTGACAATCAAAATCATATACAGATTACAAAAACTGAAAGTCTTATGAAACAAGGATTTGAAGATTGAGGAGGATACATATACAAACCTGATGAAGAAGAATATGTATGTGAACTTGATAAAGAGATAGAGTGTAAAAATTTTGGTAATATGGTTAGTAGCAAGTTGTTAGGACTAGTGATGGATGGGGAGAACAAAGAAATCAAGAATATTAGCAAAATCATCTATTCTTGTATATCTTTAAATGTTTTTATAAAGGATTGTGACTTAGTTCTCAATTCATATGATTGGTGAAAAATTGGACATCGTCATTTGACATGATTTCTTTTTTTTTCTTTTTTTTTAAAAAAAAGCTAACTAAAATCAAATTGACAAATTTGAGAATTTAATTAAAAACTTTGAACATCAAAGATTAATAATTCAAAATTTGGAATCAAGTTAAAGAAAGGCTTAATATTATTTACTCAATACAATCTTAGACACGCATATGATGTGAACAATCTACTTCCTAGTATATAGTTATCAAAATTAATTAGGAAAATAATATTTATAATAATTATCAATACATGTTAATCATATTTTTAATAGGAGTTATTTTTACCTTTTACTTTTTAATAGGTTTTGAGTTTTTAACTTTCGTTTAGGGTTAGGCTATAAATATATATGTAGGTTTTGTTTTTCATAATTCTAATCATTATTTAACTTTTAATCAATAAAGTTTCTCAAATTATACAGAATTTGTTCTTTTTTGTGAAAATTATTTGTGTTCCTTATATCTCCCGTATTAAGTGGTATCGGAGAATGAGATTTTTCCTTGTGATATCAGCAAGGCAGTAAGTAACACCTTTTATCGGACGTGTAGAAAGATTCAAAATATGATAACCATGCTTTAAAATCTAACTATTTATGTCAAACAAGTAGAGACTCATTTATAAGCATTACGAGCTAATTAGGTAATACTGGATAGGATAATAGAAACCAAATTATGAGATTTGCTCTTGACCAACTCTGTCATTTGTTATGATTATAAAGTTTTTCATACAAGACTTATTTACAGGGATCACTTTTCTATAGTTGAAAAGTCAGATTTGATTGTTAGTGACAATCAAAATCATATACTGATTACAAAAACTGAAAGTCTTATGAAACAAGGATTTGAAGATTGAGGAGGATACATCATACATATACAAACTCGAGGAAGAAGAATATGTATGTGAACTTGATAAAGAGATAGAGTGTAAAAATTTTGGTAATATGGTTAGTAGCAAGTTGTTAGGACTAGTGGTGGATGGGGAGAACAAAGAAATCAAGAATATTAGCAAAATCATCTATTCTTGTATATCTTTAAATGGTTATATAAAGGATTGTGACTTAGTCATGGATGCTCTTTTATAAGCAAAAGAGAAAGATAACGTGAAGAATTTTTTATTCTTGTTCTCCCTCAACAATATCATGAATATTATATTTGAAAATTTGATGCAAGATATTTGGTCCTGCTAGGATGCGTGTATGAATTGTTCGAATGATAACTTTCTAAATTAGAAGTTCTACAAACAACTATTTCAAGACTTATTCTTAGAATTTGAGGGACGAGTTATTTTCAAGTGGAAGGGTCTGATGTGGGACAATTTATCTCCAGTATGTAGTTATCAAAATTAATTAGGAAAATAATATTTATATTAATTATCAATATATATTAATCATATTTTTAATAAGAGTTATCTTTACCTTTTAAATATTTAATAGGTTTTGGATTTTTTTAACTTTTATTTAGGGTTTTTTTAGCCTATAAATATGTATGTAGGGTTTTTCTTTTCATGATTATAATCATTATTCAAATTTTAATAAATAAATTTTCCCCAAATTCTGTGAAATTTATTCTTTTTTATGAAAATTATTTGTCTTCTCCTATCTCTCCCTTGTTAACATAGCACCAAATCTTTATTGTCCAATTAGTTATCTTTATCGAGAAAGTAATTACTACTCTATAGTTCTTCTCAAGAAATCATAACTTCAATCCTTTATCTTTGTGATTAATGTTACTTATAAATATTATTTTTGGTGAATTTACTATTAATGTGATGTTCCTAATATTTACTATACATAAGTTGTAAAGAAATCCTAATATGTAATCAATATCTGTATTTATGATCTACTGCGTATACATATTGATTTACTTACATTCAATCCATCTCCTCATTCACCACATTGCTATAGATAAGTGTTGTTCGTAAAGTTTGAACTACCATTTCCATTCACCAAATCAAATCCAAGCTTGTTTGCACTTTAATTAGGTTTTCGCTTTTCTTGGAGTTATCATTATTGGCTACATAAGTTCAAAAAAACTTTAACGATGCAAATGTCCACATTATTTTCTTCTCATAATCTTCATTAGTTTTGTGTATTACAGTCCTATCATGCTAACTTTCAAAATACAAGTTGATCAAGATTACGTGTTTGTCGCAAAGTTCGCACAAATTACTTAAACCGCAATTACAAGTTTTCCACAAGTAAGAACACCATGATCGTCAGAAGAATATGTCATAAATGTAGACGAGTTTGGAGCTAAAGCTAATCATAGAACATATGATTCTTAGGTATTTATAATAAAAAAAATTACTAATAAATTTAAGTGTTAATTGTACTAAAAGTAGTCTAATGTTTAGGAAAATACCCAAAAAGCATACAATATTCGGTAATAAGTAAGTTGAAACTTAATTTAGATCCAAAAGTTTAAACTAGTAGATTTTTTAGATCTATCTTATTTATTAAATAGTTTGTACATCTCTCTCAAATCGATGTACAATTCTTTACACCTAACTTCAACACACTCTCCCTTCATAGGTAGTCCACCTATCAAATCCACATGCCATCTAAGCCTATTAGCTAGTCACTAATATTCTTTCCAAGCCCACCTCTTTTTTTACAAACTAAGTGACAATATAAAGGTTTGTATAGACAGCATATCAAAATGCTTTTTCGCATTTGTCGAAATAATAATTGTGATATAGGATGTGTATTGAAAAGTAAAAAAAAAATGAAAAACGTAAAAAATAGGTTTCAAAAATGCTAACAATATGGTATTAATATAATCTCCCATTCTTTATTTTTGGAATCTCCCTCACGATTTCAATTAATTTGCTGTAATTACAGTTGACAAGAATCAAATCTCTTACCTTTAAATTGGCCAATGAAAAGTTTTATTTTTTTCTCTAAATTTATTAGTAATTGCTCTTTTATGTAATGAGATTATTTAATAAAATTATTGTTTTTATTTTAAAAAAAGCTAACTTAATTCGTCAAATTGTTGAATCAGACCCAGTTTTTGAATGTTGATATCGCAAATTGATTAAATAGCCGTGGACAATGATTATATTGGCTCAACAATTGCATGGTTAATATTTAATAAGCACTCGACATCAATTTTGGATTTTCACTCGCCAATTGCATTTCGCAAGGGACCTATATTAAATGTGACGTTTGACTGCCCTTTGTTTTACTCTGAACGAGAGAAGGCGTCTGATGGACGTTTATGGATTCCATGTGCCCGCCCCTATCTAATATTTCATAATTTTGGAATAGCCATCTTTGCGACGACCGCAGCCGAAGATAAAATCAAAAGCAGGCTGATGACGAACATTTATGTATTTCAGTTTTGCAGCCTTACTTTTGGTCGATATATTTCTTTTGAATAGACAATCCTCATCCGTGATGCATTTTTGACAAATGAATCACGAATTATCTTACCCATAATTAAAGTGGTACCATTTACATAAGTAATATGAGTCTCTATTCAGGTCTTTTGGAGTGCAAGGTTTCTCTCCAAAAGGAAAGAAGGAAAGTGTCTTTATGAAGGTAGAGCTGTCCTTGTGCCACTAAACACTAATTAATAAATAACAAGACTTCTAATCATTGCTATTTATTACTTAATACTAATGATTAGGCTGTCAAAATTTAAAGTGTATACACACTTAATGTCTTAATGTCTTCCTTGTCCCCTTGATTCATACACAATTATTGTGAGTCAACTATGGTTCCTTGAATCTTTTGATAGCTAATTCAACTGCCAAATCCAATAGTGATGCACAAATAGCTGATGTCTCCTATGTTTCCAAGTCGATAGTTAAGTGCTAGTAGTTTTATCCCATTAACACTTCTTGTTGACTCTCTTCTTTCAGGCTCATTGATCTTTGGCTAATGCTAACAAGGGAATGGGTAGAGGGGATACCTCCAAGCCGGGAATGGAAATGGAAGTGGTAGCGCTATTCCAAAAATTCAATCTATCTAAGGAAGAGCAGTCAGTGAAACTAGAGGAAGAGGATGTTAAAACCAGCAAAGAAGAGTGTAGAAGGAGTTTGATTGGAAGGGTTTTTTGGGAGAAACAAGTGAACTTCATAGGTCTGAGAAACACTATGGAAGGACTATGGCCGACAAAAACCCTTTCGAGCGAGAAAGTTGGAAGCAAATGTGATCTAGTTTGTGTTTAGAAATAATTCTAATAAACTCAAGATCCTGCAAGGCAAAGGGCGGACTTTAGATCAACAATATCTTAACCTAAGTGAATGGACTGCGTGGCCTCAGATCCAAGAATCCAACTTCCAACTAATAGAGATCTAAATTCAGCTCTGGCGTCTCCTATACCATTGGATGACAAAGGAAAGCTGCTTCAAAATAGGAAAGCTCTTTTATAAAGTTTCGGATGTACTAATATCGTAAAATGGAAGCAAATGCAAACAAATGAAGATATTAGCTTGGTGGACCTTAGCAAACCATTGTTGAGAGGTACAGTTTTGAAGCTTGATTATAAGACCTTGTGGATTTCCTTCAAATATGAGAGCTTAGCTGTTTTCTGCCATTACTTCGGAAGAGTAGGACATTCAAAACGAATGTGTCCCGCTAGAAAGGAGGATTTAAGCATAAATGAGCTAAATGAAGGACAATATGGAGACAGGCACAGAGCTTCAAGGGTTAAAACAGCATGAAAGAGAAAGAAATAAGGGTTGAACTCGGAAGGAGGAATCAAAGAGCAAGAATAGCCTATAGGATGGCAGGGATGACTAAGGAGGAGAACCAAGAAGGTATATCAGATTCACAAGGGGAAACAAGCCTAACGAATAATGAAGAAAATAAGGAAGTAGAAAAGAGGAGTAAATGACAAGTAGGGGAAGGGCATATGAGAGTGAGGAAGCACTAGCAGCTGGAAGAAATGAAGAACCACAAACAACTCAATTGGAAGAAGTTAGGCAGAAGGTTTTATGAAAATCCAGAAGACTGCTAGAGGAAATAGAAATAGACAAGAAGCAGGAAAACAGTGCAGAATTGCAAGTTTTTCAGAGTTTAAGGCTGATAAATGTCCCTATAAGATGTGAGGCTCATCACCAAAAATTGCAGAAAACAGAAAGCATTGAGAATAACAATGAACATGCAACAAGAACTGCAAAAAAGCGTAGACAGACAAGGAGGTGGAGGAGGGCAGCCAACAGCATTGCAATAGGAAATGAAAGCAAAGAGAGAGAAGTAGTGGGTACATCAACCTTAGGAATTAAAAAAGGATGGCAATTCCAAGATAAAGATTTGGATTCGGAAGAAGGAATTGATTTAAGATCCAAAAAGTAAAAGTTTGAAGAATAAGGAGTTGGAGGAGAAAAAATGGTGGAGGAAACTAGCCTTAAATGGTCTAAAAAAAGCCATGAAAGTATGTGTGTGGAATCGTAGAGATTGAGGAAGACCATCTACAATTTCCCAACTTAAGGAAATGCTACGATCCCATCACCAGAGTTAGTTTTTTTTATCTAAAACAAAGGAAAAAAAAAAGAAGAAGAAAGGTTTTATTGCAACTATTTGTAGAAAACTTAGATATCATGATAGATGGAGGATATGTAACTTGAATAAATTAAGGGATGGCTATTGGTTTGCTGATCTGAAGACTTAACTGTTAGCAAGCCATATCCACAAGTTTTTGCATCTAGTTGGAATGTATGTTAAATGGGGAAGTTAGCAAGTTTTGGGCAGTCTTTCTTTATGCTAGTACAGATTTTAGAGTATGGGAGGAACAATGGAAGTACTTGGAAAAACAAAGCAAGAATGGGGAGATTGGTGGTTCCTAGGGGGTGATTTCAATAACCTTGTGAATCAAGATGAGAAAAAGAGGAAAGAAGAAGGGCTAAGTCCGGTTTTATAACATTTAGGAACTTTATAAGGAGCATTGAAATGGGGAAATAGGATTTGTATCAGCTATGCTCCAAAATTAAAAAGTGTAGGATAGAGCTACTAAAGTGGAGCCACAACCAAGTGCTAAATTCAGCTAAGCAAATCTCAATGCTAAAGGGACAAATGAAAGTGATGAGAAACCAAGGGAGGAACTAAAATTGGAATTATTAGTGAAAGCTAAGCTTAGTATTGCCTATAGAAATGACGAAACTTACTGGAAACAAAACTCTAGCGTACAATGGCTACAAGAAGGAGACAATAATACAAAGTTTTTCCATGGCTGTAGTGTGAGTAGAAGAAGGCAAAACACCATTGAAAGATTGGTAAAAACTGATAAACTGACTTGTGAGAACAAAGAAGAGGCACAAGAGGAAATAGTAAGAATCTGCCAACATTTGTTCACTACTTCAAATCTATGAATTTTTCATGAAGGGCTGGATGGTATCCCACAGTCCATTTCTAAGGCAATGAACCAAAGATTGACAAGGCCAGTGAGGCAGTGAAAGAATGCACTATTTCAAATGCACCCTAACAAAGCTCCTGGACCTGATGGTACGACTCCTTTTTTTCCAATATTTTTGGAATATACTCAAATTGGACATTTGCAATGGCATCAAAGACTTCTTTAATCATAAGAAAATGCTTAAGCAAATGAATCACACAATGATTACTCTAATTCCTAAAGTCAGTAACTCTACTTCAATTGCACATTATAGACCAATTAACTTGTGTAATGTAGTATACAAAATTATCTCTAAAATTGTGGATGAAATGATGAAAATCTATCTTCATAAATTCATTAGTCCTAACCAAGTAATCTTCATTCCTGGGAGGTAGATTTTAGATAATGTGGTGGTAGCATATGAATGCATTCACACTTTAAACTCTAAGCAAAAAAAGGAAGAAAGGAATTATGTCTATAAAGCTTGATATGGCTAAGGTTTATGATAAGGTAGAATGGAGTTTCTTGTGTGAGGTTCTTAGAAAAATGTGGTTCTCTTGCACTTTTATAAGTTGGGTTAGGCAATGTATTAGCTCTTCCACCCTGTCAATAAAAATTAATTGAGAAAAATGTGGGCATATACAACCAACAAGGAGAATCAAGCAGGGAGATCCGTTTTCACCATATCTATTTACGGTCATCTCAAGCAAGTAATATTGAAATGTGAATATTGGGGCATGAGAATGAGTAGGAAAGGACCTCTAATTACTCATTTATTATTTGCAAATGACTCTCTCTTATTTTGTGAAGCAAATTTGAAGCAAGTAAGAAAGATCAAACCACTACTGTCAAAGTATAGCCTTTATTCGAGCTAAATGGTCAACTTGGAAAAATTATCAGCTTTTTTCAGCAAAAATATATCAAATAAGCAAAAGAAAACCATATCCCAAGCCTTGGATGGAGTCAGGAGCAAAAGAATGCAAGATATTTTGGACTGCCCATGACGATAGGAAGATCTAAGAATGAAGTCTTTAGCCATATAGTGGAAAAGGTTTAGAAAAGGATCAAAGGATAGACGACTAAGTTCCTAAGCCTTGCAGGAAAAAAAGTGCTCATCAAGGCAATTATTGATGCTCTTTCAACATATGTGATGGCTTGTTTCAAACTTCTTAACAATATATGCCAGGAAATCATAAGGAATAAAACAAATTTTTGGCAGGGAGAAAGGAGGAAAGGAAGCTTAAAATTCACTGGAAAGCTTGGAGGGACTTGGCTAGGCTTAAAGAGGAGGGTGTCTTTGGATTTCAAGAATATTCAACTATTCAATGATGCACCTATAGCCAAACAATTATGGAGATTAATTACCCAACCCAACCCATTAATGAGCAAAGTGCTGAAGGCCAAATATTTCCCAAATGGATGGTTAATGAAGGCTCCAAGTAGAGGTAATGCTTCATGCCTATGGAAGTGCTGGTTGGAAGCAAGACACATAATCCAAAAAGGGACAATATTCCAAGTGGAATATGGGAAGTCTATCAGAATTTGGGACAATCCATGGATCCCAAGCAAATAAGGGTGCGTCTTATCCTATCTTCTACATGTATAGAGCAAGTTACTTGAGTAAGTGAGCTAATGTCACCAGGAAGACAATGATGGAATAAGGAACTAATTGGAAAAATCTTCAACCATGTCGATGCTGAAGCCATCATAAATATACCAATCAAGCAAGGAGGCACTAGAGATAAGTTGATATGGCAGCTAAGTAAATAAGGAAATTATACAGTCCAGTCAACTACCAAGATTCTTTAAAAGGACAAAAGTAGCAAAACATAAAGCTAAAAGTAACTTAGCTATGGGAACTTTGAAAAGTATTTGGAGGAAAAGATGGAAACTAGAGATAAAAGGAAACTCAAACACTTCTTGTGGAGATGTTGGCACGGCATTATGCCTACAAAGGATCAACTGCTGAAAAAAGGTGTCCTAGAGGATCCTATTTGCAGCATGTGTGGGGAACAAAATGAGACCTTAGAGCATGTATTACTACATTGTCTAATGGCAAAGTTGGTATAGAAACTTGCACCAGTCAAATGGGAAGATTCGAGTGAATATGAGATAACATTCAAAGACTGGCAACAGAATATATGCAGCCAGAACAAAAGCAATAATTGGGAAGATAGAGCTCAATTGACAGTCTACATCTTTTGGATGTTATGAAAAACAAGAAATCTTTGGGTTTTTAAAAAGGAGTGGAGAGAAAAGAAAGTTATAGTGGATCTAGAAATGTCAAAGGTGATGGAATTTCAGAATTTTGGCACCATGGGAGGAGAACACAAATAATACACAAGGCTGCAGATAAAAGGCAAATGGTGCTAAGGAAGAAAATGATGCGAAGGGAGGAGTAGTGACTAGGAACCTATGATAAAGGTTTAGTGGTGACTACCTCTATACGGGGAGGATTATTGCATAGAAGTAATAATCAAAACAAGGGTAGGGGAACAAGACTACGAAGACATGAAATGATGATAGCTATAGTGGCAAGCGTAACCCATTTGGAAGGAAGAAGGCTACATTGTCCACTATAGCATAACTGTAGCTGGAGGATCATAGAAGAGATTTTGTTCTTTTCCTTAGTGTTGGAAGGATAATTTTGGTATCATAGTCAGTTTGTAAAGAAATTGATTAGAGATATAGAGTTGTAAAGTTTATAGGGGAATTTCCTATTTTCAACTTTAGACACAGTATGAGAGTTAAGGACCTCATAGTTAGTGGGCGAAAGCTGTACATGGTGATTTTTTCGAAAATAAATATAACTACTGTTTTATTGGGGAAAAAAATATGTTTCTATATATTTATAAACTTAATTGGTCATAAAATTGATACCAATTAATTTGGACTTGATTAATAGGCAGTTAAACATACATTTAATCCAAAAATTCAACTTACCTCACTCATCATTTTAACGCATTGGCTTAGTTCATTTGTACTGTGGCTCTTATAAATTATGAGTTAGAATTGTGATTCCGTAATTAACTAATTAGATTGATTTCAACCTATTGGATTCGTTGAGTTAAATCAATTTATTTGAAAAAAATTAATAGACTACCAAACAACAATTTGACTGTTAGAGGAATTATTTAACCCAATGGATCACGGGTTTAATTCAATCTAACTCTAACTTTAACTCAATTCAATGTTACCTGCTACCAAATAAATTGGGTTAAATCATAACTCGATCAAACAACGTTTCATATTCGTGAAATGACCCAACTTGTTCATTTGTCATCTTTAATGATTAAATATAAAATTTCTATACTAAAAATTATTATATATTATTATTATTATTATTAATTGGTTAACTTTCTCGGACCAAAGTCATAAAACCTGTGTCAAATATAGAGAATTGTTTGTTTCACTATTATATATCAATTGTGTCGTATCTTTTCAAAATAACAAAATTTTGAAAAGATAGAAATACCATCAATATGTAATCATGAAACGAAGGATGTTGTCTTTGCACCACAAAGCTCATAACAAGACCATATGCTTATGCCCACAATGATTTTAGATATCCAATGTCAAAAAAATTATTTTCGTAACTTTTTTTTAAACTCATTATGATATTCAAAAGTGATAAACTCATAAAATTTAACGTTTGTATAATCAATGTTTTGCCAATTAAAAGGGCAAGAGAAATCCCTTCCTATTAGGATAGCAATCATACAACAAATGGCATTTTAAAAAAAGTAATAATACTTTTAATGATTTTATAATGTACAGTCATATAGTGACTTATATGGCATGTTAAAAGAACAAAATTTTCCATTATTATTTAACACCTTTTAATGAGTGTGATAAATAATTTTATTTTTTCAATATTTCATATCAATCACTATAACTTTTGATTGTGAAAATCATTAAAAATATCATTACTTTTTAAAAATATGATGTGAAACACTAGCATGTGGTAAGCATTTGAAGGAGAGTTTGGTTAGGTGATAAATGAAAAGATTGTAATTAAAAGTTTTCAAGACAAATAGTTACCCAAAAAAATTAAATGGCTTTTAAATTGCTTATAGAGACTTCCTATTTTCATTCATTCTCTCTTTTATTTGTTTTCATTTATGAACATGGATCAATTTAAAATTATTCAAGGCATAATGCATATTGATTTTCCTAGATTTAGAGACACGGGAGGAGTGACAGGAGTCAAATGTGTACTGCCGGCTGAGCAACAGTAGTTTATGATATATTATCAAATCCCACGTGGCTTCAATTATTGATAGTCAACTCCCTTCTGCCTGCCTCCAGCGTGAAAACTTCATTCTTCAAGCTAGCATACGGTATTTCTTTCCTCTTCCTCCCTCGCCGGTGTTTTTCTTAATCCCCCGTTTTGCTATAAATTAATGTCTAGTTTTGAATTCAAATCCTGCTATCCCTTTTCGGTGTTGTTCTTAATCCGCCATCTTCCCATTCACAAGCAACCATGAATATTTTGCTATAAATTAATGTCTAGTTTTTCGTAATCTATACCATTCGCACTCTGAACTCAAATCCTGCTGTTTTGTTTATAAGATCCAGAGAGTTCATCCATGGAAATGTCGGTAATTTGCTTTCTTCTGATCATCTTCACCTCATTTGCATTGTCTTCGGGTTCCTGTCATGGCGAAATCCATGGAAGTTCTGAAACTGGCAATCCCGAGTTCTCCATGGAAGTAAGAAGATCAAGTTCAGGAGGATATGTTGTGAATGTCGACGATTTTGGAGCCAAAGCTGATAAGAAAACAGATGATTCTCAGGTGCACATCATTTTATTGGAAAAGATAAAAACAATTAGTAAAATAATAATAAGAGTAAAGAAAGTTTTGGATGCCTCAATTAAACATTTAATTGATCATATTATGTCATTCAATTTATATTACTTTTCTTCTTAGCAAAATATTTAGATTAATTTGATTGCTATAAAATGTTTAAGCCCTGCATTCTTGCATGCTTGTTTCGGTAAATTTGCTTTAACATTTTGACACTGGTGAGGTTTTAGAGGGTGCGAGTTTAATTTCCTTTTTTTTTTTTTTGGCTTCCTCCTTCCACTCTCGAACATTGTTTTCTCACTTATATTTATGTATATACACACACATCCACATACAAATCATGTACCCTCTTTAATTGTGGAATATTATTATATTTCATCACTTATTTTATTGTAACATATGTGAATCAATTTAATAGCCATAAGGTAGTTAATGGGTAGATTACATCACTCATAACTTGGATTACAAATAAAATATAATTTTACGAGAAATGATATAACTCAACTCATATAATTATAGATCAAATTTAGATTGGATCAGTGTGATTTGAGTTAAACCCAATGTATTAAAATTGGTAATTTGAAAAAAATTAAAGAGAGGTCTGGCCAATAACTCTTCATTGCCAGACCATTGCCCATCATGAATCCAATTTTGACTATGCTATGAAAATTTAGTGAGAATCCAGTCATTCAGTCACTTTTTTATTTTTTTGAAACGATCGATATGATATATACTTAATCAAAATTGAAACATTTACAGTATCGCCCAATGGCGATAAAAGCCTTAGATCTCTCAATGAGACTAAGTGAAATAACTTGGGATATCCCATCAACTACCAAAACTCTAGCACTAACTACTAAGACAACTATCAACTTTAACTAAGAGGCTAATTAAAATCTATTGAAGGAAGAACAAAAATAATTTCTTCACTTGACTACTAAGCACCAATGAAACTCTAATGGCTTTAATATCCAACACCATTCAAGAAGGATGTTAATGCCATTAAAGATACGACCTCTATATAAAACCAAATTAGCAAAAGGAAAAGACTCAAAACTATCACTAGTACTGGACTAATTTTCAAACTAGCCCTCATTAGAGTGGGTAATCTCTAAAAATTCCAACCATTCAGACTGAGCCTGATCCACAACTGTTTTTTCTTCTAACCATTCCTTTTAAAAAATCCAAAGGTTTCTTGCCTTCCAAATCAGCCAAAGAATGTACACTAACAATTCTGCTTTATCCTTCCACAAAGAATCATTTTTCCCATTACAGATATGAGACCACCATTGCTTAAAACTTAACTCATCACCATCCAAACTGGACCAATTGATCAAAGAGATTTTCCACACCAGTTTTGCCCTTGGGCAATGCAGAAAGATATGATCAAGGTTTTCTACTGAATCACCACACGAGTTACAAATGGGGTCTTCATGGATACCTCTCCTAAGTAATTGGACCTTCATAGGAAGAATACCATGCCAACACCGCCAGATAAAGTGTTTGATCTTTCCTTTGATGTGGAGCTTCTAACTGTGCTTCCAAACTGCTTTCAGTGCTTCTCTGGAAGAGCTCGCCTCTGCTTTTTGAAACTTCTCTTTGTGGCTTTTTAGGGCAAATTGGTAAGCAGACTGGACCATGTAGATGCCCTGAGAAGAGTGGAGCCACACTATTTTATCATTAGAATCCCTTGTAGTAGGACTTGGGCGAGGAATGCTCATAATTGCATCTGCATCTGAATTGTTGAAGATTTGTCGCAACAAGTTCTCATTCCAACTATCACCCGAGTCGAAAAATGCCTCCTTATCCAAAGTTACCAACTTACTCTGAAAAGGAACGGTTGAGGGGCGAAAAGATGGAGTACTAGGAATCCAAGGACTTTCCCATATTCGAATAGATTTACCATCATTAATTTGGAATATGGACCCACTTTGCAGAATATATCTTGCTCCCATGCATCTCTGCCACAACCATGAAGCCGATATTTTGACTGAGGCATTCAGAAGACCGCCATCAGGAAAGTACTTGGCTTTGAGTACCCTACTCATAAGTAGGTTTGCTGCGTTATAAGTCTCTAAAGCTATTTAGCAATGAGAGCATCATTGAACAACTGGATATTTTCGAATCCCAAACCCCCATCACTCTTAGGCCAAGTTAGATCTTGCCAAGCCTTCCGATGGATCTTGGATTTATCGTTTCCTTTATCTCCCCACTAGAAGTTAGAGATGCTCATAATTATCTCGCTATGCACTTTTTGGAAGTTTAAAACAGCCATAACATATGTCGGAAAAGCATCTAGAATGGCCTTAATAAGAACTTCTTTGCCATAGGCTAAAAACCTATTTTTCCACCCCGAACTCATTCTTTGCACCTTTTCACCCACAAAATTAAAGACCTCTCTCTTTGATCTGCCAATAATCATGGGAAGACCAAGGTATCTAGCGTTGCGCTTCTCTGAAATACCTTCAAATATCTGGCAGATATCGTCTTTAGCCATTTTTGGGATATTCTTACTAAAGAAAATAAAGGACTTGTCCCAATTTACTAATTGACTGGAGTAGTGGCTAAAGTTGGACAGAAGAGATTTGATATTCAAAACTTGCTCCAACCCTGCTTCACCAAAAAGTATAGAGTCGTCCGCAAACAACTAGTGAGTAATTTGGGGACCTCTAAAGCTGGGTCTTAAACCTTTATAATCCCCCTTTAGACTGGCTTGCTTGATTATATTGGAAAATGCCTCAGAGACAACTAGAAAAAGATAGGGCGATAATGGATCCCCTTGTCTAATTCTTCTAGATTGTTGAATGTACTTACATTTTTCCCTATTAATGTTAACTGATAAAGAAGAAGAGCTAATGCATAGCCAAATCCAACCTATAAAAGTAGCATCAAACCCCATTTTCCTAAGTACCTCACATAAGAATTTTCACTCCACTCTATCATAGGCTTTGGCCATATCAAGTTTAATGGTCATCCACCCCTTTTTCCCTTGTGTTTAGAATTTAGAGTATGGATACATTCATGGGCCACTACTACATTATCTAAAATTTGCCTCCTAGGGATGTAAGCAACCTGAAAGGGGCTAATGCATTTGTGGAGACACAAGTTGAGCCTATCAACTAAGATTTTAGAGATTACTTTGTACACAACATTACATAAGCTAATGGGGCAGAATTGGGCAACAGATTGAGGATTTTTAATTTTCGGAATCAAAGTGATAACAGTGTGGTTAACTTGTTTGATCATGTTGTTGTGAATAAAAAACAATGCTTAACAGCTAAACATAGATCTTCACTAATCACATTCCAATATAATTGAAAGGAAAGAGGAGTCATACCGTTAGGACCAGGAGCAGAGTTGGGATTCATATTGAACAGAGCACTTCTGATTTCATAATCACTCACAGGACGAGTAAGCCTCAGGTTCATGGCAGCGTCGATAGACATGGGAATATCTTCCAAATCGTCTCTTCTTAGGGTAGAGCTAGATGTAGTGAAGAGCTTGTCAAAGAATGATGGAATTTCTTCCTTCACTTCTTGGTTGTTTTCACATCTAGAACCATTTTCCTTTATCAAGTTGGCAATGGAATTTTGCCGTCTTCTGTTGATGGTTGAAGTATGGAAAATTTTTGTATTTTTGTCCCCTTCATGAAACCACTGGATTCTTGATTTTTGATACCAAAAGATCTCATTCTCACGATAAGCATTATGAAGCTCCTTTCTCAATTTTCCCCATTCATACCAATCCCTGTTTCCCCCAAGACTAGCCAAGACATCCATTCTTGATTTGATTCTTTGGATTTGCCATGTTGAATTGTACCTCTGCCTCTGGCTCCAATTTAATAGTGCTACTCTGCAAGAACTGACTTTGGCTCAAAGTTTATACATCGGGTAGCCATCATGCAATCTACTCAAATAGTCCTCAACAATTTTCAGAGCCTCCTCTTTCTTGACCCATCTTTTGTCGAAGATGAATCTTTTCTTAGGTTTTAGCTCAAGTGGAGCAATGTCCATCAATATGAAGGAATGATCAGATGAATGCATTTGGTTATGGAAGGCTTTAACACCAGGAAAGCTAAGTAACCAAGATGGGGAACCAAAAAATCTATCTAATCTTTCTTCCACAAAGCCTTCACTAGGTCTGTTGTTGGCCCATGTGAATTTTTTTCCCATAAAGTTTAAGTCCCCCATCTCCATATTTATCAACAAAGGATTGGAAATGTTGATAACTAGACACTGGTCTCTTATTTCCCCCCTTGCTTCTCTAAAGGATTTAGAATGTCGTTGAAGTCACCTCCTATGAACGACAGATCTCCCCATCCCAGCCTTTGAACCACTAAGTACTCCTACTGCTCTTGCCTTAACTTGCTGTCTGTACTAGCATACACAAAAATGGCCCAAAAAATTCTATTCTCCTCCTTGAGTTGACATTGCACTTGGATACAAAAGCGAGTGGAAATCATCTTTTTGATATTTATTTTCTCACTCCACAAAACCAACAGACCACCACTATTCCCAACAGGATCAACATTTCTCTATCTATCATGATAATTTAACTTACGACTAACAGAACTAAGGAACTTTCTTCTTTTTTTTTTTCTGATAAGAATAATAAATCTGGAAAGTGAGAGCGGGTTACCTCCCTCAATTGGGGAACCGTCGAGGGTCCTCCCAAACCTCTACAGTTCCACGCCCCAACTTTCATTTATTGAGTTGGGACCACCCAAGGCTGGTCGCCGCCATCGAGGAAGAGGAGTCAAAATTGTCCACAAAGAGTTTGGCCTTTTTGGTGCATGTGTTAATAAAGAGCACACCTTCAGGATTTTTATCAATTTGCTACCTAGAACGCTTACACCTTACCACGGTCGAGGGATTAGCTTCAGCCATTCTATCAACATTGCTTGCAAGCCTAGACCATTTCCTAGATTGTCTAGTAACCAATCCTTTTCTATTTGAAAATTCAGCCAAATTGGCTTTGAGGGTGGCAGTTTGGATATCTGGAGAGCACAATTTGCATCCAACAGGAACTGAAATTAAGTCCCCATAGCTAACAGCCTTCCTCTCATCGAGTGTGAATCATCATACATAGCATGTTCCCATAGACATCTTGGTTTGTCTATTATCGGCCATTTCAAAACTCTTGCTCAACAAAGCATCCTTATCAACACATATTTCAACTAAAGCATGAGCTAGAACCAAATTAGTAAATGATACCTAGATAGATATTTTCAATTGAGGTAGGATTTTCCTAGACGCACAAGTTAATGAGACATTTAGATGATTGGTTGTCATCTACAGGAGGCGATATAGAATCCACTAAGTTCGAGTGAGTCACCGGAAGCTCAAAGCGGCTTGGAGCCACGCAGATCTTGACAACCATCATTTAGGGGAAGACCAAACTGGGACACACAATTCGGATCAGGCACAAGACACCTGGGATTAGAGACTGAAGTTGAGCAAGTTGAGCATCATCATTTTTCCTAGGAGATATAGAAGGAGGACCAGCATTGGGGGCTACAAAATTACTTTGAGAATGAAAGTTAGAAACATACTGAGATTGTTTGACTCCAGAGAGATCATAAGAAATGGATTTTCGGGCATTTATTTTACCACCAAAAGCTTTGAGCCAATCACCAAATTGTCCCTCACATAGCTTTTGATTTTCAGAATCTAAGCTTTTTTTGTGGCACAATCTTTCAACATGCCCTACACAACCGCAGAAGTAGCAAAAGGTAGCCAAATTTTCATATTTAAAAGCAATCCAACATTCCTTCTCTCGAAACTTCAAACGTGTGCCTTAGATTAGGGGCTTCCTCAGATCGATCGACATAAGAACCTTCATACATCTTCCATCTCTACTACCAATTTCAGGGATATAGACATCTAAGGCTTTCGGGAAGAGAGGCTACAAACGAAATCCAACATCTTTAGACATCCATTGCGGTGGAATGCTCCACACTTGGATCCATAGCTCCACTTGATGAAAATTTTCTGCCTTTAGATAGAGGTTTTTAGACCAGTCTTTGAGGATAACGAATTGTTGATCAAACAGCCATCCCTTTCCATGTAGCACTTTCATTTTGTCAGCAGTGACATTGAACACAACCGTACAACTGATTACCTAGCTCACGACTTTAAATGGATTTGAGATTGGCCAAATGACAGCAAGACCTTGCCTCAACCCAGCAAAGTTCACCCTTTTTTCACCAAATATTCTCCCTATTAAACAGCGAGAGCATTCATCTATACTTTGGCTCACTTCATCCCCCTAGAGTAAGACAACTCCTTGTTCATTGGTGGAGAGTTCAAGACTTTGCATCAGACTGGCCACGTCCGACATCAGGTCTGAAGGATATTCCATGTCCATTTCTGTTGCACACCTTACTATGGAGTTGAAAAGAAAAGAAACAAAAGCTGTAAGAGAGCAGAAATTCAGAAAAACAAAACCAGAGCAGATTGGGAATAATTTTTAAGACCACGGGATAATTTCAAGATGTCGGATCGACGTAAATGAGTAGGCGATCTAAGGGAAATGTTGAGGAGGAGACACGCTTGTGGTTTAGTGACAGAAGCCCAAATCTTAGCCAAAACCACGGAGGAATATGTAGAATCAGACGAAGGGATGAAGAAGGGAAGATGGCTCGTTGAGAGCAAAGCCGAAGAGAAGACAGATTAATGATAAGCAGGGTTAAGAAAAGTAAGTGGCCAGACTAAGAAGAATTAGCAGGAAATAAGAGGCAAGGATGTCTTAATATCATGTTATTGTTAAAGAGTTACTGACTTAAAAGTCAAGGAACAGTGACACACTAAGGTGGCGCTTGGTATAAACGGTGGGTTTAGGAACGGAATGGATTTGATAAAAGGAAATGTTTGGAATAGAATGAAATGATAGTAATTATATTGTTTGGTATTATTTTGTAATGGAATGGAATAGATTTTATATTAAAATTAAAATTAAAATTTATATTAAAATTATAATAAAAATATTATTGTTTTACATTATATGATATTTAACAAATTATATCTTGTTAAAAAATAGTTAAAATGCATGTCAATTTATAGAGAAAAATATTTTCTATAATTTAGTGAAATTTATTTTTTTTCAAAAAAAAAGGTAAAATGGGGGTTGCAAACCTTTGGGGAGTTTGCAACCCCCTTGACATGTGGCGCGCGCCCGTCACATCTTGAAACCCTTTGAGATGGGTTTCTGCAAAACCCAGGTGAGAGGTGGGTTTTGTTAAAACCCACCCCCATGGGGTTCTATAAATCCAATACTGCATACCAAACATCCAATTTGGAGTCATACCATTCCAAACCCATGCCAAACCCATATAACAAACACCTCCTAAGCCACCTAGCGGGCACACCCACCTCTACCCAGGAGAGGAATTTTACACCCACACAAGGTGAGAAAAAACCATGCCTTGATGTCAATCAGCCAGTCACTGGACAGTAGTGATAGCGGCGAGCTGGTGGTGAAGGATTGTCAGCGGACTCACTTTTTTATTTTTTAAATTAACAACTTTAACCTGTTTTTTTCCAAAAGAAAGTAGTTATATTAACTTTGGCAAAAAAATTTAATATGGTACAAAAATTGTCCATCGATGATGGACTCTCCTTAACACAATGTGTAGGTTAAGGCAACTACTTTGTTACCAAAGCTAAGCCAAACTAAAACTAAAACTAAAACAAAAACAACAAAAAGCAAAAAACAAAAACCCTGCTTGTAGGCCTCTCCTTGAACACCTTGAAAGGGCAAACTACCCACAAAAGCCATGAAACACATATCCGAGTCCATCGCTCCGGCCTAGGCCTTTT
The DNA here is from genome assembly GCA_020080225.1 of Gynochthodes officinalis. Lineage (NCBI taxonomy): Eukaryota > Viridiplantae > Streptophyta > Magnoliopsida > Gentianales > Rubiaceae > Gynochthodes > Gynochthodes officinalis. Next base: position 42,225,664 of record CM034616.1, read on the forward strand.
GTGATGTGCCCAGTTCCTCCTCCCAAGTTAGGGACATCCACCTCCCATAGGGAAGACAAAAACCCTACTACTTAGGGACAAAATCCCTAAGAACTAGAGATTGCCTGTTACTTTTAAAAAAAAAATCGCACACAATATTACACTTTTTCTTGCCCTTATGAACAATATTTTTTCGCACCTTTAACCTTCTGGCAACTTGAATATTTACAACTTTAACCTGTTAGGTTAGATAAGTTTAACCAACTCAACTCATAAAATTACAAATTACTCATGACTCATTTGATTTGTGGCCTATCTAATCTAATTCAGTGAATCAAAATAGTGAGTGAATTGAATTGAATTTTTTATTTGAATTTACTTTTTCCAGCCTTGGCGATGGCCTATAGTTGATGGCTCATCAAAGTCGTTTCACCATATTCACCATCTTCCTTATAAGCAGCATCAAACTTTCTTCTCGTTGGCGAAAAACCTCATTAGGTCCCTTATGTGGCCCTTTTGAAAACAATAAATAATCATAATAAGTTTTTCCTTCATTCAATAACCATTGATCAATTATTTCTTTTATACTGTTTTTTGTTATATTATATTCTTCTTTTTGAAAGTTCCATGTGATCTCCTTGGAGATTAAGTCTAATTTCTCTATGTATTTTCAGGCGTTTCTCAAAGCTTGGGACAAGGCATGCTCTACTAGTGGAAGTATCTTTTTGGTGCCGGCTAACAAAGTGTATTATCTGAAGCCAATTATTTTTCAGGGTCCTTGCCAATCTGGTAATATAGCCAGGGTATGTGGCGGTATAATTTTTATTACTAGTATCCTTTTTTTTTTCTCGTTGAGGTGATAATATTTTGCATTTTTAGTAACAAACAGAGTGTAAATAATAAAAATTAATTTAATTATTATTATGACATAAAAAATAATTGTTCACATCTCATTTATGAAATACAAGAAATAAAATGATTCCTTCTCTTTTTAGCCAAAAGTAATTCAATACATGCATGATTTTAAATGATTAAATCCTCGTTTTCTTTTCTATAAAATTTGTAACAGATTCAAGGAAGTATCATAGCTTCAAAAATACGACGGACTATGAACAAAGTCGAAGAGTTTGGATCAAGTTTTCAAATCTCACAAACTTCAGTGTTGATGGTGGTGGAGTTCTTTATGGGAATGGTCAAATATGGTGGCCCCTAAATTGCAACGTCAACACAACACTGGTAACATATAATTAATTTCAAATTATTTTAATTTTTTATGTATGTGATCAATTAATCTAATTGTAAAATTTGAGCATTATATAAAGTTTTCATTTCACACCAAAAAAAAAAAAATCTAACATGTTTTTTCTTGATTGCTTTTTTGCAGCCTTGTCTTGGTGCTCCAACGGTATGATAATCGAAATTAAAGCTTGCCTTGAAAAGAAATTAGATGATCATTTTATAATTTATGTTTGATGGGTTTTTTTTTTTTGGGTGATCAAAGAGTCTAACCTTTGAGCTGTGCACAAATCTTAAAGTGTCACACCTCAAGATAAAAAATGGCCAGCAGCAGCATATAAGTTTCAATAGTAGTGTGAATGTTGAAGCCTCGTATATAAAGATAAAAACAAAAGCAACAAGTCCCAATACAGATGGCATTCATGTCACCAAATCCAGCAATATTGAAATCAAGAATTGTGACTTCAAAACAGGTAAATGGTTTTGCATATGACTTAGCTTCTTATTAATTATACAATTCGTCAATTCTTGTGCTTTGTTTAATTATCAATTTATCTACTGCTGATCAACTGTTCCACAAATTTGTCATTTAATCAAGACAATTATCTTTCCTGATTATAACTAACTCACTGAGTTTTTTTTATTATTAGTATTTACACTTGCACTGGGGTGGCAAATGGGATGGAATGGGTGGAATTAAAATGGATAGGAAATTATTGGAAATGAAAAATGTGATTCTCATTAAATTTTATCATTGGGAGGAAATGGGATTTAATGGGATTAAAATTTTCCAATTCCCATTAGGATTCTATTGAAATTTTCTGCTGGGAATTAAATAGTGACAACCATACCACCGTCTGCCGCAATGATTTTAAAATTAAAAAATTTTATTTATTAATAATATATGTAAATATATTTAAAAATTAAAAATAATTAAATTATCTTTAATCATTGATTATTTAACATTATCTAATAATTACTCAATATTATTCAATAGTTACCCATTTAACTATGCATCGGTATCTCATAACCAACCCAATAAATTTACATCCGAATAACATCTCTTCTATTTATGTCCAATAGATATTTTTAATTGGTATGAAAAGTCCAATAACTCTCATCCCTTTGAATACCCATTGGAACTATAGTCTAACGTGCACTCTTCATTTCACATGTTGATCTTTTACATTATGACTAATTCAATTAGATTAAGCAAATTAACTCTCGCTTGCACATTAGATGTATCGATCCTTTACATAACGAACTCAAAATTTCAAAATCAAGAAGAAATAATCTCTCTTATTGCAACTCTTCCCGTTTCATATAACTCACATGAACATAAACTTAGAATTTAGGTGATGATTGTATAAGCATAGTGGGAGGATCTCATAACATTCGAGCTATGGACATTAAGTGTGGTCAAGGTGCCCATGGAATCAGGTACGTAACCTGTTCTCAGATGTATAAAATTAACATGAATTTAACTAGTTAGCTTCGATAGAATCATGTGTCTAAATACTTTCAATAGCAAGAGTTGGGCATATAGTATAGGTTTTATATTTGGCTCACTTGATCATTGTTTATAAATGTTTATTAAGGTACTTCAAACTTAAATCAAATCTTTTATTCTATTATCATATACTATTGATAATACTATTCAATCTCTAAAATGATGAATAAAACAATGATTTACCTTTTGCATTTTTCTTTTGGCACCTATTGTCCTTTGGCTAGGTTTGGAGACTCCAATCGGTTTTAGTGTAAGATACTAAAATATTGTGGTTAATTTGTGAGGCAACCTTTAATGTGTTATGTGAGGAATTTTTTCAAGGTAATATTTTTAGCCCCTCATCCTTTCCATCCCTTTTTCATGGTATTAGGGACTTATTGACATATGTTTGAGGGTCTATATGAATTATTATTTCATTTTATATATTTACACTCTTGAGATAAAAATTGTCTACAAATATTTAAAAAGTAATAATACTTTTAATAAGAAAAGTTATAGTGATTGATATAATAAAAATGAAAAGACAAAATTCTTTAACACACTTTTTAAAAAGTACAAAATAATAATAGATAATTTTATCTTTTTTTTGACATGTCATATCAATCACTATATTTTTTTGTCATAAAAAGTCATTAAAAATATCATTATTCATATTTAAATATGCAACACAAAATGTATGTAGCTGTATAATTTTTAATGTATTGTTATGTATTCCAAGAGTGGAATACATTTAAACAAGTGTATGAAGTTGCAACCCTTTGGGCTTGGTTCAATGGTACTTCCCTAGGGTATTTACTCGGAAGACCAGGATCAAAACTTAGGAATGCCGTGGGTAGCCTTGGGGTGGGTCTGCCTAACCGGGGGGGACTAGTCACTGGCACGGAGTGTGTGGCGTAACCTCATAGTCGGTTGAGTAGGGATAAAAAAAAATTAAAAAAATTAAAAAAGTTGCACCCTTGAATTTTAAAAAGTTACAATTTAACTTGTTAACTTTTATAATTTTAAACAATTTTCTCATGATGACCCCCTAAATTTTATTAAATATCCTCAAACATGGAGTACCCAGGAAAGATGCTTTTAGATATTTGGAATCAATACTGTAACAAGGGGGAGAGATTGATGAAGATGTAAGCCATAGAATCATAGCAGGTTGGATGAATTGGCGCAGTGCATCAGGGTTCTTGTGTGACCGCAAAATCCCACTTAAGTTAAAAGGAAAATTATATAGAACGACAATAAACCCGGCAATACTACACAAAGCTGAATGTTGGCCAGCACAAAGGAAACATGAGCATAAGTTGAGAGTAGCAAAAATGAGGATGTTAATGTGGATGTGTGGTAAGACAATGATGGATAAGATAAGAAATGAGGATATTCGACGAAAAGTTGGAGTAGCACTAGTGGAAGAAAAGATGAGAGAACATAGATTGAGATGGTTGGAGCATATTCTTCTAAAACCCCTAGATGTTCTAGTAAGAACAGAAGTTTGTTATAAAGAGCATGGCAGAAAGAAAGGGAGAGGTCAGTCGAAACTTATGTGGGGGAAAATAGTAAAATAAGATTTAAGGAAGTGGGAAATAGATTGGCGTACAGTTTGTCATAGGACGGAGTAGAGGAAAGCTATTAGTGTGGTGGAAAAGTAAAATTTTTATGTCCTCGGCTGTCATTTCTAGTCCTTGCCCTTTTATCTTTCTTTTTCTATTTCATTTTATAACTATTTCTTCTCCTCACTTTTTTTTGGGTTCATCGATCGCCGACTCCAACTAGTTTTGGATAAAGGTGATATTGATGTTGATGTTCATCTTTTGCCCCTTGTTGTGCACCGCTTATATTTCCAAATTCGATCTCCTAAAACCCCACCCGCCTCCTGCCCCCCTACCCCACACAGCAGGAAATTTAACATTATCCATTTAAAATAGCAATAGTTAACATTATGCTGCCTGACATATGGGTTTTGACAACAGTTGCGGCTGCAGCCATTTTCACAACAACTGCGGGCGATTCTTGGTGCCACTGAGGCGCAATTGGTTTTTTTTTTCTTTTTTTTTTTCAGTACCCTAAGCTGTCGGGCGATAGTCCCTACTTGTTAGGGTTTTTTCCTCCATAAGTGAGGTGTTTTGGCTCTAATTGGGTGATGGGCATCATCTAGATAGGTATGGTCAGTAGTTAGGGACTGAGGTTCAATTTCTTTTGCAACTTACCGTTTTGGGATGCTCAAGTAAAGACCAACAAATTAGATTTTTGTTTTAAGATTGCTATTGCTGTGAAGGCTCTTGTGCGATAATTGACAGTAGCACTTTTTTGGGTTTTTGTATCGCACTTTTCTTTTGTGTTGCAAATCACATACGATCGCATATCACAAAAGTCTCCTTAGCCTTTTGAGGCTAGCTTATGTACATTTTACGTGTGCAATCTAATATACTATCATTTGTTATAAAAGAAAACATATGGGTTCTGACTCCATCAAATTTAAAACATATTTTGTATCCAAATATGAAATACACATAGAAATTAGTCTTGTAAATTTGTCATTTTTTTCGCCCAGAACAATTTCTTTTGGAACATATATTTGTAATTTGACTTGCTTCTTAATCTTCAGCATTGGAAGCCTGGGAAGAAATGGTACAGAAGAATTCGTCTCCAACATTACAGTGACCAGAGCAATAATTAAAGGAACCCCTAATGGAGTCAGAATTAAAACTTGGCAGGTGAGACATATATTTTTTTAAATAAAAAAAAAGGGGGAATTCCAGTTTTGGGCTCACTCTTCTAAAAAAGAGCTCACAAAATATAACACACGCCTTTGCTTTTGTATGTAACAAAAATTGTACTTCTCCACGATAAGAAAATAAAGTTATTGCTTACATTAAATATTCTAGATTATCAACACCAAAAATAACGTTAGGTACTTTCTTTTGGTTAAGAATGAGAATATTGGGGTGTAACATTGGCATTAAATTTTTTTGATGGATAAGCTTAATCAATGATAAAATAATGTATTTTTAGTGATAAATGTTGTGAGCATATATGACAAAACATGTAACACTCTGTCTTTCTTTAATTTTCTTTTATAGTACAAATATATAAATAATGATATTAGTATTTTAGTTCTTATTAGTGATACTCTTTAACAATTAGTAAAGTTCACATTTTTATTTATACTTTTATCAAGGAATTCAATTAGGAATAATAAAAGCAAAAGAAAAGTACAATACATATCCCACTCTTATAGCTACACCACTATATTCTCATTCTTAAATATAATTTATGAGAATTTAATTTGGTTTTTTGCACAGGGAGGACGTGGATTTGCAAAAAATATTACATTTGAAGAAATAAAGATGCATAATGTGACAAATCCCATAATCATAAACCAATTCTACTGTGTTAGATACTTTGAAAGTTTACCAGATTGCCCCATACAGGTAAAATCCTCAAGTGATTAATACATGATTAAGTGTAACATTGTTTCTCATGATTATTTAACTATTGAATATTACACCCAATTTCCCCCTCCCTCACAGTGTAATAGTGTAGGTAATTTTTTTATGGAAAAGAAAAAAAAACATAATTATATAATTTGAACAATTTTCTGCATATGGTTATTGCAGAAAAATGCTGTATTAGTGGAGAATGTGTCATACAAAAACATAAGAGGAACAAGTGCACTAGAGACGGGCATAATCTTCAATTGCAGTGCAACAGTTCCATGTGAAGCTATTAAGCTGGAAAATGTACACTTGAAGAACAAAGGAAATGGTAGAATTCTAGCTTATTGTTCCAATGTCAATGTACAAGAAGTAGGAAGAAATACACCCCAATGTCCAAAATAGTAAGCAATTTGATATTATTGTCTTTGAATATTCAATCATTACAGGATGTTTGGGCAATTATACAGCCAATCAAAACCTATTGGCGATTATTGTGTAGGTAGATATTATATTACTCTAGTCTCTCTTTTATGTCTTTTATTTCCTCTTTTATGTCTTTTATTTTCTGCTGTCAACCCATCATATTGCTGCTATAATGCAGCCTGGTGGTGGGTCTTTATTATGTAATTGGAAACTTTCTAATAAAAATCAACAGCATTCTGCTTGTCAAAAAAAAAAAAATTATACAGCCAATCATATTTCTATCTTCCTCTGTTACTTGCAAAGGCAGCATTAATTTTTAGTGGAAACGTTTATAAATCATCAAATGGTGCAAAATATAATAAGACTAGTTTTGCTCTCGCCCGGCCTTGGCCCTGACTTGTTATTTATTTATATGAAAGTACAATTATTTTGCATCTATAATGTAAATAATTTGATATAATAAATTCAATCAAATTTTAAACACACAATATTATACAGTATTAGAATCAGTCATAAGTATGTAAACATAAGCAAAAATATATATATTCAACCAAATCCGTAGACATAAAGAAATAATTAACTATTAAATCGCCAAAAATGTTTTGTAACTGCAAAATACAAAGATATATAATAATTGACAAAATATATATTCAACTAAATCCATAAACATAAACTTTAGGATCAAAGTACATGTGTACATGCACAATAAGCTGCTCTTTCCAATAAAAAAAAAGGGCGGGGGAGGGCGAATCCAAAAGTCCCTTTTTAAAAGTCAACTATACAAGGTAGATCCAAAACTCAAATCACTCTAAGAAAGAAATTCTCGGAGTCAAATATAAGAACATCAAAGTAATAGAGTTAAATAAGATGATGTTTGATTTCAAATTAATTTTGCATTATTGCCACACCAAAAATATTGAATAAACGACAAAGGAATGGTGATAATTTTGTTCTTTTCTTTTCTTTTTCTTTTTTCAACCATAGATAAGGGCAATAAAGTTGTTCACAAACTTTTTAAATCAATGAAGGTTGTTTTGCACTTTTAATAGGAATTTGAAAGCTTTTATACCCTTTATTAAAAAATTAGAATTTTAATGCGCCCTTAATGAGAATTCTCCCATTTTTAAATTACGTTAACCAAAAAAGGAGTTGGACCTGTAAACCTTTTATTTTTATTTGGGCTTCACTTGTATTAGGATTTAGTGGTAGTGAATGGACTGATACCTATCAGGAGAACATTGGGCCTTTGTCTGTAGGGCCTAAAGATATTGGCCATCTCAAAATTGTGCTCGTGCTACTTGTCAATTTGGATCAAATATGTATTAGGATCATATTCCTTTTTTTTTTTCTTTTTTTTTTCTTTGCCAAAGAAACGATCATTTTATTAGTTACGAAAAATATAACATTTACAAGTTGTCCACTGGCATAAAAAGACTTTATCCAAAACGTTTTAATTTAGGCTGGTAACGAATTCTCTTCCTAGAGTCCTTTATCCAAAATGTCATCACCTCTACTCATTTTATATTTGCGATTCAACACTTAATTTTTGAAGTTTGTGTCTCAACCATTAATTGTTGAAGCTGCAATTTAGAATTTTATATCAATTTGAAAGATAAATATAGAATATTTCATGCGTAATACAAATTGAAAATGGATTGATTTAAAGTTTTAAATTTAAATTAGATTTCAATTTACTTATTAATTTTTATAATGATCTTTTTGAGTATTTTCTCTCCAAAACAAATTCTTAACAATAGTATTAGAGTTCAAAGTTAGTTGATAGCAAGTGTATATGGTGTATGTATGAATAATTTATTGGAGTTGATTTGGAGAGATTAGGTCAAATCCTCTTGGTGTATTGAACCCAGTATTAGATATTTTAGGAGTTCAAGTGTGAGGTAGACTTGTATGGAGTGCAGATAGAGTTGATTTGTAAGAAAAGAGGTGGCTTTCAAAGAATACTAGTGGTGAACTAATAGATTTGAATAGAATTTGGATTTGATACGAGGTATTACCTATGAAGGGGAGATTATTGATATTCATAGGTAAGTAAATCCTCAGCCTCATAAGCAATATCTTGAAATTCCAAAATCCATCGTCGGATCCCATTCTCTTCAATGTTTTTTGCATCTGCATCTCTTAAGAACCATTGAATTTGCTTCAATTCTGCTTCAAGTTCCTCAAACGGGTCGTTGACTCCATGAAGGAAGTTTGCTTCTTAAGAACCATTGAATTTGCTTCAATTCTGCTTCAAGTTCCTCAAACGGGTCGTTGACTCCATGAAGGAAGTTTGCTTCTTCAATCAACAAATTACCTATTTTTTCCACAACAAATGATGTGACAACCTCGGCCATATTGAAGATATATTTTTGAGAAGAGAATGGCTGGATATGGTAGCCTCTCTTTGGAAGAGTTTAAAGGAGTGGACTATGGGAAGTCTAGTAAAACTGGGACTAAAAAGCCAAGAGAAACATGCAAAATAATTGCGCAAGCGTTCACAAAACACTGATTGTATCGGTTTTAGTCCACACTTCAATAGAAAGTTATTTATATTGTTTGGTCATAATCTCTGAAGATCCCTGATAAGGTTATTTGTCTTGCCTGTAGGCGGAATATTTTAACCATAGATAAGGGCAATAAAGTTATTAACAAACTTTTTAAATCAATGAAGGTGGTTTTGCACTTTTAATAGGAATTTGAAAGCTTTTATACCCTTTATTAAAAAATTAGAATTTTAATGCACCATTAATGAGAATTCTCCCATTTTTAAATTACGTTAACCAAAAATGGAGTTGGACCTGTAAACCTTTTATTTTTATTTGGGCTTCACTTGTATTGGGATTTAGTGGTAGTGAATGCACTGATACCTATCAGGAGAACATTGGGCCTTTGTCTGTAGGGCCTAAAGATATTGGCCATCTCAAAATTTTGCTCTACTTGTCAATTTGGACCAAATATGTATTAGGATCTATTCCTTCTTTTTTCCCCTTTTTTTTCTTTGCCAAAAAAACGATCATTTTATTAGCTACCAAAAATGTAACATTTACAAGTTGCCCACTGGCATAAGAAGACCTTAGCACTCACAATGAGGCTAATTGAAACAGTTTGGGGTGTTCCCAATTATGCTTAACTCTATCTCTAACTATCTTAGGTTATGAGGCCAAAATTTGATAAACTATCAACATGTGCATTAAGCAAATAACAAAAACCACACTTTACTTTGGTCGAATGATACCTCCTTGAGCTAAAATGGATCAAATATCCGATTCTCATATTGATTGGATATTCTTTCCATTCTAGTCAATGCCTCAACCTGTCAAAAATCTCTTAATTTAGATAGCTACCACTGAACATTGTTTCATGTTCCTAGTGCTTCCCTTAGCTTGATTCTCTCTCCAACCTGCACACCTCTTGGAATTGCAGCCATTCTTCTATAGCTAGGTCTACGACTGCCTGCTCTTCTCTCCATTCTTGTTGGAATACCCATAAGTTCTTAGTTTTTCAGAGCATCCATAATATATAAAATGTCAGTTCATATTTAGGCCTATCAGGATCATATTCAGGCCATTAAATGATTTTGCCCTTCCAATCAACCTCGAAAATTTCTACCTCAATAAGTTAGCTGCTATTGCCCAAAGGTATTAAGTAAAATCCAAACGAGCAATGATATTTAAGAAAAAATCCAAATGAGTTTCCTTTATCCAAAACTTTTTAATTTAGGCTGGTAACGAATTCTCTTCCTAGAGTCCTTTATCCAAAATGTCATCACCTCTACTCATTTTATATTTGCGATTCAACACTTAATTTTTGAAGTTGTGTCTCAACCATTAATTGTTGAAGCTGCAATTTAGAATTTTATATCAATTTGAAAGATAAATATAGAATATTTCATGCGTAATACAAATTGAAAATGGATTGATTTAAAGTTTTAAATTTAAATTAGATTTCAATTTACTTATTAATTTTTATAATGATCTTTTTGAGTATTTTCTCTCCAAAACAAATTCTTAACAATAGTATTAGAGTTCAAAGTTAGTTGATAGCAAGTGTATATGGTGTATGTATGAATAATTTATTGGAGTTGATTTGGAGAGATTAGGTCAAATCCTCTTGGTGTATTGAACCCAGTATTAGATATTTTAGGAGTTCAAGTGTGAGGTACACTTGTATGGAGTGCAGATAGAGTTGATTAGTAGAAAAAGAGGTGGCTTTCAGAGAATACTAGTGGTGGACTAATAGATTAGTATAGAATTTGAATTTGATACGAGGTATAACCTATGAAGGGGAGATTATTGATATTCATAGGTAAGTAAATCCTCAGCCTCAATTTAAGCAATATCTTGAAATTCCAAAATCCATCGTCGGATCCCATTCTCTTTTAAATTTTTGCATCTGCATCTCTTAAGAACCATTGAATTTGCTTCAATTCTGCTTCAAGTTCCTCAAACGGGTCGTTGACTCCATGAAGGAAGTTTGCTTCTTCAATCAACAAATTACCTATTTTTCCACAACAAATGATGTGACAACCTCGGCCATATTGAAGATATATTTTTGAGAAGAGAATGGCTGGATATGGTAGCCTCTCTTTGGAAGAGTTTAAAGGAGTGGACTATGGAAGTCTAGTAAAACTGGGACTAAAAGCCAAGAGAAACATGCAAAATAATTTTTTCATTTATTTTTCATTGAATTATTGTATCGTTTAGTCCACACTTCAATAGAAAGTTATTTATATTGTTTGGTCATAATCTCTCAAGATCCCAACAATTAGTGTTATCCGAATTTATTCTGAGTGAATATTTTAACCATAGATAAGGGCAATAAAGTTATTAACAAACTTTTAAATCAATGAAGGTGGTTTGCACTTTTAATAGGAATTTGAAAGCTTTTATACCCTTTACAAAAATTAGAATTTTAATGCACCATTAATGAGAATTCTCCCATTTTTAAATTACGTTAACCAAAAATGGAGTTGGACCTGTAAACCTATTATTTTTATTTGGGCTTCACTTGTATTGGGATTTAGTGGTAGTGAATGCACTGATACCTATCAGGAGAACATTGGGCCTTTGTCTGTAGGGCCTAAAGATATTGGCCATCTCAAAATTTTGCTCTACTTGTCAATTTGGACCAAATATGTATTAGGATCTATTCCTCCTTTTTTTCTTTGCCAAAAAGCGAGATTTCTTAATAGTTAATCTAATATAAGTCATTTCAAGATTCAGGGAAAGTATAGACTCCAATGACAAATTTAAATTGAAACGGACTTTGGGTGTTCCCAATTATGCTTAACTCTATCTCTAACTATCTTAGGTTATGAGGCCAAAATTTGATAAACTATCAACATGTGCATTAAGCAAATAACAAAAACCACACTTTACTTTGGTCGAATGATACCTCCTTGAGCTAAAATGGATCAAATATCCGATTCTCATATTGATTGGATATTCTTTCCATTCTAGTCAATGAAAACTGATATCAAAAATCTCTTAATTTAGATAGCTACCACCTGAACATTGTTTCATGTTCCTAGTGCTTCCTTTAGCTTGATTCTCTCTCCAATCTGTTACACCTCTTATATATTTATTCTTCTATAGCTAGGTCTTTAATCTCTTCTCTCCATTCTTGTTTTACCCACTAGTTCTTAGAATTTGCACGTGAAATATTAATCTCATGAGACTGCTCATATTTAGGCCTATCAGAAATTCATAAAGAACCATTAAATGATTTTGCCTCCAATCAACCTCGAAAATTTCTACCTCAATAAGTTATTGCTATTGCCCAAAGGTATTAAGTAAAATCCAAACGAGCAATGATATTTAAGAAAAATCCAAATGAGTTTCCTTTATCCAAAACTTTTAATTTAGTGTGACGAATTCTCTTCCTAGAGTCCTTTATCCAAAATGTCATCACCTCTACTCATTTTATATTTGCGATTCAACACTTAATTTTTGAAGTTGTGTCTCAACCATTAATTGTTGAAGCTGCAATTTAGAATTTTATATCAATTTGAAAGATAAATATAGAATATTTAATGGGTAATACAAATTGAAAATGGATTGATTTAAAGTTTTAAATTTAAATTAGATTTCAATTTACTTATTAATTTTTATAATGATCTTTTTGAGTATTTTCTCTCCAAAACAAATTCTTAACAATAGTATTAGAGTTCAAAGTTAGTTGATAGCAAGTGTACATGGTGTATGTATGAATAACTTATTGGAGTTGATTTGGAGAGATTAGGTCAAATCCTCTTGGTGTATTGAACCCAGTATTAGATATTTTAGGAGTTCAAGTGTGAGGTAGACTTGTATGGAGTGCAGATAGAGTTGATTTGTAAAAAAAGAGGTGGCTTTCAAAGAATACTAGTGGTGAACTAATAGATTTGAATAGAATTTGAATTTGATACGAGGTATTACCTATGAAGGGGAGATTATTGATATTCATAGGTAAGTAATTAGAATCCCACCTCAATTTTAGAGAATGGTATTGAGTACTTAATAAGTAATATGAATTCAAAATATATTGGTTTAAATTTTATATTTAAGTTAGGTTTCAACTTTTTTATTAGTCTTTACGGTGAGCTGTTGAAGTGTTTTATCCTCAAGAAAAATTCCTAACAAGGAAGAGATATAATTCTTAGGAGTTGAGAGAGGTAGGCCGAGATCTTATATAAATTTTTCTTTCGTGATAAAGAACTAATTCTCTTAGTAGGTAGAGGCTTGAAAATTCGGTCGAAATGCATTAAGTCCCTATGTTACTCATATTTTTTTCTTTATTTATTTTTCATTGAATTATTGTATTTTCAAATCACTAGTAATTATGTTTATTTCCGCATGTCGTTTTCCCAACAATTAGTGTTAAATCCGAATTTATTCTGAGTGAATGTTGGATTTAAGATGATGGTAGTGTATCAAAATAAAATTCAATAATTATTAGAGGTTTTTATTCTTTTTGAGGATGGAGCGTATCCAAGTCTAACATTTGACAAAGGTGTTAGAGAAGGATAGGACAAACTCTAAGGTAATGAGTAGGAAACATTTAATCCTTGTTTGTTGTTTAACCCTGTCAAAGAAGAAGATTTGCCCTTTGTTTATTTGAAAGTGTGCTCACAACTTGATTGATAGGCAAGATATTTTGGATTTCAAGGCGTATCATCTTCATTATCTCATAGTAAATACAAACTAAGATGAGATAAGATATATTCTGTAGAAAGGGAGATTTCTTAATAGTTAATCTAATATAAGTCATTCAAGATTCAGGGAAAGTATAGAGTCCAATACAAATTTAAATTGATAACGGACTACTTTGCTGAAATTTATGTTGGGGAAACAATACGTGAAAATAAACACAATTATTGACAATTTAAATTCGCAATAATTTAATGAAAAAATATCAAACACAAAATATGAGTAATACAGTAATTTAATATGGTTCAACTTAATTTGTAATCTTATGTATATCAAGAGAATCAGTTCTTTATTAAAAGAGAAAAACTGATATAATAATATCATTTTGTATTTCAATCCAAAATCCTGAACTACTCTTTTTACAACCAAGAACTACCTCTCCTTTGAGTGTAATCTCCCTCATTTTTTAAAAAATCTGTTACACTATTATATATTTATTAAATTTTGTAACTGGTTTTTTTAATCTCTTATATAGATTTACTATATTTTACAACTAGTGAAATTAGAATTTGCACGTGAAATCTTAACTCTCATGAGACTGCTCATTGTCAATTACATAAAAGAAATTAATAAAGACAACTACAAAAGACTATCTCTATTTGTAACTCTAAAAAACTTTTGAATTTAATTATCTAGTATCTAAAGAGGCCATAGTTACATAAATATTTCCCATATCAGAATGAACGTATTCAAATAATTAACTTCAAAAATCTTGTGGTGTAAAATGTGACATTGATTAATTCTATTGTGACGGAAAAATTGGAAATAATTATGTAATAATAATTTCTATCCGATTCTCACATACTCCCTCCATCTCAAGAAAAAGAGTTTACTTTTAGTTAAATATGATTTTTTTAATTATTAAATATAATGCAAATAATACATTATAAAATACACAATTTTATAGTTTTATATTTATTTTTTAATTATAATTTGTACATAATTATTATTAATAAGATATCGTAAAAATTCATTTAAAAGTGAACTTTTTTAAAATAAAAAAATTTTGAAAGTAAATTTTTTTCAGGTACTGAGTAAATAATCAAAACCTTTTCTTCATTGGCCATGATTGATTATATCTAACAAATGTCTGACTACTTTAACACATGCATGTATGGCACTAGGAAAGTCCACAAGAGATGGGAATGGAATGTGGCTACCTAGTTAATATTATGAGAAAAAGAATACAAATTGATCAGTTATAAAGAGTTGTTATTGGTCATTACAAACTAACTTTTATTAAAAAAAGAAAAAGAAAGATTCAATTCTTGTTTATATCACTTTCTTTTCTTGCTTCATCTTTAACTTCCTTTTCTTTTGATAGTAAAGAAAAAATATGTTTGAGTGAGGGAGCGGCTATGGAAGTCTGGCTTCGACTTTGCCGAATACTTTTGATTTATAGATTCATTATAGAGAGACATCCACGTTTAAACTTGATCTAATATTCGCGTAAGTCAATGGTCTTACATCCCTGGTCCTTTATTAAAATTCTTTTGTCCCATAGAATATGTGCTTCATATATTTGCACAAGTCGAGACAAATGACGATTGTGAAAATTCCTTGTAGAACTATTAAAATAATGTCACAAATGGCATCCTTAGAAAGTATTACGATGATCTCCATGCATCATAATCTTGAATCAATTGCTTTGAAACGCTAATCCTTCTTTACTTTGATTCCAAAATTTGATTTTTTTTTTCCAAACGTTGTGTATTAACTTTCATAGAATAAGTACAGAAAGGGTCCATTGAAATACTATCCCTAACCCAACGAACCTAAACACAGTAGGAATTGGTTAGGGTAAAAACCCGATCAAACGGAATTGGCACAATCCGGTAAAACGGGCCCGGTACATCCTAACTGACCTAACATAGTTAAGAGCAACAAAAGCAACAAAAGCCCTAACTTGTACAAGGTGGCCGCTACTGGCACAGCTCCCTAAAGCAACCACAGAAGAAATTGACCGCGTAGCTTTACCCCTGTAGTACGGAACTGGACGAACCTAACTCCTATCTCTGCATGGACTTACACTGTGTGTCAACGTATTCGACCCTCCTCCCAAGCTAGGACACCAAAACCCTACTGTAGAGAAGCCCCGCTGATAGCACCACGAAACGCCACTGACTTCGAAGTCTAGCAATAAAGAAACGTCCATGATACATCTCAACGCATCCTCCCCTACGAGGGACCCAAAAGCCGACTAACGCCGAAAATCCGTTGTTGCCCCTACAAGGTTTTGATGAGAGAAAAAATGGGCAGGGTAGCCCAACACTTTTCCCTTTCGTCAAATCCCATTCCAAAATTTGATTTGATTCCTAATATTTAAAAACTTGTAATGAAACTTAGTAATTTGATTTTAGCTCAGTACTTTGACTAAAATTAGCTCAAATCAATAAGTTAAATTCTTCACCAAATCATATGAAATCAAAAGAACTTTTCAAATATTACTGTCTCCAATTAGAATATGTACAAAATTAATTTTCTCAATTTCATATTATTGGTGAAAATTTGGACATCTTGATTTGACATCATTTCTTTATTTTTCTTTTTTTAAAAAAAAAATGCTAACTAAAATTAAATTGACAAATTTGAGCATTCAATTAAAAAATTTGAACATCAAAGATTAATAATTCAAAATTTGGGATCAAGTTGAGAAATGCTTAATATTATTTACTCAATACAATCCTAGACTCATAGAACATATGATGTGGAACAATCCACCTCCTAGTATACAGTTATCAAAATTAATTAGAAAAATAATATTTATAATAATTATCAATGTATTTTAATCATATTTTTAATAGGAGTTATCTTTATCTTTTTAGTTTTTTAATAGGTTTTGAATTTTTTTTTAACTTTTGTTTAGGGTTTTTTTAAGCTATAAATATGTATGTAGGGTTTGTTTTTCATAATTCTGATCATTATTCAAGTTTTAATCAATAAAGTTTCTCCAAATTCTGCGGAATTTGTTCTTTTTTGTGAAAATTGTTTGTCTTCCCTTATCTCTCCCATGTTAGGTGGTATTAGAGAAAGAGATTTTTCCTTGTGATAGCTAACCAAGCAGCGCAAGTAACACCCTATCTAACGTGCACAGAGAGATTCAAAATATGATATCCATCCTTTGAAATCTAACTATTTATGTCAAACAAGTAGAGATTCATTTACAAGCATTACGAGCTAATTAGGGTAATACGGATAGCGATAACAGGAACCAAATTGGGAGATTTGCTCTTGACCAACCTGTCATTTGTTATGATTATAAAGTTGTTCATATAAGACTTATTTACAAAGATCACTCTTCTATAGTTGAACAGTCAGATTTGATTGTTTGTGACAATCAAAATCATATACAGGATACAAAAACTAAAAGTGTTATGAAACAAGGATTTGAAGATTGAGGAGATACATATACAAACCCGATAAAGAAGAATACGTATGTGAACTTGATAAAGAGTAAAAATCTTGGTAATATGATTAGTAGGAAGTTGCTAGGACTAGTAATGGATGAGGAGAACAAAGAAATCAAGAATAGTAGCAAAATCATCTATTCTTGTACATCTCTGAATGTTTTTATAAAGGATTGTGGCTTAATCATGAATGCTCTTTTTTAAGCAAAGAGATAGATACCGTGATGAATTTTTTATTCTTGTTCTCCCTCGACAATATCATGAATATTATATTCAGAAAATTGATTCAAGAAATTTGGTCCTTTTAAGATTCGTGGATGGATTGTTGGAATGATATCTTTCAAAATTAGAAGTTCTACAAACAACTGTTTCAAAACTTATTCTTAGAATTCGAGGACGAGTTCTTTTCAAGTGAAAGGTTCTGATGTGGGACAATTTATCTCCAGTATGTAGTTATCAAAATTAATTAGGAAAATAATATTTATATTAATTATCAATATATGTTAATCATATTTTTAATAGGAGTTATCTTTACCTTTTAGATTTTTAATAGGTTTTGAATTTTTTTTAAAATTTTAATTAGGGTTTTTTTAGCCTATAAATATGTATGTAGGGCTTTTCTTTTCATGATTATAATCATTATTCAAATTTAATAAATAAAGTTTCCCCAAATTCTGTGAAATTTATTCTTGTTTGTGAAAATTATTTGTCTTCTCCTATCTCTCCTGTGTTAACATAGCACCAAATCTTTGTTGTCCAATTAGTTATCTTTATCGAGAAAGTAATTACTACTCTATAGTTCTTCTCAAGAAATCATAACTTCCATCCTTTATCTTTGTGATTAATGTTACTTATAACTATTATTTTGGTGAATTTACTATTAATGTGATGTTCCTAATATCTACTATACATAAGTTATAAAGAAATCCTAAAATATAATCAATATCTATATTTATGATCTGGTGCGTATACATATTGATTTACTTACATTCAGTCCATCTCCTCATTCAGCCACATTGCTATAGATAATTGTTGTTCGTAAAGTGTGAACTACCATTTCCATTCTCACCAAATCAAATCCAAGATTGTTTGCACTTTAATTAATTTTTTGTTTTTGCTGGAGTTATCGTTATTGGCTACATAAGTTCAAAAAAACTTCAACGATGTGAATGCCTGCACATTATTTTCTTCTCTTAATCTTCATTAGTTTTGTGTATTACAGGTCCTATCGTGCTAACTTTCAAAATACAGGTTGATCAGCATTACGGTGATTGTCACAAAGTTCGTACAAATTATGAAACTGGCAATTACAAGTTTTCGAAGGAAGTAAGAACATAACGATCGTCAGAAGAATCTGTTGTAATGTAGACGAGTTTGAAGCCAAAGCTAATCATAAAACAGATGATTCTTAGGCATTTATAATCAAAAAGAATTACTAATAAATTTTAGTGTTAACTGTACTAAAAGTAGTCGAATGTTAGGAAAATACACAAAAAGCACACAATAGTCAATAATAAGTAAGTTGAAACCTAATTTAGATCCAAAAGTTTAAACTAGTAGGCTTTTTTAGACCCATCTTATTTATTAAATATTTTGTACCTCTCTCTGAAATCGATTTAAAATTCTTCACACCTAATCTCAACAAACTCTCCCTTCATAGGTAGTCCATATCAAATCCATATGCCATCGAAGCCTATTAGCTAGTCACCAATATTCTTTCCAAACCCACCTCTTTTTTCACAAACTAATCTCATAACTACTCCATATAAGTTTTACCTCTTTTTCGCAAGCCTGTCTCTAAACTCCCAAAGTATCCAAGTCCAATTAGAGGCGGACGCAAAAATATTATAGGGTGGGGTCACACTTATAAGAAAATTAAGTAATAAATTTGATAAATATAAAAAAGTATAAAAGTAATATCATACATTGTAATCCAAAAAAAAAATAAAATCTTACATTACAAAATCATTTTTTGAGACTTCATCTCTTGAAATAATTTCACAATGACATCATTATCAATTGTATCAAATACATCATTTTCTATGAAAGTCACCATGCAATCATTCATCCAAAGCACAGAAAGCACTCCTCAAGATGTGAACAGTTTGTGAGGGAAAGAGCTAAGAAAAAGATGAGGCAGGCAGCAGGATGATTTAGTTGATTCTCAAATTCAAAAAAAAAGAGACGAATTAGGTCAGAGCCAATCTAAACCAAAAACACCACAACAAAGAAAATCAATCCTCAATAAAGTTACAGCATCAAGAAAGTCACGAAGCCCAAGGTAAAGCATCTTTAAACAAAATGTTGCATATTAACGGCGAATCATGATTCCTTTGCATGCTTCCAATGAACAACCAAGGATATCAAAAATTTAATTGTAATTTATTTATATTTATTAAATATTTATAAATAAATATAAATAAATTACAATTAAATTTTTGATATCCTTGGTTGTTCATTGGAAGCATGCAAAGGAATCATGATTTGCCGTTAAGATGCAACATTTTGTTTAAAGATGCTTTACCTTGGGCTTCGTGACTTTCTTGATGTTGTAACTTTATTGAGGATTGATTTTCTTTGTTGTGGTGTTTTTGGTTCAAATTGGCCCTGACCTGATTCGTGTCTTGTTTTTTGAATGTGAGAATCAACTAAATCATCGTGTTGCCTGCCTCATCTTTTTCTTGGCTCTTTCCCTCACAAACTGTTCACATCTTGAGGAGTGCTTTGTGTGCTTTGGATGAACAATTGCATGGTGACTTTCATAGAAAATAATGTATTTGATATAATTGATAATGATGCCATTATGAAATTATTTCAAGAAATGAAGTCTCGAAAAATGATTTTGTAATGTATGATTTTACTTTTTTTTGGATTACAATGTAAGACATTACTTTTATACGTTTTTATATTTATCAAATTTATTACTTAATTTTCTTATAAGTGTGACTCCGCCTTATAATATTTCTGCGTCCCCCCTGTCAGCAACTTGGACATCTATAAATATTAGGCCATTTCCCAAAACTAAATACACCAACTAGAAGCTCCAAAACAAAGCTTTTTGCTGTTTGCCTGTCTTTTCCCTCTTCATTAAATTCATTTATAAATTTCTGCTAGTTAATTCAGTTCTTACTGTTCTTTCTCCTTCTAAATTAATTAAAGAAAGGCTTGTTCAATTGTGAAAGATATTTTGATACTATTGAAACAAGTATGTAGGACCGCGTAAATTATTTGCATGGCTTTTCTTTTTTCAAACGCTGCTTTGTTTAAAATTCCAAAAAATTATAATTGTTTTAAATTATTCCCCACAAGATGTACTCAAATTTACCAATTATTTTAAAGCTGATAATTATTTAGAGTTTGTAAACATAACAACTGATTAAATTCATAAATAAATCATAATTTAATTTTTTTTTAAAACTCAAATTCCTTACCTTTTTGTGGAAAAATTTTTATTACCTTTATCTAAAAAAAAAAAGAGTCAACTTTTGAATAAAATTCTTATGATATCTTTAGAAAGTAGCAAACTCACAATTAAAAAGTAAGCATATAAATAGAAAATTATATATTCCCTACATCCCCAAAAGAAATAGTCCATGTTTATAAAAACAAAATTGTCTCAAAAAAAAAAAGTCCTATTTTGAATAAAATTTTTATATGATCTTTACTAATAATGATTATAGTCCAAAATTAAGAAACAAAAATCAAATTAAAA
This sequence comes from Gynochthodes officinalis, assembly GCA_020080225.1. Taxonomy (NCBI): domain Eukaryota; kingdom Viridiplantae; phylum Streptophyta; class Magnoliopsida; order Gentianales; family Rubiaceae; genus Gynochthodes; species Gynochthodes officinalis. The sequence continues at coordinate 42,246,549 of CM034616.1, forward strand.
ATTATATTAAATAGTTCATTAAGTGTATTGACATTATAACTAAAAAACAGTTATACCTATCTAAAAATGGTTTTTTTTTTTTAGATGAAGTTAGTTAATAACGTATCAAATGTGTTGTACTATATAAAATATTAAAAAATTATAATTTTTAAAAAGTAATTTTTTCCGCGATGAATGAAGTTTTTCGAAACAACCAAAATGTTAACTAAATAGTACTCGAAGTCCTGACTACCTAGAAACATAATTTGTAATTTGAAACTACGTTTGTCTTTGTTATGAACTTCTAGAGATGTTTCTAGCATTGATTTAGAAGATATTAATGGCTATAGTGATGACACAAATATTGGAAATTTTAGTAAACTTTTTTAATAACTAAAGTAACATTTATACGGTAAAAAACACTAGCAATGGTCATTTTGAATAATTAATCATGATCATATATATGTAACGTTAATTACTAAAAGAATTTATTAAAAAAATTCATTATAAATATCTTGATTCGGGTAGACATTTCTACCATTAAATAATTAGCCTTTGGCCTATTTGTAAACAGTACGTATTCTAACTGTGATGAAGTTTGAGGGCTCACTATCCAAGTTTTTTTTTTTTTTTTCTTCTTTGGTGGATAAGCTCAATGCTTTCTTGTGGCCAATTAACCCTAGATGAAACAGGACAACACAATTAGTTAATTTTATCACATGCATGATGATGAAAGAACCAACGTTTACTTTTTCCCTGGAATTTGCTAAATTAAGAAATGGAGATAACTTGCAAAAGTCAACCTTCATCCCATACCTTAAAATACGTCAACCGTTTTGACAAATTGTGATTATGTATACAACTTAATTAAAGCTGACCAAAAGTTGCCTAACAGACAAAATTATTGAAGGACGAAACAAGTAACTTGGAATGTCAAATTACTGCTCCCTCTTCTCATGCATTACGTCAACCCAAACAACAATTTTAACCAAACTTAACGGAAGGCAATCAAAGTTCAAATCAAATCAAACTTTATTTCAATTTGTACCACTGCTAAAATAATTTTATATATTTTTTAGTGCCGGTTTTCAATTATTAGTTGCCAATTGGGGATAGTTTGCGTATGTTTATGAGAGCCAAATGATATAAAAGAATAAACATATAAAGTGCGCATTATGGATGTCGTGATCACGAGTTGGTGGATGCAAATGCTAGTGCTTTATAATTGAGATGGATAAAAAGCAACACGTTGAATACATATTTAATTGAGAAGGATAAAAAGTAACACATATTTATTAATTAGTGACTAAAGTATTGTGTATACAAAACCAATTTTAATTTTGCAAGGATTTGTGAATATTTTTTTGAAGAAAGTAAAGAACGAAATGGGAAGAGAGAATGGACCAAAGGATAAAAATTAAATTTTTATTTTATAATGCATTCATTCCTAGGAGTAAAGATTTTTAACCATTGAATTATATCTAATTCTAAATTAATTTCTCTTCGTTACGAATACTATAATAACCATCAACGGTAGCTCGATGGATAAGAATCGAAGGAGAATAAAGGGTTCTTTTTTAAAATAATAGAAATAAAAAGTTTTTGAACTAATGTTGTACCAAAGTCGTTAGGTATATATGAAAAACTAAACGTCTAAAGGGTTCGTTTTAGGAAAAAAGAGGCCATTATCCGTAGATCAAATTGACGCGATCACATCAAAAAGGCTAAAGGGAGAAGAATTTTAGCCACAGATTCAAATGGTATACCATTACAATCGTTCCTATATATCCTATTAAAAATGTATGAGTAATAATACTATTAATAAAAATTTATAATAAAAAAATAAAATAATTAATCATTATAATTTTGTCTTTACTAATATGTCACATTAATCATTATAGTTTTTCTTAAGGAATTTTCACTAAAATAAGCCCTAAACTCATACTTTTTTTTTTTTTTTGCAAATAATTGATAGATTTCAAATTCGAATCGCTAAAAAAGTAGATCGAATTCCATTGTCCATCTCCTTAGAAAACACACACCCAAAAAAAATGAAAATTGGTTCAATGATATAAGTTGATGATTTAGGGAGTTTCCACTTGAGTTCGGGAGAAAGCCTAAACTTTCTTGAACCGTAGTAACAAACTACAATACGTGAGAAGTCCATTCCTATGCTTTTTGTCCAAACACTGCACGTCAATTAAGTCACAACGATGCTAATAACTACTACTAATTTGACTCATTCCCGTCAGCCAAAGTACACGCAAATTCCATTCCTTTACCATTAATTCTCCAACACTCCCATACCATTCCCTCATGGCCTCCACTTCTGGTCAAATTAATCACCTAAAACATTGCTAACTTCCCTAACTCTCTCTACCAAACATCCACAAAAACATTAAATGGAGAAAGTGTTGACATAATTTTACTACTAATAAATTGACCTCCAAAAGTGTTAATCAAACCATGAATAAACTTGCGACTTCTGGTATAAGGAAGAAAAAGGAAAAAACAAATCATTGTCAATTTGATGTGCTATGCTTATTTTTGATTTTCCATAAGCCTAATTATAATGGTTTAGTCAAAAAAAAAATTGCACTGTCATCATTTTGTACTTCCAAGTTTCTTTTCGTAAAATACAAGTACTTTTGATATATCTATTCAATCTCCTTACTTTCTTCTTTCACTTTTCTAATTTCTTTTCGAGGTAGATAGATGTATGGTAATTAGAAAATGGGAGATAATCTAGAAGAGCTACTATATTTATTCTTTGCTATAAAATTTTACTCCAATATATCAACTTCTCCATTTTCTTTCCAGCTGCTTCATCCATCTATTCTTTTCTAAAGAAAAAAAAAAGTAAGGAAATATTTTCTTTCTTTTTGTCAATAAGCCAACATTAGAAGATGAGACCTCAGATAAATGGAATTTCGAAAATATAAATTGCTAACCAAGCTTTTACTGTCTTACGAAAAAATATAAAGCTGTTAATTACTGGAAATATTTTTCTCTTTTTGTTAAAAAAAAAAAAATTATAACATTGGCTAGATATGAGGAATTCCTGAGGATAAACTAAAAGTAGGCATTTCCTTCGCAGAAAATTCTGTGTTAACAACGAAATTCATTGATTTAGATCTTAGATTTCAGTGTTCAAAGGTTTTTAATTAAAGGCAGATTAATAACCATGTTCAAATGTTCATCCTCTTTGACTTGAGGTAATAATCTTTAATTACGGATCCTTACTTTCAGTTAAGTGTCTCTTAGCCAAGAAAGAAAATTTGTTTAGTCTAGACCGATATCACATTTATTGGAATAACTAAAATTGTACAAATGTCCTCTTGAAATGTAATGTATGATAATCCCAAGAAAAGTGGTTATATTTCTTGAATTATAGACGCCAAAAGTCTTTGTTTTATTTTTTTTCTTTTTTGGTGGATTATATCATCATTGGCAGCCAAAGTCTTCATATCCTGCTTCCCTTTTCATATGTGGAGGAGAAATTAAAGGCAAGTCCTCATAGCCCCAACAGTATATGTTTCCTTAATTTCTTAGATATTAGTCTCTAAAATTGCTTTTGGATTCTTAACATATCTATAAGACACAATATTACCAATAAATTAACAGCAATACCATCATCAATTCATCATACTTTCATGGCTTTTAGCCCTAATAACTAATAAGAGAAATAGCTTTCGCAATAATGATAAGCGTGCAAGGTTGTAACATCCATGCAACCGAAGATTAAACACAGTTTTTGAACTCAATATCTAGTGTAACAATTTAAATATATTAAGTGAATTGATAAATCCACATAAACATTATGCTTCTCTTTATCAACCAAAAACAAAATAACATAAAATAAAAGCCTTTGACTCGCACTCTAAGGTGGATTAGTCCAAATCTCTCGAGGGCCATTAACAGAATATAATAATAGGCAAGACAACCAATTCTTCTTAATGATTTTTTTGTTGTACAAAGTAGCTTAGGTACTAGGTAAGCATGTGTGCCCAGAAACTTTCCTTGCTTAAATTCTTTTTTCCTCAAAAAAAAAAAAAATCGTTTCCTCTTAAATTATTTGAAGCAAATGTTGCGGTGGTACAGTGTCAACAGTATATGTGTGCTGGTAAGGAAGCATAAAGTAACCAATTACTTGACCATTTGATTTTCCTAAGTTGAGAGATACCTGAAGCAAGAGTCAACTACTGCCGTTCAAGCCTCTTTTTGCCATCCAATTCCATGACTCTCAAGTCTCTATCCCTCGTGAAAAACATTCTTCAACATCAAATTAAGCAGTCGTAAGAACGCCATTCTCTAGAAGTTCATTCCTTCTTCCTTCACTCCCTTCCTCTATCTTTTTATAAATCCATCATGATCCCATTTGGAAGCGACCCTCTTACTATAAATATGTGTAGATTGTGAATTGCCATTCCCATTCTCAATCCTGTCTTGTATTAGTAAACTTAGCTCTGAGTTTAAGAATTGTCATTGTTTCTCTTCAGACACATCCAGCCAAAGTTCAAAACCGGAAATGTTTGTACAATACTTTCTTGTCACAATCTTCACCATTTTGGTGTATTCTGGTTCCTGTCTTGGTACCTTCCTTATACAGGCCGATCAGCATTATGGTTCTCGTCGGGAAAATCATGCAAAGAGTGAGACAGGAAATCAGAAGTTCTCCAGGGAAATAAATCATCAGGAACTCAAACAGGAGTCAGGAGTGTTGAAATTTGGAAGATTTTTAATGAACGTCAATCAGTTTGAGAATTCTGCAAGGAGGTCAAAGGGAAGATCAAGATCAACACAATATGTGGTGAATGTCGAGAACTTTGGAGCCAAAGCTGATGGAACTGATAATACTCAGGTACATTAATTCGAATAATAATAGTAATACGTACATTCAAATTAACCAACCCATTTAGAGAGTAGTCCTGGAATTTATCCCTTCGGAACCCGCCTCATGTCAAGTGTTCAAAACTAGATATTTTCTACAGTCAAAAATACATCACGATTGTTACATTCAAACGAACTCGAATTAGGCAGGTGGCTAGCAAAATGATCCCTCCAGAACCCATCTCATATCGGTTGTTCAGAACATGAAATCCCCCCAAAACCTGTCTCATATCGGTTGTTCAACAGATGAAATCTACAAGTGGCATAGAAGTAGGAAGATGCTGGGGTAAAAAAAGAACCAAACAGAAACAGAACGTGCATTCATACCTGTTGCACACCTACATTGTTCTTGAAATTGTACATTTTCCTCATTGTTAGGTTTGTTGCATGTCAAAGTTGTTTGACCATCCGATACGTGTTGGTTGAACTAATATACGTTACACACAAAACTGTTTGCCCTTTTTCTTTTTTGCGTTAAATTTTTGTCACATTTGGTCCTTCACTTTTAAGGTTCTCTATATATTTATATATGTGTGTATATATCATCACGGGATTTTAATAAAGACTAATTAATTTATGCTTTTTTTCAGGCATTTATGAGAGCTTGGAAGAAGGCATGCTCTACTAGACAAAGTATTTTTGGTTCCAGCAGGAAAAGTGTACCATCTTAAGCAAATTAATTTTGAAGGTCCTTGCCAATCTGGTATTACAATGAGGGTACGTTTCTCTACCCATGATAATATTTAGCTATGATATCTAGCAATTGTACTATTTTTATTTAGCAAAAAAAATTAAATTCACATTTGTTGTAAATTACTACTGAATTCCTTGTTTTTACTCCTACGTATTGATTTCATATTTAATAGATTCAAGGAAGCATCAGAGCCTCTACACAGAGATCAGACTATGAAAAAGATCCAAGAGTTTGGATAAAGTTTGAGAATCTCATAGACTTCGCCGTTGATGGGGGTGGAGTTATTAGTGGAAATGGACAACAATGGTGGCCAAAGTCTTGCAAAATTGACAAAACACAGGTGTGCACCTTACCTAATTTTTAACTTTGTTGTTACTACTATTAAATATCAAAGTGTAGTTGTTATAGTCTTGTGTTTATTACAACAAACTAATAATAAGAAAAGATCATGAAATTTTAATTGTATTTTTAACTCTTGATTTTGGTTAGCCTAATGAAAAAGAAATTAAGAATCTTTTCTTAAACTTGTTGCACATTTATGCAGTAGATAAATATAGTAGCTAGAAAAATATTTTCAAGTAACTAACCTGTGTTTTTTTTTTTTTTTTTTGCAGCCTTGTGTTGGTGCTCCCACGGTATGCTTATTGTCCCACTAAATGATCATAGCTTAAAATTAATTACTACTTAAATACTAGTATGGGATTAAGTATATACTATTATTTAATGCTTAATGACTTGTTTATTTCCCCTTTCTATTTTCTTCATCACAGGCTCTAACTTTTGATAAGTGCAAAAATCTGAAAGTGACGAATATCAAGATAAAAAATGCACAGCAAATGCATCTCACTTTCCATGACTGTGCCAACGTTGAAGCATCAAATCTAGTGGTAAAATCCAAAGGGACAAGTCCCAATACAGATGGAATTCATGTTACAGGATCAAGCAATGTTCAAATCATCAATTGTGACATTGGAACAGGTAAAGAGAGTTCATTAAAACTTATAGCTCTTAAATTCTTTTGTGATTTTCTTTTATCAACTACATCACATATTTGAGCCCTAATCAATTTTCATGTCCTTTTTTTTTTTTAAACTAAGAGGATTAACCACGAAACAAAAACAACTTTTTGCAAATTTTCCATCAATAGAATTCTCAATCTCGGATTTAGCCAATAGCAAGTTCAATTGTATTAAATTGCTTGCCAAACTTTCAACCCTTTTTTCCAATTCAATACAATAAATATAAGAAATTCAAAATCAAAACTGATTTTTTTAAAAATGAGATGAACATGGTTTAGTGAAAGAGACAATTACACCATCATTAGAATGTGTGTTGTTGAATTGACCATCGCAAAAGATTTATAAAATACTAATTTATCTTTCTTTTTTTAGTGGAATATGATTCCGTCAATTATATTCCCTATATGCACATTTATGTGTAAACTAAGCATAATTAAATTTTCTTCAATTATTGGGAAAATCAAGTTAATCAAATTCAAATTAAGTTTCTCGGCTTAAAGCAAATGAAGTTTATGTGATTCATTAATCCAATTCAATGTTTGAAGGGAGAGATGAGAGTAGTAGTTTTTGTAGAGAGATTGTGTAATTAACACAGCCAATATTGATTCACCAAAGTTCAAAATTCAAACTCTTCATTATTTAACTACACCACTAATGTATAGGGGAAATTTTTATGCTCAGGTGATGATTGTATCTCCATAGTGAGTGGTTCCTACAACGTTCGAGCAATGGGCATAAAATGTGGACCAGGCCATGGAATTAGGTATCTTCAATTTTTATTTTTCTTTTTTTTTTATTACACTACCCTGTCACATTTCTTAGTTAGGAGCCATTTATATACGTATAATTTGGGTTGTTTCTAAAAATTTTAGCATTGGAAGTCTGGGAAAAAATGGTGCTGAGGACCAGGTCTCCAATATTTTCGTCAGTGGAGCAACATTTACAGGAACCACTAATGGAGTTAGAATTAAAAGTTGGCAGGTACATAATTAACACTTTTCACATTTCATTTTCTCTCAAGTTATTTTGGTCAAAAATCTCAAAAAATATTTAATTTTGATTCTGGTATCAAATGAGGGTGATAGTATTAGGGTTTCATTTTTTTTTTATTTATTGCTAAAAGTATAATAAATGATTAATTGTTTCTTTTTCGTTTTTGTGAAGGGAGGACGAGGGTATGCAAAGAATCTCGTTTTTCAAAATATTAGGATGCGAAATGTGACAAATCCCATAATTATTGATCAATTCTATTGTGACAAACAAGGACACAATTGCCCAGCGCAGGTACTAATCTCTCTAACTAATATTATATGATTAATGAACTACAACACCATTTTTCATTCGCCATGATTGATTAATTTAACAAATTTTCTAATTTCATTGCAGAAAAATGCTGTACATGTGGAGAATGTGTTGTACAGGAACATAGTGGGAACAAGTGCATTAGAAAAGGGCATAATCTTTGATTGCAGTGAGGCATTTCCATGCAAAGGTATTAAGCTGGAAAATATACAATTAAAGTACAATGGACACAGCAGTTCGGCAACTTGTACCAATGTCAACGTACAAGAATTAGGAAGAAACACACCTCAATGTCCAAAATAGAGAAGTAGTACTGGATTTGATGTTGTTGTCTACGGATGCCCCAGTACTTGTAGGAATTTGTTTCCATACTGTAGAATTCACTTTTATTTAGAGGAAATTGAGATTTTATGTACCATTTCATTCGCCCTGAAAGTAGTTTAGTCATCAAGCTACTTTGAGAGGTGGAGGCCAGATAAAAACAAAAAAAAAAAAAAAAGCTATTTGTATTATTATTGTTCCAAAAAGCATATGCTTCTTTGTTTAGCCATCAACTAATGTACTTACCATACCATAACACATAGGCATTACCTTGGAAGTGAGTTTTATTCCTTCTTTTTAACGAAGTTTCATGTTTTAGATTTCAATTTCAGTGTTCAAATGTTGTTGATCCTCAATTTCATTTAATTGCCCCTTAGCAACAAGAAACAAAATTTGTCAACCAATATCTATTTCTTGGAATACTTCAAATGGTACAAATTGCATGCATCTTCAAAATGTATCCTCATCCCCATGGAAAATCGTCATCTTTCTCGCACTGTGGGCAAGAAAGTCTTCATACCCTGCATCCCTTTTCATTTCTGAAGGTGAAATTTCAAGCTTTCATATCCCCTTCCTTCTATATTTACCCTAATTTTCATTATTAAGGTTCAGCACAATTGCTCCATATACAATTTTAGACTAATAAGAGTAATGACACTCTTTTTATAGTGACAAATTATATGACTGATGTGATAAATATAAAAATAAAATAAAATTTAATTATCACGCTTTTTAAAAAATATAAAATAATAAAATATACTTTTATTTTTTCATATTTACCACATCAGTAATTATAACTTTTATTTAAAAAATCACTATGAATATCATTACTCAACTAATAAGATCTTCCATGCTCTTTCTTAAACTAAGCTATTAAAAAGATTAAAGACTCCTTTCTAAATTAATAAAGAATTGAATACTAACAACCAAACTCTCCATAGTTCCTCAAAAAATCAATTCACGTGGATTTTGGTCTGCCGCCCACTGAATCACTGATGTAGATGATTCAAGCATGAAAATAAAATAAAAACCGTTGTCTTTTGACTCGTGCACCAATCCAACCTAATCTTCATATAAGGGCAAGAAATTTAATTCCTCATGATTAGCTAAAGACCCGAGAGAAGCGCAAGAAAGTTAATTCCTCATATAAATATTGTTGATCTATAACTAGGTACAATGTATGCAGTTATGGAACAGTCATTTCTTCTTAATTTATTCTGACCAAATGGATTCAACTGTAGTGCGTTGTAAGCAAGCACAAAGAAACAAAAACGCCGGAATTTTTCCAAGTTGAGAAATAACAGACACAAGGGTCAACTGACGTTTGAATTTCTTTTCCTAATTTGGCTTGTGTTATTCATAACAATTCAAACAAAATTAGAGATAATATCATTTATCACTTTCATGATTTTATAATATATCAAATCAAACCCCATAATTTGAAAAAATATCAATGGCCTCTTTTGACTATCAGTCAACCTAAGTGGAGGGCGTAGAAAGATGAAAAAATCTTCAGAAAATTTGATATAATTTAAAATTTTTTATTAAATTTTTAAAAAAATTTAAAGACAAAAATTTAATAAAATTATTTAAACTATATAATAAAATTTTTTAAATCAAAAAAATGAAAATTTAATAAAATTTAAAGATGAAGAAGATATAAAAAATTTTGATTTTAAAAAATAAAATAACTATATTTCGTCTTTTTAAAATAAATTTTTTAACAAAATTGTACATAATTTTATTACATTTTTTTGTTTAAATTTCGTCTTTTTTGTCTTTTTAAAAATTTAATAAAAAATTTAAAAGTATATCAAATTTTTTGATATCTTTTTTGTCTTTAAATTTTATTAAATTTTTGTCTTTAAATTTTGTCTTTTTAATTTAAAAAATTTTATTATATAGTTTAAATAATTTTATTAAATTTTTGTCTTTAAATTTATTTTTTTTGGTCTTTTTAAAAATTTAATAAAAAAATTTAAACTATATCAAATTTTTTGATGACTTTTTCATCTTTTTACACCCTCCAATTAGGTTGACTGGTAATTAAGGGGGGCAATTGATATTTTTTCAAATTATGGGATTTGATTTGATATATTACAAAACCACAATGGTAGTAAATGATATTATCTCATCAAATTACTCTATAAAATCATTTTATAATACTTCTATTATGAATTATGTAGGAAATATCTCTATTTTTATCTGAATATCCTTTAAAATTATCACTACTTAATTTTCAATTTGACCATTAAATGAAATACAAATAACTTATTTATCTCTCCCAAGGAAGAAAAAAGAAGGAAAAAAATGTTAAATAATAAACATAATTGTAGCAACGAAAATTTATCTTCAATCATAATTGTTTAAATTGCTGAAGGGCTTCTTATTAGATATATGCTAATCTACGTTCAGAGAAAGAAAAAGAAAAAGAAAATTTTTCTTCTAGAATTTATGAAAAAAATTTCAGCCTATGTCCTTTTCTATTATTTAAAAACAAAAAAACCCATAGTCAAATGAAGTTATATAAGCATTATTTATAAAAAATAGGTTAGTGTTAGTAATTTGTGTGGAAGAAAACACATAGAAAATCACAACAACCACAAATAAGTAAGTTGAAAACCCAACTTGAATTCAAAAGTTTAAACTAGTAGATTGTGAACCCAACTTACTTATTAAGTGTTTTACATTCCTCTCTAAAACTAATGTAGGACGGGTGCATCTACCTATGAAACTCAACAATCTCCCCCTTCATAGGTAGTCCACATATCTAACTCAAATTCCATTCAAGTTCATTTGACCTCCTAACCCATTCGGCCTACAATCAATACTTATTTTTGCAAGCTCACCTCTTATTCATTCAGGCAAATCTAACACTAAGAGGTAATCTATGCATAACCCATGCAAACTTGTTAATGACTAGTCTAACAATTCAGGTTATTAATCTTGTTAATAACTAGTCCAACAATTCAGAGCCCAAGGTTGGTCTAGTCCAATAGTTCAAGTTACTTATCTTACTAACAACCCACCACAGGTTACCAACCTTGGGCTCTACTATCATTTTTAGAAATTTGTGCGGGAGAAAACACACAAAAAGCCCACAACAACTGCTAATAAGTTGAAAACCTAACTTAGACCCCAAAAGCTTAAACTAGTAAGTTGTGAGCCCAACTTACTTATTAGGTGTTTTACATCTCTCTCTGAAACCGATGTGAGACAGGTGCACATCTACCTATGAAACTCAACAATTAGAAACTCTCACTAGATAAAATATTTTAACCATTTAAAAAAAAAAAAAATCTCATCACTTTGTAACCAATTTTATGATAATATTATCATATTATCTAATTCAAAGAATTAGTAAATATTTGACTGATTAATTAATTATATGTAAATATACATACGGGCTATTTTATGTTTGTTAAGAGACAAAATCTAACACTCTCTCACTTGACCCGCAAAGATTATTTTCTTTATAAATGACAAGTATTAAAATTAGACCTTGATTTTATCGTCCTTCAAAACAAACTATTGGTTATATAATTGTGACTTAGCTAGAGAATATTAATATATGAATCATGGTAGTTATATTTTCAAAATGAACATTTTCTTCCATGTATTACTATGTATTATATTCTTAATTAAGTACTAAAATATTTTATGAAAAACTTAGTATAAATTTATTTAGGGTTCAATAATATGGATCCAATTGATTACAACTTATAAATGCATGAATTTTATTATGTAAAATCATGTAAATTCAAAAATTGTTCAGACAAACGAGTGAGCTTAGTCGCCCTATATGAGTTGCGTGATCATGAAACAATTTAGCCTGAGTTGCGTGATCATGAAACAATTTAGCCTGCAGACTTTTGTCATAGGATCAGCTATCATCAACTCAACACTATTATGCTTAGTAGTTACTTCTTGCTTTTTGATATGATCTCTAATCACTAAAAAATTGATGCCGATATGTTTATTTTAACTTTCACTATTGTTGTTCTTTGAAAAGAAAATAGCTACCGAATTATTACAAAAAATCTTCAATGGCGTTCTTATAGTATCAATAACCTTCAAGCTAGATGTGAAATTTTTTAACTATAATGCTTGTGATTGAACTTCATAGCACGCTATAAATTTGGTTTCCCTTGTAGATGATGCAATAATTGTTTGGTTTACGCTTCTCTAAAATTTGCATCATTGTTTGGTTTACACTTCTCTAAAATTTAGCATCACCAGTACAAAGGAAAATACATCCTAAAATAGATTTATTTAAATCCACACAACTAGCAAAATCTAAATTTAAATATCCAACTATCTCCAAATAGTCAAACCTTGTGTATATTAGTTTGTGATCTTTTGTTTTCTACAAATATTTCAATACCCTTTTACTAGCTTTCTAATGGGCCATACCAAGGTTACTCTGATATGTGCCTAGGATTCTAATAGAAATGCAATGTCAGGTCTAGTAACGATCTAAGCATACAAAAAGTTTCCTACAAGTGAAGCATACAAAATACCCTTTATTTCTTCACATTCCAATTCATTTTGTGGATTAATCTAGAGCAAATTTTTTTCTTTGACAATGTATGTTGCAATGGGTGAACAATTTTTCATTCTAAACCTTTCCAAATCCTTTTTAATGTAGGCATTTGGACATCAACCAAGAGTCATTTTAACTTTATATTTGCGAATTTTTATACCAATTATATATATATATATATATATATATATATATATAGACACACACACACACACTAATCTATAATGTTCCCTTCAAAACAAAATAAAGAGATGACATTGTAAAATTTAATATACTATTTGTGAGAAGTTTGATTCAACAACTTTCCCAAGCTTGTCATTGTTTGCATTGAAATTTCGAAGAATATAAGACAATCATGTTCTAACATCAAGTGTGACACCCTAGAGACTTTCCTCCCTACTTGAATTCCAAGGCATACTGTCTTTACTACATTTGAAAGCAGTGTCGATAAAGCATGTTGGCATGGAATAAATAGAAATAGTGAAGGTTCTGGTTCTACCTACTCTATCCTTTCCTCCTTATTTTGTATAGGACCATCTGGTAAAATATTTGCTTTGTGTGCTACTTCTTCTATGGCTTCATTAGTGGGTTGTGTTTGTTCCTCTTGAAATTGTGCCTGCATGTTGTTTTCTAAACTTCCCATCTCTTTTCCATTTGGGATTTTTTCCAAATCAAATGGGCTAGTTAGACTTGTTGGATCTTGGTTGCTTCTTTGTTGGACCACCTCTTTCGTCTTCTTATTTTTGTTACTCTGACTTTCCTCTTAGGCTAGTCCAGTTTTCCTTTTCCCTCTTTTAATCTCTCTTCTTTCCTTTCTTTCTTCATTTGATAGCATATTGGGTTCAGCCTAGTCCTCCAAGTCCAAATCACTTGACGTGTTTGGGCTTGTATCCAAACCCTTCTAACTGTGTAACCTACATTCCTCAATTGGCCTAAACTCTCTTATTATTGGTCTGCTTTCCAATCCTCTCAGTCTTAGTCTGTCTTGGACAAAATTGGCCCAATTTTTTTGGGCCCAATTCCAAAACTCCTTCATTGTTGCATCTGGCTTCTTCTTCTCTGAAATTAACAACACTTTAATCGATTTGACATCAACTTTACTTGTAGCAACTTCCTGTCTTGTCTTGAGTTGAATTTCTACTGTGAATTTAAACCCGCACCAACTCCCATCAATCATTACTTCTATATCACTATCAGCATTAATTACCACCTTCTAGTTGGTGAACAATGGATGAAACCACCATGCCGATGGTCTCTCCACGTTGACTGGCATAATTGCGTGAACTTGGTTGTCAATGATCTGGAACTATTCTTCCATGATTTCCCCTACAACTGATTCAATTACTCTCATTTGTATTCGTTGTTGCAATTTTGGTTCTGTACCGATCAGACCTAATACTTGAAAATCTTTAGTAACCATCATACCCAGTGAATTCAATTCATTTTTTGTTAATTGTTCTGGGATATCTATCATGTTAGGTTCTTGCAGATCATACTCATCATCATCCAGCAGCATTGTTGGGTCCATCTAATCCCCTGACTCCATCGATTCCTGATTCTAAGCGTCTCCTTCCCTTTCTCCCTAAGTTTGAGTTTTTTTTGCCGGATCCTCATTTTCTTCAACCTCCTGCTCTGATGTAGGTAATTCCTCTCTTTGTTGTAGTTGTGGATAATTCTCCAATAACATACGGAATCTGAATCTATCAGTGAAGTGATTAGCATGTTCATTCTGAAAAAGGAACTTAATTCTTGCATGTACCCATATGGAATTTTGGTCTATCTCCTATGCGGCATGTGTCTAAAAGCTCTAATGTTTCTTGGGTACAACTCTTGTTGTTCGTCCGAATGTATTGGTATTCCTAATCTTTCACTTATCATCTCGAGCTAATCGTCCAAGAAAATTTCCAATAATTCATCATCCCTCAATCTACACCTATTGAAAATGTGTCCAATTGATCCACACCTCCTGCATATCTTGAAAAGCCTTTCATAGGAGCAAGATACCCATGCAATGTTACCACTCTCCAATCTTCATTAGAAGCCTGGGACTAGTGGGAGACTGACATCAATCCATACTCTAGCTCTGAGAAATCTAGTGTTCATCGCATTAACCACTCACAGTCTTACTTCGTACACCTCCCTTACCATGCTTGCTAGTCTCCTTGCCGCCCTCAGACTAAAACATTCCCAAGAGATTTCTGACATTCTAACCCACATTAGGATATGAGTTACTCGCATTCTACTCATAATCATACCTAGTTCCCATCTTCGTAGCACTAATAGCGCTCCTGCAACTACATACGGGCCATTATGTAAAACTACGTGCATCTAACTCACAGTGGGGAACTTAAAAACAAAGAAGTTTCTCTTCCTTCAAACGACAAATATGTCTTCACCCCAAAATTTCCTGACATATGCCTGCATCCTATTGAAACCAAAGTTTCTATAGTCCATTAGGCATCCAATTAGACAGTTGTTGTAATACATTAGACTTTTTCCATTTCTGTTATTGACAATTGGGCTACTAGACCTCTTCTGAAATATCCGTATGTGTTTGTGTTCAGGTAGCTGTTTTGGGGTATGTCAGGTCTTTCTTCCGAATATTCAGGACCTTGTAAAGAGATGCTATTGTCGAACCAATTATCTTCTCTGAAATTACTATCCATGATGGGGACAGCTCCTTGTTTTTTTACCCTCTTGTAGTGAAAACGAGCTTCCTAACTTATGATGATTGTGTTCTTTCACTGAGGATTGAGTGTAAATTGAATGTGAACAAATTGTAACTTTGTTGTTGACTGCATGTTTTAGAATGCTCTGGTATTACTACAGTAATGAAAAAACTCTTCATTTACTGTTTTGGAGAGAAAATTACTTGGCTGACTGATTATGACCCGTATAGTTAATTATACAACTACTTATAAAGCACGTTAAATGGAGAAGGAACTGAGAAAGTAGATAGTTTTTCATTGTCATTTTTGGAGAATTCTTTCTAATGCAATCCTCGCTTTTATTCCTCTCATTTCTCTCATTTTTTTTCCTTATTCTTTTTTGATTTCATTCCTAGTTCTTCTTGCATTCTTGAATCTTTTCTCGTTTGGTTGATTTAATTGTTGACAATAACAAAATTTCTATCATTTATTTCTAATGGGTATTTTTAATGAGTTTAAAAAGTTTAATAACTCCTATCACCTCTATTCGTGGTCAGAAATTTATGCTAATAAGGAAACAGGCCATCCCAAGTTTTCCAAGTAAATAATAGATGACAAGGAAATTGAGCAAAGTCGGCAGTGGTCATAAAAGATAAAAGATTGATGAATTTTAATTACTCAGTTTGTGACATTTGTAGGGAAGTTCAAAAGGAGATCAATATCAAGTGGATATGTGGGGATTTGGAGCCAAAGCTCCATTTAAACCAAGTCGGGATGGGGGGTGGGCCAAAGAACACCCTCTCTCAAGCTTGTCTGGGGTGTTTAAGATTTGAGGTGTTCAAGATTTAAAACGAACAAATGGTGTATGAGATCAGGTTTTTTATTGATTTAGTTGAGTAGTGAAAAAAGAAATTACTTCATTATACAAAATCTTCTTTGCAATACCTTTGTTTATAAATCACTACGTTAATCCATGATTTATATCAAAATATTGAATTATGATAGAAGAAGAAGTAATAGATTAAAATGTTACAACAATTCTATTTCCTCTAGGATGAGTATTGAATTTCATTTTATTTTTGGGTTCATGAGTTAGGCTTTTGTAATAGAGTCAATAGTAATATTAGTAATTATGTTAGATTTAATAATTTTTACTGACTTTGGTGACTTGTTTCTAGAATATCATATTTCAAATATAATTATATCCATTCTTCTACAAGTACGGTTACGAACTCAAAACTAATAATTGTATTCTCTATTGTCTTGAACTTTACAGCTACTTACCCTCAAAATAATTTTAGGCCGCGTTTGGACAGAGAGTTTGTATTTGCAAATAAAAAAATTTTTAAACAAAAATAAACTATCCAAATACATTTTTATTTCAAAATTTAAAATTCAAATTTTCTCACCCAAATTCCTCTCACATAATTTTAAAAAAAAATTTCCTCCTTATTTTTCCCTCCAAAATACTTTCTATTAAAAAATACCCACCAAAATTTTTACATATTCCAGTACAACTTTTCTCAAATGAGAACAATCCAAATTAGAATCAAGTTTGCACGCGAATATTCACAGTGATACCAGGCCACTTTTCATCCTGAAACTACATGACGAATTGTAATTCCATCACTTTTACAATGTGTTACGTCCTAAACTATATTTCTTTTTACCATTTTATTACATATGGTCTTTCGTCGTTAAGGTTCTATATCATGTCAAGAAATGAACACTAAGTAAGACTAATTTATACCCATTTTCAGGCAGTTATGAGAGCTTCGAGGAAGGCATGCTTTATTGGAAGAAATATATTTTTGGTTCCTGCACCCAAAATATACCATCTTAAGCCAATAAATTTTGAGGGTCCTTGCCAATCTGGTATTACAATGAGGGTTACCTTGTATCCTTTCCTAGTAATTAAAAATTTTAGCACTTTTTATATTGAAGGAAATATCAGAGCTTATACATGCATATCAGACTACAAAAAAGATCCAGGAGTTCGTATTAAGTTCGAGAATCTCATCTCTTCACTGTTAATGATGGTGGAGTTATTGGTGAAAATGGAAAAAACTGGTGGCCAAAATCTTGCAAAATTGACAAAACTCAGTGACCGTGGTTTCCTTTATTTTCATTTCAGAGTTTTAATATATCCTTATACATTTGTAAGATTCTGAAAAATAAACCAATTTCTTTTCTTAAAACCACACACGTACGAAATTCGACGGTTATCATTGCTCATTTATTTAGCTAGTTGACATGGAGGCAAAAAATTAATTTCAACTCACTAACCTTTTTTTTTTTTTTTTTGAAAATTGTTCTTTTTGGCAGCCTTAAGTCCATGCTCCATCATTTATGGGGTCTGGCCGGCAATAGAGCAATCATTGCACAATTCCTTTGTGGGCCTCACAATTTGTCAGTTACATCCCAAAATAACACCAACCTTGCAAACTAGTGAGACGAAAGCCCAAAACAAGAAATTTTCAAATCAATTTTCTTGACATTTTTCTTGGAATATTTGAGTCATTAAGCATTAATGTTAAAGTTCTTTTTTTTTTCTTTTTTTTTTTTTCTTTTTTTTTTTTTTTGAGGAAGGATGAGGATATATAAAGAAAATCATCTTTTAAATCAATGTGATGCGAAATGTGACATTCCGTTATTATGGATCAATCCTTTTGTGATGAAAAGAGACATGATTGCATTGTACACATACGATGTATTAACATTTCATTATTGAGGATTAATTAGCATTCATTATTTGTTGTTGAATGTATAGCATTTTGTCATTGTTTATACTCTAATTCTAAAATCTAAAGAGATCTTCCATGTTATCATGCCAAGTTCTTTATCAAGTGGAACTATTCTCAAGTAAGAAATTCAGTTTGTCCTTTGGCATACCTCTATATGTTTTGCTCTATCTAAACAAGAATATTCTTTGTTTTCTTAATTAGAAAGTCTTGAATTTAGAACCTACTTGTTGATAATTTCACTGTAACTATCATCATATGCCTAATTAATCTTGTTATATTTTTGCAAAATAGAATAATATATAAGGAGATCTTCTACATTATCTTGTAACATAAAAGCCATAGTAGGGATAAATTATCACGTGGAACTATTATTAAGTAAGAAATTCACTTTCCTTTGGCATATCTCTATGTGATTTAATATAGAAGATTTTTAACTTTGGAACTTTTTTTAGTTATAACTTCTCTTATCTTACACCAATTTAACTCTCCCCTTAACTAAATAGAATAGTAGTTAACTCTCTAAATACCAATAAATGTTATAAGCAGCAATTATATCGTTATGATAATACCGTTTGAGTAGAAAATATTCCGTACATCTACTATTTCAAGTAGGATTGTGCAACCAGATATATGACAACTTATAAATTAAAGGGACAATCTACATAATAGGGGGCAAAAAAATAAATAAATTATGTAATTGACTTGTTGCACTATATGCAATATTTTTCCTAATTTGAGACACAAACCATAATATTTAGTAACAAGTTTATAATTTTATTGACCAAATTTATTACAAAATAAAGGACTAAAATAATTTAAAA
Organism: Gynochthodes officinalis; assembly: GCA_020080225.1. NCBI lineage: Eukaryota > Viridiplantae > Streptophyta > Magnoliopsida > Gentianales > Rubiaceae > Gynochthodes > Gynochthodes officinalis. The sequence goes on from CM034616.1 coordinate 42,265,510, forward strand.
TTTTATTTCTTTTTTACATTTGTTGCACCAGAAAAAGGACGACACAAGTATTGTGGCCGAGAAGGAAACATTCATTCTCGAGGAAATTTAAAAAAAAAAAAACACGAGATTATGTCCAAATTAATTAACCACTATATAAGTAATTAGTGAACTAACTTCTATCCCTTTAAACACATACACATACATATACATATGTATAAACACACATACACACACACATATTATTTCGCTTTATAGAACCAACTAACACTAACTGAGACCATTATATATATATAATCAAGCTCACTTGAGACCTAAAAGGAAAGTCGAGCAGTGATAGAATGGTCGTGTTTGAGACCTCTATCTTTTACCATCTACAATATGCAGCTATTATGTAATAATATAAGCTGGTTGAAAAAATAGTGTAATTTTTTTGGTTAAAAAAAACAAAGAATTATAGCATATTTAACCTAGAATCTTACACTTAAAATGGATTTTTTTTTCGGACAAACAAAATTTTTAAAATTGAATTCTTTTTTTTTTTTAACAAACCAAGTAACATAGTACCTTTACACACACCGAAAAAAAAAAGTTAAAATTTTAAATATCAAATTCTTTTTAGAAAACGTGGGAATCTCTTAGAATTTTCTTCCAAATGTACATTCTCAAATTATTGCTGGAAAAAAAAAATGAAACCAAAGGAATCAATTGTTGTATATCTATTTTTTCGGCTAAGGATATACCGTGAGACTACAATGTAACGAGTTCTCGACAGGAATCTGCTTTCCTGGTTGTTAATTGCCTGCCATTTTATTAGACTTTATGTTGGGCTGACATTTTCAATAGATTCGGCATAATATAAGACAGGTTTGGCCGACACATATGATAATTTTTCTTATGATGCTTTGTGATTTTATTGTCATTAATTATCAACACATAGTGGCATTTACATGACATTTGTTTTATCCATAAATTAGACGAAGCCACATATAAAAACAGAACAAACAAATCAAATTATCATGGAATAGGTCCATGAATAAATTAAGTACTACTTCCTCCGGATATAACACAGTACAAATAATGCAAAGCACTGTTTATGTCCTTTGGAGGATGACAAGTGATAACATTTTTCACGGTAATTAAATTGTAAATATCCATATTTTAACCAGTAATGAAATTTAGTTGACATTTGGACATACTGGAAAAAGGATTCATGAATTTCCTGTCGATAAACTTAGTGGGGTTGGGGTGGCTAGTGTGGAAGAATGAATATGGACGGAAGGAAATGGCCTAACATAGAGACTGAAACTAGGGGTGATAATTGGGAGGGAATGGGTGGGAATTGGGTGGGATTTAAATGGGTAGAGAATTATTAGAAATGACAAGTGTAATTCTCATTAAATTTTGGGATTTGATGAAAATATGATTTAATGGGGTAGAATTTCCTCATTTCCATTGAAATCCGATTAAAGTTTCTCATTGGGAATTAAATGGTGTCGGTACTACTGTTGGTGGGTCAATGATGGTTCAGCCACCAACAATGGCTAAGATTTTAAAATAATTAAATTATCATTAATCATTAATTATTCAATATTACTTAATAATTATCTAATATTATACAATAATTACCCATTTAACTTTTTTCATTGGGACCTATAGGTATTTCATAACTCACCTAATAAATTCTCATCCCAATAATATCCCTCTTATTTATTTTTAATTGGTATTTTTAATGGATATGGAAAACCCAATAATTCTCATCTTATTAGAACTATAGAAATATTGCCATATTTAATTGAGACAATAAGTGTTTCCCAAAATCAATGATAATTAGAGAGAAACTAATGATTGTACAATGCATAAATTGAAACGTTTATTTTTGTTTTCTCTTTACTAATTTAAACTTAGTTTTAATTTTTCTTTTGTTTATTTGTAGAACTATAATAGAATAATCGAAAATAAACTATAAGATAAGCAGTTAGAATTCTATAGTTCTTCCTTATATACCAGGGTAGTCAATCCACTGAATATTCTCAGTTAATGATCGAGTTGATGTCTACAATTGGAGGTTATACAAATGTTAAAAATCCATTAAAACTTTTGCAATTATTGGTTGAACATATTGTGGGCAAACCTATTTAGTTAGTACTATAATATTTCACGAAAAAATATTCACTTCAAAATTCATCCCCTATATTAGTTAAGATTTTTCTGTTTCAATTAATATACATCAATTATATTTATTAATGAAACAATGTAATTTTATTAACACTATTGTCTATAAATTTTTATATTTAAATTTTAATATTTATTAATAAAATTACATTATTTTATTAATTAAACACATTAATATATGTTAGTTGGGATGAAAAATCTATAGTCTCTCGACATTGGAAGAATTAAGCCAGCGGGGTTGGAGAGTAACAGATGCCTCAAGTGAAGAAAGTGAGTCCATATATAACTGGTGATAGCTACGCAAGAAATGACAGATTCTTTTGAGACATTCTTGAGCCGTCTCCTATTTTCTATCCAAAAGTTTGCTCATGGAGAAGTATCTTACCAAACCACAAATGACCTATAATTTTGACGGTTGCTTACTTTTCAAAAGGATAATAATACTCTCAATAAATCTAAATAGTAAAACATCTCAGTGAAAAACAAGTAAAAAAACGTTAAAAAAAAAATTTAAAAAGTGTCTCAACACATAAATAGTAAAAACCAGCCTTTTTTTTCTGATTAATTTTAGGGCGTAGTTATTGAACTCATATATATATATTTTACTTTTCCAAAAATGCATTAAAATGTAAGCAAACAGACAAACTAGGAGTAGGAAGAGAAGACAAAGACAAGCAAATGATGAAAGCAATGTGATCACCACAACGGAAACAAAAGGAAAAACAATAGGTATGGACTGTTTCACTAGATTTCAACAAACCATCTCCCCATTATCTATATATAAATTATTATCCTATATGTCTATATATTGGTAGGTATTGTAAGTGAGAGTGAATGAAAGAGATGCAAGACGGTGAGAAGACCATGATAATAGCATAGGAGGTACAAATTAAGAGGAAACGGCAAATATTGAAAGTGATTGGAAAAATGAAACGAATGGGTAGATGTATGGAGAAAGATGATGGGCTATGGATATGTTGGCCTAATTGACTCTGTTGCCTGTTGGGCTCTTCTCCAACACCATAGGGTAGTTGCTTTAAGCGACAAAAGGGTATGTGGAGAATAAAAGAATCGTTAGTATCTAAGGAACTTGTGTTGCTTCTGCTGCGCTTCTCTCCCCATGATCATGTAAACAAAAAGAAGTGGTACCTAATATTATCTCCCAAAATAATTTAATTGTACCATTCTTTTTCATTCAATTTTCCTCCACTCTTTCTTCCTCTCTTTTTCCCTTTATCTCATTGGAAGAAAAAGAATGGAAGGAGATGCAGGGACATCTTCAACGAATGAACAAAGGAAAAAGTTCAAGAGAATTTGTGTTTTCTGTGGTAGTAGAGCTGGTTATAAAACATCTTTCAGCGATGCAGCTCTTCAACTTGGACAAGAACTGGTAATATTTTTATTCAAGTGTGTGTGTGTGTGTGTGTGTGTAGCCGTGAAATTGATCATGCAACTACAATTAAGCCCTTCGTGTTTTGGTGCGCTCTATTAGCATAAACAATGCATTTTACTTCTTGATTTTTCTGTTTTTCACTTGAATATGTGTGTGTGTGTGCGTAAATTGTTACACACTTACACACTTTGCATGATTTTATGATGACTTCTGATTGATTTATTTTCAGGTTAACAAAAAGATTGACCTTGTCTATGGTGGAGGAAGTGTAGGTTTGATGGGATTAGTCTCAAAAACTGTACATGAAGGAGGATGCCATGTTTTAGGGTATTGTGTCTCACAACCATTCATTATTTTCATCTCAAGGTTTTCAAGTTCCATTTCGTTCATTTCTTCTTTTCTCTTTCCTTTCTAGGATAATTCCTAAAGCCCTCTTGCCTTATGAGGTATGTTGTGTCATTATTTCATTCACAAAGTTTAGTGTATTAATTCATTAAAGTACTGATACAGGACCAATCCTCTATCAACAGTAGTAGTATTGTTGCAGAATAGTAATATTTGCTTGTCACTAATGCCCATAGAATTTCTCTTCTAATAGCATTGAACCTAGACACAGTTTCTTACCAGCTAGGAATATGCTTGCAGATATCAGGGAAAACCTATGGGCAGTTAAAAATAGTGGCAGATATGCACCAAAGAAAGTCAGAAATGGAAAAGCATGCTGATGCTTTCATTGCACTTCCAGGTTCCATCCCTTCACTAGAAATGAGCCCTTTCAATGACTGTTCATCTCAAGAAGTAAAACAGTGACCTAGCTAGCTCTCAAATATATTTACTGAAACATTGATCATGTATTCACTAAGGTGGCTATGGAACTATGGAGGAACTGTTGGAGATGATTACTTGGGCACAGTTGGGAATTCATGACAAGCCAGTGAGTTACCTTTTATTTTCTTGAAATGCTGGGTATATTATTGATATTGACCTTCTTTTCCAAATGTGGAGGATGGGTTCTCAATTTAGATTCCACTACCCTCCCTCACTAAAGAATGTTTTCTAAAAAAAAATGTTCTGAGCAGGTGGGGTTGTTAAATGTGGATGGCTACTATGATGGCTTGCTTGCATTGTTTGACAAGGGTGTGGAGGAAGGTTTCATAGATGATTCAGCAAGACACATAATGGTATTAGCCGACGCACCACAGGAGCTGATGAAGAAAATGGAGGTATACATATATATAATTAATTCAACTAGAAAAAGGAAAGAAATCTACACTTAAGAACAAGAATATTTCTTGTACATATAATGATACTGGTTGCTTAACAATTGAAGCTATGGTCAATAACGATTTGCAGGCAAAAGTAGGAACCATTTTCTATTTGCTTTGTTTGATTGATTGCCTATTTTTTTGGCAGGAGTATGCACCAGTCCACGAGACAGTTGCACCCAGACAAATTTGGGAGGTGGACCAATTATGTGTGTCTATTACAAGTGGGGAAGATCTAAGCTCTTAGATCTCTATCAAGCATACTGTGTATAAATATTTTTATCTGTAGCGTGATTTTATTATATTTTGTTGTAGTTCCATTTAATCATTTAAAGAAAATGACATCAAAGTCTAACAACAAAGCCTCTCGACAGGCCCCTCTGCCATTTCCCTCAAAGTCTTTTAAAGTGGGTAAATCCAAAATCCCATATCTTAATCTCCCATTTTGAATATAATCATGACATGTTTCAGTATCATGTATGTGTATTGGAGATGAGTACCGGTGGGAACAAGAAAGCAATATTTTATTGTGTTGTTTCTGTGTTGTATGAATCTTTCTGCCTTCTTTGTACCTGCCCTTTTTTTTTGGTCATTGACCATGTCAAAAGAGAATGATAAGGGACAGAGTGGGCTGTGAAAAAGTGAAAAAGTGAAACAAACAACTATTGATGTACTTGGTATAATATTGCATGATCAATTTGACAAAGCCAGGGGTTTTCTAGGTTTTATATATGATTAGCAGTAAATTAAACAACTCATTTCTACTTATCCTTTAAATGCATGTTTAGTGCTGAAGGCACTAAACCCCTTAATTTTCTAACTTTTGGCTCTCATATTTTCTCTTCTTTTTTTTTTTCCTTTTATTTTCCCTTGTCATTCTCTCTCATTTCAGTTTATGATTTGAAATTTTTATTAATAAAATGTTTGAGTATTAGTTACAAGAAGATTCTTCATTTTAGTAAGGATTCATATTATTTCTTGCAAAATATAAATTGATGACCATATTCTTCTGGCCTCACACAAAGTGTTAAACCCTTCGACCAAAAATATCCAAGACTACTTAAACAAATTGCCCTTCTTTTACAATTATTTGGGCTTATATTAAGGATGTATATGGATTTCACTTTCAAAATATATTTTTATATTTTTCAGCACATTTTTACATTTTTCAATATATTTTCTATGTCATAACTACTATTTCAAAAGATATAAAAATGCATTTTGAAATACAATCCTACACACCCTAAATTTACAATCCATTTGGGTTGCATTTTACAACCACTAACTTGTCCAAATATATATTTGTTTAATCGTTGTTTAGCTTTAGACTCAATTTACAATCCTTTAAGGTTGTCCAAATTCACAGATCCTCAAGATGTCGCTCCTTTTTTTTTTCTGAAAACACTTATATATTATAACAAAGAAAATAAGAAATTCATTAACTTATGATTAGTGAACTTGATCCTGTAATCTTGTTTGCATCATCTCTGCTACTCACGTCTTTGTGTGGCGTGCGAGCAAGCGTTTGCTTATGATTAAAAATTTGATTCATTGACTTAAGAAATTCTGTAAATAAATGAAACTGTTCTCCCTTGAGTTTAAAATTGAGATTGATTATAACGTTACTGTCAAAGCCTGGCTTCTGTACATTGTTATAGAAGTATCACATGATTCACATGCACATATATAATTCGATGAATTCACTTTGTTAGGCTACTATTTGATTGGTAAAACAAATTCCACTGCAACTAACTAAAGTTGACGATTCATTTTGATACAATCTAATGATTGCGGTTTTGTCCATTCTTTTTCTAATGATTAAGGTTTCGTCTAGTCTTTTTAAGAAAGTTCGATTTTCATTCAAGTCATTTTTTAGTAGGGTTTTCAAAGAAATGAAAGAGATGAAAGAGATGAAAGAGATGAAAGAAATGCAATTCAAGTGTAAGTTCATGTGAAGCATAAACTATTAGTCAACAAAAGAATTAACTCAGTTGTAAAAACAAAAATCGCATGCGAAACTTGCCGTGTCACTTGTTAATTTGTCCAAAACGAATATGGGCTCAATTGTTGAGGGGTGGCCATTGAGGCAATAGTGTGGGGTGGGGGAATGGTCAACTTCCTTTTTCTGTCTTTGTGGGATGAGGGGACATTGAGTTTTGGTATTTGGAGATTCTGATCTGATGTGTGGATAAAGGAGCCTTTTGGGATTTGATTCAGCGAGCTTGTGTGGAATGCTGACGAGAATTGGACCCATTTCTATAATTCATTTTTTATGCTTCTTAATGGCTCTCATAACAGTGCTCATAACTTCTAGTGGTATGAAATGGATCAGCAATTGCAGTGCGGCCAGATGTCATCGGAAACTTGCTGCAGACCTGAAGTTGAACGAATACTGAATAGGCCAAGGCAACAGTTCTTGTATGCCCTGTAGTAGTTCTATTATGCCTTGAATGAGTCGTTTGCATGCACAAAAATGTGGACGACTTGTCTTTTCACTTCAACATGTTCAGTGTCTCTAATGTCTGTATAGTCAAAATTGAAGCCAGCATGTTTGTCCTGAGCGCCAAAAACAGTGATGAATGCTTCCTCAATGCCCCAAGAGCTAAACTCTTCAGCGAGTTCTGCATTTTAAAATTTTGTGTTGGCTAGTTGTGTATCTGGTTCTTGTATATTTATTCTGTCTTTACTTATTAAGTACAGCGGACACGATAAGAGTTGGCATATGAAATCCTATTAAATGGTGCTCAAGAGTTGGTATATGAAATCCTATTAGATGTTCATACATACTGCAAATCCTTAACATGATTGTGTCCCGTCCTAATATTGCAAATGGGATTTTAGTTAAAACAGTTCAGGCAATGAATTACTTGCACATTAAATTAAGTGGATTAAGTTTGTTAAAGAGAGCAAAAAATAAATTACTATTCTTCACATAATTGGTTAAAATTGACCTTACAATTATTTAAATCAGAATCATTAACTCAAACTGCTAAACTCATATATCATTCTCTCTTTCTAGAACTTTTGATATAAAATCCTTAAACGCAATATACTCTCGTGTCGTCTTATTCACATAAACTTCAAGTTAGATCAAATCATGTGAATACAACGTACGAAGTTTGCTTTCGATATTTTATCTGACATGATTTATTGTGAGGTAGAACCTTTAGCAGAAGTTAATCTGAACTTTTATACCAAATTTCATACCACATTAATAGGCTACCTGGTTTGATAAAGGGAATATGAAAGATAATAAAAAAGATAATGAAGGATAAATTATTTTCATACCTCCAAAAATGTAAGGGTGTGACATTGTAAGAATGTAGTGAATACCTAAAAAATAAAATTTACAAACATTGTTCATAAAAATACCTACAAACACTAATATATCATTCATTTCCTATTCCCTTACCTCCCAAACCATTGAACCAAGCAGCCCCTAATACTTAAAATGGATTAGATTGACTGTACACAAATTCACAATAATTACAAAACTTTTTCATAGTCAAAATTAATTGGAAATGGACAGAATAAAGCAGCAGTGTTATTCTATCCTTTTGCCTTGACCTTTGCGCTTATGCCCAAGCCAATCACCAGGAACAAGATAGAAATCTATTAATATGTATGGTAGGCCATACATATTATTGACTAAGAGGCAAATAACATGGTATCTGTTTCTACTTGAAGATAAGAGGATCACGAACTTGGAACCTTTTTGAACCCTTTAAATCCATTGCATAAACACTAAAAAATGACGAGCCTGTGTACGACTTGATTACTTTCAAAAACTGGTTACACTGGAGTGCATGCTTAGCCTGGAGGATCCACATATGTGATCGACCATCATAAACATGATGATACTCTGTTCGTGACAACACAAAAGCAATCAACAATAGATACAATCCATCCAACAGGTAATACTGAAATGAAAATGCACCCCTGGATGCAGCTCATACAGCTGCATAGAGATGAAATTGAGAAAAACAGTTGAAGGCCCCAATTTTCACCACATAGGTGGCATATTAGAATCTACAACCAGGCCTGGTTCCATATTTGCTTATATACATTTATTTTCAAAGGAAAAAAGCAGCCTCAAATGAGACTAGCAACCATCTCATGGTTGGAGGTAGTATAACGATTGTCAAGCCCACTTTCCTCGTCTGAATTAACTATGTCATAGATGCCCAAGTCCACCAAAAGACGTTTACTTGTTAGAGGGTCTATCATTTCATTACCATCCATGTCAATGAAATTGGACTCCCAAGAGACAAAGTCGTCACCACTTTCCCTAGGAGAGTTTGCTTCACATTTGAATTCTGGCAGTGGCAGACCACCCAAAAGAGCTTCAAGATAGGATTGGGTTCTGGAATTTTCATCAGAAGTAAATTTTACATCTACCAAAGGTGATGTAAAATCATCTAGAGAAGAAGTTTGAGATTCTAAAACATTTCTGGAAACATCTTTGTCGGGCCCTTCTGCCACATTTGTGGTTTTTATTGTATCATTATTGCATCCAGAAATCTGCCCCAGAACATCCTTCTTTACCGGTGACAAAAGAATGCTAGAGTCACCCTGGTCAGCTTCCTCAATAGTCCAGTTGAAATCAGTTGTAGAATCTTCTTCTTGGTCAGATGAAAAACTGGCACTTCTACCCGACAGCCTGCTCGAAGTACTCCCTTCAAAAAACTGGTTTTGTACAACAGTTTCTAAGGAGCAAGCTTCCTTCTTTGCAGGAGACAAAATAATGGGTGCAAGATCATTTGGAATTAGAGGCTGATCATACGTTGACTTGTTTTCACCACAATGAGATAACTCTGAAGTAACTGCAAATAAGTCATAATCAAAGAGAGACGGAGATGCTTCATTGTAGTCAGTCTTCCTGGTAGAAGCTTCTGCACAAAGCAATTGGAGGAAATCTAAATCCTCCTCCCCACCAGTATCCTCTGAAGTGAACTCGGGAGCTGTAACTGTAAGAATGTGGGTATACTTCGGGGGCTCTTCATATGCACTTACACTGGCAGTAACTTCATGAGCTCCCCTGGGAAGTATCTTCATATATTGTGAAGACTCCTCATCACCAATTATTTGACTAGCATCATAATCACTAACAGATGTCTGTTTACACTCAGAAGGATTATCTGAAGGTGAAAGTAAGAAGTTTGAAAGAGTTCCCCTGGGAAGTATCTTAATATATTGTGAAGACTCCCCATCACCAATTATTTGACTAGCATCATAATCACTAACAGATGTCTGTTTACACTCAGAAGGATTATCTGAAGGTGAAAGTAAGAAGTTTGAAAGGGCTCCCCTGGGAAGTATCTTAATAGATTGTGAAGACTCCTCATCACCAATTATTTGACTAGCATCATAATTACTAACAGATGTCTGTTTACACTCAGAAGGATTATCTGAAGGTGAAAGTAAGAAGTTTGAAAGGGCTGCAGCTAAGACATCATTGATTAAACAAAGCTTTGGCTTCCCCCCCGGGGAATCCTTCAATGACGGTACATTGGCATCTTGTTTGTTCCCTTTCAATGGCTCCAACATATCATTTTGCTCATCCTCTACGCAAGAAAATTCAGGTGCAGTAACCACAAGACTAGGAAGAAAACGTGGTGCATTTGCCAAATCTGGCATTCCTTCATGAGGGTTCAATGAAACACCAGCAGCAAATTCCTTCCTGTCCAACTCCAGTCTCCTGCTAAAAGACTGACCATCACTTCCATCATTATGGAATGAGCTGGCATTAGAGTTGCAAGAAAATGATGGAACAACAGTCCTTGTACCAGGTGGCAATCCAGAGTAGTGAGAATTCTTAGAAAGTGATTCTAGTTGCTCCTCAACCCGTTGAATCCTCATTTCCATGCTATTCATGGGCTTAAGCATGTTTTCTTCAAACCTTAAACAAACCTCTTCAATTTTGCTGACTCGAGACACAAGTTGCTCCAGAACTTCCTCAATACGACCATATGGAGAATAACTGTTCACCAGGGGATCAAGAGATCTATCTCCATTTAGATTCTCACTTTGAAGCTGGGTATTGGCAGATTCAGTGGTAAATTTGTCAACATCTTGCAACTTCACATATTGCTGATCAGCATTTGATTTTTCAACTTGCGGAATTTCTGGCAGAACATCAGTTAAATCAGCTGCTTTTGGCAAGATTTCCACTCTATTGTCCTTTACCAACTTATCAGGATCTTGCAACTTCATATATTGCTGATCAGCATTTGACTTTTCATCTTGGGGAATTTCAGGCACAAAATTCAGTCTGTTCAGATCTTGCAACTTCACAGATTGTTTATCAACATTTGATTTTTCATCTTGGGGAATTTCAGGCACAACATCAGTTAAATCAGTCACTTTTGACAAGATTCCAAATTTATTGACCTTTCCCAGTTTGTCTGAAGCCTGCTCCACTCGAATTGCATTTGCTCCAGATTTAGACAGTTGAAGTAGGGTTGGGAAAAGCATGGCCATCAAGGAACTTCCAGCACAGCCCGTAGGTGCCAGATTTTCACAATGACTTGGATCAACCAGCTCAGCAAAAACATAAATTTCGTCAATAGATACATAATCTTTACTCTGAAGTGAGAGTAGACGGATAGTAACAGACGTGCAAGGTTCCGAGTCGCTGATTTCAGCCGTAGCTTCATAGTAATCCTGAAGACAATGAAAAAGAGAGGTCACCTTCCATACTAGGAGATCACTGGTGACAAATTTTTAAGTTCATCTACAAATGAACCACCACTACAATCTTCTTCAAAGAAACCACAGTTTTAGTTCACTCATCAATCTTTTCCACTTTCAGTTCACAGGAAACCCAACTGAACCTTTTGGTAATAGAAAAATATTTCAAACTTGTCAAATTGGTGAGTCAACACTATAAAGGAACTACTAAAGCAATCACTTGTGACCGTAAATTACTTGCATCTCAACCATTAAGAAAAAACAAACCGCTTTCCATAAATATAGACATTGTATAAACTAATCCCTTCACCTGATACTCTCAAACCATACCATTACCAATGCATATGAATAAAATTGAAAATTATGAAAATAAAATAGTTGTTTTAATAATTGGTAGTCAACCAGTATACCTGAACAAATCCCTCTGTGCCATAATTTGTCTTATTTGACAAAGATGGAGCCCTGTTCTCATGAAGGGGAGCATTAAGGAGTTTAACATCCACCCAATCATCTTCAGATGTGACACTGGTTTCTTCAATGTTGAATTTGTTTTCACTTAGTTCTAGTGCAGTATAGTTAGGACTTTCCTCATGAAACTTTAGAACAGCTTGAAGCACTTGGTCATCTCTTTCAGCAATGCAGCAGCGAGCAGTACAGAGGTACTCATTCTCACTATGCTGAGATTGTGACTGGTAGATCTCATAAATACGAGCTGTACTTCGAACATAAATTTGCCGGATATAGTATTTCTGTGAGAAGTACACTGCAAATCCATAGATTGTTAATGACTAAAAGCAATTACAACAAGATAAATATATCTTTCACTTTGCAATAAATGAAGGAATTTCCTGTACAGAAAGAGAAAAGTATAGTTAGCCTAGAATTATTTCACCCATCAGAAACCCCAAATCTCCATGACTTTTCTGTCATGTTATGCATTCAGCACCATTAAACTTCCATTATGTATTGAAAAAAAAAAGAGATTTCATGGACAATACCTTTAAAGTTTTTCACATTCTTTGGCTCAAATTAATTATAATTACATTTTATAATTTGGAACATCAGAATTTCATTACTTTTGAAAGCTACATAAGTTCAACCAAAAAATAACTGGCGTACAATGATATTCAATTTTGTACTTGTAATAGACATGCTAACCTAGAACCATCCCAACAAGCAATGGATGAAAAGAGAAACTAGACGAGGAATATTTTAATATAATCCAAATTCAGGCGTAACAGATTTTCACAAACTAGATTTTAGATTATCAGATTATCAAAAACAGTTTCCCCCCTACAAAAAGATTTTATTAAAAAAAAAAAAAACTATACATTCTGTGACGGAAATTCACCATATCCACCGTGAAAATAATTAGATCCCACAAACTAATCAAAAATCAAAAGGTCATGAATAGAAACTGATTCTCCAAAAGTTTGCAAAATCAACAAGCAAAGAACATAGAGAACATTTGAAACGCCCCAAATTTTGTTCATCGTCAATTTCTTTTCTTTCTATTTAAATGAAAATGATGCCCAAAAATAAGAGATTCAAATTCAAGATTACATTTTCAGAAAATACAAGCCACAAATTACACCAATATATACGAAATTTCATGTACTAATTTATGATAGTTAACACTTGTAAATTACAACACTAGCACCATAAATAAGCATCAAAATTGAATAATTCCACGATAAATTAATGTAAAATACTAAACCCTACAAAATTATTTTTAAAAGAGAACAAATTTGAATTTGCTCACGCTTAATTTCGCAGGGCCCAGAAACCATCATCGGAGGCTTCAGGATAAGAGGGGTGGATTTGGACTCAACAGGAGAATCATCATCGAACGAATCGAAGGTGATGGATTTTTCCAGAGACCCGGAAGCGATGACCCACGTGGTTTCGGAGCTCCACGACGCATTATCACCGCCAGTGCTGCCTTGATCAGTGGTTTTAGCAAGAGGGTTTCGTTCAGTTTCCATTAATTCCCAGTTGTCACTGTTTGTCATGGATGAGCAGGAATTTTAGACGGCTTACTGTGCGTGTGCGTGTGTTTCTTGGGTACTGGAAGAATGAAGATCAAACCAGCGGTACAAAATTTTCATAAAAAGATAGAAGTTGTTATGAACTAATCAGGTCACCTGGTGGATGTTTAATTCTAACCATTCTAGACTCCCTAATCTTCACGGTATGTGAAAGTGTCAATCTATTCCAAAGTCATAGAATTTGATGTATTTACGCATCAATTGCAGAGCGGGGCATACGAAGGCTTAATAAAGAAAGTTATTTTTAGTCTATTATTAGTAACTTTGGTTTGAATTTGTAACTTTTTTTTTTAAATAATAAATTTTTATTTTATTTTAAAATTCAAATTTCTTACCAAACATTTTCTCACATAATTTTTAAAAAATTTCCACCATCACAACTTTTAATTCTTTCTCCGCAACATTTTTTTCTACCCAAAAAAATTCATCAAACTTTTTACAATTCCCAATAAAAATTCTCGATATCTCTACATATAAATATATAATATAAGAAGACATAGGATTACATTGTAACTTCATAAAATAATTAGAGGTGGAATTTTGTTTCTGTTTTCCCCTTAAAAAAAATGTCGCTTAGATGACTCTTTTTTTTTTTTTCTATTTTGACCATGGAGAAATTTTAGGTCCCTATGAACAATATCTTAAAATATATTTTTATATTTTTTGAAATAGTGATTGTGAAATAAAATATATATTAAAAATTGAAAAATTCTATTAAAAAGTGCAAAAACGAGTTTTGAATATTCTTTTAGTAAGTTAATATTAGAGGATAAAATTATCCCTCTAAGGTAATGTTTTGTTTGGATAGCACATAACTTTTCATGGTTTTAATGTCTTTCTTGCCATCCATTATGGTGTGATTGAAGAAAGTAGGTTGTACAATTTTTTTCTTTCACGCTGCTTAGTCAAAGAATTTTTGCCGCTTTTTTCCATCAATTAGCTCATGGGAGTATAGTTTGTAAGATCGGGATCTCAACCAGAAGGAAAATTTGCTAAAATGGTCTTTTACAAATATTGAAATATACGAATGATTTTTTTTATCCATCATGTTAAAAATGATAAAGGATTTTTTTTATATTTTGTTAATGGACTTTTTTGATTTTATGTTATAGTTCCATCTATTTTCCCTTCTAAATGCCTCTCGTGCCGCTCCATGATATTTGACCTAACGACAAAAATGAAAAGAAACTAATTGACATCCATCCTCAAGTCTTATTCTATAATCATTTCCGTTCTATCCACTCAAGCCCTAATTCCAAAAAGTATTCGGATTCAACTCTTTTAATGTTGCAAATGGGCCACAAGACAGGCAGAACGATTTCTAATTTAGGCATCCTCTTCTACATCCTAGTAGTACAACTGTACAAGTTTGGAGCATTCGTTTGTTTTTTCCCTGCTTTTAATTGGGTGCAGGGATTGCGAAAAGCGAGTGTATTTAAGTATGGATGATTATTTCATTTATTTCTCTTTTTTCTAATAAATTTATTCAAATTTTGTATATCCTATTGGGGTGTTTTAATTTTTAAAGGATTTGACACTGCTCATACGGCTGCTAGGTAAATTAGATTCATAATATAGGATTTAAAAAAACAGAAAATATGTGAATTGGAATGCTTTTTGGAATTAAGACTCGAGAGGGGTGGAACAAGAATGATTTATGTAATAATGGTTGAGGGTGGAGGTTAATTAGTTTTTTTTTTCACTTTTGCCCTTAAGTTAAATATCATATGAGCCAAAAACCATAGGTATTTGGATGAGAAAATGGTCGCAAGTTTGATGGAATACTTAAAAAATACACTAACAAAATATGAAAGATCATTTTTCATCATTTTTAATATATGGAATAAAAAAAAATTATTCACGTATTTTTAAGAGATCATTTTCCCAATGGTTGAACCACTACTAAATTATCGGCTGACCGTCAATAATCGCTGGCCAACAATTCGGTGGTGGTTTAGCAATTAGCAGTCGCCATGATTTTAAAATAACAAAATAAAATTTCTTTATTAATAATATATATAAATGTATTAGAAATTTTAAAAATAATTAAAATTATCATTATTCATTAATTATCTAATATTACCTAATAATTATTCATTTAACTTTTTCTATTAAAACCCATAAGTATTTCATAACCCACCTAATAACAAAATAAAATCATGAAGGCATTCTTTGAGGACTAGAAGATTTTTCAACCCATTGAATTTCTATGTGTTGCTTGTTTCAAAGCGAATTAAAGTATAAGGCCATCAAAAAGTGAAAATTCAAACTAAATCTCCTGAATGTTTAGAATGCATGTATGGTGATATTTGTAGGTCTATTCATCACTCTTATAGATTACTTTGATATTTTATGATTTTAATTAATTAAAAAAAAGGGGAATGGTTATATATATGCTTATTTTATGATTTTGTAGGATTTCTAGCTATATAAATGAATTATTGTCTCTAGTGAAAAAGATTTTTAGTAAAAATTATTTTTTAATACCCCACTTAAGGAGTGGAGAGTGCCTAGTTAAAATTTTAATAAGTTTTAATTTTTAATTTTTAATATATATTTTGTGTTTTAACAAATATATAATTACTATTACTACAGATATTTTTAATTTATTAACTATATAATTCTTTTGTTAAAATAATCTAAGTAACATAAATTTTATACTAATAATGATTGAAATATTAATAAGTTTTTTTTAAAAGAAATTTTTTGTTGCTAGTGACCAATATTTAGGAAAACTAATATTGGATAAGGAAGTGACAGCTATTGAAACTACTTAATTTGATGTAATAGAATTTAAAATTCTAATAATTAGATATTCTATTAGTTATTATATTTGCATGAACATAAATGATTTTGATACTTCATTTTTAGTTATTTTCTAATTATTAACAAAAATAATATGACATTTATAATTTAAAAATTCTTAATAAATGGAATTAAATTAAATAAAATTTAATATTGTATTTTTTGTTTTTTTAATTTACATTAATACATAAAATATTTGTAAATAAAAAATAATTGAGAGGATTACTTAAAAGATAAATATGCAAAAACATGTGGTCGTAAAATTTACATATTGTTTTTAAAATTAAATTATCAGTTGCATTTGTAATTAAATGCTAAATAATAAAAAATAATTTATTGTAATAAATAAATTTAAAATAAATGATTTTTTTTTAAAAATTAACATATATTATAAATAAATTCATAAAGATCAACTATAAAATTTAAATAATTACATTTAAACTAAAATAAAGTAACATATGTTTAAAGGCAATATAAGGGAAAAAAATATATGATCTGTCATTTACATAAAATCGTACGGCAAGAAGTTATCTCATTCTCCTTTTTGGATAATAAACTTGTGCTAGAATTATTCCCAAATGACTATCCAGATAGACCCAATTGCTCAAATTTGCCATGCCTGTGTGTGTGTGTGTTTTTTTTAAAGATTCTATTATATTAAAATGTATTCGTGTTCTTACGAAATGTGGGGTGAGATTCCCAATAAATTTCCACTAGAATTATTCCCAAATGACTATCCAAATAGACCAAATTACTCAAATTTTAAGATTATATTATATTATAATGTATTCGTGTTCTTATGAAATGTGGGGTAAGACTCCTAATAAATTTTTGTTAGAATTATTCCTGAATAACTATCCAAATAGACCCAATTGTTCAAATTTTAAGATTCTATAATATTAGAATGTATTTGTATTCTTACGAAATGTGGGGTGAAACTTCCAATATATTACTGTTAGAATTATTCCCAAATGACTATCCAAATAGATCTGATTGCTCAAATTTGCCTTGTGGATAGTAAACTTCTAGTAGAATTATTCTCAAATGACTATTCAAATAGACCCAATTGCACAAATTTGCCATGCCTTGTGCATTTTGTTTTAAGATTCTATTATATTAGAATTCATTCGTAATGTGGGATAAAACTCTTATGTTAACTAAAATAGAGGGTGTGTGTGAGAAACAAAATTCAAACTCCTAACCTTTTACTTCCAACACATGTTGGGTGGCCATTAAAACAAGCCCAGCGGATACCTTGTGTGTTTCTAAGTTTTACTTAGGTGTGTCAAATGGAAGCATTGGGTGAGTTTGGGACAATCTTTAATGAGTTTATTAAATATGGTTTAGACGGAGGCTAATTAATATTGTAATTGATTATGAATGAAGTGGGAGGTAACATGTTACAACAGGGCATTAATATCCCATTTAATTTTTTTCTTAAATTTCACTTTCTGTTTTTTTTTTAAAAGGAAAAAATATCATGTTAATGTCAAAATTCAGCCATTATTTTGTGATATGGAGACAACACATCACAGTTACTTGAAAATTACTCAAATCTCATTAACGTCTAAATTGTTCATGAGCTGTTTATGATTTCCCGTACACGACGTTAGTGATTTTTGAAGTCAATTTAAAATAATAAATTTTTTTTTTAATTTTGAGAAAAAAGTAATATTCAATTAAATTACTCTTCGTAATTTGTTGGTCAAGGTTGTTGGGTGAGTTTATGGCCAATAGGTCAAAAGTAGTTTCATCCTAAATGATCAACCAAAACCAAAACCAAAAGGTCCACTCCGGTCCCAGTTGCTGCCATATTGTAGCGGGTCACAAACGAATATCAGAAACTTAAGTGGGTCTAAAGTAGAAAAAGAAAAAAAAGGTCCAACCTCACTGAATAACCCAAAAGGGCCCAATTGCCTAAATCCCATCATCCTTCACCCCCGTTACCTCAACAGCATAAACCCACCCCGGCCTTTCTCCCGTATCCTCTCTCTCTCTATCTCTCTCTTAAATGGTACTGTTTTCCAATTGTTTTTTAAATTTTCCTAAGTAAAATTCGTATTTAAAAAAGAAAAAAGAAAAAAGAAAAATTGTAAAACCAACACAAACTCTCCCCTTAATCTCACTCAAAAATTTGAAAAACCAAAATCTTTCATGGCCTTTCATGTTGCCTGCCCAATTACCTGGTAAGTACCCCCTACACCTTTTAATTGTTAGTCCTCCAAGCCCCCTTTTCCCTCTCTCAGAGAGAAAAAATGCCGGGTTTTTATTATTTTTATGTTTCACGCTTTCGTTTTTTGTTTTTGTGTTTCGTTATCTGGGTGAAATCTTTGTGGGTTTTTGTGGGTTTTTGATTTTCTTGCGTGGGTTGGGTTTGTTGTAGTCGGAGAATTTGCTTTTGCGAGCTAGGGTTTTCGCGGGGGCTGCAGAGGGACAAAGGCAAAGATGAATTTCTGGCTCAAGTTCTGCGAATTGAGGAGTTTATAAAGGATCCTTGGTTGCTCAAGGCCGAGGCCAATGCTACCGTGCAGGTTAAAGTTCCGAAAGTGGTTGTGGTTGCTCCTCCGCCTTTGCCTCAGCCGCCAGTTGCAGCGCAGAAAGCAGCCACGGTTGTGATTCCGGCCAAGGATGCTGGTGGAGGTGGGAATGCTGATGGGGATGAAGCGGCATTGGCTGCCTCCGCGCAGACTAAACGAGTGGCTTTGCAGAAGAAGGCTGCTGCTGCTTCTTTGGTGGCTGAGGACTTTGCCCGGAGGTTTGAGTCTGGAGAAATAGAGGTGAGTGTTTTTTTTTTTTTTTTTTTTTGGTTGGAGGATTTGAATTTGCGTCTTGATTGTTTTTTGGCTTCGTGGCCTTTGCTGGTGGTGTCTGAATTGTATGATTTTTCTCTTGTTTTTAGGTGCTACATGTTTAAATTTCCTGGGTTGTGAGTTCGCAGTTATGTAGATACTTTGTTAATCTGGTTTTTGTTTGCTTCTGTTATGCATTAGTTTGTAGTATATGATTGGTGTTTTGATATAACTTATGGCAGTGTAGCAGTTTTGTGTTGATTTTTCAGGTTATAAGTTTAATTGTCATTTGAATTACATTTTAAATCTTTGTTACTTTGGAATTCACAGCAGTGTAGATTAGCGGTTAATCTGCTTTTTATGTTTTTTTAAATGGTTTTCACATGAACTGTAAGCCATGTGGATTATTTTTCTTTCCTGTGCATTTCTTATGATCTCATGACCTCCTGCTGCATTGGGTTACTTTCAGATTTTGGACTTTATATGATTTTTTTTGCCTCGTATTGATAACAAGCGGAATTTCTTGCCAATCTCTGTGATTCCTGGTGAATAGTAGGTTTTAGACGTTTCATCCAGGTGGGATTCGTGTGCTTTTATTTTTTTTCTTTTGTCGTCTATTTGGTGAATAAATGTTGTTGTGAACACCTGTTTGAACATTACTGTCCTCTGATGTTTTGGAAAAAAAATTCATTGATGTGGGATTTGTGTGCTTTTATTATTTTCTATCAATTGCGTGGGGTTCCTTTGCTTTTATTATTTACTTTTGTTGTGTCCACGTGGGATTTGTGTGTTTTGATTATTTTCTCTTGTTCACGTGGGATTCCTTTGCTTTTACTTTTGTCACTTATTTGTTGTAAATAAATGTTGTTATGAACTCCTTTTTGAACATTGCTTTCTTCTGATGTTTGAAAAAACTTTGTCCACATGGGATTTGTGTGCTTCTATCATTTTCTTTGTCATTTATTTATTTATTTTGGAAGGGGGAGGGGTGGCTTGGGGAGGGTGGGATTTGGGAGAGGTGGTTATATTATATTGAAGAACAAATAGCAAGTGCTTCTGTTGGCTTAGAGGATGAAAAATTTTGTTGATAGCTTCAAGTATTCTGGGTTAAAGCCAAAGGTGTGCTGTCTTAGGTTGAAGGTAGTCTGTAAAAGATCATTTATTGTTGTGTAAAAATTAATGGCGCCTCTTAAATTTTCCTGATAATTTTATCTTTTCTTTTACTTAAGGAGATGGCCATACTCACTCCTCCACTGAAGAAGTGGTACAGGGGCTACTTCTTGTTCTCAAAATTTAACCTTGGAAGCTGGAAATGTTTCTTGGCAGTCCATTGTAATTTTTGGTGGAAAGTAATAAACAGGGAACAGAGCAAGGGATGTTTATGTAAACTGGAAGGTGTTATTTGTCTTCACTACCTCTAAAATAACACATATAAATTTGTCCGTGAAATCTGGTCCTGAGATTTGCCAATGTTTATGTTGTTGGCTGTATGTTTTACTACTGTTAATGAGAGAATGGTGGAATGTTAATTGAACTGCTGATTAAGGTTGTTTGGTTGCTGATATACCTTTTCTGTCATGCCTTACCTAGTCCTGGTTTGGGGCAGCGAGCACAGTTTCCTAACATATTAAGAGAGGAAAGCCTATTTGAGAAAATCTCTAGCTACTTCAAGCAGTGGTAGCTTTTGGCATGTTGAAATATGAGTTTCTAACATTTAGCAATGTAAAAATACTGTCTTTGACAAATCTCTCAACTCTAAATGTGTCAATTGTATTTAAATCTTTCAAATAAATCATCATCATCATCATCACCACCTTTATCCCAAACTAGTTGGGGTCGGCGGTCGATGAACCCAAAGACATAAATCCATAAAATAAAGAAAATACAATAAAATAAATAGATATATAAATAGATAAAGAAATAAATATCTCTAATAAAATTTCTTGCAACACTAGCCTTCGTACTTTGACTCTTATGGAGATTAGAACTTGTCACTTCTATATATTTTGTGTGGTTATAACCTTTCATTAGAATGTTTGTGTGTGTGTGTGTAATCTTTCATTAACACACACACCCACACATTTGGTTTTTCATGATCTTCCTAAAATGTTAGACAAGAA
The DNA here is from genome assembly GCA_020080225.1 of Gynochthodes officinalis. NCBI lineage: Eukaryota > Viridiplantae > Streptophyta > Magnoliopsida > Gentianales > Rubiaceae > Gynochthodes > Gynochthodes officinalis. Next base: position 42,286,774 of record CM034616.1, read on the forward strand.
TGTTTTTCCTACTTTTACTAGGGTTGGAATTTATTACTGAACAATTTCCTTTTATCAAGATTTTATGACGATTCTATGAGCATTATTCCCTTAAAAGACACGTGCCAAATTGCCTTGGTCATTGTAAACACAGCCTTGAAAAACACTTTAAGTCATTATCGACCATATAAGAAAATATGTTTCAAACTGAAGTTTATTTCGAAAATAGTAACAAATGAAAATTTTATATTATTTTTTGGATCATGTTTGTATAAATTAACTGTGTAAAAGCATGTTTGGGAACTGCTGTGCCAAATTGGCTCGTAGCAGATTAAAGGGTTTCCTTTTCCCTGCTTATAAGTGTAGTAAAGAAACATTTCTTAGGCTCAGATGTATGCTTAGGACAATCCAACCTCTTCAAGATGACTCTAATGACGTTTGAGCTAATGTGGATACCACTGGCAAGGTCTCAATTGGTTAAATACTCTAAGCTGTTATCTTCAGCATTAGGGAAATATACAACCAAAAGTAGCCTTCCAATTGACCGTACCTTAGATTTGTTGTGCTTTAGTTTAATTGAGAAAGATTAATTGATAACTTGTCTGATGATTGTTAAGGAATGAAATTGATTTTCTTTTGGTTTTAATCTGGACTGATGGACTTTGCTAACTGTTTGGACTTACATCATTCTTGTCAATGTTCAGTTCAATTATTTTCTTCATGTGGAAAAAAATAGAGAAGTGGATTGAGAACTGATGTTGCTAGAAAGTACTGATATTGGTTCAGTTTGCCATATTTTTGCTTATGGACTAAGTCGTATTGTGCTATTTGCCATGTTTTCTTTGTTTGCTAAACCTAATTTTATATTATTTTTTGGATCATGTTTGTTTAAATTAACTGTGGTATCCGTTGATTGCTTTTATACATCTATCCTATTCTGTTCAACCTTATTTTTTTTTAATATCCTCATGCATGTTTGTTGTGAGATTTTTTCTCCCATGATTTGTGGTTGACTTGTGTAGTCCTGAGCATGCATGAAAATTGTCAAATCATCAGTGGTTGGCCATGTCTTATCACTTTAATTCATCTAATTTGCTCCACCTTTTTATTTCAAGTATATTGCATAAGAAATAGTTCTATAGTGACTGAGAAGAAGGTTGACACCACCACAACAACAATAACTAAGCCTTTATCCCACTATGTGGGATTGGCTATATGGATCATACTTCACCATCGCATGCTATTAAAACACTTTCTCACTTAAGTTTATATAATTCATGTCTTTTTTAATAGTTTTTTTCCAAGTCGTTTTAGGTCTTCCCATTCCCCATTTAATTTGAGTTAATAATTCTCTATTTTCTACATATTGTACTGGTGCAATAAGGTTGACAAGACCATCTGAAATTGTAATAATTTACCCTCTACATTAGGGTCCTGTGAAAGATGAGGGTCATATCCAAGAAGAGCAAGGGCTGTCAAATGTCAAAGTAATGTGCCGGTTATGTTTTGGAGGCGAAAATGAAGGAAGTGAAAGAGCAAGGAGAATGTTGCCCTGCAAAAGCTGTGGTAAAAAATATCATAGGAGCTGTCTAAGAGCATGGTCACAGAATAGAGGTATACTTCTGTTTCTAAATGGCATGGAAGTTATGTTTTACATTGTTGACAATGATGATTTTACAGATCTTTTTCATTGGAGTTCATGGACTTGCCCCTCTTGCCGAATTTGTGAGGTAAAGCTGTACTTCTTTTTAATTCCTATAAGATTATGGTTAAATGTTGTTAAGTGTCTGTTAAAAGTGCAAGCAAGTAGGTCCTTGCACTAACACCTTTTGCAATGTTGTGATGTGCATCAGTGCTTCTTGCAATTTAAAGAGTGCTATCATTTTTTATTTTTTTTGGGTCTGTCAAATAAATGGTTAGTGTTGGAATGTTTGTCTGGTCATTGTTGCTTGTAATCCTTGCAGATGCATTATATCGTTGTCTTTTGATTATCCAGTAAGGAGAGTTGATACACCAATTCTCTGTTAGCCAAAGTTGGTTTTCTTTTCACATGGTTTTAGTTGTGGTTAATATAAGAATTTACCACACTAGAATCTTCCTCATATCGTTTAACAAAGATGATAGACTAAATATTTGCAGGCTTTATCTACTGTATGGGATTATTTTGATTGATTATTTGTTCTTAGCTTTCAGTTGCTGAGGTAATAGTTATATGTGCTTAAAGGTGTTAACAACTTGAGATTGGGTTTTTTTTTTTTTCCCCATATATAAATGATTACTTGGACTGCAAAGTCAATGTGATTGGATAAATTTGACATATTGGCTTCAAAGTGAATTTAAGCACTTGAATTTTATGGGCCTAATGTTTAGGGGGTAAGTTTTTTTTGATCTGGGACTGATAGTTGAGTTGTTTGGAAGCTCGATTTTTCTTCTTTTCTGTAGGTAGTAAGATATGATGGATTCTCTTGAACTAAAGCTTTAGTCCACCATTACCTCCTTGAATTTGGAAGTGTGGCAATTGTCCTCAAATTTCTAATTTGTATTAACCCATTCCAATAGTTACTGTTCCATTAGTTTTGAGTAAAGCCATCCGATAATTGGCTTAAGTTAAAGTCTTGACTTCCTGATCAGAGTACCCTTCATCTATCTCTTTTCTCCACCTGCACTTTCCTGCCTTGTCATCTCATTGAGTTCGATCCTGCTCAATCCAAAGCAACATCTCTAGTTCGCGATATCACCAAACACACTCCTAACCCAAGGGAATTTTGTCAACTGTCGCGGTTCTCCTACCATCTGTGCATAGAAGAAACACTTTAGTACCATATCTGCCTTTCTTACTCTCATCTCGAACAATCTCTCATTATTACTTAGCCCTGTACAGAGTTTCTCCAACCTTTCTCATTTCATTTTCCTTATAAGAAGACTTGTAACACCAAAGATGTACCACTATATTTGATATTTCTCATGTCACTCAAATTGGAAAAAGTGTTCAGTACCCAGGAAGCTTGTGTAGTGCTTGCCAGTTTGGTTTTTTGTAAATGTTGGAAAATTTTGGATGGTTTTGTACAACTTTATTCACAATTGGTTGCTAATTGTGCTTTTGTTTACTCTCCATGGCTGCATCTAGTTGTTTACAGTGTACTGAGCTTAGCGAGCATTTTAGTTTGGTTTCAGTACAAATCGTTAGATTTTTTATTTTGTTGATTTAAGTTGTATTGTAATCTTAAATTTGGTACAGATGATATGGGATGGATGGATTTATTTTGTAATAATGTAGTTCAACATGTAACTATGGTGAAGCATCGGGAAAAGGTGCTGAAACCTTTTCTTGGGATAAAAAGATCTTTTATATCATACTATTATAAGAGTTTAGAACTGTTTAATTGATTGACTTGTTCGACATGAATTAGGAACTACAGGGGAGTAAGTTTTATTTGTATAATTAGAAACATGGGTTGTCAATGTGGTATTCTCTATTTCAGGGAAGTAATGTTTGTTTATCTGTTTTTTTTAATTTGGGTGTACTGCTCTAGTCTATCTTCTTGTATTCTTTATTTGGTTTTAGATTGATGCTTTTAGAATTTCTTTTTGATATATTCAAAATCTTTGGTGTACATTTTACTTTTTAGTGGATTTAAACTTGGTCGTCATTTTAAGTTTATTTATCACTCAGATTTCTAACTTGTCCTGCTACTCTAGGTCTGCCGAAGATCTGGGGATCCGAACAAATTTATGTTCTGCAAAAGATGTGATGGTGCATTCCATTGCTACTGCCTTCAGCCACCACATAAGGTGTGTTGATCCTCCTTTCAAGGTTGATATTCTGCAAACTTTTATTGTACTTATTATTGACTTTTTGGGCTGTGCAGAATGTTAGTAGTGGAATTTACCTGTGCCCCAAGCATACAAAGTGTCATAGCTGTGCTTCTACTGTTCCTGGAAATGGCTTAAGTGTGAGGTATGAGTTTTAAACATTGTTTGAAGTTTTTGAATGTCAAAAATATGAAATGTTGCATCAGATTCATGTCAAAAATGTCTTTGTCAACTTACCTTGATCCCTGGTTTCATGTAGCATTCTGCCTTGAAAGAAATAAATCTTTATCTCAATGGGTCTCCAAGTTGTCATAATTAATCAATCCATGGTTATTTATTCCAAATTGGCATATTTTCTGATATTGCTCTGTCATTTTTGAATTGAAAGGAATTTAGCTTTCAAGATTTGTTGTTTTTCTGATATTGCTGTTGTAGTTTTGAATGATATAATAGCATCTAATTTAAATAAGGTATACAGAGAAATTAGTTGCAGGTTGCAGCTAAGACCAAGCACTAGCTTAACTGTGTTGGCTTTGTAGACAACGATGAACTATTAGGAAAATTTTGCAAATCTGCAAATGCTTTTGGAAACATGAGAATAATTGAGATTTGGGTATGGAGCATTTTCAAAGACATGAAATCTTATGTGGTAAATTTTGGGAAGAAGTTAAAGGTGGACGTAGTAGCATTTGAGATGACATGGCTCTAGTAATTTGGAAAGTTCATTGTGAGTACATATGTAATTTTCCATTATGATGTCTCTTTGGCGAGCTATGGTGTGTTACAGAAATAAACTTGTTACTTTTTGGAGTTTTAACCTTCCAATCTTTGGGTCTCAGCCTGACATTGTTTAAGGGTTTAAAACTTCCATGAGGTAGATAATGCCTATTCTAATTTGTTATGCTTTTACCATTGCTTAGCAAATTATTGTGCAGATACTTTTGTTACCTTTGTGGAATTTGTGGTTGACTTTATATCAAATTCTGATTCATGATTGCTCTGTACCTTGTCAACTAATTCTCAACTGGATCCTGAGTCTTTCTGTTAATTATCTTGCTTTAATGTGCATATATTGACATATAGGTGATCCCTTGTAAGCTCTTGTAACATGTGATTGCTCAGTGCATTACGTGTTCTTCTGTTTTCAAAATTTCAAGTGTTTACTTTGCCATGGAATTTTTTTTTTTTTTTGGTGGTTGAGAAATAAGTGCTTTTTTGATATCGTAAAGTTAGAAATCTATCTTGAACTATGATGTCGCAAACCAGGTTTCTTCCCCTAACAGATTATTTTCTTAAGATCCACTTATGTAGACTCCACACTAGTGACTTTGATTGACTGTGATTAAAATGCTGCAGGTGGTTCCTTGGTTACACTTGTTGTGATGCTTGTGGAAGATTGTTTTGCAAAGGAAATTATTGTCCTGTTTGTTTGAAGGTATGATGATACTTCCATAATAGTATAACATGTGTCATGATCTTCATCTTTTGGGATATTCAATCCAATCTATCTGAAATGCATCCTTGAATCCTCTTTTCATGCTTTATCTTATTGGGTGTGATAGTCCAAATTCACAGGTTCTTTTCGCCTAGCATCACATTCTTCCATTGCAGATTGCAAGTTATGCAATGCCCACCCTTCTGTTAACCTTATTCTTGTGATCCATCATTTTTACCTTGTTCTATTTTGACATGTATTCTTTTTCGTTATTCAATGCTTGAATCATGCTATTTTTTCCACCGGTTGAAAATTTTTGTTATTTTATGACTGCTGTTGTCTTGCTTAAAGCTTCTTTTCTTACTGATTTGACTCTTGATAGGAGTGCTGACGTTGATTAATTATTGAGATTGCTTAATGATATTAGTATTGGTTTTGCCCATGTCTGAAGGCTGATTTTTAAATGGGTTCTCCCTCTCTCTCTATCATCCACCCCATTTTAAGTCAAGAGTTGCTGTTTTGTGTTTTCCGTAAAAATTGAAATTTTTTGGGCTAAAATTACAGGTCTATAGAGATTCTGAATCCACACCTATGGTCTGCTGTGATGTCTGCCAGCGCTGGGTGCACTGCCAATGTGATGGCATCAGGTTTTGTTTTTTTTAAGCACTTTTAACCAGATTTGCTAGTGTAGATTAGTTATATATGAATTCTTAAATTCAGCCTATTACTATGGATGCTTATGATATTTTAGCTCTTAACGGTTTGAACTTCATGCGGATAACTTGATAAGCTCTTGGCCTTTGTTGATATAGAACTAAGAGTCCTATGGCAACCTATGTGATTGTTTTCTTCAGTCTAGTGACTTAATTTATTGGATGAATTATAGTGGAGCTGAAAGTTCTTGTTTGCTTCCCATACGTATTCAATTTTCTGTTCATTTCTCAACTCATTCTTTTTGGTTACAACACTGCAGTAAGATTCCCTATTTCCACAATCATGATCTGTCTGTATGTACATGTCTAATATGCAAAAATGATGCTCATTCTCAATTGAAATTTTATTTTCTGCATCTATTTTACAGACCAATTATGGCTTGAAGCTTAATTACTGTTTCTTAAGGTTAATTGTATAGAGTAATTTGTTGCAACTTTCAATTTAGTTGCTGCTTATGCTAATTGGAAGTTTTTCTTTTCAGTGATTCAAAATATTTGCAGTTCCAAGTTGATGGAAATCTCCAGTATGTATGCCCTACATGCCGTGGAGAATGCTACCAGGTATTATCCAACTCTGGAAGCGTGGTTCTTTTGACAGGAAGGATAAACTTTTAATGAAAGTGAACTATGTAATTTTCCAGGTTAGGACTATGGAGGAGGCTGTTCAGGAGCTTTGGAGAAGGAGAAATGAAGCTGACAAGGATTTAATTGCAAATTTGAGGGCAGCTGCTGGATTGCCTGTTGAGGATGAGATTTTTTCAATCTCACCTTTTTCTGATGATGAAGAAAATGCACCTGCAGTACTGAAGAATGAACATGGCCGCTCATTGAAGTTTTCTCTTAAAGGATTAGCTGATAAATCTCCTAAAAAGAACAAGGATTTTGGGAAGAAATCTTCAAATAAGAAGTCTGGTAAAAAGAAGGGACATATTGTGTCTTTGGACAGTGAAGCTGAGGCACATCGGAATGTAGAAAGGGATGGCGATGCTACATCATTTGGATTTAGTGCTATTGATAACAACAATGAACAAAAGCAATCTCCTAGGAGTGGTGAACCTGATGGTTATCTTTCTCCTATCGCTGGAAGCTTGGCCGACGGAATGTGTTCTGTTAATCAGGCTGGGGTTTTGAAGCATAAATTCATTGGTGAGGTCACAGCAACCCAAAGTAATCAGGCACCGAAAACAGTGAAAATTAAGAGCATCAAACCTCAGGGAGGAGTTTTAAATACTGGAAATAATTCTGGAAACCAAACAAGCATTTCTAGGACAACCAGGGGACCGAAGCTCGTCATACATTTAGGTTCACGAACTAGGAATTTGACCAGTTCACCAATGTCAGATGGTTCAAGCTATCAAAAGGACCCAGACATCACTACTTCAAATGGTATAATCCCTACTCTCTTTTTGTTCTGGATTTTAAAATAGTGAACTTCATAATCTATTTTGGATTCTCTTTTTCATCCTTACTATTTCTTTTTTCAATTATTAAATAAAAAAAAGTTTTGAGATGTATTTTGTGATGGTTCAATATTAATTATGTTATTTTAGATGTTGCTTGATTCTAGTTGTCAATTCTGAATTCTGAGTTAGAACGGTTCACGAGAATTGTGGTTTATGACTTTTCATATGCATTCATTGGTGATTTTTCCAAAGATCATTGAGAGTCTGGCTAGGGCTCCACAAATGTTATGAAAGGAATATCCTTTAAATGTCTAGATGGCGACCTATTAAAATTTTTGCTCTCAAATTTCCCATTTTTCCATTTTTCCATTTTTCCTGTATTGCTTGTGTTTTTGAATCAACACCATGAGGAGAAGGGCAGCAAAAAATTTTTTAACTTCGAATATGACATAATTGTACAGCAAATGGCAGCTTGAACAGCAAGTGTATTTGATGAACTGAAAGGGTGTAGTTCTTCACAGATTTACTGGTTCGGGAAAAGAAGCAGAAACTAGTCATACTTGGTCCAAGTCCTGCATGATGCATTAATTTTTAGTAAAATTAACCCATCCCCCCCTTCACTCCTTCTAGATTTTGCATATAGATATGTTGTTTAGCTGGAAGAGGGAAACTCTGTTTCAGTTGAAAGAAAGGTTCTGTTTACTCCCTCAGCTTATGAAGTTAATGTGCATACTGCACCTCATGAAGAATGGGGAATCAAGTTAAGAAGTTTGTACTGGCCTGAAAGGACCCTTGTAGTACTTGTGCATTTGATGTATGTAACCTTGGCTGCTAGATGCCAGAGGGGCGTTGGTAAATTTTCAGGCATTCTTTCTAATATGCAGGCTGTCAGTGAATGATTTTGTTGCTTCAACTTCCTATCTTTAAGTATTATGCCATAGATTATGGATATCAAACAACCAGGAGATTGTGGACATGAATTATTAGTTCAGTCTAATTTTGTTTACACGGATGAGAATATTGATTTTGAAATTGTTTATTTGCATGTATTGGCTGAAAAATGTCAGTTTTAGAATTCAGTGTTTTTTATTTTTTTGTGATCTAAAATTATATGTCATAGGTCATGTTTCACATTCACTATGTTTTTCTACCTAATAGGCAGTGAGGACGGGAGCCATCCCGAGAAAAATGAATCTGCTGACATGCATGAGACTACAGCTAATTTTGGTGATGGAAAAGGTAACTGTTACAAATAAATGTGGAATTTTATTTCCTCTTTGGCTTTATTTTGTGGGATGAATTTTTTTTAATTGTCATATAGCTACACCAAAATTACCACATTCATCTTGCTGAACATTTCATTTTCGTCAGTTGCCAAAGCTGTTACAGATCAAAGGAAAGGTTCGAAACTCAGGGAAAAGAAGTCAACTTGATAAAGATAAAAAAGTCTAGTAATGAAGTCACTGACATGCCATCGAGATTTGGCAGATCAAAACATTCAGATGGGATTGAATCTGTTTCTGCACCAAATACACGTGCCTCATCAGGGAAAAGAATTGCAGAGAGCAGCTCAACTGGAGTAAAGATTAACACTGAATTTCCGTATAGCAGAGCCAACAAGTTGTCAACAATGCCTGCTGTGGATGATAGTAGTCACACATCTTTATCGCATACTCCAAAGGAATCCAAACCGCTGTTGAAACTGAGAATTAAGAATCCTGTATCTGAAAATCAAATTTCCTTGGCTTCTCTTAAGGAGGATGAGAAGAGTTATGTTAAGGGCCAAAGGTCAAAAAGAAAGAGGCCTTCAACATCAAGGGAAATGGTCTCAACAAAGAATGGTGATGATGGTGCACGAGTTTATGAGGACAGGACCATGGATGAGATCATGGATGCGAATTGGATACTCCAAAAATTGGGTAAAGATGCTATTGGAAAGCGTGTGGAAGTTCATCAGCCATCAGACAACTCTTGGTAAACTTTTCCTTTCCCTTGCATCTGGCCCTCTTATTTCCTGCCTTTCTCTTCTTCCATGCTCTCAAGACTTTAATCCAAATGACAATTCAATGAAGAATTCTGCATGGGGATTTGAAAGATGAGCAAAACCAATGTGGGAGCTTGCAAAATGTTGCATTTAATTGTTAGGAGTTGAAATGTCAAATCACTGAGGTCTTGAGACTTTGATGTTCACTGTTTGTACACTGTCTCCCTCTATGCCCTTCTAAGCTTTGTTTACTATATATACTTTTTTTCCAGGCATAGAGGTACGGTGATGGAGGTGTTTGAAGGCACATCAGCAGTCTCTGTTTCCCTTGATAATGGGAAAGCCAAGAACTTAGAACTTGGAAAGCAGGGGATTCGCTTTATTTCCCAAAAGCAAAAGCGTCGATGAGTGGTAGAAATTGTTTGTAGTTAGTGATTTCATTATTGGGAGGTATCCCTGTCCTAGTGCAGAGTAACTGAGCATTGAAGATATGAAGATTGAATGTTAGCAGTAGGATTCTCACATTTGAGGAATGCTTTCATTCCAGAAGCAGTTTAGTGCTAGGCTCCGAAGCTATGACAAATTTGAGCGCTTTTTGATTTTTCGCTCAAATTTGCTGTGCGTCCCATGTATCTTGGAGTTGTGGTGTAGCTAGAGTATATTTGAAGAGCAGGGCCGACTGCAATTTGTCCCCTCCCTTTATTTTCATAAACACGCTTCCTTTCTTAGTTGAGCCTTTGTAGCAGAGACCAGAGAAGACCGGAATTTAGCCCTTTTAGTTTTGCTGTACCTGTAGTTGTCGTTACTGTGTGTGGGCTAATCCTAAAACTGAAGGTCAAACTTGTAGGGTACCCTTTTGACCCTACTATTTTGAGCTTCTTCTACTTGTTAGGACATGATGTACAGGAATAACATCACATAAATTTTAGCATATTGCCGGAGTCCTACTGTCAAAGTTATGTTCTTAGAGAATGGATTGCATTTTAAAATCTAATTTTGTAAATTTTTTAAGATAATTTTTTTTATATTTTTGAGATAACTCTTGTTTCTCCATTATTATTTTTTTTTAGAAAGTGCAAAAATGTGTTTTGAAGTAGAATTAGCACGGAATTTTGAACAAATGTAAGTATTTTTGTATAATTATCAACTTTCAAAAATACAAAATGTAGGTATTTTTTAAACTTATTTTAAACTACATAGGTAATAATATTCACAATGATTTTTCATAAAGAAAAACAATAGTGATTGATATGATAAGTATGAAAAGACAAAGTCATTTCTTAATGTGTTACATGTTTTAATGAGTGTGATAATTAAATTTTAACTTTTCATACCTGTTACATAAGTTATGATAAAAAATTATTATATATATCATAATTATCGTTACTCTTTTAAAATTAACAATTGTCTTTTCTTAAAAAGGAACAAATTTCTGATACATCCATTATACTAAATAAGATGAAGTAGATGGCGTTGAATGATGGTGCATAGGATGTAGCTTGAGATACATCTAGGGATAAAAAAATTTAGGTGGGTTACAAAGAAGAACGGAATAAAAGTTTATTTGTATGACTTGTTTTTTTAGTGAACAACACATTTAATTTAGTATGAAATGCATGGTTTTTTCTTTTTATCCTTATTGTTAGTCCTATATCATCATTCTTAATAAGTATAACATAAGAATCTATTTCAACAGTTAATCCTTTTTTCTTTAAATAAAGAAATTTTTTTAAAATGAACCTTTTTTTCAAGACAAAAATAGTCTATATTTTTTTTATTAATGTATTATAAGTTATTGTGTAGTTATTTAAGATAATATGAGATGAGTCTCATAGAATACAATATTATTACTCCTTCTCTTTCTTAAAAAAAAGAAAAAAAAATCTAAATCTACTTAAGTATCACATTTTTCTAATTCTAAATCTACTTATGTATGATTATGATTAAAAAATAAATATAAAAATGTAAAATTATATATTTAATGAGTATATCATTTTTGAAATAAAAATACCTTTTTTCAACTCTAACAATAAATAAATGAAAGATTGAAAATAAAAGAAATAGAACTTAAAAGCAATTCTTATAGGGTGACTATTAATACAAATGAGAGAAACGATGTTATTACCATTTATGTACATTCAATGTATTCTACGGATTCTCAAATATTTTTTAAAGCCCCACCGTTTTTTTTTTTTTTTGAAGGAACTAATATTTCATTAGATTAAAAAGTTACACATTCAGTCTGCCCGTTATCTTGCCATGTGCTAAGCCATGAGCCTGCTTAATTTCTACCCTAGGAGATTTAACTAATACACAACCATGCAACTCCTTAATCATATGCCTAATATCAACAGCTATACTCCTTACATGCACACCTGCTTCTTGTGGTTTCTCCAAGGCTTGAAGTGCAAGCAATGAGTCCCAAAACAACAATAATCTATACCACCCTCTACCAACTGCTTCCTTTGTGGCTTTCAAAATGGCTAGTAACGTAGCTTGCTCTGGAGAAATGGCATGTGTTTTCTTTGCTTTTGTTGCAAGCTCCCTTCCCTCGTTGTCTACTGCAACCCATGCCCATGCAGCTTCGTCTTGATCAGCTCTGAAGGATCCATCTGTGGAGATTCTTATGTTGTCCCTGTAATTCATTTGTTTATGTGCTTCTTCCCATTCCCATATGATCCTGAGGTTCCCCAACTCAGTTGCTCTCATTTTGTTTTTATTGAAGTTACCCATTGCTGGTTTATTGTCCTGCCAGCTAGCTTTTATCGCATTGAACTCTTCACATGCCATCAACCAAATTCTCTCTGGACTTGTCTGTTTATTCTCCCATACAGCTCCACACCTTGCTCTCCACAGATTCCATAATATGCATGCAGACATTACCACATCATCGGAGAACGGAGCCTTAAGTATCCATGACTTAAACCAATGTCCAAAAGGCACGGGTATACCTACCTCAAAATTGAACCCCAAACATGAACATCTCCAAGTGCGTTTTGCTATTTCACACTGTAGCAAAACATGGGAGATCGTTTCATCCTCTCCATCGCACCTGTAGCATTTTGGAGGCATGAGGACCTCTCTTTTCCATAATTGATCTACTGTTGGACAGATGTTATGACACATTTTCCATAGGAAAAAAATGATCTTCATTGGCATTCTCAAGTTCCACAATCTCTTTCAAAATTCCTCGTCTTCTGATCCCTCCATTTGATGTGCTTGCCTTGAGGTTGATGGCTTAGATTGCATGCATATATTTTGTCCCAACTGGTAACCCATCTTGACAGTATAATGTCCATTCCTTTCCAGACTCCAATACAAATTATCATTCTCCTATGCTTCGAATTTGGATAGATGGATTGAGAGGATTTTTGAAACACGAGCCTGTGGGAATATCACCCTCACCAATGTTGTTCTCCAGTTCTGGTTACCATATTTCAGGTCTGCAACTCGAAGGTTGAGTTTTCAATGCTAAAAAGCATGTTTGTCGTGAGTGGGTTCTGCATGCTTGGAATCTAGTTCTAGTTTATTTCTATTCTCTTTCCATTCTTTATTCTCCACTTTAAACCTTTAGTGAGCAACTCCTTTCCCCATATGATGCTTCTCCACCCCTAGGACCAATTAATTCCATTCTATAGCATGAGAAAGTCTTTCTTTCTACAATACTTTGCTCTGAAGAATTTCAAAAAAAAAAAATCCTCTTGTGAAAGGATTTTCCGGGCCATCTTTGCCAATAATTCTTGGTTCATTGTTTGAATAGACCTCATTCCCAATTCCACTTTGAACTTTGATCTTCAAATTGACCCCCAAGACTTCCAATGTATTCCTCTACCTTCACTATCCCGTTTCCAAATAAACATTGCCAGAAAACTGTCAATAGCCTTAGCCGTAGTCAGTAGAATTCTAAACACTCCTAGCACGTATAGTGGTAAAGATGCTAAAACATGTTTAGTGAGGATGACCCTTCCCATTACAGACAGCTACTCCATTTTCCACCTCTGCACCTTTCCTTTGATCTTCTTTAATAACTCCCCAAATATCTTGATGTTTGATTGTGCAAAATTGAGATTATGTCCCAGATATTTGCCTTTGAGATCAACCTGAGAGATGTTAAACATGGCTGACAAGAATTTTCTCCATTCCTCACCTGTGTTTGGACTTACCATTATCGATGATTTGTCAAAGTTTATTCTTTGGCCCTACTAAGATGCAAACAGATTGAGCACTTTTCCCAAGGCAGACACCGCATGCATTGAAATTTCAAAAAAATCAAGAAATCATGGGCAAACATGAGGTGTAAGACTCTCGGGACATTCCTCCCCACTCGGATTCCAGGGCAAACTATTTCAGTTATCTTTGAAAGCATTTTTGACAATGCATGCTGACATAAAATAAACAAAAAAGGGGACAAAGGGCACCCTTGTCTTAAACCATTTTTAGGGATGAATGTTCTTGGTCTCCAACCATTTAATTTTACATTCACAGATATTGTAGTGACACATTGCATGATATATGCTATCCAATTTGTGGGGAAACCAAACTTACCTAATATTTTCTCTAGAAAAAACCAAGATAGCCTATTATAGGCCTTACTCAGGTCTACGGTCAATGCTGCTAGGCACTTTGCTCCTTTCTTCTTCCTCCTGATATGCTCCAACACCTTATGAGCGATAAGCACATTCTCGTTTATCGATCTACCAGGAACAAAAGTAGCTTGATTGTGTGATATCAAATCATTGATCACCATTTTCATTCTATTCACCAAGACTTTTGCTATTATTTTATAAATCACACTACACAAGCTAATTGGTCTGAAATCTTGAGGCTCATTGGATTTGGAATTTGGGGATTAAAACAATGATTGTTTCATTTCATGCCGGCTTCATTGATCTCGTCCTGAAGAATTCCAACATAGCCTGAATGACTTGTTGCCCAACTATGCCCCGATATTCTTGGTAAAAACTAGCTAGTAAACCATCCGGCCCTAGCGATTTCCACTTCCCCATGTGGAAAACTATTTTATGGACTTCATCCGCACTAAATTCTTCATTCAGCAATTCTTTATGTTCTGTGCTGAGTTCTTCCTCTACATATTGAATAACATCATCCCTTGGATAGTTGAATTCATCTCTCTATATGCTTTCATGGTTTGTAATCAGGTCCATCAGCTCATCTTGATTTTGTGTCCATTCTCCATTCTTCTTCCTCAATTGAGTGATATAATTCCGTCCCCTCCTTTTAGTTGCCCAGTCATGGAAAAATCTTGTGTTCCTATCGCCTTCTCTGTTGCCAGTATTCTCTTTGCACTTCCAGTAGATTCTCCAAATAAGTCGCTCTCTGTTCTTCCACTTTCTTCTAGATTAATTCGAGTTCAGAATGAAGCTGCTTTATTTTTTCCTCCAATTTTCCAAACTTATGCTTGTTCCATTCATTTAGTTGGTCGCCAGTTTCACTCATCTTTCTCTAGACGTCTTCCATTGTGGACTGGGTTTGATTTTGTGCATTACTTTGTCTCCCTATATTCTAGTAATGATTTATCAAGCCTTATTATGTCTAATCCAATACCTTTCAAAACAGTCTTCTTTGCCTTGGGTCTTTCTTTATTTTCAATGCTTGTGTGTTCAATATCATTGGGCTATGATCTGATCTATAGATGGGTAGATTTCAAACTAAGGTCTTGGGAAAAAGTTTGATCCACTCCCTATTTGCCGCTACTCGGTCCAGTCTTTCATAGATCCTGTCCTTTCCTTTCTTCCCGTTGGACCACGCAAACCAAAGCCCAATGTTGTTAATTTCTGTCATGCCCAAACTCTCCAACATATTCTTACTTGTTGCGTGTGTCTTTTGTGAATCAGCCTCCCACCCTTCTTGTCTTTATTGTCCCAAACTTGATTGAAATCACCTGATATAGCTATAGGCATTTTCATCCCTCCGAATAGCTCCATTACTTCCTTCCACAATTGTTCCTTTTTCTCTTGATGGGGCTGCCCATATATCAGCATCAAAATCCACTCAATTCCATTACTGTCTCTTATTTTGAGTAGGAATAAATTATGTGATTTCCCTATTCCGTCTATCCATGCCACACACAAACCGCCTTTCAATCCATCTGGTTCTACCATCTCCCGTTTGTTGAAAATGGATGCCGACAACCACTTATTCGACTGTCCATCTCTTATTTTTGTTTCCATCAGGAAAAGGATATTTGGATTTTGGGATCGGATCAGCTTGTTCAACACTTGAATTGTAGGGGCCTGACCCATATCCCTACAATTCTAACTCAGGAGTCTCATGGTGATCTAGTTGGTTGATTTGGTTCAACCATCAGTCAGCTTGCTTTCCATAATCAGATTTAATAGCTCTATAAATAAAGTAGCCATGGATACCACCTCTAGGACTACCCCCACCTTTTCGTTCGGACATCCTAGCTCATATTTCATGATTAGTTGTGTTGCTTCCTATTGAAGGTCTACATTATTCATTCTTCTTTTCTAAAAAGCCACCACAGGCAAATCTTGCAATAACTCTCTCTTCCTTTTTGCAGATTTTGGAATCGGGAAAGATGGGTTCTCTTGCAAGCTCCACTTCATTGCATGCTTCTGAAGATCCATTTGATAGTCTTGGTGCATGCTCTAGTTTTCCAGATTTGAAGGTGTACTTTGCTATTCTTGGTTGCTTGCATTTTCGTTGTTCTGCAGATACATTTGTTCTTGTCTCACATAATTGTTGTTTAGTTCTTTTTTGGTTGCTTTGTTTGGGCTTACCTCCAACTTACTTGATTTGCCCTCCTTAGTTTGATCCTTCTGCTTTCCTTGTTGGGCCTCCTCCTTTGATTTTTTTCTTTCTCATGCTAGAACTATCTTCCTAGGCTGGGTCCAATTTTCTTTTTTCCTTTCTTGATTTCCCTTCTCATTTTTCTTTCCTCCCTGGATATTGGGCTTGCTCCATCGTGGTCGTCCGAGTCTAATTCACTCGAAGAGTTGGGCTTTCAGCTTGGTCTTCTCTTGGGTTAAATTTGATCCTTACATGTCGGTTCTCTATTCCCCCCAGTATTAATATTTCTTTTTCATTATCCACCCAAACTTTCTGAGCCCAGCCCAGCACCTCTCTCATTTTCTTCTTCTTTTTCATATTTTCTGAAATCAACAGAGTTTTTATTTCAGTGACATCAACTCTGCTTGGCGGCGCTTCTTGTCTTGTCCTAAGCTGAATTTCTGTCATGAATTTAAAACCACACTTACTATTGTCAATGAATACATCTGCGCTATCTTTCTCATTAATTACTACCTTGCTGTTTGTGAATAGTGGATAAAACCACCAAGATGGCGGTCTTTCCACATTGACCGGTACAATGGCCTAAATTTGATTCTCTATGATCTGGAATTGCTCTTCTGTGATTTTCCCATCAATTGATTCCACCACCCTGGTTTATATGTGTTGTTGCAGCATTGGTTCCGTACCAGTTGGTCCTAGAACTGGGAAATCTTCAGGATCCATCTCCAATGTATTCAGCTCATTTACTGTTAACTGCTATGGAATTATCATCGTATTTTGTTCCTATATACCATGGGCCTCCTCTTCCAGTTGCTTTGTTTGCTCCATTTGGTCCCCTTCCATTATTGGATCCTGATTTTGCTTAGCTTGTTCCATTTCATTTGTTGACTGACCTTCATCCCCTGACTATTCATCATTCTCCCCTCCTTGCTGACCTGTTGTTAGGTTTCCACTTTGATGCAGTTGAGGGTACCTCTCCAGTGCCATACAGAATTTGAATCAGTCTGCAAACTAGTCTGCATGTTCTTCTTGAAAGAAGAATCCAAGTTCCTGCATATACTCATATGATATTCTAGTTGTTCTCCGTTGATGCATATGACAGAATGCTTGAATATCTCTAGGATACAATTCTCGTTGATCGTCTAAATGTATTTTTGCCCCATTTCTCTCTCCTATCCTTTCAAACCAATCATCCAGAAAGATCTCCAATAATTCATCATCCCTTAGTCGACACTGTGAACGTGTAGTCGATTGATCCTCACATTCGACACATTTTGAAAAGCCTCTAATAAGAACAAGCAACCCAAGCAATATTGCCATTTTCCAGTCTCAAATGAAATCCAGGAACTAACAGTAGGTTAACATCAACCCATATTCTGGCTCTGAGATAACTTGTATCAATGGCGTTAAACACTCTTGCTTTTACTTCATGCACTTCCCTTACCACACTTGCCAGTCTTCTAGCTGCTATTGGGCTAAAACACTCCAGCGGAATACCTGAAAGTCTAACTCACATAAGGACTTGGGTAATTCTCATTCTGCTCAAGATCATCCCAGACTCCCATCTCCTTAAAACTAGTAAGGCATCTGCTACTGAATATGAACCATTATGTAAGACAACATTCATCTAATTGGCCGTCGGAAATTTGAATACAAAGAAATTCCTATCATGACCAACAACAAAAATTTCTTCCCTCCAAAATTGTCTGATGTAAGCCTGCATCCAATTGAAGCCAAAGCTCCTATAATCCAATAGACAGCCCAATAAACAGTTACTGTAGTACAGTAAACTTTCTTTTGTTTTCTCACTTGAAAGTAGTACTACTGGACCTCTCCTAAAAGATCTATAGATGTCTGTGTTTAGTTGGCTATTTTGCGGAGTATCATGACGTTTCTCTGGATACTCTGACCCTTGCAAAAAAATACTGCTATCTGACCAATAATATTCTCAAAAGTGACTGTACATGATAAAGACCACTCCTTTTGCACACCTCTATTTCCTTGTAGTAACCTTCCACAACTGATTTTAGCCACGACTGTTTTGACTATATGGATTTTACTCGAAACAATATTTACCCGTTTTGAAGATGCACTGGTTTTACTGTAGCAGCGAAGGGAACTCTCCAGATACTTTTGAGTGCGGAGAGAGTTGATGATCTCGTCAAGCCACTTTTAAAAACTCCCTCCTCATTTTATCACGCTATAATTAATCCTCATAAATTTAACAGCCAAATTACACAAATGCCCATGAAACTCCGAATCCCAAAAAAGCTTGAAAATAAAGACAAAACGACGTCGTTTACCCCTAACAAATCGAGTCCATTTTATTCGTTCATCATCGGCCGCAGCCTTTCCAACCAGAGTTCCGTTTGCCGGTGGGTGGAGTGGGCGGAGTACAGAACACTGCTGTAGAAGAAGAATCACCAAAAAGCTCCAATGAACGCCCCCGACCGTTACGAGCGCTTCGTCGTCCCTGAAGGCGTCAAAAAGTGCTACTCTCTTTTTCATTTTTACACCCTAGAAAACACGCACTGCGCACTCACTGTTTATATTCTTCCTGAATAATTCTTCTCCACTCACCATTTTTTTTTTTTCGTTTTTGTTGGGGGAATTTCAAAGGGTTTCCTACGAGAGGGACACAAAAATTATCAACGCAGCCTCGTTTACCATCGAGAGGGAGGACCACACCATTGGAAACATTCTTCGCATGCAAGTTCCTTCCATTATTTTCATCCCTTTTTTGGGCTTAAACCCTAGTCTTTGAGGTCCTAACCTTTTTTTGGTTAAACCCTTATTTCTGATAATATGAATGAATAATCAGGCAATTGCATAGGGACCCAGATGTCCTTTTCGCTGGATACAAGCTTCCACATCCTCTTCAGTACAAAATCATAGTCAGAGTTAGTATTCTTTTCTTCTTTCCACCTTTTTTTCCCCCTGTAATTCGTGTGATTTGTCTGCTATAGCGGTTTTCCAGTTAATGGGCTTTCCTATTAAAAGAAAGTAAAAGGTTTCTCTTTAAAGATTGATATGGCATTTATGTGGGCATGTCTATTTGTATACTTAATAGCGTTGGGAAATTTAGCAGTATGAAACTAGTGGGTTTTGTTCTCATTTTGAGATTTTCTTCGAAGATTGTAATAAGGGATGTGTTTTCGTTATTTGTGGTTTTTTGTTCTACTGGGACTTTTATGTCACAAAGCGTGTAACAAATCAAGTTGAAAGTTAGTCATTAGTTTGGTGTATGCATGTGTAAAGCTTGTATCTTTGATCAGAAACTAGATTGCATTACCTTAATTGTCATGAGAGATTCACTTTAGTGTTACTGGTTTTTTTTTTGGCCGGTTACTCAAAAAAAAAGGAGTAGATGGTTTTCATTTTTAGATGTCGTAAGCAAAATTTAGATGGCAGTAACTATGCACAGAGGACGCTGCAATTTTTCAAATCAAACTTGAATGCGGAGACCAAAGTGGAGGTAGCATTATCTTAAGGGATAATTACCAGAAATTAAAGATCAAACTCTGTAGGAACAACAAATTATTAAAGCACCCATATTTTTTCTGTATTTTCTAGATTCTTTGTTCCAAAATTCTTCCAACAAGATAAAGTGGTGCTAAAAACTGAATTATGTGTTATTCATCCTCTATGTCTTTGTATTCATATGATTTTTGGTTGTGGTTCTCTAGAATATGTTTCATTAAAGAAGAAATAACCAATAAATGTTTTGCTTTGCAGCCTTTTGTTCCAGTTTTATTTTTAAAGTGTTACCCTTTTCTTCAAAATGATTTTAAACATTAGTGGTTTTGATGCTGTTATTTTGTGGTTGGAGATTATTTCTTGAAATGATTATTTAACTTGCTTCTTCTTATTTATTGTCAAATCTTTCTTTAAAGGATTTTTTCTTCTATTGTGGTTTGGTGCTTACACTGTCCTCTTGCCTTAGCAATCTTTTGATAGGTGACCTGTTTGGATTCAGATTTTTCCGTGCTAGTCTTGAATTGTAGTACTTCATTCTGAAGCGGCAAAAGTGTTCTTTGCTCAACTGTTTCCCTTGGTCTCTTGTGTCGTTTCCTATAATTCTTATGGTTCTTAGTGATATGAACTGGAAGATATTGAAAATGTTGTGATCTAAGCAATAAGATCATTTTATCGATTTGACCTTCTTGATTGTTGAACTACAGATTCACACTACCAGTCAATCCTCACCAATGCAAGCTTATAATCAGGCTGTTAATGATTTGGATAAGGAACTTGATCATCTGAAGAATGCAGTTGAGGTAATGTCTTCCTTAGTTGTCTGTTACCGATCCACTTTCAGTTAATTTTTTTCTGGATAAACAATTTTCACTTGGCATTGACATAGCTATGTGTATGGCATGACGCGGCATGCAGTCTGTTTTACTTGTTAATGATGTTGAATGTTAACAAGAAGAAACTTAAGCTAATTTGTATTTTCAGCAGAGCCAAGTTGAGCAGACTGTTTAATGTTAATGCTTGGCATGGCAAATTATTCAAGTTGAACTAAAAAGTTGTTGAGCTTCATTTAGTACTATTTGAAAAATATCCCATTGTTCAAGCTCAAAAAGGCAGCTTGAGTTTGAGTTTGAGTTTGAATTTGTTAATATTTAAAGTATTGCTTACATATAAAATTGTTAAGAATGCTTAAGAAAAGTAAATTGCAATTATTAATGAAACATCCATACTCTTTTGCAAATAATTGGAAGAAACCAATAAACCAGTATAGGTTTAAATTATGTAAAACTAACACTGATTGCATCTTGTGAAACTTGAAACAGCCAATAATCAGCAACCCAGAAAATTAAGTCCATTTGAGGTTTGTGTATCTGATGGATTCTCAAGTTTTTTTTATTAAAGTTTGATTGCGAAATAGCATATGATGCAATCATAGTCTCAACTGATTTATAACACATCTTTTGCACAAGTTCACGGATGAATAAGAAGAAGCAAATTCTGTGCATCTCTACATGTATGGATCTCCAATCGCTGCTTCTGAAAAGCCAAACATAATGAAATTATATTATTGAAAATGTTAGAAGAACTAGCAAGATGAGACTTGTGGCTGAAGGACAGAGGAGTCCAGGAGTAAAGTCAGGGTAGTAGTAGGGCTCGGTGGAGTTATTTTAATGGCAAAAGCTTTATGTATATGATGTTTTTGCTAGTTTAAAGTGAGCCTAGCTTGTGTTTATTAACAGTGGCCCGTATAACTGAGAGCACTATCCCATGTTCAAGCTGGACTCTTTGAATAAGTGGATTGGCTTGTGTTAAGCTTATTTGAGCATAAAACTGTGCCAGTCAAACAGCTGTAGTATCAACTGGATAAACTTGAATGCTGCCTTTTGTTAGAATTTGTTATTAGTTTTTTTCAGGATGTCATCATTTGGCGTAAGATCATTATCATGCAAGTCACATTCTCACTAGATCAAATTTGAACTTTATGCTCATCCCTAACCTGGGTAGGGTTCGATATAAATCTATGTTTGCCACTTTACTTTTAACAGGCCATAGGCCATTAGCCTCTGATTTTGAGTCTGTTTTGTTTTTTTGTTTTTTGTTTCATGTTTTTTTATTTTTTATTTTTTCATTTGGATGTTTTTTGAAATTCAATCTCATATTGAGAACCATCAGAAGTATGGTTAGTTGGGAATGTTTTTATGCAAGCTTGACTTGGTGGTCATTTAGTCTAGAATTCTCTTTGTAGGCTGAGATCGCAAAGCACTCGAGGGAGTACTAAACTGTTCTTGGAGGAGGGGCATCTTCAACAAGTGCTGTGGATAAGCTCTAATTATCGTTGTTGGGAACTTTAGATGCATATTTTAACATTGTGATGCTGGGGCCTTGATGTATTATAGTTGACGAGATGTTTCGCTCTGAATTTCCTGTTCCAAGGAACCAGATCCTCTCCTATTTATTGGCAAATAGTGATTTTCATGCGTCACTTCTGTGACATGGATACTTTTCAGTTCTCTTATTTTTTTGTTGCTTCCATGGATGTCTACACAACCATCTTCTATTGTCACTCCCAAGTACTGGATGATAGATATGTCAAAATAACCTTGATGGTACCTCAAAGGAAACCTTGATTTTAGACACACAGGTTCTTCCTGTGACACCCTTCTAAATAGTGATAAGTGTCCTTTTTTATTTAATTCTATTCTAACCCATTTAATCGTAATTAATTAAGTTAATCATATTTAATCAAATTATTAATATTTAATTAATTTGTTCATTGAATTAATAAAATAATTGAAATCATCCTCTCTCACCAACCCACCGACACCATCCTGAATGTTGTTGAGTCAAAATCTCTTGCCAGCCCCCTGGGGCTGGAGATACTAGCAAGACAGAGAAGTCAATAACCCACACATTCTGGGTTCGATTTTCATACAGTACTTGTTCAGTCAATTCTAGCGACTGTCATTGGTTGGAGAAGTCAATAACCCACACAACCTGGGTTCAATTTCCATAAAGTACTTGTTCAGTCAATTCTCGCGACTATCATTGGTTGTCAGTATTAAGGATAAGTGCTAGTGGCTCAGAAAGATTAGTTTCGCGTCTAATCAATGCGCTTGTTCAGTCAATTCTCACGACTATCATTAGTTGTCACTATCATTGGTTGTCAGTATTAAGGATAAGTGCTAGTGGCTCAGAAAGATTAGTTCCGCGTCTAATCAATGCGTGGTATGTGCTTGACTAGTTAACGCGTGGTATGTGCTTTATGATCTTTAATTGGAGTATGTGGAGCCTAATGGCTCGTGCAACGAAAGAGTTTGTTGAGGAATTATGTACTATGTGGGAATACCTCCTGTTGAAAAAAATAAAATAAAATCTCCGGCCAAATCTTCAAACCCTTTTGATTTTCCTCTGTTTTCGCTCACTAGTCTCCTCATATGAGCTCCAAACTCTCCTATCCATCAAAGCATCCTTCCAAAACTCCGCCACCTCTATCTTTGATTCGTGGAATGCAAAAAATCCCACATGCAATTTCTCGGGAATCACTTGTGATCCCAACACAAATC
Organism: Gynochthodes officinalis; assembly: GCA_020080225.1. Lineage (NCBI taxonomy): Eukaryota > Viridiplantae > Streptophyta > Magnoliopsida > Gentianales > Rubiaceae > Gynochthodes > Gynochthodes officinalis. Next base: position 42,309,912 of record CM034616.1, read on the forward strand.
TTGTTACGGAAATTGAGCTTTCTTATCAGAATCTCAATGGCCCTGTTCCTTTTGGTGCAATCTGTGAGCTTCAATCGCTGGAAAAGCTGCCAATGGGGTACAACTACTTGTTAGCCCACGTTACGGAGGAATTGAACGAATGTGTGGATTTGAAGTACTTAGACTTGGGTATCAATTTGTTTTCTAGTAATTAAAATTCTTGCATTTGATACAATAATAGATGTTTAGAATTGCTATCATCGAGGAAAAAATTTAGAGTTATGGGATACATCACTGTTAGTTTGAGCTCTCATATTTGGAAATACCGAGGCCAAGAGGGCAGTTATTCTTATACCTAGCAGTTAGCTCAAAAGTAGTTAATTTTGTGCTGGTAAGGGAGCAGGATAGGACTCAGAGGTCAGTGTACCATGTCAGTAAGGTCCTACATGACGCAAAGAAGCATTACACAGAGGTAGAAAAATTAGTGTTTGCTTTGGTGGTAACGAACAGAAGGTTGCGGCTTTATTTTACGAAGCACCCTATTAACGTGGAAATAAGTAGTCCACTAAAACGGATACTACAAAGACCAGGGATGTCGGGAATGATGGTGAAATGGGCTATGAAACTAGGTGAATTTGACTTGTAATACATGCGAGAACAACAATGAAAAGTCAAGTGTTGGCCAATTTCCTAATGGAATGCACCAACCAACCTCAAAAGGAAAAGAATGAGGGTAAGAGAGAACCCTCACTGTGTATGAACTCGTGGATTCTGTATGTTGATGAGGCCTTAAGTAAGAAAGGCTCAGGGGCTAGTCTTATGCTAGTCAACCCAACGAGGGATTGTTGCATTTATGCACTACGTTTTCAGTTCCCCATAACTAACAATGAGGCTGAATACAAAACATTGATATATGGACTGAAATTGGCATGAGAGATGGCATGGATGATCTTAATGTGTGTAGTGATTTGCAGCTCATTGTCTAGCAGATCAAAGGGGAATTCGAGGCCAAAGACCCAGTAACGAAGAAATATTTAGAGTTAGTAATATCGTTGGTGGCTAAAATACAGAAGTGCTAAATCTAAAGGATTTCTCGAAGTCAGAACAAGAACGTGGACACTTTGTCCAAGTTAGCCTCGTTAGTATACTCTCATTTGACAAAATCGGTGCTGGTGGAAATTCTAGAAGATTGTAGCATTCAATGAGAAGAAATCCTAGTCCTTGATGAAAGGCCAACATGGATGGACCCAATCAGTCAGTATTTAGAATTCAGTCAACTCTCCGACTCGGGGAAGGAAGCCAGGAGGATAGAGCTAAAGGCGCAAAGGTATGAGCTCATAGGTTGCTCTTTATATCGCAAGTCATATTTAATGCCTCAGATGCCTAGGACCAAAAAATCATCCTTTGTCTTAGCAGATTGATAGGGCTTGAAATATATATATTTTTTGTTAATATTTTTTTAATATTAATTTGAATTTCAAGAGAAATTATTTAGTTTTAATTTACTTTTTATTTTAAATATGAAAAATAGTGAATTGGAGGAAAAGTTGATAAAAGGCAACAATTGAAGCAGAAAAAAAAAAAAACTTCTTATTGCTTGCATGGGCGTTGGTCTTGGAACACAAAAGAAGCTGTAAAGAAAAGAAAACAAATTGGAAACAAAATAAAAAGAAGTAGATACAGGCAAAGAAAAGAAAAAGGAAACAAACAAAGTCAAAAGAAGGCAATAGGAAACAAAGGAAATAAAAAAAGTGCAAGACGCAAAAGAAAGGAAATTGAGCACAAAGAAAAGAACCAAGCAGCCGAATTGTTAAGACAAAATTTGATTTCGGGAAGAGGAAATTTGGAAGCAGCCATTCTTGGAAGTCAACTGAAGTATAAAAGACAAAATTGGTTTCAAGGAAAGGACATCTTTATTCTTGGAACACAAGTTTCCTTTGTGCTTCCTTTTTCTTAGTTTAGTCAAGAAAAGGACAATTGGAAATCTATAAAAACAAGGGCAGTAGCCATCTTCTATAACCAGTCCTTCACGTCCCTTTTGTTTTCCTCACACGACAAAACACACACAGAAAGGAGCAAAGGCAGCCGCTTGTTCTTTCTCTCCAATTCCCATTCTCTTGTTTTCTTCTTTTCTTTCTTTTAGTTTAGATTTTTCTTTTAGAAAATTCAGCAATCATGTATGCCACCATAAGTGGTTAAATTCTCTTTTCTAATTTAAGAGAACGATTGATTTCAATTGTAATCACTGTGAGGTTTTGTTCTTAATTTATTTTCTTGTTTTTTGTTCAAGTACTTGTTAATTCTTGATTTAATTCCTATGAATGATTGATGATTAATTAATCTGACAAATTAATTCTTCATTACTTATTCTATTACTATCCATGAATTCAGTGATCCGTAATTGTCATGAATAAGTGGACTAAGTAGAGACTAGGTTAAATATGTTTATGAATTGAAATATGCATGCTTAGCCTAGGGGAATTAATAGGACAAGATTAATTTACTGTAGCTATCTTAGTGTTTTAATCTTGATTAACTGTTTTCATAGATCTTAATGCTATCATTAAATTGATATGGAACGCTATCATGCCCAATTAATTAATGGTAAGTTTTGATTTAGGGTGCTGGGCTCGGTCAATTATATTAGGAAAACGTAAATTTATTACGGCTATCCTAATAAGTTTCAAGTTAAATATTTGAGTTTGCTAGATTATTTTTCGTGACTTATGATCAGTAATGCAATTAAATGATATCAACCCTTGGATTAGAAATTTAGTAAACTCGGTAATTTCATTATTTTCTATTTTTATTGCTTTGATATTTAATTTCAATAATTTTTAGAATTTTTCATAACTTAGTCATCATTCAAAAATCCCCCTTGTTTTATTTATTTTTATCTTATTGTTCAAAACTTGGAACTATACTTCGATTCCGTTGGGATTCAATCTGGTCTACTTTTGTTACAAATTTATTTTACAAATCACTTTAAGATCAGTGATTAATTTTGTGGGTTTCGACAAACCCGTCACATATGTTCACGTTGGGATATTGTAGTTTAAAAACTCAAAGAAGTTAGTGAAGAGTTACAAAAGATGCTCATGCCCTAATCATGAGACAACCAGCCACTGAGATAACTGGCCTGGTCAGTCCATGGCCCTTTGCACAGTGGGGAATAGATCTACTAGGACCTCTACCTCAAGCTCTAGGGGGTTTTAATTTGTAATCATAGCTGTGGACTATTTCACTAAGTAGGTAGAGGTGGAACCATTAGCAACAGTCTCTAATCGTGCTATGGCACAGTTATTCTAAAAACAGATAATTTGCCGGTATTGAGTCCCGTATATGGTGATACTCGATAACGAAAGGCAGTTCAAAGCAGACTTTGCTAAGTTGTGCAAGGAGCTTGGAATCCACCAGTTATTTATCTCAGTGGGGCATCCACAATAGGAAGAGTTGGCAAACAGAATTATCTTGCACGAACTAAAAACCCGAATTGATAAATGGCAAGGAGCATGGTTAGAAAAACTTTTATCGGTGGTGTGGCCAATGCGAACAACATTCAATACCTCCACGACGCAAACTCCATTTAGTTTGTGCTTTGGGTCAGAGGCTATGATTCCTGCAAACATAGGTTATCCAAGCACTAGAATAGCACTTTTTGACCAGTTAGCCAATAGTCATAACTTAATGATAAACCTAGAACGACGGGAGGAACTCCAGTATGATGCTTTCATTGAACAAGTTAAATATAAGTATCAATTCAAAAGGTATTATGACTGCTAGGTTAGAGGGAGAGGATTCTGACCTGGTGACTTCATGCTTAGGAAGAATGAGGTGAGCAAAGTTGAACTCATGGGAAAATGAGCTCCCAATTGGGAGAGCCCTTATCGGGTGGTTGAGACACCAGCAACGGGAGGTTATAAGCTCTTTGACATGCAAGGCCGGGAGGTACCCTACTATTGGAATGCTGAAAACTTGAAGAGATTTTACTTATAAGTAGTTTTTTTGCTTCTTTTTTAGTTAAGATTGTTTCTATTCTAGTTAACTATTTTCAATTGTTTCTATTTTAATAAGAGGGCGGAAGGCAAAAGGACACTTGCCCTAAATGCAGGCCATAAGCTGAGATACAATTGAAATAAAAGCCTTGATAAAGTCCTGTTTCGTTTTCGATATTTGCAATGATGATACTCGAATGGAGCATGACTCTAAAAAGAAAAACAAAAGCACACAAACATGGGGATCCGAGCAATCCCAAAATGGGGATCTAAGTATTCTCAAGGGCGACATGCCCAAAAATTTCCAAAATTGGGAGAATGAGTTCAGAATATGAACTTAAAAATGCATATGCTGAAATATCCACAAAAAAAAAAAAGCAACAGAATACGCCTTTTGAAAATAAAATAAAATTTCAATTAGTTGTCTGAGTACAACTAGAATAAAAAGAAACATCAAAATTGGCTATGTCTGTCTTCAACATCATTAGTTATTAGACCCTCGACTTCCTCAAAATTTAGATTAAGGCTAAAGTCATTGGCTATAGTATTGCCCCTCTCTTTGGCCCTTTCGTCTTACAAATCGTGCTTCGAAGGGGAAAGCTGAGAAAGTTCAAAGTCAAGAAGCTTGCCTTTAAGGGTATTCATCCTTTCAGTAAAGCTAGCTTTTTTGTACCTCATACAAAATATCCACAAAGAATTTGCCAAACTCCGAAGAACCCCTTACTTCAAATTTGGAAGATTCCTTAAAAACAACCTTGGTACTCCAGTTGAGCAGTAAGTGTGGCAACCTAGTCTTTAAGTTCAGATACCCCTTAGTCAAAGCCACTTGCTTGGACTTCTCAAGGCTAGCTATTTGCCCAAGCTCAGCTTGTAGTTCGTTATTGATTTTGCTCAAATTATTAATATCTTGATCCATAACCAGGAAATGACATTGGTCAGCCTTCAATATTTTTTGGCCCCACAATATAGGGACATAATTAGACAATAAAGGGATAAGAATAAAAATAGATATAAAGGTTAAAAACCAACCATGTCCTTGAGGTCTTGATACGTTTCATTAACTCATGAAGAGGAAGGCTATCTCCCCAATTCCTATTGGCTAATTGGATGAGGTAATAATTGATTAAGGGTTTGGGGGAGTTGCCAATGTCCATCACTTCCTCCAAATCAATGAAAGGAAAGGTAATGGCTACAGCTTTCCCTTCATAGGTCATGGCAGCGACTTTTGGTTGAGATCAGTCTCTGCTATCCCATTGTTTCCTCTTGCGTATTAGAGCCCTACCTTGGAAGGCTCACTGGTGCCAAAGGCATAAGGCATGAGGTGCCAATTTGAATATGAGAGGAACCACCACGAGCACTCCCTTAAGTGGTCCGAGGTGGGTGCCGTCTTGAGCCCTTAGACTGGAGGCGGCCAGATAATGATACTGCAAAGGATTAGACAACGTTAACATCAGTGTAGACAGTAAACATAAATGGTAAAAAAGAAGTTATTTGGGGACGCAACCACGGGCGCGCTACTAAGTTCCGCCCACTTCAGTTCCTCCTCGGTGAGTTGGACTCTACCATCCTAGAGGTGGCCAAAAGAGAACAATAAAGACTTTGCTTTAGCGTTGAATCCTTTAGTAGGTCTTTTGGAATACAGATGAGATCCGACCTCTTGCCAATAGATAGATACCCTGACTTGATGAAGGTCGACGTAGAAGTACCTATACTTCTAGTCATGAATAGAAGAAAGGATATTGGTTATTATTTTGGCGAAAGAGGGGCATTTATAGAAACCGAACCAGCTCGACTCCTGCCTACCGTTCTTAAGGCAGAAGAACTGATGAAAGAGGAGAAGAGAAGTGGACAAATTATGAAGCTTACGAAGAACTAGAAACCCTATGACTATTCTAATGGAGTTAGGAGTAAGCTGGGCTAGACCAAGAGCATAGTAGTTAAGAATTTGAAGAAAGAGTGAGGGCAAAGGGAAACAAAAACCCAACTAGAAAATAATTATAATAGAAAGCAACCCTAGATTCGAATTTAGAATTAGCCCTGTCATCAAGACCAAGGAGCGACAACCGTATATTCAAGGGGATGTGAAAATCAACCCTTAAGGCATTCACAATAGCCCCTTTTGGGGCTTCATGAATGCTAAGGCCACGCCACATCAGCAATCGTGCTGATGTGATGTGGCTTGGGACTTGCCTCTTCTTTTTTTTGTTTTTTTAAAGAAAAAACGATGTCGTCATTTGACCTAGTTTGTAACGATCATTTTCCCTATTTTTTTTCCAAAAAACAAAGACAAAAATCACCAACTAACAAGAAATATTTTTCTCTATAAATTGACTTGCATTTTGCCTATTTTTGGTGCAAAAATTTAGATAATATTTTAATAATTATTAATTTAAATAAGAAGTATTAAATATATTAAATAAATAGTGAAAAAGTCTATAGAGGAGAGAGAAATTAGTTATGTGGATGGAAATGCCAGGCCATTAGTGTGGGCAATTTTTTTAACAATTACTGTGTGAATAGTAGAGGTCCTGATGTGGCGTGACTAAGGCCTAGCCTCGGCCTGACCTTATAAAGGGCTGCTGTGGATGGCCTTAGGTGGTGGAGGCCCTCCAAGCTTAAGTGGCTTTCTATATTACCTACGATGACGGCTTCTTTACCACTACGACAATCACTGGCCACCCCCTCCATAGGCGAAGGATTTTCTAGCATAGGTTCGGTCTCTACATTTTCCTTAGTTTGTTCCAAGGGGTAGGTAGTAGAAAGATCTGAAATAGTATGCTCACCCGAAGAATAATTAGAAGAAGAAAAAAAGCTCTTACCTTTCTAACCAAAGGGAGTCAAAGCCAATGAAGCAGTTACGGCAGAATGCACAGTAGCAAATGAGCAACGGAAGAATGAAAGCAAAAGGCAAAAAGGGAGAAAATGTTATTGAAGCGTCTAAAAATGGGGGCTTAAAAGTTATGTATCTTTTCGTTAGTGTAGTAGAATTAAACTAAGTATCCTAGTATCCTATTGGGTTTATAATTTGTAATTTAATAATTCTATTAGATTTAGAATTATTAATCATATTGGGTTTTGGTTTAATAGTTACCAAATCCAATAGGTATAGGGTTTAGTTGAGTCCTATAAATAGGACATGTTATTTATGATTTTAAATTACAGAAAAATATAGAGAGAAAAAAGAGAAACAAAGAAACACAAAATTTAGCCTCCAAAAGCTGCACGGCTGTTCGTTTTTTTTCCAGAAAGTCTTGGCTGAAGTCTTCTTTCTTGCTTGCTTATTGGCTTTAGTTTTCTGTACTATTCAAGCAAATTGCTTTGCTTGTTTTTGCCTTGGCCGAAAGTAAAGTCAACAAATACAAATTCAAGCAATTGTTTTGCTTGTGTGGGTCCATCATTAATTTGTTTTGTTTTGTCCATGTGTGCACGTGTTTTCCTAGAAGTTCAGCCAAGTCCTTCATCTAGGCTATAACGGTTGGTTTCATCAATTCATTCAAATTGATCTTTAACAAAACAGCTTTCTGCTCTTGCTTTGACCACGGATTTTGGGTAGTCTTTTGGGATTTATTGATTTTAGATCCCAACATCTAGTATCAAAGTTTTGGTTGGTGTTTGGAAATTATGGCGAATCGGAATATTAATTGTTCCGTACCCAAATTAAAGGGTAAACAAGATTACAATTTTTGGAGGATTCAGATGGAAACACATCTCAACGCGTTTGATTTGTTATCTTATATTCAAGAAAATTTAGCAGAGGATGCTCCTAAGGCAACGAAACAAAATGACAGTTTGGCATTGTCTCAAATACACCAGGCAATTGATGTTTCCGTATTTGGAAAAATATCCACCGCTAAAACCGCAAAACAGGCGTGGGATATTTTGGCCAAAACGTATCGAGGCATTGACAAAGTCCAACAAAGTAATTTGTTAACGTTGAAAAGAAAGTTCGAGCTATGCAGCATGGAAAAGAATGAGACTATTGAATCTTATTTTTCTCGTTTGAATGATATAAAGAACGAGATGCAGTTGAATGGGTATGATCTTACTGATCAACTCATTGTGGAAAAGGTCTTGAATACTTTGCTGTTAAAGTTTGACTATGTCGTTGCCGTGATGCAAGAGACAAAAGAGATGTCAACCTTGTCAGTTGATGAATTGCAAGGGTCTTTGCTGCTACATGACTAACGAATTAATGGCAAATTGGATGAATCTCATGAAAAATAGCATGTGGAGAAGGCGTTGCAAGCTGTGAAAATTCAAACTGCTAAGGAGAAAAGCAGTGAAGATTCGTCAAATAGTGCTACTTCTGGTGGTCGTGGCTAGAATTTCAAAGGTCGTGGACGTGGAAAAGGTAACTCTCGTGGTCGCGGTAGAGGTAATAATTCCTCCCAACAAAGAGGCAATTTTTATAATTCCAACAATAATCAGCAAAAAGGGCCTAAATGTTTTAATTGTGGGAAAGTAGGTCATATACAAAAGAATTGTTGGTCTAATAAATCAGAAAATAAGGATATCAATGCTAATGTTGCTGAAGATTCTGGTGAAAAGTATGAGACAATCTTATTTTCTGCTGGTGTGGTTGGGGAGTCTAAAAATAACACGTGGTATGTTGACTCTGGATGTAGTAATCACATGACTGGAAAGAATGAATTATTTAAAAATTTGGATGAGTCATTTAAATCCATTGTTCGTTTTGGTAATAATCATAAAGTGCCTGTATGTGATAAAGGAGATATTCCTATTACCTTGAAGAATGGTGCAAAAAGTGCTGTTGCTGATGTGTTTTATGTGCCTGCTTTGCAACAAAATCTCTTGAGTTTGGGTCAACTTCAAGAGAAGAATTATGATTTACGTTTTCGAAAACGCGTCTGCACCATCACTGATGATAGATTGGGTTTGATTGCAAAGGTGAATATGACCAATAGTAGATTATTCCCGATTATTTTGAATTGTGGTAGTTCATCTTGTTTCAACTCAATTGAGGTTGATGACACTTGGTTGTGGCACATGAGATTTGGGCACTTTCACTTCCGTGGATTGCAGTTTTTGGCTAAAAATAATATTGTTTTTGGGCTGCCTTCCATCAACTTTCACCATAGACAATGTGAGTCTTGTATTTTGAGTAAAAAGCATCAAGACCCATTTCCTAAAGGCGAGGCTTGGAGGGCAAAAGAACCATTACAGCTCATTCACTCTGATTTATGTATAGTGGATGTTCCTTCTAATGGAGGTAATAAGTATTTTATTACTTTCATTGATAATTTCAGTAGAAAGGCTTGGGTTTATTTTTTGAAGAATAAGTTTGATGCTTGTGACACTTTAAAAAGTTTTAAATTGTATGTTGAGAAGCAAAGTGGTTACTCCATCAAAACTCTGAGAACTGATAGAGGCACGGAGTATACAGTATGTGATGATTTTTTAGCACAACATGGGATTAAGCATCAGATGACAACAAGGTACACTCCTCAGCAGAATGGTGTTGCAGAAAGAAAAAACAGAACTGTGATGGACATGGTGCGATCAATGATGGTTGCCAAACACATGCCCAAGGGTTTCTGGGCAGAAGCAGTTTCATGTGGTATCTATTTGTTAAATAGATGTCCTACTAGATGCAATGGTGGGAAGACCCCTCATGAAGTTTGGTCTGGTAAAAAGCCAAATATCTCTCATCTTAGAGTATTTGGTTGTTTGGCATATGCACATGTTCCAGATGCTCTTAGAAAGAAACTGGATGATAAGGCGGAGAAGTGTACTTTTATTGGTTATAGTTCTGAGACTAAAAGGTATAAGTTATACAACCCTTTGACAAAGAAGATCACTTTTAGTAAAGATATGAATTTTGATGAGAAAGGTGTCTGGGATTGGTCAAAAAAAAGGGTCAGATGTGGCAGTTAGTCATCTTCCTCAACCTTTATACTTTTATGACAATGATGATGAGGTCAATCAGCCCGAAGTACCTAAACAGCAACCAGTTTCTACTCAACCTATTCCTGTGCAGTCTGGTCGGCCACAAAAACAAAGACGTCTACTAGCTCGTTTGCAAGATTATGTTGTTGATGGTCACTCTCAAAATTTATCTGACGAAGATGTTGTTAATTTTGCTCTCTTTACAGATTGTGACCCAGTTACTTTTGAAGATGCTGTTCGTGAGGATCACTGGAAGAAAGCAATGGCTAATGAAATTCATGCCATTGAAAAGAATGATACTTGGGAGCTCACAAATCTTCCAAGTGGCAAGAAATCCATTGGTGTCAAGTGGGTTTACAAGACGAAGTACAAGCCCGATGGAAAAGTAGACAGATTCAAGGCGCGGTTGGTTGCTAAAGGTTATAAACAAAAACCTGGTATCGATTATTTTGAGGTATTTGCGCTTGTTGCTCGGCTTGATACTGTTCGTTTAATTATTTCCTTAGCTGCTCAAAATGGTTGGAAAATACATCAAATGGATGTAAAGTCTGCGTTTTTTAATGGTATACTTGAGGAAGAAGTGTACGTTGAACAACCTGCAAGATTTGTGAAGAAAGGTCAAGAAAATAAGGTGTACCGTTTAAAAAGAGCCCTTTACGACTTGAAGCAAGCTCCAAGAGCGTGGTACACCCGTATTGATTCTTTCTTCGTTAACAGTGGTTTTCAACGCTGTCCTTTTGATCATGCTTTATATGCGAAGATATCTTTTCATGGTGCGGTTGTTATCGTATGCTTATATGTGGATGATCTAATATTTACTGGGAATAATCCCAAGATGATTATAGAATTCAGGGAGTCTATGATTCGACATTTCGAGATGTCGGACATGGGTTTTATGTCATATTTCCTTGGAATTGAGGTTTCACAGACCGATCAAGGCATTTTTATTTGCCAAAAGAAATATGCTGGAGATATTTTGAAAAAGTTCAAGATGGATGGTGCAAAACCAATCTTGACCCCAACTGAAGAACGGTTGCGTTTGACCAAAGATGGGACTGGCACTTGTGTGGATCCTACTTATTTTAAAAGTTTGATAGGGAGTTTGAGATACTTGACAGCTACAAGACCTGATATCAATTTCAGTGTCGGCTTAATAAGTAGATTTATGGAGAATCCACGTCAGTCTCACTTACAGGCAGCTAAGAGAATTTTGAGGTACATTAAAGGTACTCAAGGTGATGGAATCTTTTATGCAAAGAGTGATCCTATTGATCTTCTTGGGTTCACTGATAGTGATTGGGCTGGTGACACTATTGAAAGAAAGAGTACTTCTGGTTATGTTTTCTTTATTGGTTCCGGGATATTTTCGTGGAGTTCAAAGAAGCAACCAGTTATCGCGTTATCTACAGCGGAGGCAGAATACATTGCAGCGGCTAGCAGTGCTACTCAAGCAATGTGGCTTAGAAGGATGTTAGATTTTCTTTAACACAAGCAAGATGGAGCAACTACTATCTTGTGCGATAGTACATCAGCAATAAAGATGACGAAGAATCCAGTGTTTCATAGTCGAAGCAAGCATATCGACATCAAATTTCATTTCATTCATGATTTGGTTCAACGAAAGGAAATTGTGATCGATTATTGCAAGACCGAAGAGCAAGTAGCTGATATTTTCATGAAAGCGTTAAAGATGGATTCGTTTATGAAGTTGAAGAAAATGCTAGGCATGATAAGTTACGAAAACTTAGTTTAAGGGAGGCAATGTAGTAGAATTAAACTAAGTATCCTAGTATCCTATTGGGTTTATAATTTGTAATTTAATAATTCTATTAGATTTAGAATTATTAATTATATTGGGTTTTGGTTTAATAGTTACCAAATCCAATAGGTATAGGGTTTAGTTGAGTCCTATAAATAGGACATGTTATTCATGATTTTAAATTACAGAGAAATATAGAGAGAAAAAAGAGAAACAAAGAAACACAAAATTTAGCCTCCAAAAGCTGCACGGCTGTTCATTTTTTTTCCAGAAAGTCTTGGCCGAAGTCTTCTTTCTTGCTTGCTTATTGGCTTTAGTTTTCTGTACTATTCAAGCAAATTGCTTTGCTTGTTTTTGCCTTGGCCGAAAGTAAAGTCAACAAATACAAATTCAAGCAATTGTTTTGCTTGTGTGGGTCCATCATAATTTGTTTTGTTTTGTCCGTGTGTGCACGTGTTTTCCTGGAAGTTCAGCCAAGTCCTTCATCTAGGCTATAACGGTTGGTTTCATCAATTCATTCAAATTGATCTTTAACAAAACAGCTTTCTGCTCTTGCTTTGACCACGGATTTTGGGTAGTCTTTTGGGATTTATTGATTTTAGATCCCAACAGTTAGCCAGCGGAAATTAATAGTGAATTCGAAATTTGAAACGACACCTTTGACACCTTGTGAATCACGCTACATGCATGTTCTCATGTGTTACCCTTCGTTTGCCACATTCATGGTGAGGTGCTAGGAAGTCGTCTAGCCTTCAATTCTGTTTGTGCATGTTACATAGGGGATCCCAACCTAAAAGTTAGAGGGGCTAGTTGATAGGATAAAGATGACCTAGAATTAAGGTTATCCCCTTATCAGGACTACATGTAAGTTAGAAGTTTATTGGGACTCTACTAAAAGGGAAACGATTATATAAAAGACGTTGGTCAAAAATAAGAGGTAATGAATTCTATTCATAATAAAAGACACTCTCTTTAAACCCCACACTAACTTGATGAGTGAATTGAGAGAATATTGTTTTTTTTAAAAAATTTTTTGATAATTTGAAAAAACTTCTCAAAATACTGAGGTTGATATTCTGAGTATCGACTTTTAAATCGATATCCTCGATATCTGACTTTAAATTTTTTTTTAAAAACAAATTTAACCCAATACCAAACTGCCATAGAGCAGGCAGAATGCAAGCTTCAACCTGCGCAAGCTTCTCACTAATCCTGATACCAAACTGCCATGGAGTAGGCAGAATGTGGAACAATGGGGAGTGCACTTGTTGTAATTGGTTTTACTCTAGGAGCCTTAAACTTGTCCCTGGGGTTTGCCCAGTGCTAATAGTCAGATTCCGCCATTTATCCTTGAGGTCAATGTTGGAACAATTGACAAGAAAAGGCGCAAACTCAGGGTCCTTAAGAATATTTTTCCATTTTCTGATGCCGTACTTGTCGACTTCGGCTCTTTGGGCTCCCTCTTCCACCGACGTCCATTTCTGCTTCGAGTTCCCCATTTTCAACATCAACCAACACACACACAAAAAAAAAAAATGAACAGCCACCATGTGAGGGGGATAGAGGGGTCGGCGGAATTGGGGAGGGGTGCAGGTAGGTCTGGGATTGCAACAGGGGGGAGGGGAAATTGGGAAGGAGAGAGGAAGGGGGAGGGTGCGGCAAAAACAAATGGAAATGGGGCTGTGGGTTGGGTTTTTTTTTTTTTTTTTTTTTTTAAGTAACTCACTCAAGTAGTCGATATCCTCAATATCGACTTAAATGTTGATATTGACGATATTGACTTTTGTAAAACTCAAACTTTTTTTAAATAATAATATTTATTTAATTTATATTAAAATAATAAATATTTTAGGAAAAACCTCCTAACTTGTTCGTCGGAGTGTCTTTGGAGACCCTGTCCCTACTATTGCAGGTTATTCATGCACACCAGAGGTCGGCACGGAACGTCATAGCTTCATCAATGCGTAATCTGGATTATATGGGAATATGATAACCCACAGGAATGGAAGATCAAGTAGTTTGGTTCTTCCTATTTGTTCGGCCAAAGTAATCTTTTGGGTGATTATTGGAAAATAGCCAGCACATTTTGATGAACTTATCTATTGTAGACACCGAATAATTTTGTGCATGAAGTAAATCTGAATAATGCAAACAATTTGATAAAAGATGTGGCTACATCTCCCCACATATCAATCATTTCAACTTGATCAATCAATCTTGGAGGCTGGTACTAAATTTGCTCTGCTGGTGCAAGTCCTATATTTCGGCGTCATTAAACTTCTTGTTTTGCATCATAATCAGTTAGTTCTTGTGAAAACAATTTACCTAATCACTATAAGGGTTGCCAACTATAAGTTGGTTGATGTGCCTTCAATCTTGGTTTCTGCACATATATACATAATTTCCTGCCCTAAAAACTACAGATGCTTGCTCCTGGAATCTAAAATAAATCACAGTTCTGTTGTGTCACAAGACTCAACATGGTTTAGTCACTTTCTAATTTTCTAGAATAGCTTTTACATGTGCACCTCCCCAGATATGACTTCAGCTTCAATAGTTTCTTTGGTGGCTTACATGACTGAAAATTCAGCTTGGAGGCCATCTAATTCTCCTTTAATATTATGCTGCTGAATAATTAAAACAGAGGCAGTCACTGAGAAATCAGAAGCTGAAAGAATGTCTCCAATAGGACCAAGTTCTGGACATTCCTCCCAATCATTCATCCCAACTGTCAAAACAGAATTTACTCTACCACCTCTCCCTACAATGAATAGGCCATATTGTCCTTCAAGTGATCTTAGTGTAGAAAATGTTTGTCCTGAATTAACCAGGTATTTTTCCATGTAAGCTACGCGGCCTCCTGCAACATGCCTGTCATAGAACTCAGCAAAACACTCATCATCTACCTTCATTTCTTCTTGGTGAGCATAAGTGTTGGCTTTTGCTATGGCGATTCTTGATGAAACACTATCTCCACTCACCTCCAATAAAAACCGTATAACTGTCAATTTTACTCCTGAATGCCGTGCCACACGGCCAGCATAGGCTAGTGCTTCACGATCATCTTTGCCTCCAATGAAAATGACAGCTGCATTAAGGGATACTGCTGATCTTGTTAGCATTGCCGATCCAAGGCCCCGGTCTACTAGTATCCCAACTGAACATGGGGCATGACGAAGCACCTGGTAAATTTTGACAGCATCATCAGCCAAGAACGTTAAATTTGGAAATGATGGTTCCTAAAATGGCATTTTTCTAAGGTTATCTTTATATTGACACAGAGTAGCAGTGAACTTGTTTGACCATTTGCAAGATAAACTTGCTGTTGGACTAACCGTTTGAACCAATTGCCCTTCACAAAGACAAAAATCTTTCGTGAAAAGATAAAATAAATTATGCCTGCCATTTACCTTGCGGTTCACATGTCGAAAGCCTGAATGTCCTCCACTGAGCCTGCCATCGGCTTCTTGTTGCTTGTGGAATGGCAACACTATGAGGGAAGCCAAAAGATCTTCTGCCAGAATGCACAAGTCTTGATGCATGCTATTGATGGTTGAAAGTGCAAGCATTCGCCTTAGATGAATGCCTTCCTTATCTTCACTGAGGTAATCATCAACTGCCGTAGTAATTTGATCTCTCATTTCCACAATTTCAGGATCAGTTATAGTTAGAGCATCTGCTCCTTCACCATGTTGAAGTGTTGCAGCAATTCTATCTGTTAGTTCAACCATGTCAGTAAGGTAAACCATTATACCTGGATCAGCGGGACCTCGGGAAATCTCCATAAAATTAATTGCAGAAGTGACATTTTGATTCCCACGCAAGCAAAGCAAGATTCGGAACTCAGTCGTTGGATGGAGCCATTGAAGGGCCATTTGCTGTGTTGGTGAGCGTTTCCTTGCACGTTGAATTATTTTTGCTACAATCAACGGGGTATAGATGACCGTAAGTAAGGTTGTAAATACCATTGCAATGCTTGTAGAAATACTTGTCATATTCATCTGCATTTGACGAGTAGAAATGCATTTCTTTAGACATTTCTGCTTTATACAATGTTCAAAGTGCTGTTTTCGTTTTAATAGGACATTATCAGCATGCTATGGTATGGTTAAGGTAATCTTTTTGGTGAGGTTCTGAAATCCCCAAACTTTTGTAGCCTTGTGGAGAGAATGAAAGGATGAAAGCTGCGGGCACATACAAATAAGGAAAAGAAGGTGGAAGTGGAAGAAGTGGGGCTGAGTATGTTAGAACAAAAGCCTTACCTCTGCTGCAGTCAAAGCTAAGTACACCTGAAAACGGCCCTTGATGTTGAGAAGCAAGCCTATGTCAATTGATTCAGGCCAATGAAAACCCAAAATGATTCCTGATATAAGCGAGCCAAGAACCTTTCCAGCTATTGTAATCAAGAAAGGAAAAATTAACCTCACCCAAGTATATAAACGGCGCGCTTCAAACAATGACAAGTTGGCTTGTGTTCCTACCCAGAAGAAGAAAAGTGGATTGAAGATGGTGGTAGTAAAGTAGTTCACCTTTCCAGTGATCAATTTTGATATCCTTCCATCCCTTGGCATGAAAAGCCCGGCAAGAAACGCGCTCAATACTTTGTTGTAGTGCCCAAACAAAGGCGAAAAACTACAAACTACGACTATATATGCAACTGAAAGGACTAAATGTGAGCCTTTCATTGGTTTCCCTTCAGGATTTTCATGATTTACCCAATTCATAAATATGGGAGTGAGTTTAGCTGCTATAACCATCTGGATCACCATGGTAGAGACCATAAGAAGAATAGGCTTCGCATCTCGACCATGAAAACTTTTGTAGGGATCAAAGAAGACGTAACCAAAACAAATGAGAAGAGTGGAAATCAGGTCAGAATGTACTCCAGCAGAAACTACAAATCGTCCAATATCCGACTTACCAATCTTAAGGTCAGTTATCAAGCGGGTTAGTAAAGGCGAGGCAGTTCCAGAGAGTATGATAGAAAAGCATAAATTGAAGGTATAATTTGAAGCCAGAGAGATCTTCAGAAACGGACAGAGTAGTGACGCAAAAACAAATGTGGTAAGAACTCCTGAGCAGGCCACTTTAGCCTCATGAAATGGCACTTGAAGGAAGATATTAGGATCTATTTCTAGACCAAGCACAAACAGATGGAAAATCATCCCAAAATCAACAACAAAAGTCATATATTGTTTGACGTCTGGTGTCACTTGATGACGAATAATTGGTAGGTTGCTAATTGATAGTCCTACCTGCATTCGCAGAATAAATGGTCATTATGTGTGTCTGC
This sequence comes from Gynochthodes officinalis, assembly GCA_020080225.1. NCBI lineage: Eukaryota > Viridiplantae > Streptophyta > Magnoliopsida > Gentianales > Rubiaceae > Gynochthodes > Gynochthodes officinalis. The sequence goes on from CM034616.1 coordinate 42,326,845, forward strand.
CCAATAAATCAGACATAAACATCAAACTGTACTTCACATGTTTTTTAATTTACATAATGTCAAAATTTGAAATCTCATTGCTTCATCAGATTCAACTTCAAGGGTCAGGAAGTATTAGCAAATAAAATTTTCGGTACAATTTGCATTTAAGGCACACTTGGAGGTGATACCTTTAAAGAGGGCACAACTGTAATCGATTTTCTATTTCAATAAGAATTCATCAAAATGGCACATCAAGCAAAAAGATAATGATGCATGATACATTGGTAGATTCATTTGCAAACCAAGTAGTTTCATATGGACTTAAAAAAACAACATGGTAAGAAACAACACGGCCAAAAAGATCTAAATCTCAAATTAAACCATTTCTGTGCTAAGAACAAATCATTTGACGAGGAGATTAATCTCACACAATGCAATGAAGAATTGAAAGGGGAAAAAGAAAAGATGGAGATTTACAATGGCTTCAGAGATTAACCGGGGTTGGGAGAGAGGCCGCAACAGAATGTGCAGAAAATTGCATAGGAATACAATTAAGAAGAATCCCAACATGTAAGCTGCAATGATTGCCAAGGTCAATCCAGCTGCCTTGCAATTCTCAGGCAGCTGATTGACATTGAGAGTGGTGTTGGTTGTATGGTTGTTACTACGAACATCCATGTTTTGGCATTTTACTTCACTTTGGAGAAAACATCAATCAAGTCCAAAAACTATTGATCTTAAACACATAATACAGGATTGAAAAGATTGTTCCAAGAGGATGATAAGAATTGAGAAAGACAAAAAGAGTCATCAGTTTAGTTATTTTGAGAGAATAAGTCCTAAAGTGCCGAATTTTTTGCTGAAATTGAAGTCTCAGCCATAAAATAACTACATAGAGTGAGATGGTTTATGTGGTTAGCTAGCACTTAGCAGTTCAATAAGGTTTTTCTTTAAGCCAAAAAAAAAAAGGAAAAAAATGTGAAACTTAATTCACATTTGTAATTTTCTGCTGAGATATGAAAATTGGAATACCAGAATAGTTTGTCACTATTATATTTCCTGGAAATTACTCATCAATAAACTTTTATTGGAGGTTTAAAGCATTATTTTAGAGGAACATTTATAATTATTATGTTTGACTAGTAGTTCATTTTCCTACATTCTAGAGGTTTTCATCTACACTATCAAAACATATTACTACTAATATATTAAAAAATTTTAAACCCTCAACACACTGAAATGCTGTCAAATAAGTGTTTCAGAAATTATTGCTTAACATAATCATTTTTATAAGGGTGCGGGACATTGGAGAACCTCAGAGAGATGCATGAAATTATTCCTCCTCAAAAAGATTAAAAGTGTTTTTGTCTAATTTTTTAGTCATTTTATGATTTTGTAATAAAAGATTAATTTTTGAATAATCAAAATGGGAGGTTGTAATATTTCCAAATCTCATGAGGGCAATTAATAATAAAATCAAATTTCAAGGAAAATAAATGTAATTTACATTATTTACTCTTATTTTTATAATTAAAATATATTTTGATTTATGTTTCTGCCTCACGCTAAATTTTATAACTATTACACAATCAAATCTCAAGGAACAATATGTTTTTACACATTATTTAAATGAATAATAATATTTTAGTGAATTCTCATAATGTATGATGTAGTAAATAAAAGAAAAATAGAATTATTCATTATTCTTTTGAAATTTTTAAGAAATGATAGAAATAGTTTTGTCTCTTAATATACCACAATTGATGTAGGACATAATTAGGAAACTAAGAATAAGAATTTTAATTGTTTTAAGATTTTTAGCTTTTTAGTCTTTTAGTAGTTTTCAAATTGTAATTCTATCTAGAACAGGAAATTAAAAGGACTAGAAATCTCCTATAAATATATGTATAGGACAGGACATGCTTAATTACTATTCTCCTTTTATTAAAAAAAAAGAGATAACCTCCAAAATAATCTTTCACATTTTGGTAAATGAGCTTTTTAGTCCCTCTCTTTTAAAATGAGAAAAAATAGTCTTTCATATTTCATGAATGGACTCTTTTGGTTCTTCGTCTTTATTCCGTTTATTTTTCTGTCAATATTTAGTTTGTTTTACGATGGCTCATTTGACAAAAAAAAATAAACAAAATAATTACGAATGACCAAAATAGTACATTCATAAAATGTGAGGGACTATTTTTTTTCGTTTTAAAAGTAAATGACTAAAAACTTATTCGTCAAAATTTGAGAGACTATTTTGGGAGTTATCTCTTAAAAAAAAAGTTCCTTTTTTATTTGGTATAACTTATTTAAAATTATAAAGTACAACGCATTAATGAACAGTTAAATGTACAATTTTTTAGTTTATTCTTATTTTTTAATTTGGGTTATACATTATCACTATTCAAAAATGGATTTTTTTAAAAATTAAAAAAAATTGAAAATGTACTCTTTCTTTGTGGTATAAATTTTCACTATAATTTTCCGCTCACAACATCACTACACTATTTCCATATACCAAGAATTGAACTAGACCAAAACAAAGTTAATGACTCAATTAGTGACTTTTCATAGCGGCAAATTATAATAACTGATATAATAATTATGAAAAGACAAAATACAATTATCGTACTCTTTAAAAAATATAAAATAATGGAGGATAATTTTGTCTTTTCTTACTTACCATAGTGTCTATGACATTTTATTATAAAAAATCATTAAAAATATCATTACTCAAAGTTTTATACCTTCTTATTGTGAGAAAATTATTCATTCCAAATACTTACTCCCTCAATCCCAAAAAAAAAAGAAGTTCAGTTTTAATTTGGTATAATTTTTTTTAAATTACAAGATACAACATACTTAATACATAATTAAATTTATAGTTTTATATTTTTATCTTTACTTTTTAATTTGGATTATATATCATTATTATTAGTAAAGGTAATATAAGAATTTCACACCAAAAATAGACTATGTTTTGGAATATTTTTTTTTTCAAAATTTAACTCTTGTTTTTTTTTTGGACTAGGGAGTACTACATATATTCCTAAGAGACCCTAATTCATACATTATGACTTTTCATGAGTTACAACGGTTCTTTTTACTCATGAAAATGATGAGTGTTATTTTCATTAAAGATTGTCGTTTACCCTACAAATCACTATTATATAAAGAGTAAACTATATTTTGATCACTATGCTTTTTATTTATCCCAACTTTGTCACCAAACCTTTTTGTTTTACTTTTGTTTACTGGACTTTTGAAAATATTTTAAAATCGGTCCTCCATCTATTTTACCCATTAAGTGCGACAAAAATTCTATCACGTGTGACACGAACCCATTTGCCATGAACAAAAACGTAATTTCATTCCTTCTTCTATTTTCTTTCATTTTCCTCTCTTCTTCTATTTCTTCCTTTCCTCTCTCTACTTTCTTTTCTTTCCTTTTCTCTTCTTCTTCTTTTTCTTCCCCTCTTTTCTCTCATTTCTTTTATTTTATTTTCTCCTGTTCTTCTCTTTTTTCCTTTCTTCTCTCTCCTTTTTTTTTCCTTTTCTCTTCTTCTGTATTTTTCCTTCCCCTCTTCTCTCTCCTTTCTTTTCTTTCTTTTTTTCTTCTTCTTCTTTCCTTCTTCTCTCAGATCCCTAGCTGAATTGCTTGCTGGATACACAGCCCCAATTTCAACCCATTCTAAATCCTCAAAATTAGAGGAAAAAAATCTCCTTTCTTTGTCATAGCACAAAAGTTGCACTTTCTTATATCCCAATTTTTTGCTCCCAGATTCCCTCGCACCTTTCGATGTACATCGAACATAAACATTTCCTCCCGTAGGGGTGTAAACGAACTAGTACGTTCGGTGAACAGTTCGTGAACAAGATCGGTTACGTTCGTTTATGTTCCTTTGTTAAGCTAAACGAATAATAAACGAACACATTTTAGTGTTCGTTTAATAAACGAACACGAACACGAACAAGTATACATTCGTTTATTTATGTTCGTGAACAAGCTCGTTTAGTGTTCATGAACAAGCTCTGTTAATGTTCGTTTAAAGCTCGTTTATTGTTCGTTAATATTAAAATAATAATATAAATATAATATAAATATAATATAATAATATATATAATAATAATGTTTGTTGATCATTTATAAACAAATTTGTTGTGGTGTAGTGGTAAGTAACCATTCTCCCCACATTGGAGGCCAAGGTTCAATTGTCAATAATGCCATTTGTTTTTCTGTTTTTCCAATTTGTAAATGCCATTTGTTTTTCTTTTTTTCCAATTTGTAAATGTGTTTGTTTATTTGTTCGCGAACATGTTCGTTAAGTGTTCGCGAATATGTTCGTTAAGTGTTCGCGAACATGTTCGTTTAAGTGTTCGTTAATGTGTTCGATAAGTGTTCGTGAACTGTTCGTGAACACTAATAAACGAACATAAACGAACACGAACACATATTTCCCAAACATAAACGAACATAAACGAACATGAACAGTCTAAAAAATAAACGAACAGTAAACGAACAAGGCCCGTTCATTTATGTTCGGTTCGTTTACAGCCCTACCCTCCCGCCATCCCTCCATTCCTTATGCATCGTCAAGTCAACTCTGTTTGGGATTACTAAATTTAGTGGGTAGTGGATAGTGGGGAGTTGGGTCAAGCCTTGGAGTGTCAATTGGGGCGCGAATGACGGTTGCTTTTTTTTCTAGAATTCATAGACCCCAAAATGCTGTCTACTAGGGAAGGCTACCTGGACCACAAAGCCCTAGTGCTTGAACTTGAGTTAATTTGGAAAGAAAAAACATCTCTAAACACTTGTTTTGGTCGATTAAAACTTGGGCAAATGGTCTTCCCAATATTATCCTTTGTCAGCTAATTATGTGTTTTAAGCCCCTGTAATTTTATGCCTGGGATTTTCATTTAGAGTAAATGGTATATTTAGTTCCACAAAAATAGGTTTTTAACTTATTTGGTCCTATAATTTTGAAAATGATCTTTTTAGTCTTTCAAAATATAAATATGATTATTTTGGTTTTTCGTCTGTTATCTCGGGCGGAATCCGTTTATGAAATTCGTGTTCGCTCTGCGTGCCACTGTATTGAAGAGCAAAATAGTCCTACCAAATACCACTCTTCAAAAAAGGCCCAAAACAACCAAATTCTTAATTAGAAAAAAAACTCTAATTTTTGTTCCATCCATGATTCCTCTTTAATCCCTGAAGCCCCCAATTGAAGCCAACCGAAGCCAAGGCTACAACATCCACAATTGCTTGAGCTAAGGAATCTGTCTCGTTGATTGGGTTGTTTGATGTGGTCGCAGAGAAGGATTTGGTGAACCAAGTCATCCAGGAATTGACACGATGGTTTGGGGGAGAGATGGTAGTGGATTCGTGGAAGTGTCTGAGGACGTACAGGGTGCAGTTGCCCAACCGAACCAATGCCCTGCTACTGATTTAATGAATAATCCTAGAGTGAAACCAGGATTGTACAGATTTGGCAATTACATGACTAGTGTGACATTCCATGGAGCTCTCATTTCTGGAAGGAGAGCAACATAAGCATTGGTAAAAGAGAGGTCTTTGAGCAAAGTTTAAGGTTTATGAATTCATGTAAATAATTTTTTCACGTCTTTTTTGGAGGTAATTATTAATCCATTGTTTGTTACTTGCGAAAGTTGGTAGAAGCAAATTGTAACTAGAATCCAGCTGAACAAACCTGTGGCCCGTTCTTTCTTGTATTTTTTCTTCAACACATCCAATTGATTCCTGCACTCCATCTCAGTCCTCTCCCCGTCACTCATTTCAGAGACTTTCTTACCTCAGCCCTCAAACTCCTCCTCCCCAACTCCAGATACCTTTCCTCCCAAACTTGCAGCAAAACAAAACTACCCTCTTGGTTCCAAGAATCCCTCGAACTCCCACCAAGATTAGAACTTTTTGGTGCATTCAGTCCAGAACGAGGGGCGAGCTCTTAATTTGAACTCAAAGGCTCCAACTTTCTCTTCTTTTTGTTTCTTTTGGGCTCATCCTCGTAATACGATTGATAATAATATTCATTTTAAGCAATATTGAATTGTGGGTTTTCTTCTTCGTCCTCAAAATCTTCATGTTGTTGGGCAAACCCAACACTGTTTGTGTAATGGTTGCTCAGGGGATAAGGATGAGGATTTCGAATTGGGGACTTTGATCGAAAAGAATACCTACCTTCATCTTCAGAGTCATCCATGGCCTAAATAATTTTTAGATTAAAAACAGATAAAGGAATGGTTAAAATCCTAATATCTGAGAAGGTTGCGGGAACATTTGAACCCAATTTCAGGGTTTTATTAAGGGTTTTCAGATGAAGGTGAAAGAAAAATCAGGGCTCCATTAAATTTAAAGGATTGTACTAGTCCCGTAGGAACAGAAAGATTGGGAGATTGGGGGAAAAGGCCACTTTGGACGTTGAGAATCAATTGGATGTTGTGACCTTGGCTTTGGTTGGCTTCGATTTGGGGCTTGAGGGATTAAAGAGAAATCATGGATGGAACAAAAATTAGAATTAGGAATTTGGTTCTTTTGGGTCTTTTTTGAAAAGTGATTTTCGGTAGGGTTATTTTGCCCTTCAATATAGTGGCGCGTAGCGCGAATGCGAACTTCACAAACAAATTCCATCCGAGATAACGAATGAAGGACTAAAATAATTATATTTGTATTTTGAGGGACTAAAAAGATCATTTTTAAATTTATAGAACCAAATAAGTTAAAGATCTATTTTTGTGGGACCAAATATACCATTTACTCTTTTCGTTTATAATAAGATTCTTTATCTATTTGGTAAATGTGGGATTATTGATGAATAATGATGCACGCAAATTATTTGATGAAATGTGTGACAAGGACTTGTGTTCCTGGAATGTATTGATTTTTGGATTTGCAAAATTGGGTAGAGTAATGAGGCAAGGAAATTGTTTGATGTAATGCCTGAAAGAGATGATTTTTCCTAGACTTCCATGGTTTTCTCATTTGTTTTTGAGAGAAAAAAAGTAAAAAAAGAAGAGAAAGGGAAAGAAAAGAAAGGAGAGAGAAGAAAGAAAGAAATGAAGAAAGGAAGAAAGTGAATAAGAGGAGAAAATGAAAGAAAAAAGAAGAAGGAATGAAATTATGCTTTTGTCATGGCAAAAGGACGTGCAGTCGCGCGTGATAGAATTTTTGTCGCACTTAATGGGGGGAATTAGATGGAGTGACCTACTTTAGAATAGTTTCAAGAGTTCAGTGATCAAAAGTGAAACAAAAAATGTATAATTACCAAAGTTAGGACAAACAAACAATATGATAACCAAAAATATAGTTTACTCCTATATAAAAGGAAAAAAGTTTGTCAGTTGATTTCAATGTAACTATTATAAATATTAATGATTAAATTATTTTTTTATTATCTTGTAATATTAATATTAATATCAATATTTAGTAATTAAAATATGATTAAAGTTCTAAATCTTACAAACTGTTAAAAAGATCATCTATTTACTATCCATTAATTTTTAGTAATTTGAAAATAATTAAAATTCTTATTCTTTTCAATAATTTTATTTTCATTCTTATGTTTTTTCATAATTAATTAATTAATTTGAAAATGATTAAAATTCTTATTCTTTTCATTAATTTTATTTTCATTGGAATGTTTTTTTATAATTAATTAATTTGCTATTTTCGTAGAAATTATAGAAGAACTTTAGCCGTAATATCTATTTCCTTAATTAAAGTATTATTATCTACATTTTTCTTTTTACTCTTTCCTTTTTCTTTTCTTTTATGACCATATCTATTCCCCTCCCCCCATCCTCCTCCTAATTTGATATGTCTTTTTGTGTTTTGAGTCATTATAAATTGTAATCATTTCACATTATTTATAAGAGTTTTAGTTTTTCTTTTATGATTTTTTTATTTACTTGATATTTTTATGGAATTAATCATTCACTTTATCTATATATAAAATTTCAAAAGATTATAGTGAAATATATAATATAGAATTATGATAAAAATCGAAGTTATAATTAATTTTATAATTTATATGTAAAGAGTAAATGGTTTAGACTTTTATATTTTATACTATTCCTTTAAATTATAATAATTGTATATTAATTTTATTTTAAAATACTTTTCTTACCACAGTGTATGAATTCATATATTTTTATTCAACAAATATTATTTTATATTTTTATTAATTTTAATTATTTAAAAAAATTTCTTCAATGTTTATTTTTTCTAAAATTGTAACCATATGTATTTAATAAATTATTAATAAAATAATAGACACGCATGGAAATACTGAACTAGTAAAATCATAAACGTTAAAAAAAAACAAAAAAAATTGATTGTACCCATTGCCCAAACGTACACAAGGATTCACAATGGCGCCCTAAGAGTCAAAGACGGAGCTCTTACTCTCTTCCTTCCCGAATCTTCTTCGATGGTAACGAGGAGGAGGACGACGGTTTACGTCCCCCGCTAAAAGACTAAAACCCACTAATATTTAGCCAACGCTTGTCATGTTTTCTGCTCCCAAAAGCACCTCAAATTCTGCTTCTTTTTTACATTCAGTTGGAGGAAAAAAAATAAAAGAAGCTAAGGTCGCATTCACTTGTCCAAAATAAGAGTATCCCAGTTGGTATCTACACAACTTCTTTGTAGTTTGTTTCTTGAATCAATGGCTTTATGTAGTTTCAATGAGACCCTTTGGAGATTTGTGATTGATTTCATTGTCTTCGTTTTCTCTGGAACTATGCAGGGCGCGGTTTAGTTCAGGTTGCTGCTGTATTTAATCAATTTTGCTGTTGGTTTTAGGTTGGCGGGTTATAGTAAAGAGTTTGAGCAGTTGTGTTTTCCGGTGTCTAAAGAGATTTGTAACAATGGTGGAAGTGGAGGAGGAGCAGCAGAGTCCATCAATTGGTAATTTTCGGAATTCTGGGTTTATTTCAATAGCATAGTGCATAGCATCTGAAAACTACGGCAAAATTAGAGCAATACTGGCTTTGCTTTATCTTTCCTTATAGATTCTTTCTCCCCCGGTTTGGGGGTGATGGCTCTTTTGGGGGTGGGGGAGGAGTTCAGTGGGATTACAGAGGTTGGTTTAAGGCATATTTCATCGATTCTTAACTGTTAATTTCCGAATGCGGTAATCCCAATACTCATTGCTTATCTGTTGCTAAGTCAGCTTTAGATGTTTCTTAATATGACATCATCAAGCATTCATAGCGGAAATGATAATATACAAATTGCAGTGAAATTGGTGTACTGAGTTTGGTGTATATGTACCTATGTATTTTCGCAGCCAGTTAGTTGAATCAGGATTTTTTTGCCCTTAATTTCCAACCCCTTAAACATTGTTTTGGTTGTGTTGAGCAAGTTGATCAAGATGTGATTTTTTACAGTATCTGAAGTTCACTAGATTTGGAAAAACAAAAAAAATTGCGTGTTCCCATTGTATTATTGTCCCAAATATTCAAAATTGCTATATCTAAGTTTAAATTCATTTCTGCAAGTTGACTTTCTAACAGTAAAAGTTATTTTACAGCTAAGTGATGGGTTGTATCAGATTTGAAGCAAGTGAAATGGAATAATAGGGCGGTGGAGGTAGTTTATGAAAAAAAAAAAAATCAATGTTCCTGGCGAAATTCAGCCAACCTACGGACTGCCAGTTGTCTCTCTTGGAATTATATCTCCGTTTGGTTGTTGACTTGATATACTAAAATGTATTTGCTGGGTAAATAACCACAAAAGTGTAATATCTTACTCCTTTGGTCTTTTGGGCATCAATGATATATGCTTTATATTATCAACAAAGGAATGCGTACAATCACATGAAAGCAACTTAGTCATATCATGGAAAGGGATCCCAATGAAAGGATAGCTTTCCCAGGTTTATTACTTATAGCTGGTAGTTGGGGACACCCATGTTACATCGAAACTATTCTGTTTGTTCTACTTTAAGATTATTTTGTTAGTCAGTTAGGATTCATATGATTTCAATTTTTGATGTTGTCAATGGAAGATGCGCAATATTGAACTTCTGCCATGTATTGTTTCAAGAATATGCTTGGTCATCACTATCAATCTGTAGAATTTTCAGAATTGCAGTATATAATATAATAGAAGTGTAGCCTTTGTTTGTTCTGTTAAAATATGAATGGCATCAGATGACAGTGATCTCCTTTGTTTCTGCACTCACATGCTTGCGAATGGTGCCTGGTTCGGTTTGCTGGATAATGTGTATAACTTTCAGTAGTTCTTTGATCTGTCTTCGTAAAGCAAGAACAAACCTTTGTTGTATTTCTATTTTTTCCCCTTTTTTTTGAACGGAGAAGTGACAACAACCTTATTGCAATGCATTAGAGTCTGAGAGTGAAGTTGTTACTGAAGGGTCTTCTGTTGTTCGTGGAGATCCACTTCAAGATGGTACTGGGCCCCCCAAGGTTGATTCTGCAGTGGAAGTACTCCACGAGAAAGTGACAAAGCAAATTATCAAGGAAGGACATGGTCCAAAGCCATCCAAATACTCAACATGTTTTTGTAAGTGTTGCAACAACTTTAGCAGTTTTTACCTTGTTTTCCTTTGGGACAATTAAATTTCATTTCTGGCTTTTGTTTGCTGGTTCATTTTGAGGCTCTGAAGTGCAATGATCAGTTGCTGGTAATTCTTTGTTATCAACTTAAGAGAATCCTGCCGATGGAAAACTTTGGAGTTTACATTGATAAGATTCTCAATTTCACCTAATTTCACCAAGCAATTACTTCCTAGCCAACTTCCAGCTCAAGTAGACCTGATTTAGACTGAATAGATGTTGCAATGAAGATTAGCATGCCAGGCTACTAAAGTGACTAAGTGCTTTTACCAATAAAATGGTTTGATAGGTTATTTCAACTTATTTCAAGTTCTTTAAAGAATTTTGTGCAGTATTATCTGTAGAAACTGACTTCACATTTCGTGTGAATGATAGTTCTTTGGGCAGTTTCTTTTCAGTGAATAACTAAACTTTAGCTATGTGAAAATATTTGGACAAAGTAAATAAGAATCGTTGACGAGTAGAAGTTGTTACTGATTCATTGGTCAGTTTGCTCATCTGATCGACATCTAAGGACTTTCTATCTCCAGCTGTTTGTCCTACAAAGGTATTTCAAATGTAGCAAATTTTGTCTGATTCTTCATATCCATGATCAAAATTGGATTTTTTCTTAGTTTTGTGGATTAAAAACTTATCCATTTTGTTGTCATGCACCTTATATGGCTTTGTTTGATGCTTCATCTTATTGGGTTCTTTAGTCCTGTGTTTTGACAATATTTTCTCATTTATTCTTTTCTGCAAGAAATAAGAGTAATATCCGTGATTCTGGTAAATGTTTGTGATGATGAAACCGTTTTCATACATTTTCCTAGTTTGGAAAAATTCATTGTACACGTGAAATGAGCAATGTACAAGACAATACGGCAGTAACTTCCACATGGGACAATGGAAAACATTGTATCCATTTCTGGTTGAATATTCAGGACTTGGTTATGAGTGGGTATTCAAATTAATTTTGCAACTCCATACATTGCAATGCGAGAAGGCCTAGTCCACTATTTGTACAAGAGTTCAATGTCAAGTAAAGTAAATCTCTGCAATGATTACATTTTGCCTGCAGGCCCTTCCCCTAGCCCCCTTCAACCCCCGCTTGTGTCATCACTAAAATGATTCTATGTTACCTATTGTGTAAAAGGGCAAAGAGAACTCTGCAGTACACCATGACATGATTTCATCTCAAGAAACAAAGCATGAGCTCTCAGTTTCTCTTTCAGAAACCAAAATGTATAATTCAAATTTACTACAACTTTTTCCTATTCATTCCCTACAGACTGAATTTTGATTTCTTAGACAAATTATTGATTTATTCATCAACTGATTTGAAGAGTACAATGAAAAGGAAAGTGATCAACAATTGATTCATCACTATTTATTTAGATATCAAGGCCAAACTCTGAGGTGGTAAATAAGGTGGATGTTGGTGAACGAGGTGGCAGTTTTGCAATGCAACTTTGCCGCCCACTTTTTTGTGTGTGTACTATGTAGTATGTGGACACTTGTTGCTTAGTACTAATAGTGTTTATTTCTTTTTCTTTTTTTCCCTTATAGAAAATGTGTAGAAAATTGGATTTAAGACTTTGGCTGTTTGGCATGGAAATGTTTAATGATCGATTCACTAGGTTCATTCCTGGGAAAATTGAAGAACCTTTGGTCGATGCTTCCCCATGTTTGGTTGAATAAAATTGCTCTCACCTCCCTCGTGAGCGGCGTGTGGGGAAGGGCTTTGGGCCCGGGTTTTTTTTTTGGGTGGGGGGGGGGGGGTATGCGCACAGTGTTGGTCTTGCTTCCCCATTGCCAATACATGGAGTAACTTCAGTATTCTTCTGGCAGTGCACTTCAAGGCATGGACTGAAAGCACTCAGCACAAGTTTGAAGATACATGGCAAGAACAGCAACCTTTTGAGATGATTTTGGGCAAAGGTACTTTTGAGTTTTACCCTTTCTAGTGTAGCTTTGGTATGGATATTCTCTTCCCAAGCCCTTGGGATGGATTGTTGTCATGCTTCAAGATCCAGTATTAGTTTTTGGTTGCCATTATTTTTAATCGTCATAATCTGCCATGCTTTAATGTTGGGAATATGATTTGTGCTAAATTTGTTTGTAATAAATCATTTTGTGTGCTAAAGATTTCTTCACCTAACACTTAACAATCCCTTAGTGCATATGGACAAATTCAAATGAAAAAGTTATGATGTTTGTTTTTCTGTTTTGGAAACTTGTTCTATGCATTGTTGCAGTGTATGATAGACAGCTTGTCCCAAACCTGTTACTCCCCAAACCTTGCACACACACAGACTTTACCTTTTCATGCCATTCACAGGATGAATGAATAATGGATGTTCTGGATTGAAGGTACACCAGAATTATTAGGTTTTCCAATTTGAAATAGTGTTGTTTATGATTGCCAAACCTTTGCTCTTTGCCGCAGAGAAAATGGAAATGACAGGCCTGGCAATTGGAGTTGCCAGCATGGCATCTGGTGAGCGTGCCTTGTTACATGTTGGTTGGGAGCTAGCTTATGGAAAAGAAGGAAACTTTTCTTTTCCAAATGTTCCACCTATGGCTGATATTTTGTATGAAGTTGAGCTAATTGGTTTTGATGAAACCAAAGAAGTGAGTTCATACGACTGAATCTGAGAATCTTGTTTTCTGTTTTTATTTTTTTATCTGAAGTTAAATAAGGTACTCACATCTTGATAATTTTTGGTTGATACTTTTAAAGGGCAAAGCTCGTGGTGATATGACAGTGGAGGAAAGAATTGGTGCTGCAGATAGAAGAAAGATGGATGGAAATGCTTTGTTTAAGGAGGATAAGTTAGAAGAGGCCATGCAACAATATGAAATGGTAATCAGGCAGTTCTTCTTGTAGTCTTCTTTTCTTTTTTTTTTTCCTAATAACTGATTGATAGTACTAGTTTTTAAATTTTCTAATGATATGTTTTGTTTTTCTATGAATTCATTAGGCCATAGCGTATATGGGAGATGACTTTATGTTTCAATTGTTTGGCAAGTACAGAGACATGGCTTTGGCAGTTAAAAACCCTTGCCACCTTAACATGTCAGCTTGCATGATAAAGCTGAGGCGATATGAGGAAGCCATTGGCCATTGCAGCCTGGTACGTGCACATTTTCTAAAAATTTCTTCTTAGCATTTTAATTATTTTGCTCTTAAATTCCCCCTTCTTTGCATTTTAATCATTTTGCTCGTACTGTGGTCTAATCTGTTACATGAAAGATTCAGCATTGCCTTGTGTGGGCATATTTTTATGGTGGCTATGGGTTATTCAATAGCTGTTGCTTTTCATTCCACACTACTTTATTCTTTCCATTTTTTTAACATTCCTTCTTTTTTCTTTTTTCTTTTTTTTTTTTTTGTGCTGCAATGTGTTTGTGATGATCCCTTGAGGCAGTTGCAGTGGCTGAGCACAATACTTTCTGAGCTTGTGTCAGTGATTTCAAAAATAAGTCCAAATGCTTATGCAACATGTCAGATAATATTTTATCAACATAATTAGGGTTTGACTTGGAACATTTGAAAAGATTTGGACAACCTCATTGACTTACTGGCCTAAAATTTGATCTTTAGGTGTTGTCTGAGGATGAAAACAATATCAAAGCATTGTTTAGACGAGGGAAAGCTAGAGCAGAACTTGGGCAGACTGATGCAGCTCGAGAAGATTTTCTGAAGGCACGTAAATTTGCCCCCGAAGATAAAGCAATTGCAAAAGAACTACGTTTACTTGCAGAACATGATAAGGCTGTCTACCAAAAACAAAAGGAGCTGTATGAAGGATTATTTGGACCAAGACCAGAGCCTAAACCAAAGCGGAGTAATTTGCTGCTTGTAATCTGGCAATGGCTCATGTCTTTATTCCATCGCCTTTTTGGGCGTGAAAGACTCAAGGCTGAGTGAACCTTTTCTTGGAGCATACACAATTCTTTCGTGTATGAAGTCAATGACATTTGTAAGTGAACCTTTTCTTGGGTGTGAAACACTTCTTCATGCTTTGTAATCTCCAAAAGTCCGTATTCCATTTGTGTAATTCTGGTGACTCATTTTCTGGATCATGAATTTCTTGTTGGGCATATGTTCGTGATTTGATGTGCTATTGAGCTAATTGCAGAAAGATCTTTGCTGTAGCTGCTGAGACTACGTGAATTCTACTTGGCTGTGTTTCTCTAGTTGGTTTTCACTCGCTTGTACACTAATATGTATTGAGACTTTCAACAGTTAAGACTGAAGACTTACACTCAACCTTGTGAGACAAAATTTGAACTCCTGCATGTTACATCCGATGGAAACTGTTAGGAGGAGAATGTACATTTCTTCATTACGATTGAAAGAAGCTCAAAGACTGCATACGAGAAAATGGTACTGAAATCACAAAGCATATATATAAGTTAAAGCTCCCGGAGGATCTGGTTTTTGGGAATACTTTGTGATGTTTTCTCTTCAAAACATTGCATTAAGGTGGCGATGAACTGTTTAATTAGTTAAACGTGCCAACTTAATATCTTACCTCTTTGGGGCTAATTGTGTTGCTGCATGATTGCATTTAAGTACATTTTTGAATTGTTGAGGCAGATTTCAGCAAGATATTTCCTGATTTATTTGTTTCGTGTTACTGCAACAATCAAACTACTGGCTCTAATGTCGAGCCACTGAAAGGAAATGGAAAGGATCAAAGCAACCAGCTGAATGAGTACTGGATAGACTGGCTGTAGTTTTCTTACAGATTATGTTAACATGTCCCTTTAACTTTTACATTAGCAAAATTTTTAGAGGTTCTCCAAGAAGGAGCCGATTTCAATGTTGGCGCTGACATTGTGGAGGAGATTGATGGAATGCTTCAAAACCAAATTCCTTCCCGTAATCCTCAAGCCAAAGAATTTAAATAAAATAAAATAAAAACGCCCTGTTGTACAATGAACTCGTTTGCCCTTTTTGATGCTCTTCTTTTTCTTTCACAACACAACATGCATGCATAGTAACCAAATTATCTTTACTCCTAGGTGGCAACTGGTAAACTCAGGCTGCTTTTGTAAGGATTTGTCAAGTTAGAATTTGAAAAGCTCCATGCGGAATCGTATGTTATGATTCATCCAGGGCCTCCAGGCCACTGTAAGGAATATTTGCAACAACTTTTGATCTGAACCGTTTTGAAAATTTCATCTCTATCTAGGTAGATGAGCGATTGATGCATGCATCTGTTGCCTTGAAATGTACCAATTAAGGTCATAGTGCAGTGCTTTGTGTGCTATTGCCCTTTGTTTGAACTATGAAACAATTGCAGGTGAAATAAAATGATATACTCCATATTTACAGCAAGCAAGATTTTACAATACCCTTTTGCACTATTAAGAAAGTTACATATGCATTCTAAAAAAATAATTACTAGGATTTAGAGACAAGGTCAATGGGGTAAACCTCATCTACCAGGGTTGTTTGCTCATGGACATCCATACACAATAAGCACAAACAATCTTCTGAGATATATACACATATAAAGCGAATGATAAACTCATATATGTCAAATCTTTCCAATCACCCTTGTGCTTTGGACTCATGTTCTCTCTTAGCGCCTTCCCAATCTTGTCCGCATTCAGCAAAACCTGAGGCAAAGTTCTCTTGTTTTCCGTCTTTTCTTTCTTTGCTGCTGCATCTATTGGATTACTCGATTCTCTGTTTTGGCAAGAAATTGAGATGATATTTCTTGGATCATTCTTGGGTTGGAGTTGTTGGCTTGAACTGCTTTTGCTGTGGAAGCAATGACAAATGTAAAGGGCAGCCATGATGATGCGGAAAAAGCATCAAAGTTTGAGATATTTTTGGAGTGGTTGTTGACCCATAGGATGATGGATATGGTGGGGGGTGATCTCAATAGTTTGGTTGGCATGGGAGTTTTGTTGACTCTTTTTCTCGAGTCCAGATAAGATGAGCAATTGTATTGGTCCTTTGGAAAATTAACTGGACAAGAATCCAAAATCATGTAAATTTGATATGAAAATTTCATACTTTATGTGATAACAAATAAAATTATTACAGTAACCCCATAAAAATAATTGCACAAAATATGAGGCCCAATTATGTGGTAGGTCACTCGTTTCATTGTGTTTAAAACCAATGCACAAATGTATATAAATTATATTTTAAAATATGTTTTTACTTTTGTTAAAATTAAAAACTATATTAAAATTTATAAAAGTATTTTAAAAAATATAAAAATATATATTGAGATACTAATTTATACACAATCTAAATATGTTATGTGATTAGTTTTTCCAATCAGAAATTCACATGTTACGGATAAATATTAAGTGAAAATTTTTTTCTCTTAATAAAGCAAAATTAATCACACATTGGGAGGCATAAAACAAGGTTAATAATGAGAGGAGATTAATAACTAAGAAAGTATAGGTTTGAACTTTTTGAATTACAACCTAAAATATAAATTAAAAAAATTATACTTTGAGGGGAGGGGGGGTTTGATCGCACTTTGTGGCCTATAATTTTAAGTAACTTATCCAAAAAAAAAATTAAAACTTTTCCCAAAATCAATTAACTAGCACAATCTAAGACAATAATACCGTTATATTTAATGTTAACTCACAAATTGTACCAATTTGGTGCATAACCATTTTATTTTTTGGAGTGGTTAATGATTGACGAGTTCTATTGTGCTAATCTATCCGAACTCATTTCAACACTAAAGGGACATCCCAATGGGGCCATTAATGGAATTAGGAGGGTGAATTGTCACATTAATAAATTATTCTATACTAACTTATATTTTTTGGTTTTAAACTCTTAATTTAGAATCAAATTCTAAACCTAATACTAGTATAGAAGCAAAGTAACTCCTTTCATCTAAGCCAACTTTATCATGGATTGATATGTTCTTTTTCATCGCTAAGGAGACAAAATTATATCACTAATTTAACATTTTGTAACACTAAAAAAGTGCTAAAATGGAGTTGCTAATATGTCATCCATATTGCCTCGAATTGATTCCCCTCTCTGGTTGTAGAGCTGTATTTGCTTTTTTCTAGTCAATTTAAATTATATTTCAAAATGCATTTTTCTCGTTTTTTGATATAACATTTGTAAAGAAAGCAAGTCTATTCATTCTAACTTGCGAAATACATGTCTCATCATTATCATGGACAAATCGCTTAACATAATCTCAGTTAGCATAAAAATCTAGGACATAAGATCTAGCCCTTGGCCTATAAGTATTTAAAGAAGCAAAAGCCACAACTGACAATAAACATAAGAACCAACTGGCAGCATTACACATCTCTAACCACACTGTCAATATAGCTACAATTCTTTTTCTTTTTTGAGTATTTCTAATCAAACTCAAGCAAGCCATCTCTGTAAAAAAATAAATTTGATAATCTATTCCAAATTAGCAACGCAGTAAAGCTTACCTTTCAAAATTAGTAATTAAAATAGAGTTATCATTCTTTACTTTCTTTCTTTAGATTTGAAAATTATTTTTGATTAACCATTTCAATTTTCTATCTCCATTTTCTAATGTCATTCTAAAAATAGAGAAAAAGAAAATGTCCCTAAATCATGAATCCAAAAGATTAACAAGATCCTTTTCATGATTCTCATCAATCCCCCCAAGAAAGACATAATCCAAAAAAAAAGAAAGAATCTGAAGAAAACATCATCAAAGTTATTAAAAACCCATCAATCAAAAACAAATTACCTACAATATGTAAGCTCTTTTGATTCAATTCACCAACAATTAACTGCCTAGATTCTACAATTCCAAAACCTATCTTCGATAACCCAGAAAATAAAACATATAAATAGAAATTAAAAAAAGAAGAAGAAAAAATAAACGTACCTCAAAATGTAACGTTCTTGGAGAAGATATCAAAGAGATGAACAGATCTTTTAAGATCTGAAAGTACTGGCTTCAAAACCACAAAGATAGACAGATGGAAAGAAAGAAAGATAAAAAGGAAACAGACTAACAGAGAAAAGGAAAGAGGAGGAAATAAAAAGGAAAAGAGAAGGGTGGGGAGAGATAAAGTGGGGTGAAGTTGAAGAAGGAGTTAACGGTGTTGGGAGCAAGAGAGAGAAAAAAGTGAACGGCAATGAGATGGGCTGAGTAAGGATAAGGAAAAGATATGAACTAAAATTTTTTGTCAATTATGGGCTGCTCAGGAATTTCAATTCAGAGCCCTAAGGCCTAAATTCCAATTCACTCTTCGGTTGTAATTGTAATTCGTGGGAGTTTCTAATTCAATGAACCAAATAAAAGAATTAGAGTTGAGTAAGGAGTAAGACTGTAATAAATACTCAATTCCTTTTAACCAAACGGGTTGTAAAAGGACATCCCAATGAGGTCATTAATGGAATTAGGAGGGTGAATTGTCACATTAATAAATTATTCTGTAATAACTTATATTTTTAGGTTTTAAACTCTTAATTTAGAATCAAATTCTAAACCTAATACTAGTATAGAAGCAAAGTAACTCCATTCATCTAAGCCAACTTTATCATGGTTTGATACGTTCTTTTTTCATCGCTAAGGAGACAAATTTGTATCACTAATTTAACTTTTGGTAACACTAAAAGAGTGCTAAAATGGAGTTGCTAATATGTCATCCATATTGCCTCGAATTGATTCCCCTCTCTGGTTGTAAAGCTGTATTTGCCTAGTCAATTTAAATTGTGTTTCAAAACACATTTTTCTCGTTTTTTGATATAGCATTTGTAAAATAAAAATGTAAAAATTATTTTTAAAAACCAAAAAAAAAATGGAATTTTGAAATACAATTTAAACGCACCTTAAAAGTGGTTAAGTGTTCATTTTCTTAGTATTTTGGAATGAATGGTCTCTTCGAATGGGAGTGTAGGTTCCTCTCAAGCGTGGAGAAGGATAGTGCCTTTGTGGAGGCATCCAATTCAACTCTTTTGTCTTTATCAACTAATATACACATAATTAGAGCCTTCATGTCATTACATAAACATAAGCATGCAGTAATCTAAATTGTGTTTCAAAACACATTTTTCTCGGTTTTTGATATAGCATTTGTAAAATAAAAATGTAAAAATTATTTTTAAAAACCAAAAAAAAAAATGGAATTTTGAAATACAATTTAAACGCACCTTAAAAGTGGTTAAGTGTTCATTTTCTTAGTATTTTGGAATGAATGGTCTCTTCGAATGGGATTGTAGGTTCCTCTCAAGCGTGGAGAAGGATAGTGCCTTTGTGGAGGCATCCAATTCAACTCTTTTGTCTTTATCAACTAATATACACATAATTAGAGCCTTCTCTTGCATGATTAAGAAAAATGATTAATCTTAGGCTAAAATTCTCCAACCTTCTCGAAGCCATTAAGAAGTTTCTTCCTTCTAGCCTTCCATGTGGAGAGGCAACCATCGGACCACTCTTTAATACTGATGGACACGGATCCCATTGAGCAAAAACCTAAGAAGAGATTCATCTTTGACAAAAGATGGGTCAAAAAAGAGGAAGTGGGCAGATTGGTAAAAGCTACTTGACAACGAGAGCAAAGAGAAACACCAATGTATCAATTTTGCACCAAAGTTAGAGAATGTAGGGTGGAGATTTTAAAATGGAGCCAACGGCACATGAACAATTCAGCCAAGCAAATCGCAAGTATTAAAACTCAAATTGAGGTATTATCAGATCATTGGGGCAATAGAAACTGGCAAGAATAGGGGAAACTGAAAATAGAGCTTCATAATGCTTATCTAGAGGAGGAGGTCTATTGGAGACAAAAATCAAGAGTTCGGTGGCTTCAAAAAGGAGATACAAATATGAAATTTTTCCACGCCTCGACCATCAATAGGAGGCGACAAAATACTATTGAAAGTTTGGTGAGGGGAAATGGAGGTGTTTGTGAAAACAATCAAGAAGTGAAAAAAGAAATTCTCACATTCTATAACAAACTCTTCTCTACTTCCGGTCTGAGTCTACGACATGAAGATCTAGACAGGATCCTATTGTCAATCGCTGCAGCTATGAACTATAGGCTCATAAGACTTGTCGAGGAATCTGAAATCAAAGAAGCCCTGTTCAACATGAATCCAAATAAGGCTCTCGAGCCAGACGGTATGACTCCCATTTTCTTCCAATCTTATTGAAATGTGATTAGAGTCAATCTCTGTCATGCTGTTAAACATTTTTTTGAACATAAAAAAATGCTTAAACAAGTGAACCACACACTAATCACTTTGGTACCAAAAATTAAACTCCTCGAGTCAGTTGGCCATTATAGACCCATTAGCTTATATAAGGTTGTGTATAAAGTCATATCTAAAATCCTAACTGAGAGAATGAAAGTTTGTCTCCACAAATGCATTAGCCTTTACCAGGCTATTTATATTCCTGGGCATCAAATCTTAGATAATGTGGTTGTAGCGCATGAGTGTATACATACACTAAATGCTAAACAAAAAGGCAACAAATGGTGGATGGCTATCAAACTTGATATGGCCAAGGCGTATGATAGGGTAGAGTGGATATTTTTGCGTGTAGTCCTTAAGAGAATAGGTTTTCCTAGCTCTTTTATTGATTGGATTTGGCAATGTATTAGTTCCTCAACACTATCTATTAACATCAATGGGAAAATGTGGGTATATCCAACAGACTAGAGGGATTAGACAAGGGGACCCTTTATCACCCTATCTCTTTTTAGTAATGTCTGAGGCTTTTTCCAACATGATAAAGCAAGCAAGCCTAAAGTGAAAATATAGGGGTATGAGAGTCAGCAAACATGGTCCCCAAATCATACACTTATTGTTTGTAGATGACTCACTACTCTTTTGTGAAGTAGGTTTGGAGCAAGCCAGCATAATCAAAAATCTCTTATCTAATTACCGCCACTACTATAACCAGATGGTCAACTGGGATAAATCCTCAATTTTTTTCAGCAAGAACATCCCAAAGCAACACAAAGAAGACATTTGCAAAACACTAGATGGTATCAAAGAGAAACATAAGGACAAGTACCTTGGACTCCCCATGATCATTGGCAGATCAAAGAAAGAGGTGTTTCACTATGTGGGGGAGAAAGTTCAATAGAAAGTAAAGGGTTGGAAAAATAAGTTTCTCAATATAGCTGGTAAAAAAGTGCTAATCAAGACAGTAATAGACACCCTCTCCACCTATGTGATGGCGTGTTTCAAACTTCCAAAAAGAGTATGTCAGCACATCATCAGCAGTACCTCAAATTTCTAGTGGGGAGACAATGGTGATGGGCGTGCAAAAATCCATTGGAAGGCCTGGAAGGATCTAACTTGGCCGAAAAAGGATAGAGGCCTGGGGTTCAAAAACATACAGCTGTTCAATAACGCACTCATCGTAAAACAACTTTGGTGACTTATCACACAACCGAACCTCCTTATGAGCAAGGTAATGAAAGCCAAGTATTTCCTAAGATGAGGCTTAATGAAAATCTCAATTAAGCTTAACGCATCATGGCTGTGGAAGTGTTGGATGGGAGCTCAATATATCCTCAAAAAAGGGTCCATTTACCAAGAAAGGGATGGAAATTTAGTCCAAGTTTGGGAAAGCCCCTGAATTCCTAAAAGACCTTTTTTCAAACCAACCACATTTCCTACCCAGAGAGAAAAGGTGGCATGGGTGAGCGAGCTTTTAAAGGACAATGGGGAGAGATGGAATAAGGAATTGGTGTGCTAGATCTTTAATCAGTTAGATGCCAAAGCAATAGTGAGTATACCCAGCCCAAGAAAAAGCCCAGGAAACCATAAGGATAAGCTGATGTGGCAATTGACAAAATATGGAAGGTACACAATTTAGTCCGCTTACCAGGAGGCACTCAAGGGACACAAAGAGATAGTTCAACAACCAGAGAGTAGCTCAGCTAGGGAGGCAACGAAATTGATCTGGAAGAGAAACTGGAAGTTGGGCATCAAAAGGAAGCTCAAACACTTCATATGGAGATGTTGGCACGGCATCTTCCAGACAAAAGATTAGCTATTGAGAAGAGGCATATAAGATGATCCAATATGCAATATATGTGGTGAAACTGAGGAGAATCTGGAGCATGTCCTACTACACTGTCCAAGGGCGCAAAAGATTTAGAAACTGACCCGGTACGGTGGGATTCGTGGGAAGATAATGAAGAAGCTACATTAACAGTGGTGACTAAGCATATGTAGTGGGAAGCAGAATCCACATTGGCAAGATAGAGCTGAACTGACTGTATGTATCCTCTGGATGCTCTGGAAAACACAGAATCTATGGATCTTCCAAAGAGAATGGCATGAGGAGAAGGAAGTGGTAGATCTTGTTCTAGCAGAATGGTTGGAATATCTGGAAGTGAGTAAGATGGTTGGCGTCGACTTGGCGAACAACTCTAAGGGAAATGGCTAGGAACATCTTACCTAGTTCAATGGTCACTAATGACATTCGTAGGTAACGCATAGGTTGAGGCAATAACTACAATGGAATAAATATCCAGTCGAAACGACAATTGGACATTCCCTCCATTTTAGTCCACCAAGGAGTAAAAAGATCAAACAAGTATTTTGTTTTTGTTCTTGTTTGATGATGGTGTTGATATCACATTTTGTTGGCCTCATAGGTTTTGATGAGTTATTGAGATGTAGTTAAATGTATAGAAAACGCAAATGATAGGTTTATTATAACTGTCACATGTAGTCTCATTGCGAGAGTTAAGGCATTATTGCCAGTTAGCAAAGTTATACATGTGACATTTTTGTCGGTATATATAGATATCGTTTCTTTGGCCAAAAAAAAAATTGAAATGGTTAGCATTCTCAAATACCTTTTCATAATATCGTTTGAATCTTAAATTTCTACTCCATGAATATTCTAAATCAAAATAATAAAATTATGCATTCACCCCCAAGTCCTAAACACATGATCACATATCCCCTGAAAGAAATTGTTTTTTCGAGCCCTCAGAGACATAGGTGAGTTGGTAAGTTTGAAGTGACGTGGGGAGAAATTCTTCGATAACGCAAGTTCAAACCTCGTGTGAGGCCGATTTTTCGGTGAAATATTGTAGATGTCTATCCTGGGGTTTGGCCTGTTGGCTCTATCCCTCAGGCCTCTGCCAATTCATGCACATCCCTCGATTTACATCCGCTAAAGGGCCTCTGGTATAAGTGGGGGAGTTTTACCTTTGTAAGGGGGACTTTCTCCTAAACCAAAGAAATTGTTTTTTCGAGATGAAAGATATAATTAGGGACGGACGTAGTATATTATAATAAATAAAAAGACTACTCATGCATATAATGAAAAATATTAAAAACTTTATAAATTTCTTTAAATACCCAACATAACATGTATCAAGAATATTTTGTTTCGCATACTAATTTAACTTTTTTTTACATATAATTTACATTTCAAAATGTATTTATATACTTTTTAACATGAAAGTTATTCAATAATGTAAAAAAAAAAGTTATATAAAAAAAATACTGCACAATGTCATGGCTGTTTATGGATCGATATTTCCATGATATTTTCATTTTTTATCCTACACATGGTTTTCAATGTATAAATATTACATATTTAACATTATCAAAAAAACGTGACTATCAAAAATGAGAGAAACCAAAATTTATTATTGTTTACATTTTAATATTTTAATCATTATTCCTGTGGCATTTTAGTTAAAAATACGTTTTTAATCTACACAATTTATACAATATTTTAGTCTTATTTTTAAATTTAAAATCCAGACACCATTTTGGTCCAAAATACATTTCACACTACTAATGTCAAAAACACATTTTTAAACGTAATCTATGCACCATCCATATCTTATTAGTTGAAAAACAAAAGTATGTTTAGATTTTGATTTATTTAAGAAATTTTTTATTAGAATGTGTGAAAATTTTAGAGAAATTTTTTTATAAGAAAAAGTATTTTGGAGAGAGAATAAAATTTGTATTAAAGGGAAAAAAATTAAATTATGTGAGTAGAATTTAGAAGGAAATTTTTGAAATTTTAAATGTAAATTTTGAAATAAAATTAAAAAAAAAGTGTTTAGAGATTATATTTGTTTTGTGAGAAAAAAAAAAACAATTTGATTAAAGCCATGGCCAAATTCTACCATTGTGGAAATAATGGTATAAAAGAAACCCAAAGGAATTGAGCATTGGGATTGGCAAAATGCGTAGAAGATTACAGAGGCGACAGACGGCAATAATTATAATAGTAGTGCAGACTGTAGACTGTAGATTCTGGGACCGGAGTCAGAAAAGCATCAAAAAGAAAGGTCAAATACGATTCAATGAGTCAAAGAAAACGTCCCGTCCCCAATCCCCAGTCCCCTCCAGGAGCCGCGCCTGTGGGCCCTACCTTCTTAATTTCGTTTGTTCTTCCCGTAGCGGTCAAAGTTATGAATAGATTTTTAATGGTCCCTCGTATAGTATTGAATGATATTTACAATTTTGGTTCTAGATTTTTTTTTTTTGTGAGTAAACACTTTTATTACTCCCAAAATGAGAGAAATGAAGAATACTTTAATTTTAGAATTTAGAGTTAATATTCATAAAATAATACCCCTTAATTAAGCATTGAAATTCATTTCATTCTCATTTCATATCCCACAAACTCCTCAATCAAGTACCCCTCAAAGTTATCAATGATGTTCCTAATTTGATTTTTTAACCAACATACATGTATACCATCGTTCAAAGTTGGTGAAAATCTTTATTAGTAAATGGTAGTTATAAAAAATAGTCCATTTTTAAGTGGATATAATTTTTTTATTATTACCAAGTATAGTATGATGAATATATTATTAAATATATTTTTTTTTATTTTTTTTTTAATTTTAAACCATACATAATCACTATTTAGTAAAAATATTATAAGATTTTTATGGTGAATAAATTTTAAAATTGCACTATTTATTAGGACAGGAAGAATAATTTTATTGAAGTGTTATACTAGGATAGCATTATTCGCCCAAGTACTCGCGAACTATACACATGATATACGGTTTTCAAACATGAATATATTGACCTACTATTGCTGAATCTGCATTAGTTGACGATGTGGGCGAGGTTCCCTCCATATCCAGCTCTATCAAACTATAGTCACCATTCAAAATCAATTCTCTATTTTCACGTGTTTCAATACAAATTTCTCAAATACAACAGAATTTACTCATAACCTATCAAACGATAGTTAAAACTAGAATTACAAACATTACACCCACGATTAAGAAGAAGCAATAACATTAAAAAAATAAATAGAAATACACTGTTTGTTGAATTGGAAATATTTCGAAATAACTACCAAAATGGTCTTTCAAATATTGATTAATGAACCTTTTAGTCATTCACTTTTAAAATAAAAAAATAATAATTTCTTACATTTTATAAATATATTATTTTGGTCATCCGTCACTATTTTATCTATTTTTTCGTTACTATTTTATCTATTTTTTACAAATGCATTAGGGTTCATTTGACGGAAAAATAGACAGAATAATAACGGAAAACCAAAATAATACATTTTATGAAATGTGAGAAACTATTTTTTCCTATTTTAAAAGTGAGAGACTAAAAAATTCATTGACCAATATATGAATGACCATTTTGGTAATTATCTCAAATATTTAAGACTATGTTTAGATACTAGTTTATTTGAAAACTTGCTTATTAAAAATTTTGGTAGGAACGTTTTTTGTAAAAACAAAAAAATATTTTGAGAGGAAATAATATGAGGAGAATTTTATTAAAAATTTTAAATTTAAATATAAAAAAAAATTATTTGAATTTTTTTTAAAAAAAAATCAACTTTTCTTAAATAGATGATTAATTAAACATAACCTTAATATTCTTGCTTAACCAGAAATCGCTCATTTTAGGGTCCATTTGGACAAGGGGTATTTCTATTTATAAATGGAAAAAGTTGCATTAGAATGTGTGAAAATTTTGGTGGATATTTTTAGATAAAAAAAGTTTTTAGAGGGAAAAATAAGAGGGAAAGTTTTTTAAAATTATGTGAGAGGAATTTGAGTGAGAAAATTTGAATTCTAAATTTTAAAATAAAAATGAGTTTGAATAATTAGTTTTTGTTTAAAAAATTTTTTATTTACAAATAAAAATTTGCTTTCCAAACAGACTCTTAGGTTTTTGTGGGATGTGACCCTTCAAAACCAGAAACATAGCCTTGATTTTTATGATTATCATTTCACAAACTTCATATCAATCTATGTTCACTGTGGCAATGGATTTTTTCTCAAGCTACTCTGCTTTATTGTCAACCACAACATTAATCCGTGGAATACGATAATTAAATATTATGAGAATTTACTTCTATCTTTTATTATTCGAACTTTTATTTTGCAATTAACAATACGATTTTTATATTTTATTGTCTCTTAGCAAAGAATACAATTTCTCAAAAATGTACTTTCCTTTCCTTTTTTGCCACCCTTCCCTTGCTCAAATGTTTTCAAAAATAGCTACTCTTCTCTCATACAGGAAAATATTTTACATATTGTATACATCATGTAAAATAGTAGAGATAAAAACAATTAACGAAAATATATTGTAATTTAAAGAAAGTTTATTTATGTATTTGGGGAGTTATAAAGATAAAAAATTAAATTATTATATTAAAAATAAAAGTATGATAAAATATTATAAGTATGTACAAATTAAATTTTAAATTATATTTTTACATTTTTAAAGTAACGATCCTAAGATAAATGATATTAAAAAATAAAGTGTAAAAATAGGATTCATAATCATACCCTTCCAGTACAGTATTGTTACTGATTTGTGTGCACGAGAATTTTGGGCTCCGTTTAGAGCCTATTTCTATTTATAAAAGTTAATTTTTTTAAAATAAAAATAAAATATTTAAATATATTTTTATTTTAAAATTTAATATTCAAATTTTCTTATTCAAATTAATTTCTCATAAATTTAAAAAAATTTTCTCTTATTTTTTCCTTTAAAATATTTTTTCTATTTTAATACTCATTAAAATTTCACATATTTTAATATAATTTTTTTTTCTTAAATACATAATTGTCCAAACAGAGCCTCAAAATTTTCCAAAAGTTTACAATAGTGACGTGGAAAGGCAGGAGGAAGTTTACTTTTAAGTTTCAACTTTCAAACCAAAGTTGACTAAAACACTCGTTGCTAACATGCGCCAAGATGCGTACTACCCACACCGACCCATGGCATCCATGGCCACGCAATACTTTTGCAACTTCGGAAGGCCCCCCCTTGACCTCTGCGCTCTACGCAGTTTGCGTGTCCATGTATCTCTCCCCCTCTCTCTTTCTCTCCCTGTCTCCTCTGCTTCCCAGCACAGTTGTTAAAACTTCTTTGACTGGCTTTAATTTACATTAATACCATCATTTTTCCTTTCATATATGTAAAAAACAAAATAAAATTCAGATTCATTTCCTCATAGAATCTTGTGTGTGACCCGAAATTCTTCGCCGGCCGGTGACGGGAGCTACTCTCACGTAATCCCATCTGGTAATTTCCAATTGGGTGCTCGCATCTGGTTATAAAGATTCAATCTTGGCGCCTAGTTGGGCAAGTGAGCCTAATGGGACAAATAGGGTTTGTGAGCTTATTTTTCGGATTGAGATTCTAGTTTGCAGCTGTTGATTTCTCGTTCTTGGGTTATATTTCTGGGTTCCTGAGATCTGTAGTTGATGTTGATGATGATGGAAGTTTTTTTCCTGGTTCCGCTGGGAATTCGAGCTTCTCTGTTTTGAGCTCAATGAAGGTTAGCTTATATTTTTGGCGCCTGTGGTGCTGTGTTTTGGGAGTTGAAATGAATTTAAGTGGTCAAAACCATTAGTTCTTTTCTGAAGTTGGAGATAAAGCTCCAATCTTTATACTTCCCTTTTGTGAATTTGATGCTTTAGGGTACGTATTTTAGCTGGTTTTGTATGGATTTTGATTTGGAGTTAAGAACATTAGCAGCTGATAGAGTAGTTTTGGTTGGTAAAGATACCAGTGTTTTCTTGGATTTGGGAAAATTTTGTGTTTTGTTGTGATAAGAAGGAAAGTTATGAAGAGATTAAGGTCAAGCGAGGATCTTGATTCATTTGGGGAAAAGGGTGCGTGCAAAGATTGGGGAAGGAGGGAGGAGGAGTCGAGCTCACATAGGTCTTTTCGGAACTCTTATTACAAGTCCGAGAGTGCAAGAAAGGGTTTATCTTCTTCATCTTCTAGGTATGATAGGGTAGAAGATGATCGCGATAGTTCTAGATCAGTTAGGAAGCGATCTGATTATGATGCGGATAATTATGAGAGGAGGAAGAGCTATGATCGATACCGGGAAGGTAACTCTGAAAGAGGGATTTCGAGTTCTTCCCCCAGAAGTGGATATGGTGCTGACAGGATTCATCGGTCTGAAAGCTTTTCAGGTCTGAGAAGGGAAGTTCCGAAGGGGTTTAGATCAGAGAGGGATAGGTCTCGGCGTGAAGGAAGTGTTTCATCATGGCGCAGGTTTGGTCAAGGGAAAGATGGTGATGAGGGGAACAGGGGCTACAATGATTCTAGTAAAGTCAGTAGAGTGGATTCAGATGATGCTGGGAAGGCCAAGTCTCCTCAGATATTGAAGGATGCAAAATCGCCACCTTGGTCAAAGGACTCTGGAAGTGAGCAGTCCAAGAGTATTGAAGTTAAAAGAAGTGAGGATTTGCTGGTAGAGAGCAGTGGGAACAATAGTGAAATGGAAGAAGGGGAGCTTGAACCTGATCCTCAACCCCTCTCCGTGACGAAGAATACAGCTGAAGATCAAGCTCCTGATAGATTTCAATCTTCTCAGATGGAGCTTGAGGGGGAGCATTTGATGCAACAAGAAGTTATTGAAGAGATGGCGCAATCCATGTCTGCAGAAAATGTGGAGTCCAGTAAAGTTTCTCAGCAAGATGAGCGAGTAGAAGGTGGTCTCTCAGAAAACATTCATGCGTCCTCAAAGGAAGGTAATGAGTTGACAGATTGTCAAAATGGAAGTCGGTTGATGAATGGTAGTTGTGATGAAAATGAAACCATTGCAGATAATGGTGGTGGCAAGGAAGAAAAAGTTTCAAGAGCTATTATAACATGTAAGGAGGAAGTCAGTGAGTCAGAAACTCTCAAAGAGAAAGAAAGGGAACTTAAGACAGATGAAACCGATCTTCCAGAACAAATCAAGAGCCTTTCAGAGGGAACTGGAGAATGTTTGGCTGTTCCTGCACCTGTTATGGAGGAAATCTGTGAGAACCTTAAGGATAAGGGCAAGACTGTGGCTCTGTCAGCCTCTAATTGCACTCCTTTAACAGATCAGTTTAAGACTGCAACTGAGATGAGAGGACCAATGATCAATAGAGATACTTGCCTAGAGGGACCAAGTACAAGGGGTTTGGATCTTTTCACTACTGATCCTGTTAGAAAACATGAGAAAGAATTGCACTGGAGTAATAACAAGCCTAAGGATGAAAAGCTTACCCTTGACCTTTCTCTTAGCCTGCCAAATGTTCTTTTACCTATTGACGCCCATAATGCCGGACAGGCTCCTGGATCTCCCAGTCATGGGAGGAGTATCCAATCATTTCATAGTTCATTTCGCACAGATTCTGAGGGTTTTACTGCATCAATGTCTTTCTCAGGTTCACAATATTTCACCCACAATCCCAGCTGTTCTCTAACTCATGAAGCATTTGATAATGAGCAATCTGTTAAAAGTCGGCCCTTATTTCAAGGAGTAGACTGGCAAGCTCTTGCTTCAGACGATACTAAACATAAAGAACTTCCACCAATCATTCAAAAGCTGTTAGCTGAAGGATTGCATCAACAACATCAAACATCACAAGGAAACTCAAGTGGTCAAGCTATGGGACAGCAAAATAGAACTGTCGAGGGAAGTTTTAGAACACCAGTTGGACTGGAGCGGCAACTGAGTTTCAGTAAACAGCATTCTGGAGTACTCTCTCAGCTACCTAATGAAATTCGATCGCTTTCTCAGGGAGTTGGTTCTCATGAAAATGGGTCAGGATATCTTAGAGAGAAGAAACAAGCGTTGAGAGAGAAAGATGGTGGTAGTTTATGCAAGAGTGACAACCAAGAAGGAAGAGAGCAGCAATTGAATGTTGGAGCTGATTTTGCTGAGTCCATAATGAGCATGGTAGTTTCTGAACCACTAAATGTAGTGGCTCAAAGGTTCAGTGAGATGTCAGGGCAACAGATTGCTTTTTTGAAGGATTCTGTCCGTGATATCATCCGAAATCCTAGCAGGCGGCGGCAGCTAATTTCTTTTCAGAAAGCATTACAAAGAAGTTCCAACTTTACCTTAGAGATGCTGCTAAAGTTACATCAAAGTCTCTTGGAGATTTTGGTGGTTCTGAGGACTGGTTTAGAAGAATATATTCAGTCCAGTGCTGATGTAACACCATCCAGTTTGGCAGAGATATTTCTGAACTTGAGATGTAGAAATCCAACGTGCCGGAGTCTTTTGCCTGTTGATGAATGTGATTGCAAAATTTGTGCACAGAGGAATGGTTTTTGCAGGGAGTGCATGTGTCTAGTGTGTTCAAAGTTTGACATGGCTTCTAATACCTGCAGCTGGGTGGGGTGTGACGTATGTTTACACTGGTGCCATGCAGATTGTGGATTGCGGGAATCTTATATCAGAAATGGTTGCAGTGCCACTGGACCTGATGCTACAACAGAGATGCAGTTCCATTGTGTTGCCTGCGATCATCCTTCTGAAATGTTTGGCTTTGTGAAGGAGGTTTTTCTAAGCTTTGCAAAGGACTGGACTGCAGAAAACATGTCGAGGGAACTGGAACATGTTAGGAGGATCTTTTGTGCCAGTGAGGATCTAAGAGGAAAACAATTACACAAGATATCTATTCAGATGCTTTCAATGTTATTAGAAAATAAAGTTAATCTTCAAGAAGTTCGAAAACATATAATGGGCTTTCTAACTGGTAAGAGTTCCATTGTGAGATTCATAGATGTCTTAGACCTTATTTCCTGCAGTGTGAACTCTTTCTTTACGTTGTTGTTACTGATTTTTTTTGGTGATAGTTGTAGTTGAGGTGAAACTATATTTTGTTCTTTTATGTTATTGATTTGTTTTTGGTGATTATTGTAGTTGAGGTGAAGCTACGTTTTGTTCCTTGCCTTTGGAGAACATGCTACTTGATTCTTTGCTTGTATTTCCTTGTTAGAATCCTGGAGCCTTTGAATTTGCTAAGTGGCAAGAGAATGATCTTGTGCTGATACGTAAAATCCCTATTTTGTTATGAACTTAACTGGCCTTTGTATTGTGGTGATACAGAATGAATTTGACACGTTTTTGCATATCAGATTTTATTCAAACATTGTCCATTACTTTAAAAGTTTGAAAGAAAACAAGTATTCCAAGGCCTTTGTTTAATAGGATGATAAAAATTGGCTGTGGTGGTACATTAGGATGTGATTTGGGGCTATATAGTTTTCTGCTTTTACTGTTTGTCCCATAATGAGCTGCTGACAATCTTTTCGTTTTATAGAAATGAACAATATTTTTTGAAGCAGCGTGTAAACTTTTAAAAAACATTAGCTATTTTCTTCAATTTAATTTTTTAAAGCACTGTGTAAACTTTTAAAAAACATTAGCTTTAGCGCTGTGTAAACTTTTAAACAACATTAGCTATTTTCTTCAATTTTGTTAAATCTATTGTTTATATTTTTATTTTTTCATGCTCTCAATTGACCTTGTAGGTTTCAATGTGGTTTGTGCTGAAATACCAGAGGCAACTTGCTACTTGGTTCTTCATTTGCCATCTTGTTTTTGTAGAGCAAACCAACTTTTAACTCTTGAGTTTCCTCCCTTAGCATATGAAATGTTGGTGTATGAGTTACATCAGCTTCGTCAGCTGAGCTTTACTTACTTTTTCATTAGCTGTTCCGTACCTGTTTTTGGTTAACTAGTTACTTTGTTCTTTCACATATCTTGAAGTTTAAATGTGAAAAAGAAAAGAATACTTAGTCTTGAATCGCCATCCAAATGAACTAGGCATATAGACTCATGATGCTAGACATTTCCTATATATCTGTGATCACTCTCACACATGCTAGACATTTATATACCTGTGAATAACGGAAAGAATCCTATTTGGTTTCTGTGTGTTTTTCATTCTAATTATTTTAGTGTAATAAAAGAATCAGAGACAAAAATACTTCATTTGTTGTGAGGTAATTAAGGGTATATCTTGTCAAGGTTATTTTCATTTGCTTTTTATGGGTCGTTCTTCTGTAATTGCCTTCCTGTTCCACATATGCTGGTTTGGATATTGTTTAAGTTTCATATGCATCTTGGATATATGTATCAGTAATAACTGAGAGACAGGCTCCATCCAGTTGATGGTTGAGCTTGCAACCTGGATCTTCACTCTTTTTGTTGCTTTAGCAAATATTGGTCTGATGCTTTTTGTTTATCAGTGTCAAACCTTTCACGGTTCCTGCAGTTGAGATGTTCTGGTCTGCTGTTCATATACCTGTTCTCTTTCCAAATGATTATTTAAAGCTGTTAAATCTTGCTTATATTACTCTGAGAGTGATTGTGGCTTCACTAGAAAATAGGTCTGCTTGTGTTACATAGTAGCTATTTGTTAAGAATCATTGTGTTAAATAGAAGTTATTTGTTAAGATTCAATGTTGAAGTGTGTGTACGTCTTTTCCAGTTGAAATCAATGCATTTGCCTTTCTCGGCATGCGGCAGCAGTTCTTCTGACTTGTGTATTCTCCACTGTGAATGCAGATAGTGATTCCTTGAAACATTTTAGCACTTCTACTATACCCAGGAAGGAATTGTCCCTGAGGAATGATGAAAAAATTAACGGTATTGCGGGATGCAGTCAGGAAGCCCAATGGCCCAAGTCTGTTAATTTTGATAGGGCTTCTCAATTAGATAAATCCACTGGTTTATTACCAAGTTTGGATGGCAGTAGGAATAATAAGGAGACACAGAAAATAGATTTGGAAGTGAGTATACCCAAGGAACATGGTTTCGATGAACTGGAGAGCATTGTAAGAATCAAACATGCTGAGTCTAAAATGTTTCAAGGACGTGCTGATGATGCAAGAAGAGAAGCCGAGGCTTTGAAGCGCATTGCTACCACGAAGAATGAAAGAATTGAAGAAGAATACGCAAGTCGAATAGCCAAATTGCGTTTGGCTGATGCTGAAGAAATGCGGAAACAGAAGCTGGAAGAGCTTCAGGCTCTTGAAAGAGCTTTCCAGGATTACTTTCACTTGAAGATGAGGATGGAAACTGATATTAAAGATCTGCTTTTGAAGATGGATGCTACGAGACGGAACCTGAGTTTGTAATTCATCATTGAAGTGCTTTCCCATCTCTGTTGTAGGTTTATCTCTCTCACTGCTGTTTTTTATTTGTAGCTTTAGCTGAGCTCACTCTTTGTTGTAGCTGCTGCTAACCAGAATCTATGTACAGGGTACCACCCATCTGTCCACGTCAGTACAAATATTCTTAGTCACAATCTTGCGTAAAGTGTCCCATTGATGGAGCTAGACATGAAGTTCTAATTAGGTAGTCAATACATTTTGCATTGTATGAGCTGTTGATGGCATGAGAGTGTTTATCCTTCTCTGGCAGCAAGGGTTTAACAAGTTCAATTTCTCTTAAGACCTTCTTAACCCACCATCGTGTTGAGATGTTCCCTATAGTTTGGTTTATAAGCATTTCTTACCCACATGAACTAAATTTAAGGTACCCTGACATCAATCATTATTCATTTCCAAAGGTTTGAGATACTTGTTTTCTGAAGCTCAGTTTACAAACTTGTTTTTGTTTTTGTTTTTGCCTACTGTTCTGGTAAAATGCTGTCAGGAAACGCGCAGATGATGAATACGGGAATGATATATGCCCAGAAAATACTAACAAACAATGCTCAGTTTTCACCTTGACAGATGCCTCTTTTTAGTCCTTAGCCATCATGGGCGGATTATGCATTAAAAATTTGGACAAGGTTCACTCTAAAGCATTAATTTAGAATTTAGTCTCAAGCGGCTCGCAAATCTTTTGATATGAACTTGGGATTTGTATCTAATTAGATAAACTCTATGGACATACTCTAATTTCAATTATATATAGAACTGCCACTTATTCAAGAGGAAGAAAAAAAATTCTCATTTATTTAGGGGGAAATAGTTCCCAACAAAATACTCAAACCCATGAAAAACTTGATTTAGAATGTGATTATGGGAACTTATTTGAGTTGTATGGTATGGAATTTGGTTTTGAGATTTGTACTTAAATGAAAATAATTTAAAATAAATAATAACTATATTAAATAATTACATAAAGTGTAATTTTTTGCTGCCAGAATGAAATTCATGAGAAGGGGCCTAAGAGAGAGATTGGAAGGCATGCGCTTAAAAATAAAAGTTGATACTTCAACTATTTGTATGAAAAGTGTTCAGGTTGCAATGGGCATTCCAGCACCGAGCAGATTTTGCAACAAACAGCTCCAAAACAAAAAAATTTCCTAAATTTGTGGATTGTTGATAAGAGTTGTTGTAATTCCATATGTTCTTACATCTAAATTTATTAAAAAGGTCATTTCTCATTTTTTACGAACTTTTGTACCAAAAATAATAGAATCTCCAATTATAATGTGTGATATAAAATATATCTCTTTTCACTATTTCCTCGCATGAGATAAATGTATGTATTTTGATTAATTCATATTCTGTGGTTACACTTTTATTTAACTACTAGCTATCTTTTATAATGAATTGCTGATTACTCATAATTATCAAAATTCTAATGTGATTTTATAATCCAAATTTAAAGGATCTAGATCTAGTTACAATCCTACTTTTTATGATATAAATGAGATATAATTAAATTTTAGTTAAAAAATCATTTGTCATACCTATAATAAGATTTATTATTATATAAATAATTTAATTAGTTTAATTATACTTTTGTTAACTTTGAACAATAAATGAATAAACATAAATATTAACAACAACTAAAATATTAAAAAAATTATAAAAAATAAAAAATTAAGTAAAAATATTTAATTATAAATTATACATAATTTTTTTTACATAGATTAATAATTTTTTTAAAAAATAATTTAATAAAATATATTTTTTCTCATTTTTCCTAAAATCTCACAATCTGACAAACCTACGAGCCAATCCTACCCCAAATAGATTTTGTGAGTAATCCCAATCCGTCAAACCATGTCACAACATATACGGTGGTGCCCCAAGTGGAGAAATGTAAAGCACACAAACAAATGGAAGCACAAGCTGGTACAATCTTCCAACTCAAATCCCAACAGAAGAGAACTAGAGTTCTTGTTCTTCCATGCTAGAGTTAGGAATAAAGGAAGAAGATTCTATGCTGTTTAGCTTATGCCATGATGAAATTTCAGCAGATGCTACAGGTAAATACGATTGAACATCACGGGAAGCTCACACAATACACTCCATACAAACTAATTTTTTCGTTTATCCCATACTAATGTTAGTGACCTTATTTCTAATCATCATCTTCATTGAAGTCTGAGTCATCTGAAACTTCATCACTTTCAGTATCACTCAGAACATAGACTGCTTTGCCACGCTTATCACCACCCCTCTGTGGTCTGGCCCTTGGAGCGACAAATTGAGCCATTTCCTCTGTGCTCCCTGTGGCGGAAGCAGGGCTCTCTTGTTCCTCATTTTCAGGCGAAACATTGTCATCTTCTTTCTGACTTAGCTTTCCCAGCACAGAGCCACTCTTCTTGTTGAATGGTGATGGCCGCATTCTTCTGACTTTCTTGTCAGGAGAAATTCCAAGATTCTCAGCAGGCTTCAGAACTTCTGTTATTAACTTCTGGCCAACATTTTTGTTAGCTGCAGGTCCTCTTTTCTTAGTTGCTGCAGGAGGCTTCGCTGCTTTGGTATTAGCTGGTTTTATCCTTCCTTTCTCTTTTGGGGCTGTCTCCACTTCTAATTCGAAATCTTCATCATTGCTGACCTCAATCTCTTCATCGTCATCAGAAATCTCAGTGGCACTTGTTAAAGGCTTTTTTGTAGCAGCTCTTTTGCGGGGTTCCCTTTTCTGAACTTCATTTTCCTTGGCTGAAGAAAGATTGTAAACAGGAAATATATGTTCGAATAAATACTTCTTAAGGAAACAAAAGTACTTGTTAAACTTGGGAGAGCAAAGATGTTAAAGCTTACCCTCCGATTGATCGGGGGAAGATCCAAGGTTGTAGGCTGCAAGTCTTTCTTTCAGTTCAAGCACTTCATCATCATCTTCATCATCTTCGTCCATCAGTACAGAGGAAGATTTTCCCTGCTCATAAGAATTATCAAAGATATAAAAGTGGTAAGGTTTTAGTTCTCCGCCTTATTTGTTTGGGAATTAGTATTTTTTAAAAATGTGGATTATGTATTGAAAAACATCCTGACCTTTCTAGCGGGAGGTTTCTTTGGACCTGATTTGCCTTTCGGTTTGGGTACCACAGGAACAGCAGCTGAAAACATTAAAGAAATTCCAATTTAAGATACCAATTGATGGTGAAAAATGAAAAAATCAATATTATAGAAATTAAGGACTCACTTGTCTCCATGGTTGAACTTTCTGATATCTCCATTGGTTCAGCAGTCGGTTCTGCATTGCTAGCCTTCTTATTATACTTCCTTGGAGCTTTTGGAGCTTGCCGGGTTGGTTTAGGACCATCGTTACCCATTGCTTTGTTCCGCATCTCCTTTCTTGCTACCTCGGCCTGGGCATCACTTTTATCTTGTTCCTGAAAAAGAAAGAGGAAAAATAAGTTAGCCTCTTCAAAAGGAACAGTAAAATCACAACAGCATTAGAAGAGTCAGGTGATTTGCAGTATGTTCATACATCAAGTTGGCTCTCAAGAGCATCAAGATCCTTTATCCAAAGATTTCTTGGAGTTGCCCTTCTCAAATCATCCACATCGTCCTTGAGCGTATCTCTATCGGCGCAGAGCTCCTGAACTTTCTCCAGAGTCAAGGTCCCTATTGCCATTGAAAGCAAATAGTCGTAGTCACTTGGTCGAGCTGCTTTGGCGGTTGCCACTTCAGAGTTCTCTTCAGTTTCCTCTGTATCATCATTTGCCCCAACAACCGCTGCTTCCACACTCTTTTTCTTAGGGAAAGGAGTGAAACCTTTTTCTTTCAGTTCCAAAAACAGATCTGCTCTTTTTCTGTTGCTCACGATGATTGTGCCCTCCACGACACCGAGGATAAATCTGACTTTATTATCTAGCTTCAGGAGCTCTGTTTGCAAACTGTCCAAAAGGATTTTCTGCGCATGAATATTAATAACGTTATTTTTATGTCTTTTAAGCAAATCGAACAATCTTTTAAATGCTTGAAACTTGGAAGATTGACTGCAGCAAAAACTTGCCTTTCTTTTCTCATAATACTCGAGTCTTAAATGGAAGAATTCCTCTAGAACTGCAGATCAGAATGTTTCATGATAGTCAGATTAATAATATCACAACAAATCTTCAGTTTGGTATGTCTATTAACCAGAAAACAAATGCTTTTAAGATGTCAATGCTACATACTTTGTTCAGGGGTCTCATATTTCTTGATAGAACCTTGTGAGTCAAACAGGTGCATGTTGCTGGTGCTGATTGTGGTGGTTAGCTTGAATTTCTTCAGTAAACCCTCTTGCTTGGCCATGAGTAAATTCTCCTCAGGCATGTAAATTTCCAAATATACCGAAGTGTCATCTGTATGGTCCTTAAATTCCTGCAACATGAAATTCCTCTCAGATATACAAGATAGAGGAACTAAAAGTTTAATTGGCTAAGGGGAAATGCCGAAATGGCACAAACCTTGATGAACGGATCCTTTATTTTTTCATTTCCAGTCATAATTGATTCCAGAAACTCCTTGTAATCCTGAGTCCACCTCCTAATTGGCAGCTCTGTTACCCTAATCGCTGTTTCATTGACTTCCTCTACAACTCCGGTTGCAGTATAGGTAACTCCAGCATCCTTGGTTGCTGTCTTCTCAATGGTTCCTTGGAAACCTTTATACCAAGGATCCATTGGTTCCATTGGTTCAGCATTAAGCAAATGCCTAATGTTAGCAATAATATCCCTCGGATTGTAATTTGGAATATAGGAACTCCATCCTGTACCAATTCCTTCACTGCCGTTCACAAGTACTACTGGAATTATTGGCATGTACCTATATCACAAAGGAAACAGAGTGTTTTTATCAACTGCAAGGCATCCCAAGCTCATTTGTAGAACTATTCATGTTGCACAACACACTTACCATGTAGGCTCAATAGTCTGCCCATCTTCATTCAAGTAATCCAGGAGAGTATCATCATCTTTAGGGAACAAGTATCTGGTAATAGGGGCAAGTCTAGTATATATGTACCTAGAGCTTGCATGATCTTTCCCACCCTGCGAGAGGATATAAATTATAATTGAACTTGTAGAAAAAAATTATTCCTGAGGAGGAAAAGGACAACTGACTACCCAATTCTATTTAACAAAGTGGTATTAACTTGCTGTCTCACCTGATTTCGTGTCCCAAATTGACCATTTGGTTGAAGAAGATTGATGTTATTGCTGCCCACAAAATCCTGAGCCATACCAATTATGGTGCTTGCAAGACTCTGCTCACCATGATGGTATGCTGAGTGTTCAGAAACATAACCAGAGAACTGGGATACTTTTGCTTCCTTGACAAAGTTCCTCTTAAAAGAACAGAAAAGAATCTTTCTTTGACCTGGCTTCAGACCGTCAACCATTGATGGAATTGACCTCTGAAGATCCGCCATCGAAAACAATATGAGTTCCTTGTTGACAAAGTCACTATACTTGATTAACTTTTCTTTCTGATCCAGAAAGGTACCCGGCTGCAAAGCGGAACAAAGTATCACCATTCTGTTGGGTATAACATACTTTAAACATGTTAATTGTGCTGTTAAGAATGCATGGCATTTCGAACCTCGAACTGTCGTAGCCAATTCTTCCTTGCTTCAATCTTCTTTTTACTGAAGGCAAGTTCTATTGCCTCTCCATCCTGCTC
This sequence comes from Gynochthodes officinalis, assembly GCA_020080225.1. Classification (NCBI taxonomy): domain Eukaryota; kingdom Viridiplantae; phylum Streptophyta; class Magnoliopsida; order Gentianales; family Rubiaceae; genus Gynochthodes; species Gynochthodes officinalis. The sequence goes on from CM034616.1 coordinate 42,366,479, forward strand.
ATCCACCCAAACAAAATCTTTCTTGTGCTTCTCAAGATCTTTGAAGTACTCCTTTCCTTCCTTTGAAGTGCTTGTTCCCAACCCCTGCCAAAGTTGTGAGAGAATTGTAACAGTCAGAGACTTACAATTATACACCGTAAAATCACCTAACACTCATTTCTGAAAACACAGACCTTATAATACTTGATGGACCAACCACTTGCATTACCACCCAAACTTTCCTTCCAGGATTCATATTCAGGCATTGAATAAAATGACAACACCTTCCCACTCCTATGAGTGGCCTGCAGCAGAAGAATGGTTAAACTTCAACACACATAAAGAGAAACTGCGAATAGAAGCATGTAACTGAATATAAACTACTTCATCAAACAGCAACCTTGATAATAGGTGTGATAAATTCCACAAGGAAAGACGGAACTTTCAGCAATGATGGCCAGAATGAATGGATGAAATTAATCAAGAGCCCCTTAATGTGGGAACCATCATGATCCTGCTCAAGGAAAAGTTGAAATTTAGGTCAAGAAGAGAAAAATCCAAGAGTTCACTCATAATCAGAAAAAAATGGAAGATAAAGAATTAACCATAAAGAAAACAAACCTGATCAGTCATGATCATCAAGTGACCGTATCTCAGAGACTTGACACTATCATACACTTTACCATGCTGCAGACCCAGAATTTGTTTGATATTCTGAATTTCAGCATTATCCATTATCTGTTTATGGCCTGCTTCCCTAACATTTAGAAGCTTACCTCTCAAGGGGAAAACTCCATAGTAATTTCGCCCAACAACTGAAATTCCGGCCATCTGCATAGGAAACATTTACCTCAAATTCCCAAAGAGAGGAAAATATAAGTTTAGTGAGTCAAGAGCACAGCAACTTACTGCAAGAGCCTTTGCCGAATCTCCTTCAGTCAAAATTAATGTGCATCTCTCTGAGTTTTTTCCTCCAGCATCATTAGCATCTTCAAGTTTTATAATTCCAGTTATCCTCTGTCTTTTTGTTCCATCAGTTTTCTTAAGGTCTTTGCTTTGTTTGAAGTCTGCCCAAGAAAGCAGATTTTCCACGACTCCAGACTTGGCCACTGCCAGAGAATGACCAGTTAAACACAAATGAAAAAACAAGGCAGCTTTATGGACACTGCAGTTGTTGATTTCAAGACAACATACAGAAATTTAAAACTAACTAAACATACCTTTCTTAAGGAAATCTTGAGAGAGTTCGCATTTAGAACCAAAACTGCTTTGTCTCAATGTCAAAGTTTCCTTTGTTTGAGAATCAAATGCAGGATTGTCAATCAGAGCATTGACAAATACCCACAAATGATTTTTTACTGTATGGGCTTTAAGATTAGCATTCTTGTTCTTCTTGTTCACAATACCAATGACATGATTTGTTATCTGGTTGGTAACATAATCAACATGAGTCCCACCCTTGATTGTTGCAATACTGTTTACGAAGCTGACCTGGTAGGAAAAATTGATTTACATATTAAAGAACACGATTACCCAAACAGCAACACATGACACTGAGCTTATCAAAACATCATTTAGTCATTTATTCCAGTACCTGTTGAAACTGCCCTTCGCTAAGACTCACACAAATCTCCCAACGCTCATTAACTTTCTCCACAATCCTGTAAAGTAGTTAACCACAATAATCAGCAAATGTAGCATTGAGAAAACATTCCAATTGTTAACCATGAAAAAAAAAATAAATAACCAACCTTGGGAGGGGATCTTCTCTGGTCTTTGCAGCAGATTGTAGATAAAGATCGCAATAATCCGAGAATGATTTGACCGGAACCCTCTGCCCGTTCAATTCAACCTTCACCGTCTTTCCTAGACATCCAGCCAGGTCGACCACACGCTTCTTCATCAGGGCAACAACATCATCCTCTAAATGAGTCATGCTGAACTTTGCCAAGTCAGGCTTAAAGGTAACCTTCGTCCAGTTTTCAGTCCCTTTGCACTTAGTGATAACAGGTTGAGACTTGTTTCCCATGTTGTTAGAGAAAACCTTGATAAAAGCAGTAACAAATGAGAGTTAGAGTACAGATCAAAGGGTAATACTAACGGCTAATTGTCAAGAAACCTGAATGTGCATCTACTTTTCCCAACAATTAATCTTCTATCACAAACCAAAAAGCCACATCAAGAGAATCCTAAAACTGATCTTCTATCACAAAGAAGAGAATGACGACTACAATTAACAAACCCACAAAAATTTTCGAACCCACCAAATGACTTATCATACTTAACGCCAAAAAGATTAAACACCTTGTAAATCAAAACCCAAATCAAGCAAACGCCAAGCCCTCATTCCACACAAGAAACCCAATCAGGATTAACTTTAAAACCGAACATTAATAAGTTTCAAAATTATACCTGCTTGTACTTCTTCTGCCTCCTTCCATCAGCCGTTTCAATAACAAAGTCAGTAGAAAAAATATTCGTAAGCTTGGCCCCATACCCATTCCTCCCACCTGTCGTTTTCTTCTCTGTATCATCATAATTACTACTCGTTAACAAATGCCCAAAGATCAATTCAGGGACATAAACCCCTTCCTCTTGATGAATCTCGACAGGGACCCCATCCCCGTTATTATAAACGCTAATAGAATTCTCCTCAACATCAATCACCACTTTGACAGAGTCCATTTTGGGGTCCCTCTGTTTATTATCGGCGGCATTCACCAGAATCTCATCGAAGATTTTGTAAAGCCCGGGTACATAAGAAATGGATCGGTAGACCATGGTGTTGTTCTCGAGAACCCATAGAGATTGGGAATGCTTTTCAATAGATCCAATGTAGGTGTCAGGGCGAAGGAGGATGTGTTCGAGCTGGGATTTTTTCTGGTAGGTTTCTTCGATGGTTTTGCCCGTGGGCAACACAACGTTGGCGTTGTTGCTCGACTGGAGAGGGAGTTTTGCTGATTTGGTGGTCGCCATTGCTAGGGTTTGTGTGAGAGACACAGAGATGGTGTCCTCTTTGAAGGAGGGGCGAAATGATGGTGAAAAATGGGGGATTTAGTGGGTATAAAAGAAGAGAAGAAGAAGGGTTAACGGTCGTGGGATTTGAATTTTGAATTTTGAATGGGTAATGCAAAATGGAGGGAGGACCTCCTCTTGACGAGTGCATGTGTGCGTGTTTTTTCTTTATTGTTTTTTTTTGTTGGGTTAAAACAATTGTTTTGCTGCATTTCTTTGTGTTTTCGTTTTGTTCTTTTGTACTGCACTATCTTAAATGTTTAAACACTTGATTATTGAATTAGTTAATGAGCATCTTAAATAGCACCCAATTTTGGTATTAAATGTTATAAAGTTGAATAATAACACTTTATAGATTGAGGAAAAAAATGTTTAATATTGCATGATATATAAACTCTTGAGGAGGAAATTAAAAACAAAAATGTCTTATTTATAAACAAGAAGACATCCACTTTAATTAGGGGTTTTTATTTTTATCCAATTTGAAATTTCGTATCGAATTGGATTTAGAAACGAATTACTGTATTTTTCAAATTGGGTTAGATCGGACCGACGAATCGATTTGATCCGATCAATTTTTATTCAAATAAAAAATATTATAATTTTTTCTTTTAAAAATAGTTAATATTAATTATAAAAATATAAATTAATATTATTTAATAATTCAAATAATTCTTCAATTAAAATTAGCCAAATTGTGACAAAATAAATTAAAATATTTATATGAAAATACATAAATTAATTTACATGAAAATTATACAAATTAAAATATTTAGATGAAATTTATTTATTATTTTTATACAAAAATAGATAATTTTTTAACATAAACCTATTAATTTCAAATTTAATTTAAATCACCTAAAATTATATATAAAAAGGAAAGTAATAATAATATAATAAAAGATCAAATCAAATAAAAAACTGATCCGATCCGCTCAAGTGTGAATCGGATTGGGCTCAAATCAAAGCAAATCATTGATTTTAAATAGGGAAATTTGCATATATAGCAGGGTTGACCGTTGACTTTGCAAATATAGCACCCTCCTTTTTTTCCTTGCAAACATAGCATTTCAGGGCTGAACAAAGACCAACATACCCCTCTCTCACTTCAGTTCATAGCATCTCTTCTTCGGTTTTTTCTCTCTAAACTCTCTAAATTCGCAGACCCTCTCTTCTCGTAATAGAATCTAGTAAACAAATTTTCTTCTCACCACATTGTTCACAAACTCCATTGGCCCATCATCTGTAAGCAAGAAGATCGCTACTGTGGAGTCAAAGGATCAGCTGTTAGAGGTTAGTCGAAATTTACTTTATGAACTGGGTTTGTGAAATTGAAAAGAAAGTCGAGCCCTATAGTCGAGCACTAGGTCGAGCAAAGTAAAGGTCGAGTATTATATCGAGTTATAGGTCGAGTAATATGTTGAAAGGTCAAGTAATTGGACTGTCCTTTGGTCGAGTCTTGTATTAGGTCGAATAAATGGTCGTGCATCAGGTCGAGTCCGTAATTGGTCGAATAAGCGGTCGTGCATTAGGTCGAGTGCATTAATTGGTCGAACAAAGGTCGTGCATAAGGTCGAGAGAGTGCGTGGTTTGGTCGAGTATTTCTACCAGTTGTGGTGGAGCAATATTCACATTCCTTCCACTATACTATTAACTTGGTTATGCCTAATTTGGGTTATGGTTTCGTTGGATTTGTAGGAATGTCGCATCCCATTATGGTCACAACCCATGTGTTTTATGGGGGAGAATGGGTCGTTGATCCCAATACAAATGAACGAAATTTTATTAATCACAAGAGGCTTGAACCTCTTATGTTAAAAGAGGACGCAAGCTTCGATGACCTGGTGAATCTCATAGTATCTGTCATGGAATTAGATATGGAGCTCAAAGATAGACTGGTCATCGAATATCTACCAAAGTACTTGTCTAAAGTCTCCACTATCCCCATCAAGACTGATTACCATGTGAAGTGTTTTTTGAATGAAATTATTAGATGGCCCGAACATGCTAGGATCCCAATATGTGTTAGCGTCCGACCATCCACTGAAGCATCACATGCTGAAGTTAATGCTAGCAATTCACCGATAAAGCGACTGGGCTCAGACAGTCCGATATGGACTAACGATGTTCTTCCTTCAAACCGTTTTGTGGAAAACAATTGTATGGATAAAATTGACCCTGAAGGAGCTAGCAATGCGGGTGGCGTACCGGTTGACAATCCCATAGTTGTTGAAGAAGATAATGTGTCAACCAAGGAACAAGAAATAGGTGAACTACCAGCCATACCATGCCAAACAATAACAAGGGCATCCCGTGCGACAAGTGGGACTTCTTCTGATAGATTAGCCGCTATCGTAGATGTTGCGGTAAATGACATATTTGAAACGAGGGAGCAATTAGCCTTGCGAATGAGTATGCTGGCTGTGAAACATTTTTTCGAGTGGAAGGTTGTTAGGGCAAATAGCAAATATTGGTACATACGATGCAAGCATGCCAATTGCAACTGGAAACTGAATGCATCTGCGATTGGGAATTCGAGAGCTTGGAAGGTCAATAAATTTGAAAACACCCATACTTGTCAATCATCGTTGCTACATTGTGATAATAGGCAGGCAAACAGCAAAGTTATTGGTTCATGGATCAAGTGTAAGTACCAGGCAGTTTGTCGGCCGTATAAACCCGGGGAAATCATGGCAGATATTCGCCAAGAGTTGGGTGTGAACATAACGTACAATAAGGCTTGGCGATCAAGAGAATCCGCTCTGGAAGAAATGCGAGGTGGATTTGAAAATTCTTATAGAATACTTCCAGCTTATATGCACATCTTGCCGGGCGGAGTAATCCGCACGCATCGATCTTGAAATGGAAGAAGATGGACGCTTCAAATACCTTTTTTTTGCATTTGGCCCATCTCTACGTGGATTTCGAACTTCTATGCGCCCCGTTGTTGCTGTTGATGCATGCTTTTTGAAGGGAAAATACCCTTAGTCATTACTTGTTGCAACTTGCATGGATGGTAACAACCAAGTGTACCCCATCGGCTGGGGAGTGGTCGATTCAGAAAATGATGCGTCGTGGGAGTGGTTTTTGGAAAGGTTACAGGCTGCTATAGGTGATGAGATCGAGGATTTGGTGTTTGTTTCGGATAGACATAAGAGCATTGCGAAAGGTATATCAACTGTTTTTCCGAATGCCTTCCATGGAGTGTGTATCTATCATTTGAGCAACAACCTTCGAGCAACATTCAAAAGAAACGACATGCTCCCGGTCTACTTTAAGGCTGCCAAGGCTTACACTGTTGCTGAATTCGATGAACTGTGGAGAACCCTTGAACGCCAAAATTCATGGGTGTGTGAGTATTTAACTGAGGTTGGCATTGAACGATGGGCAAGGGCACATTCTCAAGGTAGACGCTATACCATAATGACCACCAACATCGCGGAATGTCTCAACGCACTCTTAAAGGATGCGCGTGAATTACCCATTCATTGTTTGGTTAAGTACATTCGTAACACGCTACAGAGATGGTTTTATGAAAGGCGTACGGCGGCCCGTGAATTGAACTCACACACAACCCCATACATCGAAGCTGAACTTGATGGCAGAATGAGAGAAGCACAAGCATATGTTGCTGAGCCGGTTGATCTACACATATGGAATGTTCGAGACCTATCAAATCGGTCGGCTATAGTGAATTTGCAAAGTAGAACGTGCACGTGCCGGGTGTTTGACCTCGACCAACTGCCTTGTGGCCATGCATTAGCTGTATCCCGGCACAGACAAATCGACCACTACGCCTTATGCTCGCCTTTTTATCACACTGATGCACTGTTATCCGCATATGCAGATCCCATTCTCCCAGTCGGTGAGCCTGAGCATTGGGTTGTCCCTGAAGAAGTTATGTGCATTCATCTAGCTCCTCCGGAACCCAGGTCTAAAAGCGGGCGGCCCAAAAAACAGAGAATCCGTTCAACTGGAGAGGAGAAAGTAACAAAGAAATGTGGCCGTTGCGGAGGAAGTGGTCACAATCGTAAAACCTGCTCGAATCCATACGTTTGTAAGGCGGATAATTGATATGTGATGGAGTTTATGTAAGGCAGTTTCATAGTAAACAAATGATCAAATGGAGTTTATGTAATGAATTTTTGAAGTTTTTCTTTCAAATATTTGCTATTGTTATTTTTTTTTATCTTCATCTCAGCCATGAATGCTTAAATTTATCATCGTTCTTCTTCTGCACACTGACCCGCTCAAAACAAAAACAGATAGAACAAAATAATTTTTTTTTATGTGCTCGAATTTATCTCGCCGACAGACTCGACTTTACTTTTTGTTGCTGTAATGTGCTCGAATTATCTCGACTTTGGACTCGACTTTTTTTAAAATATGTTTTTCCGCTTTCGGTTGCTCGACTTTATGCTCGAATTTAGACTCGACTTTTGTTAAAATATGTTTTCCTGCTGACATGTGCTCGACTTTGACTCGACTTTAGACTCGACTTTTGTGTTAAAATATGTTTTCCTGCTGTCATGTGCTCGACTTTGACTCGACTTTAGACTCGACTTTTGTTAAAATATGTTTTCCTGCTGTCATGTGCTCGACTTTGACTCGACTTTGAACTCGACTTTTGTTAAAATATGTTTTCCTGCTGTCATGTGCTCGACTTTAACTCGACTTTAGACTCGATTTTTGTTAAAATATGTTTTCCTGCTGCCATGTGCTCGACTTTAACTCGACTTTGAACTCGACTTTTGTTAATATATGTTATCCTACTGTCATTTGCTCGACTCTAAACTCGACCTTAAACTCGACTTTTTTGAATTTTAGTTGCTGGCTGTTATTTGGGCGATTTTAAAACTGGACATTTGGACTCGACTTTTGTTAAAGAATGACCTAATTATATAGTGCACAAATAGGAATGAAATGTATAAATATATGCACAACTGTATAAATATATGTACAAATGTATAAATATTTGTACAAATGTTTACATATATGTACAAATAAATAAATATATGTACAAATGTATAAATATTTGTACTAATGTATAAAAAATATATGTACATTTATACCAATGAATTCATTTTCTTTTTTTCTTCGCCGACTTTGCTTTTTTTTGGTCCTCTTGCCTTGCATGTGCAAACAAAGCGGCGCCCAGCTCAGTCCGCGCATCCATTACATTGTCAATTTTGAACGACCCCAGCGGCAACCCGTGAATTAGCCGTTCTGCCCATTTCAGAACATACACGCCACAATCTCCAGTGCTATGCGAAACAAAAGTCATGCGTTATTAGAAATAAAAGATGAAATTTAAAAGTAATATTTGGCATGTTTGGCATATTTTAAAGTGCTAACCCCGGTGTTTGGCCGATCAATCCCCTCTCCACCTCGACCTGCCAGTTATCTATCATTTCCATCTCACATGCTTGGAGTATTTTTGGCATGATTTGAACAAGGTGGTCTAGTTTTTGGACGATCCCCTTCTGGTCAAGCGGATTGTACACGTGGATCGTCCTCGAGCTGAATTCAACCCTAACGAGTATCCAATGATTGCCATCGACATGCGCGGGAAATAAGAAATGGTTGGCATACCGGCAATCAACTTCATATGGCACTGAACCAACAAATTGCTTCATTGCCAAGTCTTCATAATTTGGATCCCGCTGGGTTGCGTACAGCGTCTTCATATCAGTCTGTCACGACAAATAAACACACCGAAATGTCATAAGTGGTTATATTATACACAGTCAATGGAATGTTGAATATGATCGAGAACTTACATCAAGTCGTCTCAATATTGATACATCTTTGCGGCCCATTACCAGGACCCTCCTCCGGAGCATGGACGTGTATAAGTTGAGATGCTGAAAAATAGTACAACACAAATATTAGTTAAAAACCGATATATGTGCAACGACGGAGTATGATTGCCACTTACATCATTTGACAGCCATTCATTTTCGAGTATCATAGTCTTGAGCAAGTCAGAATCAAGGTCAAACACCGGGGTCCACAGGTACTGCCGCTTTGACGGCTTCAGCCACTTTTTCATGTCATCAATCTCGTCTGGCCCCGGTTGGAAATCCTCAATACTGAAACGCTGGCCAACTATCGATGGTTGGGGTGTGGGATATTCGATGGTTAGCAGCGGACTCAAATTGATAACCCCGGGAGAGTCCTCTATGGCAAAACTGTGTTCTTTCCCGGGGTTCTGCTTCATCGGGGCTGGTGGAGGGCTCTCGATTTCAACAACGAGCGGGATGGAAGGAGTCTTATTTCAGCACTGTATGGATGAACAACAACCAAAGCAGTTGAAGGGCTGGCGGGTTCTTCATCCTTATGACTAGTCGGACTCCCACGCACCTCGGACCGTAGTTGCTCGACAATATGTGTCAAGTTTTGGACAGTGGCGGTCAGATCTTTATTAAGGGTTTTCAACTCTGCGATACGAGTCTCCGACCGTTCCAGCCGTTCAAGAACCTGACTTATAAATTGCTTGCGAGCCTCCCGTCTGGCTGCCCTTTCCAATGAAGGATCGGCAGCCTTTTCAGATCCCATTGAGGTATGACGGGGCTGGCCGTCTTCTTCTTCTTCATCCTCTTCCAACCCCACATCCTTCCCGGATTCGGCGATTTCTCCGTTTTCCCAAGTCAAAAATTGTGCAGCTTCATCCGGAGTTGGAGTTATTGGGATCACTTTAACTGGCTGCAATACAAAATATGTGAGTAATGAAACTAGGCAGTACCACAATCAAATATGGGAGGGAAAAACAAAACACTATGAAATCATACCTCTCCGCTAACCAACCGTTTCGACCATACTTGATTTTTTTCTTGGACTGAGCGGTGGGTCTTCACTCTTTTCCACCTAAACATCCGTGGCGTGCACCCAGTGGTTTCGACCCTTTCAACCAATGAGAAGCGTTCAAAATGCGGCATCAACTCATATGCGAACACCTATGATTGGAAAATAATGAGTTCTGTCGAATCAGGAAAAACACAAAATTAAATATGCTTATGGATCGTAAATCCTTACCCCTAGCGCCACTGGGAAGCCCCCAACAGTGTACGTCCTATTATCGACGTCCCTGGTCTGTTTTAGGGCATTGGTCATTGCCTTGCGCGCACTATCGATCATTGCCCTAAAAGAAATTTCCCCAAGGCATCACATCAAATTTCTTCGATCGCATGCCGGATTAACGACCTTGTCCTCAATGTGGTTTCTCTTTTGTTCCCGAGAATGGAGGTGTATAGCAATAACAAAGTCGGACACAACAACCGTCCGAATAGCCGGAGGAAATTTGATCGTATGCTTTGAAAACGTCCGCGACGTTGTGTCTTCGTGCCGACCTTCCCCAGTCAAATACTTACTAATCAAACTCGGACCATCAGGTGCCTGGTATTTGGCGTACTCACGATCAAAATCTCCCATCCTTAACCCAGTGATTAGTGCAAACTCCCTCCTTCTAAATCTCACCTTCTTACCCGCGAAATTAAAGTACATCGCATTGTCCGCCTTGTTTGACTCATCTGACTTTAATTGGCGCAATAGCACGCTGTGGATTATCTGTTTACACCAAAATGTATGTTGGTGGTCCAAAGCAATTCCGGCCAGACTGCTCTCTCGTCTAAGTATGTCTTTCTGCTGCCCGGTTAGTTTAGTCCTTATTCGTAGAATATTTGCTTCATAGTAGCAATACTGTGACACCTTGGCATTGAAGAAATCACATTGAACAACCATTTGCTTCTTTAGAGGGTCCTGAGGAAAAGAGGTGTAGTAAATTAGGATTGAAGATAGAGGTGAAGTAAATCGGGACTACGCTCGACCAAACACTCGACTATAAACTCGACCTGAATTACTGGACATATAGTACTCGACCAAAGACTCGACTATAAACTCGACCTGAATTACTCGACAAATAGTACTCGACCTCATTCTCGAATTCAGATCGACATTAAAAACTTGACCTTATATATGTTTTTCCCTAAACCCTAAACCCTTTAGCTGGACTAACCTATGACTCGACTGTTAAACTCGACTAACAGTTACCCTAAGGTTACAGGCTGTTAAACTCGACTAACAGTTAACCTATGACTCGACTGTGAAACTCGGCATGAAACTCGACTTTTTATTAGTGCTCGACCTATGGCTCGACCTAGGGCTCGACCCAGGGTTCGACTTCTTATACAATACTCTTCTGTCTGACCTTTATCGCCCTCAACCTTTATCGACCTACAATACTCTCATACAACCCAGTGTGTAAAATATCTACACTATGAACCAAAAGAATAATGAAATGAGCATTTTCTGCAATATAGAGCTTACCTCGCGGTGATGAGTATCTTTCTTCCCCTTCTTCTCTATGGCAGTCGAGGCCGCCTTGGTGGTAGATGGTGCTCCCCTTGTTCGTGCCATTGAAAATGATTGAATGATTGGAATGGGTTATGAAATGGATGAAGAAAGCTATGAGGTTGAAGATGACTGCTCGAATGAATAATTGAAGGTACTCAAGAGGTTTACAGAAGTCGGTTATGATATGTTTTAGTTCGCGCGACCTTTGGTTTTCTTTCAAAACAGAGGGGCATGTAGGTCTTTTTACGCGCGAAGATAAAATAAAAAACGATACTAGACTTATTATTATTAGGTCCAGTTTTTTATCGAGTAGTCAGTCGAGCAAAAATAAAACTAAAAATTACCAATTAAACAAAACTATACTTTCTATTAAATTTTAGTCTTATCAAAATTTAGTCGAGTAAAGGTCGAGCGGAAAAGAATTTTTACAAATTTAGTCTTACAGATTTAGTCATATTGTTAGGTTGGGTTTTTTGGTTTTGGTCTAGTATAAGGTCGTGCGAAAAAGAATTTTTAAAAAATTTACCCTAATCATTAAGTCGAGTTTTTAATCGAGTTTTAGGTCGAGCGAATATGAGTTTTTGGTCGAGTTTTTAGTCTAAAATTTTATAAAATAAATAAACCTTCAAAAATACAAAGTTTCTTAATAAACGTTCATAAACTAATAGAAAGAAACTTAAAAGTAAAACTGAATAAAATAAAAGTGAAGACTAATACATGTCAATTGTCTTCAACTGTGCTACTACAATCGTCCTCTTCATGATCATTTCCTCCAAGGGCATCAAGGGCATTTGTTAAACGCTGCATTTTGGCATGCAGATTGTCAACACGAGCATCCAATTTGCCAGCCAGCTTCGACACATGTTTGACGGCCTTATTCATACGTTTTAGATCATTCATTGCTTCTTGCGCGGGCTGAGATAGGATGACCGATTTCTCCTGCAAGACATGAAAGAAAATAAAAGTCACATGCTGTTGATAATTTGCTCGACTACTAACTCGACTTCAGGCTCGACTAATAACGAGACAAATTACTCGACAAACAATATGGCTCGACTAACTGCTCGACCTAGGGTTCGACCTATGATCGACAAAAACCAATTACAAATTCAAACAAACCCAACTCAAATTCCAACATGGAGATAATTTTTTCTTTCTCGAGATTAATATTTGAGTATAATCTCAGGCCTTTTTCCTTGTCACATTTTGCATACATGCTATATTCCATGCATTTGAGAACAGCATGTAATATTTAGTGTATATTTACACCTACGAGGGACTAAATATCTTTGGGTTTGGTTCATTGAAACTCTTATTAGCCTTTAAGGGTCAGAACAGATTTTGGAATAAAGTGGATTACAGGCAAATGATGAATAGGCAAAACCTGTATCAATAAATCGTTCAGAGAACCACAATGATGATATTAGTAAACCACTGGCCATACATACATTCATACATTCATAAGGAAAAAAAAAATTTAGTTCTATATCAACTGACCTCGACCTCGAGAGCCTGCACTTTCTTGCTTGAAGATGGTGGTCCTCCTTTTCTGCTTGCCATTGAAACGGGTGATATGTAATGTTTTGTTGAATCCGGAAGTTTTGAAGTGTTAAGAAAATGAAGAGGAACGGCCGCTCGGTAGGTTTTCGAAAAGAAGAGAGAGTGCGAATGAAGAGGAACGGCCGCTCTGAGTGCGAAAATAAAGAGGGAACTGAAGCGACAGTAGGTCTTTTTGCAAGCGAAAATAAATTTAAAAAATAAACTAGACTAATTATTAGGTCGAGTTTTCTGTCCAGTTTTCGGTCGAGTGAAAATAAAATTAACAACACAACTATACTTAGTATTAGGTCGAGTATTTGGTCGAGTAAAATTAAAATTAAGAAACAACTATACTTAGTATTAGGTCGAGTTTTTTGTCGAGTATTTGGTCGATAGAAGAAGAATGTTTAAACAAATTAGACTTAGTAATTGGGTCGAGTTTTTGGTCGAGTTTAATAAAATTTTAAAAACACTAAACCTTCACTGAAGTCGAGTAACAGTGACAAAAGTAAAAATGATACTTGACTGAAGTCGAGCAAGATCTAAATTATATCAAAATTCAATATAACAACAAATTGTTCCAAACACAAAAGTAAAATTGACAATTTCTTAAAACACAATGGTCCTTAAAATAAAAGTAAAGACTAATACAAAGTTAAAACATGTCAATTGTCTTCAACTGCGCTACTACACTCGTCCACTTCGGAAACAGTTCCGACTTCTTCAGAATCATTTCCCATGGCATTTTGTAAACGCCGAATTTTGGCCTCCAACTTGTCAAGACGAGCATCCAATTTGGCCGTCTGCTTCGCAACACGTTTGACGCCCTTATGTTCCAACTTGTCAACACGAGCATCCAAACGGTTGACTCCTTCTTTTAAATCTTTGACGCCCTTTTCTAAGCGGGCAGCGTTTTGCTGGCATCTCTCTGCCAGCTCCGCTATGTCGGGGCCGAGAGCATTCATTGCTTCTTGCATATTCTCAGATACGATGACCGATTTCTCCTGCAAGACATGAAAGAAAATAAAAGTAACATGCTGCTTGATAATTTGCTCGACTATTAACTCAATATGAATACTCGACTTCAGGCTCGACTATTAACAAGACTAAATACTCGACCAACAATATGGCTCGACTAATTACTCGACCTATGATCGACCAAATTGCATTTCTGGTCCAAGCACTAATTAAACTCGACCCTAAACTCGACTATTAACTCGACGTATACTGTTACTCCACTTCAGGCTCGAATATTAACGCGACTAAATACTCGACCAACAATATGGCTCGACTAATTACTCGACCTAGGGTTCGACCAAATTTCACTTCTGTCGAAAACCAATTAAAAATTCAAACAAACCCAACTCAAATTCCAACATTCAATAACACTGCACTCTATCAAAACACTCTCAGTATGAATTCATAAGAATAAAAAGACAATTTGTAGTTCAATTTCGACTGACCTTGTGAGCCTGCACATTCTTACTTGAAGATGATGGTCCTCCTTTTGTGCTTGCCATGAAAACGGGTGATATATATTGTTTTGTTGTAGAGGGAGTTTTGTAGTGTTAAGAAAATGAAGAATTACTGAGTAAAGCAACTGAGCAAATGGGGTCTGCAAACTTCTACGAACTTAGAGAGACAAGAAATTACGCCACAATGGGGTCTGCGAACTTAGACTAAAAAACCGAAGAAGAGAGGGTTTGCGAATTTAGAGAATTTAGAGAGAAAAAACCGAAGAAGAGATGCTATGAACTGAAGTGAGAGAGGGGTATGTTGGTCTTTGTTCAGCCCTGAAGTGCTATGTTTGCAAGGAAAAAAAGGAGGGTGCTATATTTGCAAAGTCAACGGTCAACCTTGCTATATATGCAAATTTCCCTTTTAAATACTCATAACTTTAATAAACTTTACAAAGACAATTATAGATTTTCATTTGATACTTTTTATCAGATTTAAAGAAACATTTATTTGTATATTTTTCCCGATTTAGAATGCTCGATTGTGGAAGGCGCTCCTTTGGTATTCGAATTTTTGTTTGACTTTGAAATCTTTAAATTTCACACTCTTTGGCAAATTAAAAATGATGGGAAATTTTCTTTAATCGTTGTTTTCTTTAAATTTCACCATCTATGCTAGGAGTAATATTTTAAGTGTGTGTATAGTTAGTCGATTCAAAATACATTTTGTAATTTTTAAAACATTTTTATAATTTATAATTTTTTTTTATCTTACAATTACTATTTCAAAAAGTGTGAAAATGTTTTTTAAAACGTAATTTATATACGTAATAGTTATATCGTATTATGTGCATTTATGAATATTTAAATTGTAAAACGTGAACTTAAATAGTCAAATAATTAAGAGGTTTGTGAACTTAGTTTTATGGGATAATTCATGAGTTGAAACTAATTGCTTGTTCTCCATTAAAGGTCCCTTCAAGTTTCGTACCTCTCTTTTCTTCTCTAAGGACTAAAGTTATCAACTTGATGAAGGAGATATCTGTCCCCAAATTTAAGATAAATTATTTTCAAACTCTTTAGTTGAAAGAAAACTTGCAAAACAGATCTTGAAATCATTATCGAAATAAATACTTTGATATCTAAGTCAGTTGTAGAGTTTTCAATTAGCAGAATACAATACGATGCAAGAGTTGGGTTTTTTCCCATTACTTGGTGTCCACGTGAAACATTTATACGTGATATCCGAATTATAAAATGGTAAGAGTTTTAAGTCGAGTATATTTAATTGTCCACAAAACCCTTCTTGAGCCTATACACATCACAACTCAAGTAGCACACAGAGTTTAACTCTTCAAATGATAATATGGTCTCGCTTTGCATCACCGGTTATTCAGTTTGCTCTCTCCAGTGTTGATTCAGTGTTAAGAGGTTTAATGATGTTACCCCTTGGGGTAACCAAATTGGTGTGGCGGGCGAATGCGTAACCGTAAGGTCACAAGTTTGAATCCTCCTACTGACACCTTCTTGGTTGAGCCCGTTGCACAGGCCTTGCCCAGTACGGTTTACCTCTCCTATAGGGTTTGCGAGCTATTTTACAAGAGTGGGGTTTATCCAGTGCGCACCCTTAGGTAGCAGTTGCGGGTTCCCTTGTCAACAAAAGTGGTTTAATGATGTTAGGCTTTTTCAACAATATTTAGGATTCTGTTATTTGATTTTAATATGTTGAGATTACTTTAAATTGTGCACTCATTAAATCGTGCTATGTTTGTATTGTAGTTTATTTGAATTTTTTTTATTGTGCAAAAAATTTAGTGGGAAATTTTTTAAGGAAAAAATACTTTGGAGGGAAAATAAAAAGTGTATCGAAGGGGAAAAAATTTAAATTATGTGAGGAAAATTTGGGAGAAAAATTTAAATTTTAAATTTTAAAATAAAAAAGTGTTTGGATGTTTAATTTGTTTTGTAAAAAAAAAATAAATTAACTTTTTGTAAATAGGCATTATTCCAAACATAGCCAAATAGCCATGTTTGGATTATGTCTTGTTTTAAATTTTTTTTATTAGAATATATAAAAAATTTGGTGAAATTTTTGGAATTTAAAATTTAAAATTTGAAATTAAATAAAAAGGCATTTGGACTTTTTTTTGTTTTATGAAAAAAAATAAATTTTTTATAGATAGAGAGCTCTTTTTCTATTTACAAAAAGTTAATCTTTTTCCACAAAAAAAATTTATTTTATTTAAAATTTAAAATTTAAATTTTAAAATTCCCACCAAAGTTATCTTACATTTATTTTTAAAAATTTTCCCTCCAATATATTTTTATTGTCCCTTCAAAACACTTTTTCAACAAAAAAGTTTGTACTAAAATTTTCACACATACTCATATAAAAATTCATATTTTAAAAATGTGTTTTGAAATAGTGAAATTTTTTTTTTTAGAATTGATAATTTGAAATGTGTATAAGTAAAATGCTGTATGGATTGCAAAATTAAAATATTACATGAATTGCAAAAATTAAAATATATTTTCAATTAAAATGCTACAGGACATATTTTAAACTAAAATGTTGTATATGAAATAGTAAAATATTTGTGTATTTTAGGGTTTTAGATTTTTGTGGGAAAAATGCATTTTGAAATAAAACGTGTGTGAGGTGAAAATAAAAATATATATTTGTATAGAGCCTAATTTTGCACAAGAAAAGAATGTGTGTTTCAAATTCCAAATTTTAATTTCATTTATTAGGTTGGGACTTTACTTAAAGTATGGATAGATTACATTTTAAATGCATTTTTATATTTTTTTGAAGTAAATTTTCTAAAATATAAACTATTTTGAGATTGTAAAAAATGTTCAAAAATATTTTTTTTTAATATACAATCCATACACACTTCTAGTGATTTTTTGGTTGTTGGCTTAGTTTTTAACTCATCTATGTATATGGTTTTTAACTCAACTATGTATATGTTTGTAATGTGTGCTATCTAATAATCTAAAATTAAATAAAATTAAGTAAAAAATTAGGTTGGAGGAATTTTTTTGAAATGATGTGGGTAGAGTTTTGATAGAAATTTAAATTTTAAATTTCAGTTTTAAAATTAAATAATTTTTTTTAAATGTTATATTTTTTGTGAGAAAAAAATAAACTTTCCTGAAATGACATTAAATCCAAACACATCTGTTAAAAATTGTTGCAGATTCTTGATACTTTGTGTACTAGATACTCCTG
The DNA here is from genome assembly GCA_020080225.1 of Gynochthodes officinalis. NCBI lineage: Eukaryota > Viridiplantae > Streptophyta > Magnoliopsida > Gentianales > Rubiaceae > Gynochthodes > Gynochthodes officinalis. The sequence continues at coordinate 42,384,056 of CM034616.1, forward strand.
ATAAAAATGTGCTTTTTTTAGTTGGTAATGTAAGGATTACAAATTGTGATTTGTTTGATTTCTTGATTCCCTCTGGTGAGAATTTTTTAGTATATTTTCTTGTACATTTTTTGTTTGCCCTATCTAAGTCCTTGATACATAATTCACTCATAATGTAAGAGTGTAGTTAGAAGTGTGCATGGATAAGATAAAGTAAGGTAAAATTGAAACCATCTAATTTCATTAAATTCTAATAACAAATAAATCTCTACATTTCTAAAAAAGCTAATAACATTAGTAAGCAATAAACTTATTGCAATAGTAGTATAAACCTTTAGTGATCGAAACGTCACTTATTACATATAGTAAATTCAAAGTATAAAAACTGTATCCTGAACACTTCCCATCACTTGTGGATTTATTGCATTATTCTTACTAATTTTCAGAGATATAATAGCCCAATGAGTAATTATGTGCACATGTAAAGCTTAAAATCAGCACTTGAAGAATTGTGTGCACGTCATAAACATCTTCATCACACCAATAATCATATGACAAGATCTGAAATATTGTCAAAATAGCCCGAACTGCACAAAATTAAAAATTCTTTAATTTTGTTAGAGAAGCATGTCATAGAGACTTAGAGTTGACTGTCGGCTCGAATATCTTCCTGACCAACTCATAGTCTACTAATGACTAGGGCTTATTCTGTCGAAAGGGCATATCATAGAGATTTAGAGTTAACCATAAGCTCAAATACCTTCCAAATCAACTCATAGTCTACTAATGATTAAAGCCCAAACTCCCCAATAAATCAGGTCACGGCTCGTATTACAATTCAAATAGCAAGTACATCAATCACGTACAACCATAATAATTCAACTTGATTGATATAAAGAAAATGATGTTGATAATAACAGCAATCATAATAATGGTAATTAATAAATATAATTTTATCAAAGGTAGTAAAAAAATTCTCTACAAAATTAAAGATTAAAAAAAAGTAATTTCCTTTCTTGTGAAAATTAAAGAAAACCATCTTCCGTAAATTCCTACTCAAGATAATGAAGGAAAAGAATTTATGATTGGAATCAAAATTTAACAGGGACACCCAAAATTCATTTTATAAAAAAGGAAAGATTTTAAGACTTCATAAAGAAAAACAACTCTAAAAGATTAATAAAAAATTTCCATATCAAGAGTTACCCACCTTTTTCAACACGTTAAGATGCCCCAACTCCAAAACTAAAATAAACTCTCTAATTCATTAACTCTTTTTCCTCTCTAAACTCACTAGTTTTCTTCCTTTTTTCTTTCATTTTTTTTTCTTCCTTAGGTTGGTGCTCTATTTATAGTAAGAAAAATGTCCTTCCACATTCCTATCCTGATTTGCCTTGAATAGTGTGCATTATTAATTCCTTCCCAATTTATTCTTAGTTCATATATCTTTTTCAAATTCCTTCTATATAATACATTGAACTAAGTACTTAGAGGGCGCCTGGTTCAGGGGTATGAAAGGAGAAGGAATGGGAATGAAAAGAAACGTGTTGCTTGGTTAAAAGGAATGAAAGTTGTACAGTAAAATTCATTCTTCCTTTGACCGGTATCCTTATACCCAAACCCCCCCACCCCCACCCCCCCACCCCCCAAATATTGGGGGGAATGAAATCCATTAACCCAAAAATGCTTTTTTCTTTCCCTTTCCATCCCGTCCGAACTCCGCCAAGGGTTTCCAAAGAAATCTCTCTATTTTCATCCTCCATTTTCATCCCCAGCACTATTTTTTGTATCAAAAAGTTCATCTTCGTCTTCAATTGCTTCATCCCCTCCAGATTTGTTGTAGCAAACGCATGGATGCAGAGTACCGTGGATGAATAAGGCTCAAAATTTCAAGTTAGACAGAATACAGTTCTCCCATTTCCCTTTTCTTCTCCCTCTCTTTTCACCCCAATCCAGTCCTTCACATCCGTTTCCATATATTCATTCTCTACAATGATCTATTGCTTTGAATTTCCAAGTCCAATTTCATAGCCAACTGGACACTTTCATTGGTGAGTAATTTGGTTACCATTCTCCTTCGATTTATTTATCATTTTTTTTTTTGTTTGGATTTCCGAATGTCAACTCTTTAGTTTACCGTTCCCCTTCTCTTGCTTTTTTTTTTTTCACAAATCTTGAGCTTGGAACGATCGTCGTGTGTGCTTGACTTTGGAGGATTTGTTAGTTGTTTTGGGTAATTTTCTGTTCTAGTATTTTAGATTTTTTGGTATTTTTTATGGTATTTGTTTTGGGTATGTTTATGTTCTGGTATTTGTTTTGGGTATGTTTATATTCTGGTATTTGTTTTGGGTATGTTATGTTCTGGAATTTTTCTGGTATTTTTTTGGTATTTTTTTGGGTATGTTTATGTTATGGTATTTGCTTTGGCGGATTTTGTGGTTCTTTTTTTATAAATTTTTGGGGTTTTTTTGCGTGCCGATTTGAATTTAGGTTTTTGGAATTGAATTCCTTTAATTTGCTTGTCAAGGTTCCTTGAATTCCTTGAATTCCTAACTAATATGCCCTTGTCAGGGTTATTAGATTTTGTAGTTTTTGATGTTTATGCATAAATTTATACTAAATTTGGATGTTGGTGGTGTACTAAAGTTGAACAGAACATGGGAGAAACTGTAAACTGCTTTGTTTCTACAGCTCTTGTAGTGGTGTTGTTGAGTTGTTCTGTGGTTTATGGAGGTGATATAGTTCACCAAGATGATGAGGCTAAAATTTTTACTTAATATCACTTTACCTTTCACAACCAATAAAACAAATATGCAACATGAGTTTTTTTGTAGGTTGCATATAACACTACATTAGAAGTGTAATTTTATGAAAATTTTAAATTATTTCGTATCCTGGATGTTGACTTCACATTGAATAATTTTTTTTTTTGTCTTACACCCCTTCCGCTAGAACTCATCTTCTTCCCATTTTTCTCCTCATCTTCTCCCCTTCCCCCTGTAGTCGCAGCCCTCTTCCCAAATTCCTCTCCCCCCTGCGGCAATTCTAGCCCCAGCCACACCCCTCTTATTGGCCTCGTCCCCTAGTTTTGACGCAAACCTGTTCCCCCCTCCCCCCTGCAAGCAGTTTTTGGCCGCTACTACCCCTCTCTCCCACCCCCAAAATTTTGAAATCTTATACGGAACTGGATTGGCGCCATGAAATAAAATTCCGACAGCTTTAGAGCTTCTCAATTTGCTAGAAATAAAATTTGACACAGTTTCTTCAACCCATTCACAGCCATCACGGGCAATTGAGTTACTAACAAAGCCACAAGAATTTAAACTATATTTCCGTTAGCACAAGAATTTTAATGGAATCTTTGATGGAAGATGCCAATCATGGCCGCTTTTCAAGAAAGTCCTCGTCCTTGATCATGAGGAGAATTAGGAAATTTTAATCATATTTCTTGACCTTCTTGATTGTGTGAAACATTTGCAGCAAGGAAAGGGAGAAAGGGTGAGATGGGGAGTTTTTTTTTAAAGGTTTGCTTGAAGTCGATATCCTAAATATTAACTTTAGTATTTTGGGAACACTCCCTAAATTATCAATATTTATTTAATTTTTTAATATAAAACAATATTCCAATATTTTACTCATGTTAATTAAGTAGCTAATTATATGGGGAAATTTACAAATATAGCACCTTTGACCATTGACTTTGCAAATATAGCACCGTCCTTTTTTTCTTTGCTATTATAGCACTTCAACACTGCTTAAAGACCAAAATGCCCTCATCTTCTCTTCTAAAACACAAAGACACGGCACTTTATCTTCATCTTCATCTTTATCTTCATATTTATCGATTCAACAAAATTTGTTCTCACACCCCATTATTTGCGCTCCTTATTATTCGCACACCCTATTGGATCATCATCTTCAAACAAGAAGACCGTGACCATGGAGAAAAAATCGCATTAGGGAGATATTAGTTGAAATTTGCATAAGTTCAACTGGATTTGTTAACTTCAAGGAAACTGGTCTAGCCCTAAGTCGAGTTTTAGGTCGAGCACAAAGTTAGGTTGAGTTTTAGGTCGAACAATAAGTCTGAGTAGCAATTGGTTGAATATTAGATCGAGTTTAACCTAAGTTTGACCTACTACTAGGTTGAGTTAAATTTTTTTTAAAAAAAGAAAAAAATTAGAATTTTTTTCTTAAAAAAAAAAGTTTTTGGGTCAAGCTTGACCCCATGCTCGACCTAATACTCGAGCCAAAAAATTTTTTAAAAAAAATTAAAAAAATCAATTTTTTCTTTTTTTTTAAAATTTAACTCGACCTAGTAGTAGGTTGAGTTTAGGTCGAGCTCGATCTAATATTCAACCAATTACTACTCAGACTTATTGTTTGACCTAAAACTCGACCTTGTATTCCACCTAACCTTGTGCTCGACCTAAAACTCGACTTACGGCTCGACAAGTTTCGTTGAAATTCACAAACCCAGTTCAAAGTATGCAAATTTCAACTAATATCTCCTTGATGCGATTTTTTCTCCACAGTCGCGGCCTTCTTGTTTGAAGATGATGATCCAATGGGATGTGCGAATAATAAGGAGTGCAAATAATGGGGTGTGAAAACAAATTTTATTAAATCGATAAAGATGAAGATGAAGATGAAGTGCTGTGTCTTTATGTTTTAGAAGAGAATATGAGGGCATTTTGGTCTTTATGCAGTGTTGAAGTGCTATAACAACAAAGAAAAGAAGGACGGTGCTATATTTGCAAAGTCAACGGTCAAATGTGCTATATTTGCAAATTTCCCAGTTATATGAACTTCTACTAACATTTAAAAATATACATATCAAGCAATTTTAATCATATATAATATTTTGGTAAAATTTTAACAATATATTGATAAGTTGTTAATTCGTCATATTTTTAGTTACTAATTCCCTTATATTTTGATTTTATTTGAGTTTAATTGGAAAGAATTGGGAAAGTTTTGTTTATTTCAAGTTTTAGAAAGCTTTAAATTGATTTCTATTAAATTTAAGTATTTTGCAATTTTGTAGGAAGGAAACTGTTGGAGAAAGATAAAGACTAAAGATTAGCCACGATTCTGCTTGGAGGAAGATAAGGATTGGAGAAAAGTAAGTCTTTCTTTCCAATGCCATGGCATGTAATTTTGACTGCCATGGCATTGCATACTTCATGGCGGAAGGATTCTTGGACAGAAAGTTTTCAGCGCTGCGGCGGTTATTTCAGCGCAGCGGCGGTTCGCTTAGAAATTTCTTTCCAATGCCATAGCATGTAATTTTTAATGCCATGGCATAACGCATTTTATGAAAGAAGGACGTTGGACAGAGAATTTTATCCACAGCATTGAGTAGTTGGCAGACTTACAGAAATTGTGAGATTTACGCAATCAAATCATATCCTTCAAGATCAGCCAAAAGAGTTTCACACGCTACTAAACTCCTAGTCTTTAGGGACTAGAACAAGGATAAGGAGAGAGCCGCAGCCTTTATATGGATTCTTCCTGGATAGAAAAAAAGGGAGAGTTCCTTCCTGGAGTGATCAACTGCCGCAGTAAAGACCGCACGGGATGGACGAAAACAGCAGCACTCCTTTGATTTTTCTTGTATTTTCCTTAACTATGTCTAGCTAAATTTTACTTTTCAACCAAGGATTATAAGGTTTGATTTCAATTAATTGTGAGATTTCATGTTTTTCATCGGTTTCTTTGATTTTGAATATTATATATTCTTTGCAATAAATTTATTATTGTTTTGAATGTTAAACAATTCAGGCCTATTGTTTAATAGTTAAATACAATAATCAGTCAATTAGAATAAATTCTTGTAATTGTTCTAAATTAGTGACAAATAGCAAATTCGAAAGGTAATCAACGCCTAAGATTTATGCTATAGGAATATATATTCTAGCTTAAATAAACTAGGTCGACTTAGAGTTCTTGGCTAGAAATTGGGTCTCTACAGTTCTTAATGTAATTAACGGATATAATTCATAGATCGTTATCGAAGATTATGTCTGTTAATTAGGGAAATAACCTATAGGTCGTATTCCGAAAGTTATCGACAATTTTAGAGATTGGTTGTTATAGGACGGATCCTTAACGACTATAACTAATCTATTTGAGATACAAAGAATTATCTTTTAAATCGATGATCAATTAAGAGAATCAACACCGAAATAAATCCTTGGTTGGAAGCTTTTCTTGAATTGAATTAATCTTTTATTTATTTTCTTATTGCCTAAGAATTATTTGTTTAATTAGTAAAAAATCTCCAAACCCCCGTTTGTTACTAAGAAACAGGTTTTAATCAATCTCTGTGGATTCGACCCTACTCACCGCTACTACAAGTTCCGGTCTAGAGAAGGTTTATTTTTGGTTGGATTCGACACCCACCATATATCTTACAACTTTTTATAAAGCGTAAAAAAATTCATCTGTTCTATATTGACAAAGAACATATATAATTAAAAATGACAAAAACTATGTTAAAAGTTAAAATTAGATTATATATATAAAACTTAAACTAATATACTTTTTATTTTGGATTGCTATTGATAGTAAGATATATTTTCGTAGTGTTCATTATCTATAATAGTATTAGTTGTTTATAATTCACTTTTATTATAAATTTTTTAGAAGAAAACTCATTATTTCAATTAGTAATATTATTTTAAAATGTATTCTCATTTTAAATTAATTTAATAGAAGATTTATATAGTTTAGAAAATAATGTAAAAACATTTAAAATAAATACAAATTACATATTTTAAAAATATATATACATCAAAAAAAATTTTGTAAAAATTTAAAATTTAATATTTACTTAAATATGAAAAAAAAACTAGGCACTCCTACAAAGGTCTTCAAAACTAGTATATAGTCTATACTGAATTATAATTATGAAAGTAACTTAAAAACTTTCGTACATAAACAATCAGCAAATTCCTCATTAAAGCACACTTTCATCATAAAAAAAAAAGCCATTTATATCTAATTTTCAATTCATGATCCAATAATAATAAAGATCATAAAAAATAAATTAAAAAAAAGAATCAACCTGATATCTCATTTTCAATCTTTCAATTTTCATTGCAGGTAAACATTAACTCTCAAAACAATTTTTCCACAAATTCACGTATTTATAATTTAAGTTGAAAAAAACACAAAGTCCAAAAAAAAATTGTAACATTCCATGCAATAAATACTATATTATTTCAGCATACACAAACTTCCATCACCCCTGCTCCCATTGTAACAAAAAAAAAAAAAAAAGATAGAGAAAGGCGCCACCCTAACGGAAATTTTTTTTAGAATGAACTAATAATTGAATGAAGATGATAGAGATGATAAAGATAGGTGAACCTATTTTTATTTAACTTTTCATGATGATAAATGCTAAACCCAAATCTCCAAATATCTCACTTAAGAAAAGATTGAAGATAACAAAAAAAATTGTCATACCTTGGAATATAAAATAATTTTCTATAAATTTTTTCTAACTCAAAATCTTGAAACATCCCATTTTTGAAAACCTTAAAATATAGATTAAAATGTTATAAAATACATGAATGGATATTCATTATATTAATCCCTATTTAATATTTGTTCATATTCCTATCTAATGTATATTCATCATAGCTAATGAATATACTTACCTCTATCTAATGTAGTTACTTATCCCTATCTAATGTAAGTACTTATCCCTATCTAATGTATGTATTTATCCAAATACATTGATAGGTACATTATTGTTCTCCTATAAATAGGAGCATAGTTTGGTCATTAGGAAGGGTGAAGAAAAGTGGAAATAAGAATTTCTTTTCTAATTTCCCTACCATTTGTGGTGTCTTTCTGCTTGCTCTATTATATACTTTCTCTCCATTCTATTCTATTATATACTTGTGACGCAATATTTTACAACACGTTATCAGCATGAAGATTCACCAACTGAGTAAATAATTTTTGCAAGGTAAAGAGTTTTCTTGGTTTTTCTTTAATTATACTCCATCTCCTTCTATCAATTCTTCATTTTTCTTTTTCTTGACCTTGAAATCAATTTATTTTTCTGCTCCTGAAGTGGTGGCGGATATTTTGGAAATCCTTTTAATTTTATGATACTTGACACCTGAACTTGTCAAAGTAAGTGCAAATGAAAAATTTCGAGGAAAAGAAAGATATTTGTTTGCTTGATAGTGCAACAACACATAACATCTTTCATAGTAGACATTTTTTCTCGAGTATGACATTGCGTAAGACACATGTCCATACAATATCAGGTTCTGTTCCGATTATTGATGGTGTCGGGAATGCTACAATTATTTTGCCAAATGGCACCATTCTTCATATTGAGGATGTGTTTCTAAGTAGTAGATCAAAAAGGAATTTGCTCAGTTTTAAAGATGTACGTTGTAATGGGTACCATATTAAGACTATTTATGAGCAAAATAAGAAATATATTAGCATTATTTCTTATAAGATAGGCCTGAAGACCATCCATGAGAAGCTAGAAGCTTCTTTTATGGGTTTGTATTGTTTCATGATTAAGGCCATTGAAACCTATGCTACCATATCCTGGAAATTGGTAAATCCTGACCAATTTGGATTGTGGCATGATCGCCTTGGTCACCCTAGCGCTTCAATGATGCGTAGAACAATTCAAAATACAAAAAGACAGCCTTTAAAGAATACAAAGATACTGTAGTCCAAAGATTATAATTGTGAAGTTTGTTCACAAGGAAAACTTATTATTAAACTTTCTATAACAAAGGTTAATCTTGAATCCCCTTTATTCCTGCAAAGAATTCAGAGTGATATTTGTGGACTAATATAATCACCAAGTGGACCGTTTTGATATTTTATGGTACTAGTGGACATATCTTGTAGATGATCCCATGTTTGTCTATTATCTACGCACCATATCATCGTTCCACGTTTACTTGCGCAGATTATAAAGTTTTGGGTTCAATTCCCTAATTATCCAATTAAAAGCATAAGAATGGATAATGCTGGTGAATTTACATCAAAGAGTTTTGATGTGTATTGTGCTTCACTCGGAATTGAGGTTGAGCACCCATTCGCACATATTCATACTCAAAATGGATTGGTAGAATCTTTGATTAAACGTATCCAAATCATTGCCCAAACTCTATTATTGAGAACAAATCTCAACGATACAGCATGTGGTCATGTAGTTTTGTATGCGGCAGCCCTAATTAGAATATGCCCAACTGCTAGTCTTTTACAATCTCTTATTCAAATGGTTCTTGGTTATGAACATGATATTTCACATTTACACACCTTTGGTTGTGCAGTACAAGTGCCGTAGCACCACCAAAAGAACAAAAATGGGTCCTCAAAGCCATTTGGGCACTTATGTTGAGTTTAATTCACCATTCATTACTAGATCCTTGGAACCAACTACTGGTGATCTTTTTACTGCTAAATTCGCATATTGTCATTTTGATGAGATAGTGTTTCCATCAATTAGGACACCTACAACTTCCATGGCTACAAAGCAAAAACCAATTAAAGTTATCTCTTGGAATGAGAAAATTTTATTTCAATTAGACCTAAAAACTCAGGAATGTGAAAATGAGGTACAACGTATAATTCATTTACAGGTTATGGCCAATAAACTTCCTGATGTATTTAATTATGTTGTTAAGGTAACAAAATCTCATATTCCAGTTGCAAATGCTCTAGCTGGATAGTTGTTCCTGAAGAACAGGCTAAAATGGATCAAAATCCCCCACACTTAAAAGCGTGGTAGACCAAGAGGATCAAAAGACACTGTTCCTTGAAAACGAAGGGGAAAGATTCAGGAATTAGCTTCAGAAGAGGTTAAGGATCAAGAATCTGCTCTAGAAGAGCATGATGTTGTGTTTGCTCCTAAAGAGTTTATTGCCCCTGATGAGACCCAAACCCATGAGAAGATTACTAACCCTGGGAATATTAAAAATTCCATTACATATTGTAATGAAATTTGGGATAAAAATGAAATCATCATTGGTGATGTTTTTGTATTTTTATTTGCTTATAAAATTATAAATGATGATTATAAGCCATAATCGATTATTGAATGTCGTCAAAAGCAAGATTGGCCTAAGTGGGAGGAAGCAATTAAGGCTGAATTAGCTTCCCTAACTAAACACGAGGTTTTTGGGCTTGTAACTCGAATTTCTGATAATGTAAAGCCCATTGGATATAAATGGTCTTTGTCCATAAACGAAATGAGAAAAAAGAGATTATCAGGTATAAAGCCTGACTCGTTGCCCAAGGTTTTTCTCAAAGACTTTGGATTGATTATGATGAGATATATTCATCTGTGATGGATATGATTATATTTCGTTTTCTAATTAGCCTAGTCGTCTCTGAAAAATTGGAAATACTCCTTATGGAGGTTGTGACGGTATATCTATATGGCTCATTAGACTCTGATATTTATAAGAAAATTCCCGAGGGATTCAAAATGTCTGATGCATACACTCCCCGCAACTTATTCTCAATAAAGTTGCAAAGATCTTTATATGAGTTAAAGCAATCCGGTCGCATATTGTATCAACACTTACATGAGTACCTAATTAAGGAAGGACACAAAAATGATCCCATCTGCCCATGCGTGTTTATTGAAAAATCAGATATCTGATTTGCTATTGTAGTAGTTTATATCGACGATATGAATTTAATTAAAACTCCGGAAGAGTTAGCTAAAACTACTGAATATTTGAAAATAGAGTTTGAAGTTAAAGATTTGGGTAAAACCAAACTTTGTTTTGGTCTAGAGTTTGAGCATAAAGCAAATGGAATAATTGTCCATCAATCATCATACATTGAAAGATTATTTAAATGTTTCAATATGGATAAAGTTCACCCATTGAGCACCCCTATAGTTGTAAGGTCTCTGGATCCCTAAAAAGATCAGTTTCGTCCTAGAGAATTCGATGAAGAAATACTTGGTCCTGAAGTATCATATCTCAATGCAATTGTAACTTTGATATATTTGGCACAATGTACGAGACCAGATATCGCTTTTGCGGTCAATTTATTGGCACGTTATAGTTCTGAACCAACTCGGAGACACTGGAATGGAGTTAAACATATTTTCCGTTATCTCTAAGGAACCATAGATTTGGGATTATATTATTTTAAGAATTCCACTACATCTGGTTTAGTTGGATATGCTGATGTTGGATATAAATCTGATCCACATAAAGCTCACTCTCAAACCGATTATTTATTTTGTTACAACGGTACCGCCATTTCTTGGCGTTCTACAAAGCAATCGCTAGTAGTTACATCTTCTAACCACTCTGAGATTATTGTTTTATATGAAGTTGGAGTAAAGTGTGTTTGTTTAAGATCCGTTATGACGCATATTCATAATTCTTGTTATTTAACACTGGTTACAAACTCTCCCATTATAATTTATGAAGATAATGATACTTGTGTTGCACAAGTTCGGGGAGGATATGTCAAAAGTGATAAGACCAAGCATATTTCGTCAAAATTTTTCTATACTCATGAACCCCAAGAAAGTTGACAAATTGATGTTAAACAGATTCAATTCATAAAGAATTTTGTAGATCTTTTTATCAAATCATTGCCAATGTTAACTTTTGAAAAATTAGTATATAGCATTGGTATGCGACGAGTTCATAAGATGCAAGATTGACTAGCCCCAGCAGTGGTTATATAGCTCAATTGAAGAGAAGATATTATGAATTATACATTGCACTATTTTTTCCTTCTGATCGGTTTTTTTCCACATGATTTTTCCAACTTAAGATTTTTAATGAGGCAACTAATGCATCCATAAAAGGGGAATATTATAAGATTTGTGCTGTGTACTCTCTTTTCCTTTTGTCCGATTTTTGTCCCATTGGGTTTTTACGACTTAAGATTTTTAATGAGACAGTATTATGCACAATCGTAAAATAATGAATACAATGAATATTCAATGAGGAGTGTTATGAAATACATGAATAGATATTCATTGTATTCAACCATATATAATATTTGTTTATATCCCTATCAAATGTATATTCATCCTATCTAATAAATATACTTATCTCTATCTAATGTAGGTACTTATTCCTATTTAATGTAGGTGCTTATCTCTATCCAATATATATTTATTCAAATACATTGATAGGTACATTATTGTTCTCTTATAAATAGGAGTATAGTTTGGTCATTAGGAGGGGTGAAGAAAAGTAGAAATAAGAATTTCTCCTTTAATTTTCTTATTATCTGTGGTGTCTTTTTGTTTGCTCTATTATATACTTTCTTTTCATTCTGTTCTATTATATACTTGTGACACAATATTCTACAACATAAAACAATTTAAAAAAAAAAAAAGAATTATCATGTGGTGGCATATAAAAGAGTTTTGTTTTATTTTCTTTTTTCTAAATGTAAAGAGGAATGCAGGGCACAATGCATGCAGAATGATGACTTAAACAACATATATACAGATTGGATGAGTAAAACATTTGACTTGATTATGATTGAAATATAGAATAAATAATTAAGACTTTAGAAACCTCGAAATTAAAAAATAAAGTTACTTAGACAGTGATACGTGGAGTAATTATAATTATAGAAGTAATACACATAGCAGAATGTGAGAAAATAGACATTATTTTCTATATATATAATATATTATTTATTTTCAAGGTGTACCCAAGTTTGATCTTATGGTTTACACCCTACAGTCTTTTTTTTTTTTGGTCCAAAAATAATGAGCTGTATTAACTTCATGAAAGTTAATGAATACATGGAAGGTCCCCAAAGAAGACCGGCACCATCAGAAAACATTCTAATTTACCATTAACTAAAATTTTCAATGCCCCCTACAGTCTATCACTTTTAAATTTTATAACTTTACCTTGCAAATTTTGTAAGGTTACATTGCAATACAAAAAGTAATACTCGCCTCAAAAAAATAGTCTAGCTTCAAAAAATTTATTTGTTCTAAAAAAAATTCACTTTTGATGTAAAATTTTTATAATACCTCTCACCAATATAATAATATATAACCAAAATTAAAAATTAAATATAAAATTATAAAATTATATTTCTAATAGTGTATTAAATATTACATCGAGTAATTTAAAAATATATATATATATACCAAATAAAAAATGAACTATATTTGGAATGAAAAGAATACTTTACGGCTTACGCCATCTTTGGCTATGGGTACCAAAATCAATTCATCCTATTAGTTTACTCACATCTAAATATAATAACACTAATATAATAATATCCCAATATAAAGTAAAGAAACATCGCCAAAGTCAATTGGCCAAATTCAAGGCAAATTTAATTTGGTTTTTTTGAACAATTAACCTTTCTCTCTATTCTTAAGAGCCCAACAGAATAGACCTTTGTTAAGAGTGATGTTCGCACCACCTATTAGGACTTATGGTGACTGTGAAGTCTGTGATTAAACCAAAGAATTAGTGGGCAAATTACATAAATCTCACTTAAAGTTTGCCTTTATTACCAATTATTTTCTGAACAAATTACATTTAAATAATTCATGCAATGATTAATAAATCAAGTAAAAGCATAGTTTAATTTACCTTTTTCATATTAAAGTTACATTATAATACTACTTATAATTACATTTAATGCATAACTATTTCAAGTAAATGTTTTTAATTCATTTATTATGTATTTCAAAAAACACTTTATGGTCACATTTTTACCTAACTTTTTTAGATATTTCATAAATTATGTAATAGAAAATTAACTTTTAGATACTTAAAGGGTGACACCGAAATATTTCTAAACTTTTGAGGGCAATTAATAATAAAACCAAATCTCAAGGGGAGGCAAATATAATTTACCAAAAATGATCTATGTTCATAATAACATGATTAATTTCTTACAATAACCAGACAAAGATAAATTTCAGAAAGCCTAACTTTCCTCCCCCATTCTTTAGCCCTTAAAAGAAGGGAACCAAAGCCCAATGCCCGCAAGGGATTTCCTCAAAGAAATCAAAAGAAGAAATAGGAATTCAAGAAAACAAGGGAGGGACTAATTTCAAGTTTATAGCACAGAATAATGCAAATGACTAAATCCAAAGTGAGAGCTTGCAACATAAAATGACTACCATGAGGTATTGCGTCTGGATGGCATTCTAGTCAGAAGGTAAATGCTCCACTTTCACGGTCATTTTTATGACATACAGACCAAGATACAAACCAGGAAGCCAACTCGATTGAAGTCCACATTCCATACTATTGCTGTCAGCAATTCACAGAAAATATTACACACTTCCTACTTTGGCTATATAAATACTAAGAAGAATAGTATATCAATGGTAAAATATGCCCTTTAAGAAAATTGCAACCACCCTGCACAGTCAGAAAGCAAGGTGGACACTCATCCTGGAATGAAGTAAACAGTAAAAGAAACAGATAACCTTTGAGGAAAAGAAGCTAGCTCACACCAATTCTTTGCCCTTGTTTCGGGATTCACAACTAAATAAGTATTGTTTTTGTATATAAAATGGTATTACGGCAGTGAAAAACTTCTTATTGAACAGTACATGCGCATGAACTGTATATTTCAAACAACCATCTCTCTTCTCATGTATCATTTTCTAGAGACATCACGCCATTTACAACTAGAGAATAGATGAATTCTTATGAATAACAAAACCCATCTGACTGCATTTTCACTTTATCAAAATGAACTCATATATTATAAACCAATCACGAAAACAAACAAAAAATGTCAACCTGATGGCAACAGCAATATCTTCTAACCACTCTCTTTTGGCAGATTACTTAAATTCACAAATTTACGTAAAATTAATGAAATATCATAAATCATAAGCAAGAGATAAAACTTGCCTTCAATGCTTTTGTATAAGTTACAACCACACCTCAAACCAGTGGAATCATTTAGCTCGTTTATTCGTATCCTTGGGTTTTAATTCTCAAGCCTGTGCTTTTACTGTGGTTGTTCTTGGAATAACTTAGTCCTTCAAAGACTGTTATCTCAAATTGTCTACATAACATGGACCACAAGTTATTTTGATGTGACAATCAGAGTAAAAATATCATGATCCAGGGAACAATTCTTTGTTCTATATGTCAATGTGCCAAGAGTACCTCAATATTTTGAGTTGCAGTATTTCTTAATGGATATAAAATATTCAGGATTGAAGCTCTCATCTAATTGCTTACTGCAGTGTCTTATGTTTTCAAACATGTCCATACAGTCTGAATTTGTTTATTTCTAAGTGCTACATACCATCTTTAAGAAACAGTCACCACAGAGACACAGAGACACAGAAACAAGACTTGCTGAATTAAGTTCCATCAAGTTCATTGTTTCAACTCAACATTAACTGAAGCGGGATTTACTTCATTTTGATCTCAATGTTTACAGAAGCTAGATTTACTTCATTTTGATCTATAACCTTCCTTTTTTTTTTTTTTTTTGGTAAAACATTTTGATCTATAACTTAGTATAATAATATGCCAAAATTTCAATTATTGCAAGTACCAATACCAGCATTAACTTAAAGGGAATTGTCCATTTTGACATGCACAGTTTGATTGATTTAAGTAAAAATCTTTCTGGACTTGACTTAGTCAGCTAAGTTTGAGCACTGACAAGGATAAGAGTTTCTGAACACAGTTATATCAAATGCTGCAATCCAGAGCATGAATTACGTAAGAGGTAGCAGGAAAACAGTTATAACAATAACAAATAGGCAATGCTGGACATATTCTTTAATACATGAAATAAAGTGTACCAAGGGCATACTGCTGCTCAACTTTATACTGCAACTACAAACAATGTTACTTTTGAATTGCTTTCATATTAGAGGTAAGTTTACTTGAAGTCCACAGAAGAATATGATTGCTAAGCTATTCCTACTTACCACCCAATTTTTTATCACAGGTTAACAAAAATTGGCACATTTTCTTCTCTACTCTTTTGTTTCAGGTGGGAGCTGAATTGGATCTTCAAAGCACTAGAATAGGTCAAAGAAGCATCATATCCTAACTTCCATGTAGATAACTAGGGCCATAACCAGAAGCACAAATCGACATAGACCTAATCAAACAACAATAGCTCAAGCACCAGACCATCAAAAAGGAAAGACACCGTAGAGTCCTCCTAGAAACTAGACTTGAGGCCTTCACTAAACGGGCGCAAATCATCAGGGCACTACACAGTTTGAATTTGTCAGACTTCAGTTCTCTTGTACTTTTCCATTCTCACCTCTCAAGTCCTACCAGAGACTGAAAGCCTGTATGCACTTGACTCTATTCTGAATACATACACAAGAGTTCTGAAATGCAAACTGGATGACAGATCATTAACACAAAAGACTCGCATACAAACAATCTCATAACAGAAATATTGCGCTGCTTAGCAAGGAAAATAAGCATAATTTGCTACAGTAAAAATATGCAGAGCTTCAATAAGCATTCCCTCTTCTGACTAACCACTACCTCTTCTATTACCCTATCAAATGATTATCCAGTACAATTGAATTAGCAGAATAAATGTATTATTATCCTTAGCAAAAAATGCATAACTTAACTTGTTACAATCATGTTGGCCGGTAAGAAAGCCCAATTAGTTAGCAGTAAACATTGAAACCCAGTTAATTACGACAACTTAACTTAAGCAATTCCATTTTGACCTCTGATAATAACTACATAAATGCTAACTCCAATCTGAAGAATATAATATTCAAAAAAAAAAACCTCCAATCTCAAAAATACTAAAAAAAAAAAGTACTCTAATGAAACTTGTAAATTTTAAAAACATTTTGACTAACTACCCATTTTCTTCAAATTAGATTAACAGAAGCATACTGTAATTCATATGCTTTGAAGGACAAAGTACAACTTCGAGCACCTTCCAACATATTAGAATAATTCACTTAAAATTTTGATCCGGTAGTCAAGGAATCCAAGTAAGTAGTTTATAACTTCATAATAAGAGATACAAATGCTGAAGAGGAAACTATCTACAGCAGTAGACAAAAAGCACTTGTACACCAAAATCATTTTACATATTCAAGTGGCAGCATCATATTCAGTAAAAACATGAATCAAACAACACAAATACTCAAATTAATCAGTCAACATACTCAAACTCATCCTCTCTCAAATGAGCAAAGAACTTGACCGGTCCAGTTCGCCCTTCAATATGCTCCAACACAAATTCCACTTTATACGGCAAATTAGCAGAAATGCTCTTGCCTTTATGCACGCCAATGTACTGCTTCAAAGACCCAATTTTCCCGTTTAAGTCAATCTCAGGAACTTTTGGTACATGGTACACTTTCAATGGCACCTTTACTCGAACTTTAGACCCAATTTTCCCCAGTGCTTCTTGTGCTTTCTCATCATAAACATCATCTTCTGAATTTGATGATGGCGCTGAATTCGAAGATGTTTCTGCTTCCACAATTGTGGTGGAATCAGAGGAGGATTTTATTGGACGCAAAGAAATAAAGGGTTGACATTTCCTTTGTGGGGTTTTGATCTTGGATGAAGAGTTGTCTAAAGATGAGATTTTGTGAGGAGGGATGATCAACGAATTGGATTTGGAAATGGGAACATTAAGAATTGACGAAGAGTAAAACGATGAAGAAGCCATGTTGGGTCTTGAGCTTATGAACGAATGATTTGACATTTTGAGGGGAAAATGTGGGGATTATATATACATTTGTGAGATAAACCCAATAACTTTTGGCTATTTTGTTATTATCCAGTTTATTTATATGGTTGAGGAACTTGAGGTCCTTGGCGTAGCTTGAAGAAATTTGACTTATCATAGATTATGGTTATGATCCTTTGAACATGTGCCACGTTTGAAGATAAGTAGGAAAAGGGGGGCTGCGATAATGAAGAGAAGATATGGCAAAGGATAATTTTCAGCCCGGCACCATTGGGGTTTGCAATAGTGACAAACTGGCCCCAATACTTCAGTGAAAGAGGCATTGAGATTCCCCTCTGTTAGGTAACCTATCAGAAATTGGCATTACAACAACTGGGGATAATAACATAAATGGAGTGGTAGCTGAATCTGAGACAATTGGAGGAGTTTGTTTTCAGTTTTGCAATCTGTATGGTGCCTTTTATTTGTCTCATGATTGTATGTTTTTTCATTGCCATAAGAGGTGAATTTTGTTTTGTTATAAATTAACAATTTTTGCTCTCCACTATTTAATTGATTTGAGATTATGGCTTTGTTTGATAATTTGATTCAATACTCAAAATTAATTGAATAAGTACTTAATTCATTAAGTGTGTTTGATAACTAAAAACTAAATGCCTTAATAGATTAAATGATTTAAAAATAAAAAAACTTAAGTCTGTTT
Source organism: Gynochthodes officinalis (assembly GCA_020080225.1). NCBI lineage: Eukaryota > Viridiplantae > Streptophyta > Magnoliopsida > Gentianales > Rubiaceae > Gynochthodes > Gynochthodes officinalis. The sequence goes on from CM034616.1 coordinate 42,402,414, forward strand.
GACAATAAAACTTGAATGATTTAATATATTAGGTGGGTTTTAAAGGTTAGAATAAATTTTAGTGTAAAAATAAGTAATAAGTCTTTCACTTATCATTACTAAACTAAATTATCCATTTTCTATAGTCCTTTTTTTTTAAAACCTCTCTTTGCATTATTTTTCTTTATTTTATGATTTTAATATTCTTAAAATTTTTATTTACTTAAATTTTGTAAAATAAATTATATAATTTAATAAATATATTAAAGATATTTTTATGACTTCTTTAGTTTTGTTAAATTTTATTTATTCATATCTTGATATTTTGATTTTGTATTCAAAATTTTTCTAGAAAAAATCATATTACAATTATTTTTTTCTTTCAAATAATGCTTAAAGCATTTACACAATTTATTTTATCCTTAATGACACAAAAAATAACAAAATTACTCACATATAAATGTATAATTATAATTTTATATATCTAATATCAAATATGATTTAATCACTAGGTTAGTTTTCGAAGTTTAATAAGTTCAAATTTAAATTTTAGATTTCAGGGTTCATATCTCATTTTTTAAATCAATTTTTATGAAACAAAATAACTTAAAAAGTTCAGATTTCAAACTTCAAATTTTAGATCTCATACTTCCGTTTTCATGTTTTAGTTTTATCAAACCAAGCTATAAAACCATGATATCCAGTTCATTTAATACAATAAATACTACTTCTGTTTCAAATAATTCCATTTTCGATTTGGTACAATACATTTATATATCATTAAATTTATACTTTTACATTTTTATTTTTATTTTTTAATTTAGGTTATACACTGTCATTATTAGAAGGATAGTACGAGAATTTCACACAAAAGTGAATTCTTTTTTTTTGAAACAAACAAAAATTTTGAAATTAAACTTTTTTTTTAAGACGAATGAAGTATTTAATTTATCAATTTTAAATGAGTTAACGACCAAAATAGTCATTCATATATTGGCCAATGAGCTTTTTAGGCATTTACTTTTAAAACGGGAAAAATAGTTCCTCATATTTCATGAATGTACCATTTTGGTCTACCGTCACTATTGTTTTTTTTATCGGAATAGTGATGGAATAGTAATAAATGACTAAAAAGGTATATTAGTAAAATATAAGGGACTATTTTTTTTCGTTTTAAAAATGAGAGACTAAAAAGTTCATTAACCAATATATGAGGACTATTTTAGTAGTTAACTTATTTTAAATACTTAAATGTAATTACAAGCGAACACTATTATCTGTACAGTACACCACTCTTGAATCTTGAATGTCCACAAAAATTAGTCAATTTTGACGACAAGGCAAATTCTTAATAAGAGTCCCCAACTCAGCCTATTTTGTTGAAAAAGTACACTATACAATTCTTAAACTGGCATTTTTTATTACAATAATTTTAACACAAAATGAATAAGTAAATTTTTTTTCTTGGTCTTTGAATATGGTAAGTTTTCCTTAAAATTAGAAGTTTCCTCCTCCATAAGTAAATGAACCAAGCTAACCCATACTAGTCATACACCCATTATATAAACATTTTATTTTATTTGTCCCATCTTGTAAGGAGCTCTTTTCTCCCCTTTTAAAAATAGTTGCAACATGGAGTTCTTTAAACAGAAAGGATGTCGGGAGCAATTAAGTACTTAGGAGTAATTGAAAGAGAGAGCCACCTGCATGGGAGGGGTGATAGGAATTATTCTCAATTAGGGTTTACTAGAGTGAATTAATGTAGATTCAATAATAATAATAATAATAATAATAACAACAGGAAGGATTCAACATCAAATATTAGGAAAGTGTGAAAATAATCACATATTTGCTAAACTAAAAATAAAAATAAATAAATAAATAAATAAATAAAAATAGAAGTGAAGAAATATATGACATTTAATAATAAATATCATATGATGTTATGATTTTGAAATTTGATTGAAATTTTATAATTTTTTTCTTAAATTTAGATTTTTATTGCTATTTAAACATCTAAAACTCAAACTCAAATACATAAAAAATAGACCTATTTACTCAATCATATACAAGAACTATTTTTTTTATTTTTTATTTTTTATTAAAAAAATAAAAGTATAACCTTATATAAAATAATTAATAGTAAAAGCTAAAGGTAAGTTTGGATGGAGATTGGTGATTGGTGTAAATTTACAATTTCTTATCATTAATATTATGAAATTCAAATTCAGTTCTACCTTCGCCCCAAAGACTAAGTTTTATTGATCAAGAAAATTCTCTTTTAAAGGTATGTCAGAATTTAAAGAGGGCTTGATTTTAATATTATAATCAACATGTCAATGACTTTTTTATTCTTATTAATATTTGCCAAATTTTTCTATTACTACCATTCAATCAAATTCAATCCATTTAACTTCAAACTTCCAAGAAAAAAAAAATAAATTTGAAGTCGCCACCTTTGAATTTCATAGATTAATTTCTTTTCAGATGAACCAGTTCAAATTTCTCATCGAACCAAACAAATCTTTTTTTTTTTTTTTGGAAAAGTGAAGTTATATATTTATTAATAGGAGGCTTGGTGATGAGTCCATGGCTTTGATTGTGTTTTAACGCTCTTTTGTTGCACCATATGTTGTCTCATTTTAGTTCCCTTTTTTAGGAAAAAAAAAAAGGATAATTAGAAGAAAATCCATAAAATGGAAGAAATTCAAGTAAAGAGAAAGGAAAAAACAAAAGAATCCATTTTCAATTTACAAATGCAATTATAACAATAACCCATAATGTGAAGGGAGATTGACATTAAGGTAATCAAATGCTGTGCAATCTCTTTCTATGTGAAAGTTGCTGTAATTTTTGTATTTAAGATAAAGGATGTTAAATATTTTGAGCTGTGAGTTGCAAGCACACCCTACAAGATTCAGAGTCAACTTAAATCCTATTGTTATCTCTTGATAAATGAATTAATAAAAGAGAGATTATATTTTTAGTGACTTTTTATAATACAAAGTTATAGTGATTGATATGATATGTATGAAAAGATAAAATTATTTATCACACTCCTTAAAAAGTATAAAATAATAAAGGATAATTTTAATTTTTTATATTTGACAGTTTGACACATCAGTCATTACGAGTTTTCACTATAAAAAATAATAAAAAATCATTATTTTTAATAAAATTGGAGCAACAAGTGAAAAGGAACCTTGTGGATCGATCTAATTATGAAGATCACTTTTTTGTTTTTTGTTTTTTTTTATAATTTGAAGATGATTAATAAAAAATCACTGGTGGAACCATTTGAGGAGATTGACCGCAACATGAATGAATTTAAGCAACATATTTTGAAAAATGACAGTGAATTTGTCTTCATAAACTTGTGTCCTTTTGGTCAAGACTCTTGCTGGAATCCTTGAATTACTTGGATGATGATGATGCAAAACATTGATTTGGAGATTGTATTTTCATTGTTGTTTACCTAAATAAACTAATTATTTAGGTAAAAGATTTGGTAAAACTTGATAAGAGTAAAATGGTTATTAACAAATTAGTTAAAATATTAAAGATAATTTGGACTCTTCATAGGAATTTAAAAAGGGTTTGTGCCCTCTATAGAGATTCTTAATCTTGACATGCCCTTATGAGGAATTTTTCCAATAATTATTTCTCAAAAAACCTTTTTTTTTAAGTGAAAAACTGTATTACTAGTACTGAACTGAAGCATTACAGCTTTTACATTGCTGCAATTATGTGCAGCTTTATGTGGAACATAAATTCATACGTCAATTGTATTGAAATCAAAACTTAATTTGATAAATATGAACTAGTCGATCTCCCCTCTTGTAACACCCCAACTTCCATCCACTAAAAATTATTTATGGTTATAAAAGTACTAAATACTACACTTAAAAGAATATTTATTACATTATTATTTAACCTTGTACCAAAAGGCAACCCTAAGAACCTCTATTGCGCAATAATTATTCCACTAACTACAAGTTTACTTGAAATATACAATATTCCAACTTCTAAACTTGGTTCTCTTAGGCTTTGACTTGCTCATCTGAAAATCTTTTAAGAAGTATGAATTAAAATGTGTAGCAATTTAACATAAACATGAAAAATGGAAATGTTAACTTCCAAACAAGATGAAAACCATCCTTTTCTTGAATCCTGATGATCCTCAAGACGAGATTCGTTAGGGGAGGGGAGGGGGGACATCATTTTGAGCTTTGAAAAAATATTAGTGAAAATATTTTTCTTGAATAATTGAGATTGTGGTTTGAATTATTTGATATGTCTAGAACCAAAAGTCACATGATCTGTAGCACAAGAATCAATTATCCATGTACTATTTGAATCATGTGCAGAACATTAAAGAGCTTACCGCAAGTAGTTACCAATGCTGAGAATTTATCACTTTCACCATCATCAGCATTTGTCTCAACAACAGCTGCGGACTAGTAGGATTTTTCTTTTGATTCTTCTTCCGAGAATCACAATTATAGTCCCACCATTTTGGATATTCCACAATCTCATAGCAACGATCCTTGGTATGATCCATCTTATTACAATGGCTGCATTTGTAAATAGATTTGTAGACATTATTGGTTGTCTTTAATCTACTTTTAGTTACCATTACTATAGCATTAGAACTTTCATTATCTTCTTTGAATGTTGCTCGACGTACTATTTCTCATCAAATCAATGCAAAACATCCTTTTAAACCTGGAACGGGACCTTTTCTTAAAATTTCCCCTTAAACTTGTTCGAACTCACTATCTAGTCCAGCGAGAAAGATGTGTACCCTGACCATTTGGATTGATTTTTTGTACATGATAAATCATCTGGATCTTTCATAACCACTTTATTTCAGTGGTCCAACTCTTGAAAGATTTCAATCAATTCTTCATAATATTCAAATAAAGATCTTCCACTTTGTTTGGCAGTGAAAGCTCTTTGGTTCAATGAAGAAACTTGTAATTCATCATTTCCATCATAGAAGTCTTTTGAGAGGGCCATCCATATTTCACGAGCAGTAGAAAGACATAAATAATATTTCGTAATTTCTGGAGTCATCGCGTCAACAACCACCACTTCACTTTTTGATTTTTAACATACCACTTCTCATATACATCATCTGATTCTACAGGTGGTGATATCGTCCTACGAATATATGAGAGTTTTTCCCTCTCTGCAATATGCATCTTTATTAGTTGAGACCATATATCATAATTAGATTCCATGAGAATGATCCCTGCATTGAATATTCCTTTAGATTGAACAACAATTGGAACAGATTTTGTTCCAGTTGATTCAATACTTTTCTCACTCATTTTAAAGGAGTTCAAAAAAAAAAAAAAACCCACTCATTTTAAAGGAGTTCAAAAAAAAAAAACACTCAAAAAGAGAAGTAGTGATCAATTTCTCCACTCGTTTTACCATAGTGGCTCTAATACCATATAAAGAAAAGAGGAGTAGGAGATAATTGATGTTTTTCATTCACACCTTTAGTTTGTACAATTAGATGCCTATTTATAGACTGAATACATGAGTTATACAAGGTAAAAAATCAATTAATCACTAATTGATTGATATTAATTATAATCAATCACTAATTGATTGAAACCTATTAGATCAATATGAAATTAAATCAAATATACAATTAATACATACTCTAATTACATAGAATCAACTATAATTAAAAAAATATTTTATCAAATAATTTTCAATTAAATAAAATCTCAACAGCAATGCATCATGGTAGTCATTTTATGTTGCAAGCTTTCACTTTGGATTTAATCATTTGCATTATTCTATGCTATACACTTGAAATTAAGTGTTTTCCTCGTTTTCTTGAATTCCTATTTCTTCTTTTGATTTCTTTGAGGAAATCCGTTACTGGCATCTGCCTTTGGTTCCCTTTTTGTTAAGGGCTAAAGAATGAGGGAGGAAAGTTAGGCTTTCTGAACTGTATGTTTATCTTGTTTATTGTGTTAATGAAGGTAAATATGGGAATAAAATAAGTTTGCAAGGATGCCTATCTGACCCTTATCAGATATTTTGAAAGAGGATGTGTGGCACTTGCACATCTCCTGTTTTGGCATCTTAAATCTTCCCATTTTGTACCCTTTTTTTTTGGCATTGATATTAGGAGCTTTACGCATTCTTTGTTTATGATGCTAATCATGCTACCATGCAATTTGCTGCCCAGGTTGTGAGCACTTAAACTGGGGAGATAGCACAATGGAAAAGCAGGAGCAAAACATTCATTACATTTTTGGATAGAAACCAATCAAATAGTTCTTGAATAATTGTTAGCAATTGTGCATAACTCTGAAAGCTAATTTCTACAATTCTACTTCTGGATCTTTTCCTACTGATTCATCAACTTCAGTTAATACAGTTAAAATTGTTCTCTCCATGAAACCAATTTTAGAAAATTAATACCTATGAATACTAAAATCTCCATCTTTCTTTCCTCCTTCTTCTTCTTCTTTCGTTTTTTTTCCTTTATGTAAACTTTTAAAGTAAATTTACTTGCGAATTCTGAAAATATAAAAAATTATTTTCCATACGAATTTGTTTTGAGTACAAACACAGAATAAGAAAGATGATTTTTAAAAATTAAAATAAAAAAGAAAGCATTTTTTTTTTTTTTTGCAAAAAAGGAAATTCTATTGTTGATACATAACAAATAGATAATCTAGGGAATAAAAAATTAACATGTAAGGCATCAAGGAGAGAGTTAAAGGCATGGGAATGTTAGAGCATCCATTGTCAATCTAGATTTCAATATCATACTGAAAGGAATAATTGCAGCAGAATGCTATAAAGAAATACAAATCAGTTCACCCACGGGAGGGGAAGCCAGGCCGCAGGGATTATTACATGCATTAGGGGATTAAACTCAACAACTGAATAAGAGACCAAGATACGAACGATATTGAGTAGCAAACGAAAGAAAGACAGAAATTTGATAGGTGATTGGGAAAGGATCCAGTTACGAAAGCAAGGGCTTCATTTTCAAGATTCAGGGACACTTGACCCATTGGTTATCATGCCACACTTTGTCCCAGGTGCATTTCTTGTTGGGTTCAGGCACGCATTTGTACTGATCGCAGCAGCGGACACAAGCTCTCTCGCATTCCCTCTTTTGGTGTCTCATCCTTTGGCAGTATCCCTTAGGACCAAAGCACATTTCCACGCATTGACCTTATCCATGCATCATCCCACAATCACATACAACATAGCCAGAAATCAATAAACAGCGTGTATATAAGTTGTTTAATTCAGAAATTAATCAGATCAATTTTGCACCATACCATGTTTGTGATGGTATGCCCGTTCCTTCTTGGGTGAGTGTTCTGGTGCATGAGCCGGGGCTTTTGCATAATCATGATGATGATGCTTCTGCATTTCAAAACATGTACATATTTAGTTACTCATCACGCGTAAACGTCTAAATTAAGATTGCCAAATTTCTGCTGATAGCAAACTTGTCAAAATTACCTCAGTCAAGGTTTCCTCTTCGGTTGATGTGACCTGCAAATAGATGGTAGAAAGATATTGAGTAATCATCAATTATATGATCATCAGGAGATAATCCATCAGGCTAGCGTTATTTTAAGTTATGCTGCAGCAGAATAAATACCTGGTTGCAAACTAGGAGCACAAAAGCCAAAAGAAAGAGCAGAGCCTTGGGGGCCATTGCGGATTGTGCTGAAACAGATGGTTGAATGAATGCAAACTCAAATACTTAAAAGAGTATCAATTATCAGTTGGCGATTTGAGCAGTGCAAAGTAGCGGACTATTTATAGAAGTAAGAAAAAAATTAAAGCTATAGGTAAAGTGTGAAAAAACAAAAACATGAAAAGCTGGAAAAAAGCAATGGTGGTCAACTGTTGATACCAGCTCCCTGGATAAAAGCAGCCCATATGGGCTTGTGCAGACAACGCCTATTTGCTATGTAATAACCATGAAGGCAATCAACCTAGAAATAGGGAGAAATTTGAGGAAATGACTTTAAATTTATTTTCTCGGTTTACTTGTGTTTGTAGTCTATTTAGTTTAGGATTCGCGGTCCCAATCAACACAATATTTCATGAAGTTGAACATTTCTTTTAACTTCCCAAAATCCAAAGATCTATTTTTTGACCACCTCCATCATTCAACTGCCCCACTTGCTCTGCTAATCAACTCATCTCATCGCTCATTTGTTGGACTTTAAACTCGGGACAATAACCGAATTGTAGCAGTTTTTGTTTTGTATTAGTTTCTTTAATTTCCACATACTATACTTCTTTTTTCACCAATTGGGCGCATTAACCAACATATATACACTTTTGAGAGCACTTGTAGCTCCTGTGATTCCAGTGTCATTCAAATTGGCATTCACTCTAATTTTTGAAAATCCCAAAGAGTATTGTCAATTGAAATTATAAAAGCCCAGAGGCTAGGCTAATTCGCATGGATAGGACGAATACTCAAGTACCAACTATAAGATTTTAGTCCTCCCGTGTATAAATTTTTTTGAGGGATTACAGTTGGCCATTTAACTACATGTTCATGCTGCCTCTTGTGGTTCAATATCACCCAGGATATCACCTGCCTGCCATGTCAAGAAACCTGAACTCTCGGGCCAAAATACCCGCTGCTTAAGTATTGAATAAGCATCATTTTGCAGAGATATAGATCAAGTTGTTTCCATTACCCAACGTTAGCGCATGTGACAAAAGATTTATTACCTTCATTGAGTCGTTTTCTTCCAACAACTAAAGATGCCAAAGTTATAATTAGAACAAGATCAATTAGTTTGATCCGCAATATTGAAGAGCATGTGAAGCATAAAACAAGAAAAGAATGCCATTCTCCCAGAAACTCCTAATATAACCCAGGTTGGAAAGTTTTTCGGCTTTCAAATGATCTCACAAAACTCATAGTAACCTCTCTTCTATCCATTAATTGGCTATCACTTTTCCTTTCCATTTCTGTAATTTCATCGTTCCAAAGATTCCCCCTTCTTCTCCATTCAGTTTCATTTCATCTCATTTGGTGATTGGTCATTCAATCACCTGTTCACGATAAACTCTGCCTAGTCACAACGGTTAAGAAGGATACTGGACGTTTTTTTCTTAAAAATTGTTCACAAAACTTCCAAAGCTGAGTCTCAGAATAGCTAACCACGATGTCATCATATACTTCTCAAATCACATGCATGAAATGGTAAAATTCCATTTAAGGTAGCTTACAATCAAATCTGGTTTTCTTTAATCTTTTAGTTTGGCAACAATGTATCAGAGACCAACTATGCAGTCAACTCTAAAATCTTGTAAATGCAGCTGAAGAGATAAAGTGACAATCAGTGGTAATCATTAATAAAAGCACACAAGAATGCCACTCTCCAAGAAACTCACTTCTCCAATTATTGCCAGCGAGGACGTTATTTCAAGTAATCTCACACACTTGCCTCCAGCCAGTCATAATAATTAGTAGCTTCTTTTCTGTCCATTCATTGACTTCGACTTTTCCTTTCCATTTTTTGTAATTTCTAAATGCCAAAGATTCTCCCTTAGTCTCTTCCTCGAGTTTCATTTCATCTCTATTTGGTGATTGATCATTCAATCATCATCTATTCACGATAAGCCCTGCCTAGTCACAACCGGTAGGAAGGATACTGGACATTTTTTTTTGTTTCCAAATGTGAGTCTGAGAATAGTTTACCACGACGTCATCAGACACTTCTCGAACCACATGCATGAAATGCTAAAAATCAATTGAAGGTAGCTTCCAGGCAAATCTGGGTTCCATACCAATTTCTTTAATATTTTGGTTTTGGTTTTAGGACAATGTATCAGAGACCAACTATGCACTAAACTCGACCAAGACTTCTGAAACAGTAAAATGTTGTAAATGCAGCTGAAGAGATAAGTGACAATCAGTAAGTGGTAATCATTAATCGAAAGGTGATTAACATCTGCCTATAATACCAAACACCGGAAAGAACTTTAATGCACTTGACAATACAAATTCCAGGTATACTGCAGAGCTAGTGCTTTTACAAAGGCACGGAATGAAGTATCCGAGGTCCGAGGAATACAAAATTCAGGGTGAAGACCCAGACAACTGTTACACTCCGACAGAACTCTCTAACATTCATGTAACTGAAGTCTCCTTCATCGTTAGGGTTGTAAACGAACCGAACATAAACAAACAGACCTCATTCATGAATCGTTCGTTTATTTTTGAAACTGTTCGAGATTAGTTTGTATTCGTTTAACTTTTTATATTTGTGTTTGGGCTTGTTTATTTTCGTTTATTAATGTTTGAGAAGTATTCGTGAACATAAACCGCCATTTTATACTTGCATTCTCCTTTCCCTCTTTCATCAGAAGTCATAGAAGTTGATGTGGGATTTTCACGTTGCCAAGGATCAAATCCCTCTTTCATCAGAAGTCATCAGAAGTCGATGTGGGATTTGCACGCTGCCAATGATCAAATCGTGAGAATACTCACCACTATACTATAACGAAAATGTTTGTAAATAATGAACTAACAATATTATTATATGTATTATATTATATTATATTATAATATAAATGAACATTAAACGAATTTATTTATAAACATTAAGTGAGATTGTTCATGAATATAAATGAACTAAACACATGTTTGTTTGTGTTTGTCTTTGTGTTTGTTTATTAAATAAACACTAAAATTTGTTCATTTATTATTCATTTAACTTAATAAACGAACATAAACGAATGTAGTCGAACTTGTTCACGAATTGTTCAACGAAGTACTAGTTCGTTTACACCCAACCGTCAAGGCTGTTCATTTTTATTTTCAAAATTACCTTATTTAAAAAATTGATCCAATTAATCCAATTTAAAATCAGATCGAATTCGATAGGATAATTTATACGGTAACTAAAATTATTTTTGGTTAAACTCAAATCAAATATTCAATCTATGTATTACTTTACGAATATTTGAAGCTAATACAATTTACAAATTGATTTCGAATCGTGACCTACACAATATAAATGGGTTAGATCGTGTCGGATTGAAACCGGTTTCTCCATTTCAGCACCTTACTCAGTGCTCAAACAATCAAGTGAGTTGCTGCTCTTACCAAACTAGCGGTTGAGCCACGATTCTCTATGTTATGTTGGGGGAGAGGGACATCATTTTGAGCTTTGAAAAAATATTAGTGAAAATATTTGTTTTAAAAGTAGAAAGAATTTTGGTACTGAATTTATTAAAAGTCAGTTATTTATATAATTTAGGCCTTTGAAATTGAACTTGCTATTTTTTTTTTGTTTTATCTAAATTATTGATGATTATATCTATGTTAACTTCAATATATAGTAATTGTGTAAAAATAAAAAGAGAAAACAATATTATTTTCATTTAGGGTTAATGAATAAATTGATAAATAAAATAATATAACAAGTTAATTTATGGTAAACTAACAAAGACATTATTTTTCTAAAGCACAACTTTTGATAACTAAGCTATTAGTATAAGACACTAATAGAGAAAGTTAATTTAAATAATAATAAATTGATACAAGTTAATTTAAATCGATACAATAAAACAATACAATTTGTTAATTTACGCTAATCTAAAAAACATATTACTTTTTAAAATATAGAAATTAAGGATTAATAAATAAACTATTAAAATAAATACAAATAGAATAAGTTAATTTTAATCATACTTCTAAACACATTATTTTTCTAATAAAGTGATTATTTAATTTTGAAATACCACCTAAAACGGGAGGAGGTAGGGGGAACCAAACACTTTTTGCAAAATAAATAAATTTCACAGAATTTGAGGAAATTTTATCGACTAAATAGTGAATAGTGATCAGAATAATGAAAAACAAAATCTTACATCTATATTTTTATAAGTTAAATAAACCTTAAAGAAAATTTAAAAAGAATTCAAAGTCTAGTGAAAAATTAAAAGGTAAAGGTGACTCTTATTAGAAAAATGATTAATATACATTGTTTATTACTATAAATATTATTTGATAATTAATTTCAATAAAAGGAAAAGGGCCAAAAATTAAAAATTGGGATTATCTCTTGTGCTATTTTTATACAAACAATATTCAGGGGCGGGGGCAAAAATCTAAATATACAAAAAATTGTGTGAAAACGGTTAGCTTGAGTGGTGAGGAAAGATAAGGCTAGAAGATGTAACTAAAATAACAATAAAAATAAAAATTTTCATTCCACATTAAATACTCTCTTTGTTATTTTTAATTTGATATAATTTTTTTTAAATTAAAAAATACAACACATTTAATGCACGATTAAATATATAATTTTATATTTTATATTTTTACTTTTTAATTTGGATTGTATATTGTTATTATTATTAAGGATAATACAAGAATTTCATTTCAAAAGAGACTCTGTGTTTTTGGAACAAATAAATTTTTTAAAACTGAAATCTTTTCTCGAATAGAGGAGTATTAAATTATAAGTAAATTTTATTAAATTATGACTTAATTTGTTTTTGTTCTTTCTAATAAAAAAATAGAGCAAAATTCGAGTATGACTCAAATAAAGAATTTCTTCTAACACTGGAACAAGTTTAATTTCTACATATGATTTCCCTGTAATTAATAATTTATTAGAAAGTGATTTCGGAGGTATACATTTAGGCTCCATTTGAATTGTGTTGTATTTGAGAATTTTCTATTGAAATGTGTGAAAGTTTTAGCAGGAATTTTTTATAAAAAAAAGTGATATAAAAAAGTAAATTGGTGGGAATTTTTTTTTAAATAACGTGAAAAGAATTTTAGAAGGAATTTAAAATTTAAATTTTGAAATAAAAAGTTGTTTGGATGTTTTATTTTTATAGTTAAAAAAATTAACTTTTTGTAAATAAAAATGCAAATCAAACGGGGCCTTTAGATTACATTTTAAAATAAATGTTTACATTTTTTAAGATAATTTTTACATTATTTAATACATTTTTTTAATCTCATATTACTAATTTTTAAAGTATAAAAATGCATTTTCAATTATATTATTGCTAGGTAATTTTGCCTTTTCACTAATAATTTAGCTTTTACCATAACAGCAATCAATTTACTTGACTTTATACGAGTGAATCTACACATACAAAAGCGTGCTTCTCATTTGGTATGTTTCTGTGGTTTTTGGAATTAGTTCGTTTGGAAAGCTATACACCAAAAGAAATATTACTCCCTATGTAAAAAGGACAAAAAAGAAAGATTTCACTTAATTTCAATATTATCTTTAATAATAATTAAAAAGTAAAGCAAGGACGTAATTAAAAATCTGTATAATTAATGACCTATTTAATGTATTCCATTTATAACTCTTAAAAAGTTGTGTCTCGATAAATAAAAAAAAATATTTCATACATGTACTACAACACATAAAATCGGTATACATAAAAATAATTAAGAATACATTAGCAAAAAGTTAAAAATTTATATAATTAATTTGATATATTAAAAATAAAAATATAGTTAATGTATAGACAGATAGTTTTTTAAAATATGTTTTTATATTTTTTTAATACAGTAATTGTAAAATAAAAAATATATTAAATATAAAAAAATATATTAAAAAACGCGGCAATTTGAAAGGCTGCCTGTACAAATATTTTTTCCTTGGTATAGGAATTAGGAAACAAATACTTCCTATTTACAATTTATCTATATCTCATGTTGGATGGTGGTAAATTTAAAGCCAAATCACATTTACCTTTAAATTTAGGACGACCTGAATTGCTTGCAACATTCTTCTTTGGTTATTGGGGAATATTCAGTCTCTTAAGTCAGAGGATTCTCCATAAAAACAGTGGGTCAGTCCATTGTTTTCTTTTTCATCCTCAACAAATCAGTACTTGGGTTTCGAAAAAAAAAAAAACAAATCAGTACTTGGGACATTGTTTGGTCAATATCAATAAACCCAACCGGGCACAGCAATTCCGCAACGTGAACGCACTAACTGAAAATTGAATGCGGGTCTGTTTTGTTTGACTTCTTTATGGCCCTGGTCCATTCATCGTCTTTTTCCACCTTCCCTTTACGCACGGTTCAAACTCGATAAATCCCAAAAAAAGAATTTAAAAAGAAATATATCATAGATGTAGCAGAAGGGAGGAAATTTCTCCAAAGCCCATGTCAGTTGTCTTCCTAATCTAACACTTTCTTGTATTGTATTGGGGTTGATCAGAATTAATTCTCAGATTGCTCAGCCCCATGAACAAGGTATCCTCATCTCATCTTTCCATATCTGATGTTTTATGCTGGTTTTGTGTGCACTTTTTTTTTTTTTAAAGAAAACTTGTCTGGATGGTTACGAATTGAATTGGCATTTTTTTTGGGTGATCTGGGTTGTTTTTGTTGAAGATTTAAGTCTCATGTAGGAAAATTTGCAGTTAGGGTTATAATCTTTATTTGTTTCTTTTGATTTTGTTTTGGGTTTTCTAGTGGAAAAAACTTCTTCATTATACTCTTTATCTTTGATTTTGAAGGTTTAGGTTTTATTTCCAAAATGGGTTCCTGGGGCTCTTACTACATTGCTGGAAGTCAAACAAATGCTGAATTCCTAATTTTTGATGCGCAATTGTTGCATTTCATTTGACGACCTGTCTTTTCTAAATCTGTCATCCCATTTGTTATGATAAAGTCTTTAACTTTTGGCTATTTGATTGTGCTTGCTTCTTGATTTTTGATGCAGTATAATTTTTCAATTTGTTCTAGTGGGTATTTAACTCGATCTTGTTCTTGTGATCTTGTAATCTTCTAATCTTGTAACTTGTACATTGAGCATTCTCTTAAGATGGGCTGCTGTTTTATTAGTACCTTTTTGATTGAAACCTATGAAAACAGCTGATCTTTTACCTGCGTTGATTTTAGTTTGGGGTTGGATTACGTGCAATCTTTTTTTTTTTTTTGAAAAAAAAACACAAATAGTTTCTTGCTCATTTGACTGGTTAACTAATTTTTCATCAGTTCAATTTTTTTTACCATGCTTAAGTAGCTCATGTATATTGCTTTATTCATTTGGATTCTGTCATTTGTGTCATTTGACAATTGTTGTTTTTGTCTATTTAATTGTACCTTTTGGTTATTTGATTTTGTTCTCTTTCTTGTACAAATATTATTAAGTGGTTTCTTTGATTTTTAATAATGGTAACTGTTGGAGCATTGTCATTTTTCTTTGGCTTCATTGTAATGATTAAAGAAGTCCTGCTTCTACCTGAGCAGAATTTAATATGGTGGGAGTATAATTTAACATGGTAAACTTCAGTGCCATAATACAGGTGTAAAGTCTATCAATCAAATATAATTTCTGGGGTGGTTCATAGATCCATTTGGTTGTTCCTTTTTTGCATCCGTATACCACTTTCATGTGAAGCATTGATCCTTGTGGTAATTAAATCTTTTCATCTGAATATCAACTTTGGGCACCTAGATTTGTTTAATTATATTTTTTCGTTTAAAGACAAATATATTTGATTGGTTCCTTCTGTTCTTTTCATGCTATTTAGATAAAGTTGAACTCTTGTTTTCTTGACATGCATTGTATTTGGAGGTGCATTTTGGAATCTGTTTTTCACAGTTAATGGCAAAATTTAAATCAGACAGTAGAACTGGGAAAGTTTCTGGACCTATGCTCTATTTGGTCTTATTGCTGTTTTGCATCCCTTTTGAATTGACCACCATTTCTATTTGAAATGTTGGTGAATGAAGTAAACAGAGTAAATGCATGTGGGTTTTCACCTAATCATGAATCTGTTATCTCAGCACAAAGAATAATGGATGTTTTGCTACACTGTATTCTTTGCTCTGTCTCTTTCCACATGTACATTGTAAATTTGCTGCTAATTATTTTTCTATTTTTTTATCATTCAAAGTGTTGGGTTACCTTATGCAGGAGAGGCTTCTTTACTTTCAGCTATTGGTCAATTTGTCAAGGGGGTCATGTGAACGTGGTGGTTATCTGAACATCTGTGTTTAGCTCAGACCATGGACCGGCTTTATCAGGTCATAGTTTTTCTGAGAAGCTCAAGTAGGATGATGGCATCTTTGATTTGCTGGTCTAAGATGATTGTTTAGTTCCTTTCCTAAATACATCGTGTTAATCTTTGAAATATTGATGTAATTTGGTCAGAATGGCTGTGAGATTCAGACCTGTGCTGTTAGTTCTACTATCTATAGCTGTATTTACTGGTCTTGTTTCATCAGAATATGAAGAAACTTCTCAAAAGATTAGAACTGCTCCATTGAGAAATACAGATAGTAGTGTTATTGATGGTTCAGGCATGGAGCATGTTATTGGTTCTGATAAAGCTAATTATAGATTGGGGGAGTGGAAGGGGGGAAACAGTAGAGTTTCAGTGTCCACAGTAGCAATTTTTACCCTGGCAATGGCTGCGGCAACTGGCTTGGGTGCTGTGCCTTTCTTCTTTGTAGAACTTGATGCTCAGTGGTCTGGAATTTGCAATGGGATGGCAGCTGGGGTGATGCTGGCTGCAAGTTTTGACCTTATTCAGGAAGGACAGGACCATGGAAGTGGCAGTTGGGTTGTGTTTGGTATTTTAGCTGGTGGAATATTCATTTGGCTCTGTAAGAAGGTGACACTTCTTCTCTGACATGCTATGCTATATGGAAATTTGATTAGCTTTAATTGACTCTTCTGCGGTATTTACTTCTGTTGCAGTAACATTACTTATGTGATATCTCGTTAATAATTTTGAATTCATGTTGTTGCCTACACTTGTGGTCTTATTTTTGTGTTTATAATCATCCTCATTCTTTCTATTTTTCCTTATGAATTTCAGAGAATTTTTGAGTGATAATTTAACTTTCTAGATACTCTATGTTTCGTGTAATTGTTATGTGCTAGAAGTTACCTAATCAGAAGGTTTTCATCCAAATATTGTTTCCAGCAGATAGAAGTGGACCTTTGTTTCATGACCCTGAACTGCATACATTCCTGTGTGGATCACGTAATATTTCCAGTTATGCTTTCTTAGGATTTTTCTTTCTAGAAAAAATGAAAATATAATTTTTAGATGTTGGGATTTAAAATTTCTGGGATTTGAAGCCTTAGATTTTCAGGCGATTCTACACAAGATTTTGTATGCAAATTACTTGCAGTTAAGGATCAATGTGTAATGAATGTAACTTCAAATGACACATTATTTTGTTGGATTTTTGACATTCAGTGAAATTTGAAATCCCACGAATTGGACGCAGAAAAGTACAAAAGGTTTTTTAGTTCCAGGTTATCCAAGACTTGTGTTCCCAGGCTTAGGTTTACGATAGACCTCTGATTGTGCTTGGGAATTGCAGATTTTTTTTTTCCAAAATAAAATGCATTAATGTTCAAAGTAACTACAGTAAGCCAATTCGCTCAGACACAGAGCATCCTTGTTAATTAGATAAGGATATAAAGAAGCCCAACAATGAGATATAACTTGTCTGCAAGAACACACTGTTTGACAAGAAACACTAAAATAACCTGACAAAATTAGCCACACATCTAATACCTTTAACAGTAGAGAGACTACTTATATAGTATTTAAAACTGAAGTAGAGCTATAACCATAGGACCTAGTAACTTGTAAGTTAATAATCTTTCCATATACACCAGCCACCACCACCAGCCATCTTACTATCAACCGCCACCACCAACCACCACTACAATCAGCACCACTTGTAAATCTAGCATCTTCATCACATCTAAGAACCAGATCTATCAAATAATACCCCAAAATCCCCCAAGAACAACTAGATCTAAAACTTGAAAAGACCAAGAATAGAATCCAAACAAACCTCCAAACAAGGAGACCACAACACTACATCATTGGGGAGAAGTAACAGCTCCAAGAGGGGGACTAAACCCTAATAAATAGGGACCAAAAAAAAAAAAGAATCGTCCCCCTAAGGAAAAGGGGGAAGGAGGGGTGGTGGGGGAGGGAAGGGTTGGTTTTGAGAACACAGGCTTGGGTTGGGTTTACATTAGACCTGTGATTTGTGCTTGGGAATTGCATGATTTCAACTCTCATAACGTGGCAGTTTTTGGATGTATTTAAGTAATTGCCCTTTTTGCTCAAATTTGAGTCTATATTTCTTATACTCATGAACCATCATTAGGAAGTGCTCTGCTGTTTTCATTGTTGCTTTTCGTGTCAAGTTTAGGAATTACCCATTTGAGTTAGGTGATCTAGTTCTTATGACGAACTTGTGTTTCCCATCTAATCTGGTGTATGGGTTGCAATTTTCTGACTTCTGTATTTCTAGTTTTTAAAATTTATGTTTCAGATAGACCTCACTAGCCGCCGACCAGTTGGATTCTAAAATCCAACATCGTGGTATGTGTTAAGATTTTGTAAAGTTGTCTTTGTCTTTTCCTGTTTTTTTCTTGTTTTTCATAGTTTCAATAAGGTTGTGCTTGATAAGCTACACTGACACAAGTGCAGCATCTGGTTTGGCAGCTTCTTATTGTAGATTTCTATCTGTGCTTGCTTATACAAGCAACCATATGATTATTGTTTGTGGAACTGTACAACATGTTGGATGTTGCGGAGCTTTCATAACATGGTTCTGTAACAGGAATTGGATAAGTTTGAGTATGACATCTTATAAAGATGTTTAAATTTTTTCCCTAAGATAAAAGATGATAAATTTTTATGTACTAATGTATATACACCTACTGTCATAGGAAAATTACTACATTAAGTTTTTGTTTGATTATTTGATTGATTCTATGCCTGGTTTTTGTTTTAAAAACCAGTTTCTTGAGCAATATGGTGAAGTGAGTATGCTGGACATTAAGGGCGCAGATGCAGCTAAAGTTATTCTTGTTGTTGGAATTATGACTCTTCATTCTTTTGGAGAAGGGGCTGGCGTTGGAGTATCCTTTGCTGGATCCAAAGGTATATCTCAGGGAATTTTGGTAACTTTAGCTATTGCTGTGCACAACATTCCAGAGGGATTAGCTGTGAGCTTGGTGCTTGCATCACGAGGAGTCTCTCCACAGAAAGCATTTCTATGGAGTATTATTACATCATTGCCACAGGTAATTATTTTTATAGTTACCATTTGTTTGTCATCCATGCCTTAAATTTTGCTGAGGATGATCAACTGTTGGATTGCTTGTTATGTTACTAGATGCCACAAACCCTATATACCTATTTACATCTTGTCTTTGCAGTTAGTGTGTTTAATTATGTGATTTTTTTTTCTTCATTCCATTTCTAATTATTTTCTCAATCCAGCCCATTGTAGCAGTGCCATCATTCATATGTGCTGATGCCTTTAATAAGTTTTTGCCATTTGCAACTGGCTTGGCCGCTGGATGTATGATCTGGATAGTTGTAGCAGAGGTGCTACCTGATGGATTTAAGGTAACTTTATTCTTCTATATGAATTTACTTGTCTGTGAGCATGCTTTTGGGTTTGTGGTCAAATATCTTGTGTTATATTTTGTATTTTGTATTTCGATGACCCCTCCCTACCACTGACAGAAGAAAATCCAGTGAATGTTTCTAGTATCAGGCTTTTGAACTGAAAAGTTGATTGACATTTTGAATCTTATGCTTTTTTGTTTTTTCATTTTTATTGAACCTAGTCTAGACTCTAATAAGTAATATCTGAATATTCTTTTGATAACATCTTTTTTATTTTGAATTTAGGAGGCAGCTCCATCTCATGTTGCAACAGCAGCTACATTCTCAGTAGTTTTTATGGTAGCTCTCAGTACTATTTTCCAGAATTTCAGCGACAACTACAGGTGATTTTTTGTGCATGTTTGTGAATCTTACTGTATCATGTTTCATGAATGATTTTGTTGAATACTGTTTTAGTTGAAAGTTGAGATCTCTAACAATGATTGTTCTGGATAAAACATTTCTCTCTTTATATTTGGGCACTTTTATCGTGAATTTTTTATTTTGGCATAAAATTCTGTAAAGGTCTGAATCCCTGGTATTTACCTGTGGATACAACCTTTTTTTTTTGTCGTTGTTTTTAAATTGATATACAATAGTATTAAAAGCAACTTTCTTATGTTTTCATTACGAGTACAACTGGTGAATTGTGGTCGCCTGTACATTTACAGGCAGCATCCACATAAGGCATAGCTAATGTTAGTATCAAATTACATGTAGAATATTTGTTGTGTGTACAGTTTTTCTGTTGTAACAAAACCAAATATTAAGATTTTTTTATTGGAAGGCCACATTTTAGTAGAATATGAAACAGAGAGAAGTAACTGGTGAAGTATAAAATAATATGATTTGAGAACTTGTTTTGAGGGATGCAAGATTGCATGAGCATTGGCAATGCAGCAAGAAAGTTACCAAAATGATCAGAGTTAATTTTTCTTGCATGCTGCTATTTCTTCCTATCAAACCTGCGAGGGCAATAAAACATAGATCTAAGTGTTGAATTTGGCATTAGCTGTTTGAGAAATTTCTGGTTGCTATTTTCAGTTTTGTGTTCAAATATTAATTTAATTTCTTTACAGTTCCGAGGATGCTTCTGGTTTCTTTGTATCGCTACTCTTTGGTCTTGGTCCATTGCTTGGTGGAGTCGCTCTTGTTGCATTTGCTCTTACTTTTCACCTTCAGCATGCTCTCCTCACTGGAGTAGCCTCCGGTGTTGCATTTGTTCTTGGTGCTTGGCGACCACTGCAGCTGCTTCTTTCCTTGAAGATTGGCTTTTTCCCCCTTCTGCTACTGCTGCTTGTGGGTTCTGCATTTGTCCAGATTTCTATTTCCACTGCTTTGAAATTAGGAGGTCGCAAGCGCACTTCAGCAGACACCTTATCTTCGGTAACGAGGTGTCAACTGAGTGCTCTTACCCTCCAATCAATCTTGTGTTGTGTTGCTGTTGCTCTTCATGCTCTTGCTGAGGGGCTTGCATTAGGTGTTGCTGCACCTAAAGCCTATGGGTTTGGTCGGCATATGGTCCTTCCTGTCTCCTTACATGGGATCCCTCGAGGTGCTGCTGTGGCTAGCTGCATTTTTGGGGCAACTGACAGTTGGCATGGATCCCTCCTTGCTACTGCCCTTATTGGATTTGTAGGTCCATTTTCTGCAATAGGAGCAATACTCGCCGGTATCGACTATAGCGGTTTGGATCACTTAATGGTGCTTGCATGTGGAGGATTGCTCCCGTGCTTTGGGAGTATTGTAAAGAGAGCGGTGAAGTTAGATAGAAAGAAGAGTACTACTGGCTTGATAATAGGGATAGTGTCTGCCAGTATTTGCCTAACTTGTACCAAGTTGGTGTGTTTGCACACAGCTTATTGCAACTCTGCTCCAGAGGCTGTCAGATGACTAGTGCTGGAAGCATTTGTATTGGAGTCTTACTGCAACTATACACGAGACCCATGCTTATATACCAAATTTGTAGCTCTGGGAATTGAGCTATGTAAAAGGTTCGATGGAGCATTATTGAGCAGATTTTGTAGCATTTACAGAAAGGAAGATGCGGTCAGCTTGGAGTGACAATGGTGTATTTTGCTGTTCAACTCAGATGTGTAAACAGTTAACTAAGTAGCCTCATTTGTATGGGTTGATATGGGCGAGAATACACGAGACAAAATTGCTAATGGTGTGTGACAATCTATTTGCAGCACATCCAAAATCAGACGATTTAATCGCTAGCACATTCAAACTATGCCATTTTAGTCAACTTTTCATTTTTGGATCATTCTTTCAGGGACGAGATGTTGCAATTATGTTAGGAGCTCTAAGAGCAACGGTGTCGTTCAAGTAAATAGAACGTTACTCAATCAGAACAAATTGTAAAATGTTAGTGTTTTGATAAGTCAGCAAAATTAGGGTTAGTTAGAAATAGGACTGAAATAAGTATTAATATGTACTTTTGGGATGGATAATGCAGGCTGGAAAATAGTAATTGATCTTCTCTTCTCCCTCAATTTGTTTTTGTTCTTTCCTCTCTTCCTCTATCTATTTTTGTTCTACGCTTTCTTTGCTTTTTTGATCTAATCCTTTCTCAGTTCTAAGTTCAACCCCAGAAGTTCAGCCTTCCCAGTTCTTGAGCAAAACTCACATCAAAAGGGCTAGAGGCTGACAAATTGGTATTAGAGCAGGCTACAAAGGTCAAAAATCAAATGAGGGGGGAGGGGGAGGTGGGGAAGGAGGAAAGGCCTGAGAGGAGCAATTCAAGAAACAAGACCTCAAAATAGTGGAACTTCAAGGACAAATGATGGAGAATAACAAGAAAATGGAGTATAATATTGCTGATCTGCAAGTTAAGGTAGATGCGCTAGTTAAACTCTTGACCAAGGAGAAGCAATTGGAAGAAATTGCAACTGTGGATAAGACGCCATTGCTTCCTACGCCTGATATCAGTAGAAGAATTGGTGTAGATGATAAAGCATTCGTACTGCAAAAAGATAAATGGGGAAAGAATGGGAACTTTACATCTCACGTGCACTCGAAACTTGAACTTCCATCTTTTGATGGAGAAAACCCTAGAGAGTGGATCAAAAAGTGCGAAAAATTCTTTCTAATCTACCAAGTGGAGGAATGTCAAAAAATGGAAGTAGTTGAGATGTACTTGATTGGGAAGGTTGATATGTGGTTTCAAAGTATTAAATTGGCTAAAGGCAGGGTTAATCGGGAGGAATTTTGTGACTTGCTGAATCAAAGGTTTGCAGGCAAAGGAGTGAAGGATAAGGTTGAAGCTTTCAACAAATTACAGTAATTAGGGTCACTTAATGAGTACCAAGAGCAGTTTGAAGAACTTAGGACCCTAATGTTGGCCCGCAACCTCAGACTACCTGAAGATTATTTCATCTCAAGTTTCATAAGTGGGCTTAAGGATGAAATTAAGCCAATTATAAGGATGATGCATCCTGTGACCCTGATCAAGGCCTTTGAAGTAGCCAGTTTGCAGGAAATATCAATTGAAATGAATGCAAGAAATGTCAGTCGAAACAAGGCTCCAATCAAGTCCTATATGGATACACCTTTTGGAAGTTCAAGATCTAGAGTTTTCTAGTCAACTTCAGGAAAACCAGCGACAAATTCAGTGGCCAAACCTACTGAAATAAACATAGCAGAAACAAAAAAGATTTCTCCTCGAGAAACCCAGGGCAGAAAATGCCTTTGGCTATGTTTTAGGTGCAAAGAAAAGTTTGGATTAGGCCATGTCTGCAACATGAAACAACATATGTTCATTTTGGTTGATGATGAAGAAGATTCATAATTCTTAGATGCTAAGGAATTTCCAGAAGAATCAACAGAAATGAATGAAAAGACTGTAGAAGTGTCACTGCATGTGTTGTCAGAAACAGTAAGGAGAAAAACGATAACATTGGTTGGGAAAATAAAAGGCAGGAACATCAAAATCTTTGTGGATACAGGCGGTACCAGTGGTTTCATTCAATGGCAATTGGCTTGTAACTTGGGACTAGATCACAAAGAAGCAGAACCACTGAATGTTACAATAGCCAATGACACCAAGATCACTAGCTATGGGATATGCCCAAGAGTGAAATGGTTTATTTAGGAGAATAACTTTGAATATGACTTGAGGGTGATGGAACTTGGAGGATGGGATATAATCTTGGGGGTCGATTGGATGTATCAATACAGTCCAATCACCTTTGATTTCAAACATCTGTATATCCAAATGGTGCAAAAAGAGGAAGAAAGGGTGCTATATGGTAGAGTGGAATAGCCTACAATGCAACTAATCAAAGGAAAGACAATCCCTAAGTTCTTGGAGGAGCAGAAGCAAAGTAGTGCAAATGTGCAGATATCACAGTTTTATGCAGTCACAGAACAACCCACGGATAGTAAGGCAAAGATTCCTGAAGAAATTTCTAAGTTGTTAATGCAATTTCTTGATGCTTTTATTATACCAAAGACATTACCTTCAAATAGGACTTTAGACCATCAAATTCCCCTAAAAGCCAATGCCCAACCCTTCAAGCTCAAACCCTATAGATATCCCCATTCTTAAAAAATTGAGATAAAAAATCAAATTGTTGAAATGCTTGAAAACAATATAATTCAGCACAGTAATAGCCTACTTGCATCTCCAGTTAGCACTCTAGCCTAGTTATGACACCATTTGAGGCATTGTACGACACCAAACTAGTTTCACTCCCTTTGGGACCTTACCAGGATATTATGATGCCAGCTATGGTGAATATTGTCCAGCAAAGAAATCAGGTGTTACAATCCCAGGAAACTTGCATAAAGCATAGAACCAAGCCAAGTTCTTTGTAGATCAATACCACACCGAGAGAGAATTTCAAGTAGGCAATTTTGTCTACTTAAAATTGCAGCCTTACCATCAACTGTTGGGAGGTTTTACACATCCTGCCACTTATTCTAGTTTCTCTTACTTTTCCAATGTGGATGTGGGATAACACAACAAACCTCCCCTCATGGATACACTACCACATTAAAGCCCACTTCCCACAAGCCCATTCAGCCTATCTCTCTTCACCATGGACCCATTTAGAGTAGTAAGGTGGCAAACCTACTTGTCCACGAGTTACCCATTAAAACCCGAGGAACCACTTGCTTCCCGCCAACATTCCTCTTATACCATTTGTTGGGAGGTTTACACACCGAGCCCAACTAAAGGTGCTCTAGTTTCTCTTACTTTTCCAATGTGGGATAGTATCCATGAACACAACAGCTGTCCGCGCATATCTCAAACTCACTTCAAAGTATTATGGCCCATCTTAGATTTTGAGGAAGATTGGCAATGTCACATACAAGCTGAAGCTTCCCGAGAATGCAAAAATCCATCCCTTATTCCATGTCTCTCTACTTAAAAAGCACATTGGCAATCACACAGTCACTCTAACTGCCCTTCTAAAACTGAATGATGATGATATTTGCCCTATCATATCTGCAACAATCCTTTAAAGACACACCATTATTAGCAATAACCATCCAATTGTACAATGGTTATTCACTGGCAGAACTGCAGCACAACCTAAGCCATTTGAGAAGACTCCACATTCATTAAGCAGCAGTATCATCATTTTCAGTTTTGAGGACAAGACTGATCTCATGAAAGAGCATATTGTCAGGAGCTCCAAGAGAAACGGTGTCGTCCAAGTAAACAGAATGTTGCTCAATCAGAACAAATTGTAAAATGTTGCCATTTTGATAAGTCAGCAGAATAAGGGTTAGTTAGAAACAATTATGAAAGTTAGTTAACTGCTTTCTGTTATTAGTTGCTGAAATAAGTATTAATATGTATTTTTGGGATGGATAATATAGGCTGAAAAATAGTAATTAATCTTCCCTGCTCCCTCAATTCGTCTTTGTTCTTTCCTCTCTTCCTCTATCTATTTCTGTTCTTCTCTTTCTTTGCTTTTCTGCTCTAATCCTTTCTCAGTTCTAAGTTCAACCTTAGAATGAATGGCTTCCCAGTTCTTGTGCAAAACTCACATCAAAAGGGCTAGAGCCTAGCAAATTATGTCATCTTATTAGTAGCCACAAATGTCCATCATGCTTTAGAACTAAGCCCTATAGAGATTGCAACTATCAGGATATCCTCAACCTCGCTTCCTTCCTTTTTGTGGCGTGTTGTTGCGATTAAAGTGTTGTTTTGAAATATGTTACAACTAAAGGGCTTGAAGAATTGGAATTAGGGTGTTCACGATTTGTTTAATCAGTTTTTCTTTCCCAAAACTAGTCAATCGAAATCGAACTGGTTAGGGACTTGGTTAATCAGTTTCAGTACCTAACCGGTTCGGTTTTCAACCAGTTCAAACCAGTTTGGATTGAAATGTGGGCATGACAAAATGTGAGTATGCTAGAAACAGAAAACTAGGAGTAGTAGATTGTGCACGGAATCATAAGTTTAATATTCCACAAAAAATTTTTTAAAGAAATTCTAGGAAAAGTAAGACAACTAAATACTAGACAAATGAAATGTGAGTATGCTCAAAACATTCGGGAAAATTTAAAAATCTTCAAGAAATTCTAGAAAAAAGAAAAGGAAAAATTCCAAACAAGCTACCAAGCCAAAATTTTGGAGTCACAAGGACAAGCCACACTATAGAAAATGAGCAACTAGCTAGTGGCGGGCCAGTGACCGGCGGGTAGCAACCACCAACAAGCAATGGCCATGGGCGTCGGGTGGAGGAGGGTTTTGAGAATGAGACAACTGACGGTGGACAATGGTTAAACAATGGACTTAGGGAGAACTTTAAGGGTGGTGAGGGACTGATGATGATGGTGGAGGTGGGAGAAATTAGGATTTGTGGTGAGGGCCCTGGCAGGGGATATTAGAATAGAGAGGTGTGTGGGTGTGTACGCTCGGGGGTTGAGTTGGGGAAATTGGGAATTTCCTTCAATTTTTCAATTTTGCAATTGCTAGTTATATGCTCCAAATTTCATATTTTTATATGACCAACAATTATTATTAATACTATTTTCTCCCCCAACTTAAAGTTTTATTCTAGTTTTAACTAAAAAAATCATTGTTACTTTTAATTATACCCCTACCAAGTACCAAGTACCAAGTACCAAGTAACAAATATTAATTGAGGTAACTGACAAAATGGTCATTCACAATTTCTCTAATAATCTTTTTTATTACTCACTTTTAAAATGATGAAAAAAGATCCATAACATTTTATTAATATACTTTTTTAATTCTCCGTCACAATTCCATCCAAATTTTTTGTCAAAATAGCAGTGTTACTATGACCAAAATTTGACGAAAAATTGGATGAAATTGTGACAGAGGACTAAAAAAATACACTAATAAAATGTAAGAGATATTTTTTCATAGTTTCAATGTGATGAATGAAAAAGATTATTCGTCAATTTGTGAGGGACTATTTTGTCGGTTACCTCTATTAATTTACATAAATTAAAAATAGAATAGAAGTTGCTCAACATCTTATATAAATATGATTAATTATTTTTCAAAAATAATTGATGTTATGTGTTTCTATAAATCCTTTACAAATTACAAGTATGGTTTATATTATTATTATTATCCATAAAATTAGACCCACAATTAAATACTCAAAATTCATATTTATATATCACCTCTATAGGTATATAATTATAATCTCATACTAATTAAATTTAAAATGATAACTACTTTGTTATTAATATGCAATACACTAATGATAACTACTAGTGACTCTTATAGAATAATGTCTTTTACACTTCACATTTATAAGATTGTAGTCTATATTAAGAGTTAAGAGTTTTTACACTATTAGTATTATAATATAGTATATATTAAGAGTTAAGAGTCGTTAGACTACTAGTATTAGAATATAGTCTATAATATTAAGAGTTAAGACTTAAGAGTCATAGGTGCATTATAAATTTGTTTTAGACTCTATATAATATTATAGTTAGTGTTATAAATTTTACTTTCTTAGTAATTGTTAGTTTGTTAGCATTATTTATATCATATTAACATTATTTTATAGAATAGTATATTAACCATGTAACTGATTAATTTGGAATTATAAACATATCAAAACAATAATTTGGAATTTTATGAAAAAAATTCTATTTTAGCCTTCATATATAAGTATAGCACATTATGTAGAATTAGTTGTTGGTGAGTTGGTCATAGCATTTTATTTTCTCCTATACATTTAGGTTTCGAACCCACACACTACAAATTCCAACTGGTTAAGTAACCAGTCAAATGGTTAACCTGTTTACCGGTTCATGAATAGTATTAGTTAATAGGTTTAACTGGTTGACAAAAATTCACAACCAAAAACAAAACTATTTAACTGGTTAGTTAGCCAGTTTTTGACCCAGTTAATCGGCTATACATTTAGGGTTCGAAACCCACATATTACAAAAACAAGAACATTTTTCCAACCGATTAAGTAACCGGTCAAACGGTTAACCGGTTTACGAATAGTACTAGTTAATCGACTCAACTGGTTGACAAAAATTCACAATTAAAAACTGAACCATTTAACCGGTTTTCGATCCGGTTAATCGGCTAAACCGGTTTTGTGCACACCTTAATTGGAACAAAAGAAAGAACTAGTTCATCCAATTCATGAATAATACGAGTTAATTGAGAACTAGTTTAATCAATTCATAAATAGTATCGATTAATTGGTTTAACTAGTTGACAAAAACTCACAATCGAAAACCAAACCATTTAATTAGTTACTTACTTAGTTTTCGATCGGACCAAACTAGCTCTAATTCCGTCGGATTCGGTCGGTTAACTAGTTAAACCGGTTTTGTGCATTCCCTTAATTGGAACAAAAGAAAGAACACATGGAATAATGAAATGGATGAATGTACCGATTATATCATTCTTTATTTATAAATTGTTAGTTCAGTGAGAGGTTCAATTTGTTTCCATAAACAAGTTATTTTCTCCTTTCTAAAAAAAGGTTCATTTTCAAAAAAAAATTCTTGTTCCAAAAGAAAGTCTAATTTCAAAGCAAATTACTAAAATACCTTTACTAATAATAATGATACATACTCACAATTAAAAAGTAAGGATAAAAATATAAAATTATATATTTAATTAGTGTATTAGATATGTTGTACTTAATAACTAATAAAAAGTTATAACTAAACTAAAGTGGACTTTTCTTATGAGACGGAGGGAGTATTAGTTAACACTAGTAAAACTATCTAATGGCTACATAAAGGACATTTTAGTACGTAATAGCATCTTGTATGTGTAGGATTTAGAGAAGGGTCTGACCATTAAAATTTAATGTAAGCAAATTTTCTTTTATATTTTTGTAAAATACAGTATCTTCAATAGTAAATGTTTTGGTAAAAGAAATAATTTGTTTAGTTTTTACATAAATACGTAGTTGAATAAGAAACTTTCTTACAAGTCCAATTCCTAATGGTTCAAAATATTCATTTGTTCCAATATAAATAATCATTATGTACTCTTCCTTTATAAGTGAAGCTAGTTGGGATTGTTTAAACAATTCAGAAGCCTTTATACAAATTGAACCCGCCACCTTATGTCATATGACAAGAACTCAAATTGCTGCTCCAAAACTCCCCTTCTCTCTAGCACCTACACACGCAAATAAAAATTCTGCAGGCCTGTGACCCCTGTTTTCTTTACCAAAGCAACAACAATATTTTTCTATACGTGGTTATACATCTTATGGTTGAAGGAGGGTCACAACTGTAGGAGCTATATATGTTCAGTTTCACGGGTGCACAGCAGGATGAAGATACAAGTATTTGGTCCAATGCTAACCAAAAAGTGTCTGCCCATACTCCATTCCCGTTTTGTACCTCTCATGGTTGAATGATTGAAGAACATCCATGGCCAAATTGGCAACCAGGGATTCTTTACAGTAATAAAAAAAGGCATAAAGTTGACAATCATTGAACAAACTTTAAGAAAGCTTTTATGAATGAGGAGATGAAAAATTTTTACCTTAGAAAAAGAGTAAGCGAAGTTAGCTCTAGAAGAAATATATGTTAGTGTAGGAAAAAGGCACTTTTTAGTGTGTGCAAATCTTTCTCTTCTCCGTGTCTGACCTGACACATTAATTGAAATTGTCTGTTGGCATAACCTTTTTTTTTTTTTTAAATTAAACTTCCTATATTTTGTATATTCTTTAGTTTCTCAAAACTTTCAGTTTTATATAGAATAATTTTTTGAATTCAAATTTTGATGTTGTATAATATATTTTTGATAAAGTAAACAAATTAATGTTATCAACAACGACACCTTTCAATTCTTCCGCATGTCACATCAAGAGCTTATTACTTTTTTCGTCTAAAAAAATGCTTTCAACAAATTTTTTTTGTTCCGAAAACATAAATTTCTTTTAAACTAAAATTTTAAAATATTCTTACTAATAATAGCTATATATATCTATAACTAAAAAATAAAAAAATAAATTTATATATTTAATAATATATTAAATAATTTATATTTAATAACTAATAAAAGTTATACCTAATTCGAAATATATTATTTTGTTCAAAAAAAATTTCCCCACATTTTTGCATGTCCTAGAGTAGGTAATCAGGTGCCAAAGTCATTAAAAATTGGCTTGTCACTTTAGAATTTAAGGGAAGTATCAAATTCCCTCTTAACCTTAGAGTTGCCCGTCATTTAATAAAAGAAAAGAAAAGAAAAGAAAGCATTCTCAAGCCTTAAAGTGTTGACATTGTAGTTGATGTCATAGAAACTCATACTTTTTGCATCAAAGTCTTAAAAATTGTACGTACACAATGCCCTATAATATTGGGTGGCACAATTTATATATTAAATATGTATATTACATTCCTTTTATATGTATTTTAACTTTCCCATCATTAATAACCACGATAATTTAGGTTGCATTTTGGTGTTACTAGACTTGTGTTTTTCATGTAACAATATGGAGATCCAACACATTTCATGAGATTATATTATACTTTCACAGCTTATAAATAACGTAAGAGATATTACCTAAAGTACATTTTTACATTTTTACATTTTTAATATATATATATATATATATATAGTTTTTAATTTGAAATTTTTAATATATCTTTTATTTTATTATATTAAGTCAAGAAATGTAAAAATGCGCATTAAAACGTTGTTCATGCATGCTCTAATTTCACTTGATAAACAAAAACCTCTATATTTATATTGGCGGAACTTACTTTACGTGCTCTTATCTCTGTTACAGTAATCAATATCTTGACTAAGAAGTAAAAGAGTTTAGTGGAGAGAAGAGCGAGCAGTAGTAGACCTAGCTATAGAAGAATGGCTGGAATTCCAAGAGGTGTGCAAGTTGGAGAGAGATTCATTCTGAGGGAAGCACTAGGAACAAAAACCAATGTTCAGTGGTAGCTACCCAAACCAAGAGATTTTTGACAGGTTGAGGCAATGACTAGAATGAAGAGAATATCCAATCAATATGAAAATAGGATATTTGATCCATTTTAGTTCAGAAAGGTATAAATTGAACAAGCTAAAGTGTGGTTTTTGTTATAGCTTGATGAATATGTTGATAGTCTAGGTTTTTTTGGCCTCACAACCTAAGGTAGTTTAGTGGTAGAGTTCAGTATGATTGGGTAAACTCCAAACTGTGTCACTTAGCCTCAATGCGAGTGCTAAGGTCATCTTGTGCCAGTGGGCAACTTGTAAATGTCACATTTTTGGTAGCTAATATAACGATCGTTTCTTTGATAAAAAAAAGACTAAGAAGTAAAAGAGTTGAAGTAGCCCCAGGGGCATAGGCGAGTTGGTATGTTTGAGGTGATGTGGGAGAAATCCTCTGCCAACGCAAGTTCGAATTTTGTGTGAGGCAGATTTTTCGCTGAAATATTATGGGGTCTATCCTGGGGTTTTGACCTGTTGGCTCTCTCCCTCAGGCCTCTACCAACTCGTGCACATCTCTCGTTTTACATTCCGCCTAGTTAAGGGGCCTTTGGTACAGATGGGGAAAAATTTGTATAGTTGACTTATTATATTAAAAATAAGAGTAATAATATTTATAATGATTTTTTTACAGTAACTGATGTGGCAAGCATGGAATGACAAAATTATCGTTTATTATTTTGTATTTTTTAAAGAATGTGATGAATGAATTTTGTCTTTTTATACTTATCACATCAGTTATTATAAAATGTCACTGTGAAAAGTCACTACAAATATCATTACTTTAAAAATAAAAAGAGTAATAATATTTTTAGTGACTTTTAGTAGTGACTTGTTGATAAGTATAGAAAGACAAAATTCAATTATCATACTTATTAAAAAATATAAAATAATAAAAGATGATTTTATTTTTTTATACTTGTTGCATTAGTCATTATTAAAAGTTATTATGAAAAATTATTAAAAACATCATTACTCAAATAAGAATAGGGTGGTGTATATAATTTTTTTTATTAAAAAAGTATGATGATATTAGATAAAGGCAAGGCTATTGATGTAATCGTCCCTTGTTTAACACTAATAAAATCTCCCTTTTCTCAACCCCCCAAAAAAAAAAGAAAGAAAAAAGAAGGAAAGGACAAGATGTGTCTTCATTGGACCTAATTATTATTATTATTTTTTAATGATTACTTGTTTCATTAAGGTCCTACATTATTTTTTTTTCTAATTATTATTATTATTTTTTTAAATGACTACTTGTTTCATTAAGACCTTACACTATTTTTTTTTTAAATGACTACTTATTTCATTAAGGCCCTAAGGCCCTACACTATTACAAGAGGGAAGGGGGAGGGGATATACCTATACTATTACAGAGTAAAGACCCTACACTATTTTTATGACAATTGTCACTGATAGTTTTTTTTAAATGACTACTTATTTCATTAAGGCCCTAAGGCCCTACACTATTACAAGAGGGAAGGGGGAGGGGATATACCTATACTATTACAGAGTAAAGACCCTACACTATTTTTATGACAATTGTCACTGATAGGATTCGAATCTGCGTCCTCTCGCATGGGTACCTAAAGACTTTACTGCCGTACCACTGGCTCGTTCCTATTGGACCTAATTATTGAAATGAAGGAGAAAAACATGTGATGCACGGTCTCTAAAAGTATAACGTAGGATTTCAAAAAAGAGTCAGAAATACATATTAAAGTAGATTTGTTGATTCGCTTTGGACTCGTATGGACAGGGTTCAAAACACGTTTTTCAATTTAAAAATGAGTTTTTATATTTTTCAAGCTAGTAATTATAAAATAAAAATATATTAAAAACTAAAAAATATATTAAAAAATACAAAAAAATATTTTAAAAAGGTTAATAATGTATTTTTAATTTCTTATAAATAGTTCACTTGGATTTTCAGTTTATTCATTGGTTATGTTATGATAAATTTTTTCTTTAATATCTAAAATGAGGGAACAACCTAATTATGATATTCTTTCTTTTTCGCTTCACTCTTCGAACTCATTATTTATATAGAGATAAATGTACTTTTACATTTGTTTAATTAGAAATAAGTAGGTAAAAAAAATAGATTACTCTGTACATGGTTGTTAATTTGGATTATGAATGAAAATAATAGCTTATAATAAAAAAAGCCATTCCATAATTTTTTTTATGAATGTTATGCAATATTAGTCCCTAATTTGTGACTAACTCTCACTTTACTGATAGGCTATGTTTCCATTCTTTTTCATAAAGGAAAAAGAGCAAAATTCAAACATATGACTAATGAGGAATGTCTTCTAATACTGTAGCAAGTTTAATATTTGAACATCAATTCCTACTACTAATACTCTCTCCGTTATAAAAAAATAGTTTACTTTTAATTTGGTACAATTTTTTTTTTTAAATTATAAAATATAACATACTTAATACATAATTTTATATTTATATTTTTACTTTTTAATTTAAATTATATATTATTATCATTTGTAATAGTAATACAATAATTTCACCCAAAAAGTGAAATTTTTTTCATAACAAACAAATTTTCAAACTCTTGACTTGTTTTTTTTAAGACAGGGAGTATGTTTTAATAAAGAAACTTATATGATGTGTACATGATGATAATTGACAAAGGGAATTAATGAAAGGATTAAAAAATTTACTCTATGAATATTTGAAACTGCAAAATTTATTTTTAAATTTATAAGACTACAAATGTTAAAGAGGATTAATTTTGTGATTTACTCTTTTTGTTTTTTTTTTTTAGAGATTTTCTTAACACCCCTTTTAGAATCCCAAAATGAATTGAGTTCAAATACGATCTTGTGCTCAAGTATTATATGATTGAACACGATTTTTGTTCATGACTATGTTTACAAGGGTATAATCAATTTTTAGTTGTTTGTTAATTTAGTTTTAATTGGTTTGTATTTACTTCTTTTATTTCAAAAAAACAGTTAACCTTTGATTTAGTACTTTTTTTAAAATTATAAATTATAATACACTTAATACAGAATTAAATATATACTATTACATTTTGATTCTTATTTTTTAATTTGGATTATATATTATCATTATTAGTAAGGGTAATACAAAAATTTTATATTAAAAACTGACCCTTTTTTTAAATGATTTTTTTTAAAATTTAAAAAAAATGGAAGGATTATTTGTATGATTAATACTAAGAAACATGAAACAAATTATAATTAAGACATATATAACTAATACTATAATGCCAAAAAAAAAAAAATCGATTGAAACTCATTTTGTACCCATCTGATATGGAGATATAAATGGACATGAAAAACATGGGGTATGAAAAATCTAATTTCAATCCATGGAAATGAAATTAAAATATAAAATACTCTCTCAATCTTATTAAAACGGTCATATTTGTCACTTTTTTGTGCTGATTTAATTATCATTTTCAAATAATCAATCTATGTTTTCTAGTAAAATTTTATTTTCACAAGTATGGATATCAAATAAAAAATGAGATGAGCTAGTATACAAAAATATAAAAGAAAAATAAAAAATTCCTTTAAACCACAATTAATTGTAACCAAAGGAGGAGACTAATTTACTCTAACAATTAATTATTGCAAAACCCTCCGTACAATTGGAGATCAGTGTTCCACACAAAATTTGAGTTTATAATAAAATCCACATCTACATATATCACTCGCCAGCCGCGAAGCACTGACTTATGCCCAGGCGACAATACCTACCTTATAATTTGTTGAGATAGAGGGGATGCCTGCCTAGAAATAAAAAATAATAATTTTAATATAACTAATTAATACTTCTTCCGTTTGCAAAAAAAAAATAATTTTAAAAATTTTTTATTTAAAAAAAATTCACTTTTGAATCTAATTTTTAGAATATTCTTAATTATATACCCTTTCTGTTCTAAGAAAATTTATTTACAAAAATTTTTTTATCCCAAAATGTTGGAAACATATTCCAAATTATCGTATACAAAATACATGCGGAAAATGCCCAAGAATGACTTACTTATATCATCGGTCGGAATATAATCACGTGATGAACTATATCCACTGTCCACAGATTAAAATGTTTCCTTTGCAATAGAGAGAATTAGAAAAAGACTTTTCTTTTGTAGTTTTCTGAAGCACACACTCTCATCCATTTCACCACACCACACACTCACTTTATATAGCAAGAATTCACAAACTCTTGGCTTTCTAACTGCCTTTGCAATTAGTGTTAGTGGGCATCATGGTGGGAATCAAGAGTTTGCATGTTCTTGTTAGTGGGCATCATGGATGGCTGTTTAACTTCTTGGGAGTTACTTCCTTCATCTCCCACTCGCCCATGATAGTTAAACTATAATTCTCTCTTCTCTGCAAAGTTCATACAAGCAAATAATCCGTGCGACCAGCATACATTGAGAGCTCGTTGCCATACATCTGTTAGGAATATATAGCATTTCATATTTGGGCATAATTATTAAAAGTAGATTTTGTATGCATTACCCTAGATCAATCAATACATTATATTTCTCTTTGATCTCATTAAATGTTACATATTGTATTCACAATTATGATTAAAACTCAAAATAATCATAATTGGTCGACCAGTGAATACAAAATAAAATGTGACAAATAACAAAATTGATCTTCCTCTTTCTTCAATCTCTTAATTTCAATTCAATTTGCTTTTCTAGAAATGTCCCGTTAGATCGCATCACTCATGATCGTGGGCAACATTCTAAGATAGCAAACATTGAATAAAAATTTTAAGAATAAGACAAGAGTCATAAGGGCACTCAATTGAGGACTTATCCTCATGAGTCTCACACGGCTTGAAAGTTGAGATCAAAACTTTTGCCAACTCATTTGGTCGTCTTATGCTCACATAGTATGAAATATGTGTTACGGTATTCTCTCTTTTCCCATGGATCGTATATCTTTACATTTAATACCGTATAGATGATAGTTCAGACATTCACCATGTCTAACTTGAGTTCACATATCTACTCATTTTAAATATCAATCCATCAGAACTCACATCTAGCATTAAAGACAGATAGAGTGAAATGTGTGGGTCATTTCACTTTCGATCATAATCAATATTGCGACCTCATCTTAACATTTTGTTAAGGCGACATACATATTTTAAACTTGAGCTCTCAATTATCACATAGATAATAAGTTTAAAATTGTCTCATCTCTATTATCACACAGTAATAGAGGCGATTACCCGTGTGAGTGGGCTAATCTTCCATCTGTCCGACATACTTTCAAACAACAAATATAATGCACAAAGCATTATATGATACACAAAGCATTAATGCACAAAGCATTAATATGCATAAATGTTAAATAAACTCTTAGGCAAAAATATCAAGAAATTGTGAACTTTTGGGAAATACAAAATATTCAGTACATTAATTTCTACACAATCCTAGAGATTTCACATGTTTAAGAAACACATCTCTAGGGATTGGTTTTGTCATAGGATCTGCTATCATTCTATGTGTAGATATGTACTGTACGTTCACTTCTTTTTGTGCAACCATGTCTTTTACAAAATTATATTTGGTATCTATGTGTTTGGTCTTACAATGAAATTTAGGATCCTTAGTGTATGCTATTGCTGCTTGGCTATCACAGTTAACCAATATTGAATTTGCAGCACGTTTAGCAACACCTAAGTGATCATAAAATCTTTTAAGCCAAACACCCTCTTGCACTGCTGCTGAAAGTGCCACAAATTCAGCTTCCATTGTTGATAAAGCTATACAAGTTTGTTTCTTACTACTCCAAGATATGGCGCCATTATTTAGTAAGAAAACAAATCCGGAGGTTGATTTTCTCTCATCTAAATCTCCTCCCCAACCAAGACTAGTATAGCCTTCAAGGTGCAGATCACTTCCTTGATAACATAATGAATAGTTGGCAGTTCCTTTTAGATACCTCAAGATTCTTTTGACGGCGATCCAGTGTGCTTGACCTGGATTGGATTGGTACCTACTTACCATTCCAACTGCATAACAAATATCAGGTCTTGTACACATCATAGCGTACATTAAGCTTCCAACAGCACTAGCATATGGAACACGTTTCATACGTTCCTGTTCTTGTGAAGTCTTTGGACACATTCTACGACTCAATCCTTCGCCTTTTGCAATAGGAGTATCTATGGGTTTGCAATCTTGCATATGAAATCGTTCAAGGATTTTATTTATATATGTCTCTTGTGAAAGAGATAATAATCTCTTTGAAGTTTGAACGATCTCTTGAAATCTTAACTCCAAGAATATATGCAGCTTCACCCATGTCTTTCATTTCAAAATTGGAAGATAACCAATTCTTCACAATTGTTATAAACTCCTTATTGTTTCCGGCAATAAGTATATCATCAACATATAATGATAAGATCACATATTGATCCTTGGATCTTTTGATATATACGCAATGATCTTCATCAATCATGGTAAAGTCATATGATATTATGGCTTTATGAAAACGTATATACCATTGTCTTGATGACTGCTTAAGGCCATATATCGATCTTAAAAGTCGACATACTTTTTGTTCTTGGCCTTTTGTTATGAAACCAACAGGTTGTTCCATATATATTTCTTCTTCTAATTCTCCGTTGAGAAAAGCAGTCTTTACATCCATCTGATGTAATTCAAGATCCATATTTGCCACTATAGCCAGAATTAGGCGAATTGAGGTAAATCTCACAACAGGGGAAAAAGTTTCTTCATAATCAATTCCTTCCTGTTGATTATACCCTTTCGCTACAAGTCGTGCCTTGTATCTTTCTATCGAGCCATCAGCTTTACGCTTTATTTTGAGAACCCATTTGTTCCCAATGGCTTTGCGTCCTTTTGGGAGTTCAACCAGTTCCCAAACTTGGTTTGATCTCTTTGACTTCATTTCTTCTTCTATTGCTAGTATCCATTTTTCCTTATCAGGGCATGTTAGAGCATCATTTGCATTTTTTGGCTCATCATTATCTTGTGGAACAATCATGAAAGCTTCCCCTTCAATGTCAAAACGTCGACGGGGAATGCTTTTACGACTTGATCGTCGTATCGAAGGTTGTTCACCTTGTAACACATCATGTTCCATAATGCTCCCACTCGGATTAGATAATGGTGGTATCGTCTCATCAAATGATTGAGATGACGATGGTGTATTAACTCCTACTATTGGAGTAATCTCATTATCTTGTTCCAGAGTTTCATACAAGAATAGGTCTTTACCTATCTCGCCCACTTTAGGAAATTCATTCTCTAAGAATGTGACATCTCGTGATTCCAATTCAGTAATACTCCCACTATCTTGTACACCTACAAACACATATCCTTTGGAGTGCTCAGAGTATCTTATAAAAATACTCTTTTTACCTCTTGCACCCAATTTTCCATATTTCTTTGAGGTATCGTGAGTATAGGCAGCACACCCCCAGGGTTTGAGAAAACTCAAATCGGGTTTTCTTCCTGTCCATAACTCATATGGAGTGGAAGTAACTGATTTAGTAGGCACTCGGTTAAGTATATAGGCAGCAGTTAATAATGCATCACCCCAATAGGTGATCGGCAAATTAGCTTGTGCCATCATAGACCTAACCATTTCAAGCAAGGTTCTATTTCTTCTCTCCGCAACACCATTTTGTTGAGGAGTCCCAGGAATAGTCAACTGTCGTTCTATTCCTTTTTCATCACAAATATTTCTGAACTGATCAGATAAATATTCACGACCTCGATCGGTTCTCAACGCTTTTATTTTCTTATCCAATTGATTTTCTACCAAACTCATAAATTTCTTAAAGCAACTTAATGCCTCAGATTTATGAGAAATCAAATAGACATTACCGAATCGAGTATAATCATCTATAAATGTGATGAAGTATATAGCCCCATGCCTTGCCCTTACATTCATTGGACCACAGATGTCAGAATGGATTAATTGCAAAGGAACCTCAGCTCTTGTTCCTTTTCCAAATGGTTTTCGTGTTGATTTTCCGCCAGTAATTTTTCACAAATAGGCAAATCGACACTTTCAATATTGCCTAATAAGCCCTCTTTGGCTAGCCTTTTCATTCTATGTTGGCCAATGTGACCAAGTCTAGAATGCCATATGTTCACATCATTTTCATAAGAATTAGAAGACGTGAATAAGGAATAACATACATTAATGTTATTATTTAAAATATCCAACACAATAAAACCATCCAGAAAATATCCAGAACCATAATGACTTGTTCCCAAAGACAAGTCAACACCATTGATATGAAAGTTTAAATTAAAACCAAACTTAACCAAAACCAACACAGAAACTAAATTCCGACGTATGTTCGGAGCATATAAGACATCATGTAGGAACAATGTGCGCCCACCACGCATATTTAATTGGCAGGTGCCAATTCCATTTGGGATGAGTGTATTCTGGATCTCAACTGTTGCTGGGGAGCTCCTGAACTGCCTTGCAGCTTTAGGAGCGCTTCTGAAATTGCCTCCTGCACTCCAAGGTTTGACGATATGGGAAAACTCAGTCGGCGATCAAGTTGCTGATGTAGCACTAGCAAAAGCTGGGCAGCCAGCCATGGCCATGGCTGGGTGCTTTGCTTTTCCCATGTTTAATATGCTTTTTGGGCTTGGAACAGCTTTGGTGATACAATCAGCCAATGTGTATCCAAAAGCTTATGAACTCCGTTTCCATATTAGCATAGTTATGGCATTCGTATTCTTGGTTTCAAGCTTGATGGGATCAATGTTGGTTGTAACTTGGAATAAGTTCCGGGTTCCAAGATTATGGGGCTTCTGTCTTGTTGGGCTTTACGTGGTTTTCATGGCGGTAAGCCTGATCATAGCCCAATACTCTGTATGCCAATGTGAAGATGGGGATGATTCATCTGAGTTGTAACAAGTAACACTGTCAAAATGTTGTTTAATCGAGTTAGAACCTAGAAGCAGCTAAAAATTTTCAAACTCTTATAGTATTACAATGATGTTTGATTACACATTTGATGCTGCAAAAAGATTAAAGATAACCTTTTGTTCCCTCATTTTGTAGGGTTGACCAATTTGGTTTGCTTTAAGTGGGCAAGAAGTGTAAATTGTGGCTACGAAAGTCCTCAAATTTAGAAAACATGTTACAAGGAGTGATTTCAAATTCTGAAAGTGGGTACATTACCTATCTCACATTCAATAATTCCACGGCCAGCCAAAGCCAACTTTTTTTGTTGGAATAGTTTGGGTATAGCTCTTACTTAGCCAAACATTGCTTTCTTAACTCCTTACAGTTGCAATTGAAGTTCACACTCCTCCCATACTGTCATCTACATATGCTATTGTGGGTTGTTGTGATGGATTAGTTTGCTAGATTTATCTTCTTCTAGAGAGGCCCACACATTGCTTCATAGTTTAGAATGTAAGATTAATCATCGTATTAGCTTTGGTTTAAGGTATGAGTGTCGTAGTGATGATTATAAAGTAGTGTTAATTATTCATGATTCGAATTAAGAAGGACAAGATTGTAGAAGTGAGTTTAATTAAGGTTGGTAGTGTCAAGAATCAATCTTGGAGGAGACATCAAGGCATAAACTTGGAGAAATATTGAGGGATTTTCCACATGGTCATCCATTGAGGGTTGGGAATTTTATATGGGGGCAATTGATAACCCCACGTTAGTGCTTTTGTAAATGTCAAGCTCCATTGGGCAATTATGTGGATGGAGGAATAATGATAATTCCATCATATTTTAATTAATCAAATTTGTAGTTATGCCATTAATACTTTTCCCTCCCAAAAAAAAATCCAATTTTGACTTGATATAAATTTTCTTTTGAAATCCAAGATATAACATAGTAGATATACAATTAAATAAATATTTTTACTTTCTTATCCTTATTTTTTAATTTAAGTTATATACTTTCATTATTAATAAGGATAATACAAAAATTTCACACTAAAAATAAATTTTTTAAAATAAAAATATTTTTTGAAACTGAATCTTTTTTTGTGATGGAGGTAGTATATAATTATTTCAGCTTGAATTCATAGCCAAAATATTGTCTTTCTGAGTTTATTTGCAGAATATTGTTTTTTAATAAAAAAAATTAAATAAATATTGATATTGTGGGATAAGTTCCAAGAATACTGAAGTCGGTATTCAAGATACTGACTTTAAAGTCGATATCTCGAATACCGACTTTAAAGTCGGTATCCGATATATGGATTTCAATGTTTTTTTTTTTAAAAAAATATTTTTGATTAAAACTAATTAATTAGTTTTGTAACCATATTTTATTATAAAAAAATTCAAAAATAATGTAATATTGAGAGCTAAATTCTTCATCGATATTCTGTATATCCATTTTAATGTAATATTATTTTTTAAAAGTTTTTGATTAAAACTACTAGTTAATTAGTTTTTGTACTATGTATTAGTAAATTTTTTTTTCAAAATAATGTAACTTTGAACAATATTTTTGTAATAAATTGTGTTGTATTATTACGAGTTTTTTTCCAAAAAAAATTTGTAAAAAAAAATGAATTAAATAAATATTAATGTTTTAAACATTCTTTTATTTTTAAAGAATCGATATCTGAGATATCAACTTCAAAATCGATATTTGGGATATTAACTTTACAGTCGCTATTCCAAATAACCACTTTGAAGTCGAAATTCCAGATATCGATTTCAGACAATTTATGAAAAAGAAAACTTAGCCTAAACCCTAAATCCTAACCCATAACCCTTAAAAACTTAACCCTAAACCCACCCTCTTCTCCCTCCAAGTTGCTTACAATTATTTCAGAAGATGATGCATCCTTGCCATCTACAAGAACTCCTTTAATGCGGATTCAATTCTCTGACTTTGGAAGCTCATATTTGGAAACTCATATTTCTTTTGTTGTTTGAACTTGGATAACCTATTATAACAATTTAACTACCATGAATGAATGGTTTTTCTTTTGAGGGTCCTTTTCTTTTGGTAGTGCTAATACTGTACCTTTAGTGTTTAGGTCTTCCACTGGTGAATCATCAGGCTCTGTTTTCCCTTTCACCATAGCGTTTGCTTCAACCTCATTTTCACAATCTCTTTTTGGTTCACAACAAGTTTTTGGTAGTTCTGCTCCTTCCTTTACATCTGTAGTAGGAAATAATGATAAAATAAACACAGAAGACAGCATAGCCGAGGATTTCGTTAAGTTATCCATGGAGTTTTTTCATTGAGAATTCCGCAGGGTACAAAGGAGTTTTTTTCATAAGTGAACAATAGAATTTTAGAAAAACCGCCGAAACTTTTGTCAAAGCCGTGCACACACACCAATATAGAAAAAAGAGAAGGGTGCGGGACAAAAAAAAAAATTTCTTCAAGTCGATATCCACGATATCAACTTCACTATTTTAGGAAAAATTCCCAAATTATCAATATTTATTTAATTTTTTTTAAAAAAAACAATATTCACAAATTTCATTCGTATTATTATAGATGATTTTAATTTATATTTTTTGGAAATGCATAAGAGAATTTTAAATGAAAAATAATTTAATTATATATTTTTATTTCGTAAGAAGACATAAAATTTTCGTACATGCTTTTTACAATTTTGTTCTTTAATACTATTTGGGATATAGGGGTTTAGGATTTTCATACATGCTATGCACTGGCCAACCCCCTTCCCCCTAATACTGTTGCATCCCACCTTAGACCATTAAAAATGGCATATTTAGGAAATCAACTTCTTATGACAATTTAGATTAAATTATCTCTCGTTATGTTCTCATGTTTTTTTTCTATAATAACATTTGGAATTAGTGAGGAGATTTCACTTAATTAAACAAGTTATAAAAAAAAGTTATAAATTTCAACAAGTTACAAAAATATATATATATATATATATATATATATATATATATATATATATATATATTCAAGTTCCATAGGGAGGTTGTCTAATATTCCTACGTAGCTGTCGCCTAAAGGGTTGGGGTTGGGGTTGGGGCTGTGGGTTATCTTGCGTCTCTGGTGAGTCTAGATGGAAAGCAATTGATTGATCCATACATGATTATGGACCAGAACACCTTCAACGCTCACAGACCAAATTATATTGAGGTATTTGAAATGACGTACTAGTGTGACCTTGCGATAAATGTTCCATTTCAGGTGTCTCTTCATATGGCTCACCGGACTGATGAAGAAACATACTAGTACTAAATATCCGATCATCATCATCAACATTGCGACATCGGAAAGTAGATGGACAACCAATCGTAGACGGAAGTTCGGACGTAGATGGACGACCAGAAGTAAATGGACGCCCAAAAGTAGATGGATGGCCGGACGTAGATGAACGACCGGATGTAGACGGACGACCAGATGTAGACAGACGAGCAGATGTAGATGGATGACCATGCGATTGTTGAAATTCACCATGGTCTTCAAAACTTGAACGTGTCATCTGCATGCGGTGACTCTCTCTAACCATCGTCAATGCACGGGAAGGTCATATACGTTTGATAATCGAGCTCTCGGATCTATCTCTAAATTGGTGAAATTGCGTGACAACTCATTCACTTGCTGCAAACATTCACCCTGCATATAAAAAAATACTCAACCGTTATATTTTCTATACTATGCTAAATATTAACATTTTAAATGTCATATACATACCCAATACTCAACAACCAATGCAATTGGCCGCATACCCTGGGCAGGACGATCTGCGAGATTACCAATAAGAATCTGAGTAATCTGACGATACCAAACCATGTATTATGAGAAATAATGCATAGGACTATCGATAAGCATGCCATTCACAATTCTCTCTATTTGGCTGTTCTACGCGGCAACGTAAGGTGCATGTTGTGTTATCCAATTCACTCCTTTCTTGCCCTAACGATCCAGTCGATGCAACCTCATATCCTTGTTAACGGTAGGAGGAATCGTCTGAATATAGCCAAACTGCCGTATAACTCGCTCTGGTAAATGTAGTTCAACTACATCAAAGTTAAGCAGAGGCACGGCTGCATATCAAATAGCGTATCCAAATAAGCTATATTCAGGTAACTCGTATAAACCTTCCCTTTGATACCGTTGCCAGATAAACTATGAGATAAAGAAAGTTAACAATCATCAAATCTTAGAACTAATCTAAATTCGGGTGGTCATCTGGCTGTATTTCGGAGAAGTATGTGTGTTTCAGATGCATTTTTGTGATCTCCCAAAATGTATGTTTCTTTCTCAACTTTGCTCGAACCTTCCATAAATAATTCTGTCCGCATAATAAAGACATCGAACAAAGC
The DNA here is from genome assembly GCA_020080225.1 of Gynochthodes officinalis. Lineage (NCBI taxonomy): Eukaryota > Viridiplantae > Streptophyta > Magnoliopsida > Gentianales > Rubiaceae > Gynochthodes > Gynochthodes officinalis. The sequence goes on from CM034616.1 coordinate 42,446,574, forward strand.
AACTAGTATGAGTACTTTCATACACTTTAAAGTACCAATGCGCACAAATGGACCAACATTTAACTGAATGTTGCACCCCTTCTTTGGTATGGAAAACCATTCCAACCTTTAATTCCGAAGTTCGATCATCAACCTAAACGGGTCGTCTATAGTCATCAAACTTGTCGATCATAGAAAGTATTGAATCACCAATGTCGGAATAGAAGAGAATAACATCGACAACGTTATCCATAGTTGGATCAACCGATGGATTCGAAGTCTCTCCTTCCTGTTGGCCACCACCCTTGCCATCTTCCTCTTCACTATCTTCCAAAGATTCACCATTATTGTCTATCCAGACATGTATGGGATCATCGCGAAAGCTTACATCTTGGCTTGTGCTCCATAGTGTCAACCTATTTACTGTTTGACCAATTGGCTTGGGATTAGGAAGTTCTTTGGCAAAAGATGCATGACTTGGCCCTTCATTATAATTACCACCACTTGCACCCTTATTAAAGTGGCCACAACTTGGGCCTTCATTATAATTGTCCCCAATTGGCCTCTCACTAAAAGTAGCATAACTTGGCCATTCATTAAAATTGGCCCAACTTGGTCTCTTGTTAAAAAGGCCATGACTTGGATCCTCGGGGACAAAATAAGGTCGTTGCAAAGGCACATCATTCGAGATTAAAACACCATAAGAAAACCATTGATCATTAAGAAGCTCTTCTCCCTCTCTACTCTGTAGAAGTTGTGTGAATGACCCAACATTTGTTTGAGGAACGAATGACATATTGTCCTCAGAACGAAAGGCATCTGGAACGGATTCGTTACTTATGTACAATCCAACCGTATTAAGATTCGGAGATGTGATTGGAATGCACAACATCTCCCTCACTGTATCATCATCATCATCCACTGAACAGGTATGTATGTTATTGAATTACCAGCGATGCTAATAGGATAACGGCACATTAATTTCATCTTAACTTGACTTTCATCCATTCTAGTCACCTAATGCAATTTTCTCAAAAGTTTTGACAAGCTAATATTTTGATCAATAACAATAAATCGTTTTGGCATATTACTGTATTCGGTACCGTTCAGACCACTAACTATTTCTCCATCCCAATATAACACAAGCCTCACTCGATCCTTCCCCGTTCTATATTGTATATGACATCAATAACAACATAAAACTGACATTAATATCGGACTCAAAGTTATTGAAGTAATGGGCATAGTAAAATTTATAGAATCAGTCTTTCAACTAACAAAAGTAAACAACTAACATTTTCCCATCTATTTATAACCTAACATTTTCCCAACAACATAAAGCATTGTATTCATCAAATCTAACCACAATCCTTTAATCATCATCATCAACACCACTATTCGCAACTTATTATTCCAATAATAGCAAACTCATTAAATAAAATTTCACATCAATCCAAAGCAATCCAAATCAATCCAAATCAATCCAGATCACCACCTCACAAAAGTAAACAACTAACATTTTCCCATCTATTTATAACCTAATATTTTCCCAACAACATAAAGCATTATATTCATCAAATCCAATCACAATCCTTTAATCATCATCATCAACATCACTATTCGCAACTTATTATTCCAATAATAGCAAACTCATTGAATAAAAATTATAAAATTCCAAATCAATCCAAATAAAGCCAAATCACGACCAAACAAAAGTAAACAACCAACAATTTTCCTGTTTTGTATGTCCAAACATTTTCCCAACAACATTCACAATTATATTCAACAAATCTAATCTAAATAATTTAATCGTCATCATCAACACCACTATTCACAGCATAAAACATTATATTCATCAAATCCAACCACAATCCTTTAATCATCATCATCATCAACACCACTATTCACAACTTATTATTCCAATAAGAGCAAACTCATTGAATAAAATTCCAAATCAATCCAAATAAATCCAAATCACGACCAGACAAAAGTAAACAACCAACAATTTTCCTATTTTGTATGTCCAAACATTTTCCCAACAAGATTCACAATTATATTCTACAAATCTAATCTAAATTCATTCATCGTCATCATCAACACCACTATTCACAACTTATTATTCCAATAATAGCAAACTCATTGAATAAAATTCCACATCAATCCAAATCAATCTAAATCAATCCAAATCACCACCTCACAAAAGTAAACAACTAACATTTTCCCATACATTTATAACCTAACATTTTCCCAACAACATAAAGCATTATATTCATCAAATCCAACCACAATTCTTTAACTTACATCATCAACACCACTATTCAACGCTTATTATTCCAATAATCCCCAATTCAGTGAATGAAATTAGTAATCAATCCCAATCAATCCAAATCAAAAAATCACCATACTTTATTGACAATGAAATTTCCAACATCAATTCAAATCATTCTATCAATAATTAACAACTTTTGAAACTAAATTAATGTCAAATCACAAATCATATTATATAAATTATTTACCTTCGTCGGTTTTTTTGATCCTCGAAAATGTTTTTCGCTCAACTTATTTCCCTTTTCACTACAAAATAAAATTTTTATCAATATAGGATAACTAATTAACAAATTTTAACTAACAAATTTTAACTAATAAAATTTAACATACAAATGTTATCACTAAAATTTAACATACAAATTTAACATATAAAATAAAAATTAACATACAAATTTAACATAAAATTTAATATATAAAATAAAATATAAATTTAATATAAAAATTGCATAAAATAAATGGTAATTCACATTTTAAAAAAGAAATGGGGCAAGAAGGTGGGGGGAATTGTTGTAGAGTTTTTTTTTTTTTTCTGTTTGTGGCAGCTCGCAGGGGGAGGGGTGTGGGCAGCAACTCCGGGGGGGAGAGGGGAGTGGTGCAGGAAGGCTAGATTTAGGGTGGGGGAGGGAGGAGGAGGTGAGAATAGGGTTGGATCTATGAAAAGGAGAAGAAAGTTGGAGAAGAAAATGGCAGAAATAGAGAAGAATGAAGAGTGGCGAAAATAGAGAAGAAGAAAGAAAAGAAGAAAAAAAAAGCGGCTTTATTATGTTTTAACGGAAGTCGTGTTTTGGAAACACGACTTCCATACAAATGGAAGAAAAAATAAAAAAAATAATATTTATTTAATTTTTTTAAAACAATATTAAGGGAAAAAACTCTTGTCTTTCTATATTTCTTATAAGTACAATCTCAATGAAAGAAAGAAGGGAGTGGGTTTCGTGGGTGGAAGACAGAAAATAAGGGGTGATGATTTATATATATATATATATATATATTTATATATTTATTTATTTATATAAAATTTTTATATTATTTTTATTAATAATGACACTAACTGAATCAAATTAAAAAGTAAAAATAAAAAAATGATACATTAAATAGTGCATGAAATGAAAAATGCAAGAACGATTTGAGAATGAATATATATTTATTCTGTTTAACAAGAAAATTATTATTTAGAACTTATTCGGATAGGTGTGTTGTATGTTATAATTTATAAAAAAAAATAAAAAATTACACCAAGTATAGAATGAATTTTCTTTATAATTTGTTATATGAAGAATTGTTTCTTAAAAAAAAAAAAAAATAGATGTTGCCGAAAAAAGGTAAAAAAGGTAGGCAGATAAAATAATTATTGGAAAAAATATTTATAGTATAAAACTTGGCGTCTCTCTCATCCTGCAGAACCAGACAATCCTCGGGATCCTTCTCTTGACTCCGATGTCTGTCATGAAAACCTAGACCCTATACCAAACCTCAAAAAAAAAAAAAAAAAAACCAACTTTCGGTACGGTGTATCTGGGTCTGCGCGTGCTTGCACGCTCTTTTTTCCCCATCCTTTTACCATCTTCGGTAACGAAGTTTCTCCTCTGTGCTCATGTTTTTTTAATCGTATTTCTGCTTTCTGATTACTGCAGGGTCTGAAAATTGCAATTCAGAGGTACCCTCTTTTCCTCTCTTCTTTGTTTGTTTGTTTGTTTTTTTTTTTGGGTGCTAATTTGTTTGTTGTCAGAATTCAAAGCGGAAATTTTGTTGTTGCTTAATTGAGTAAAATTTATCCGGAAATCCATGTGCTATCTTTCTTTTTTTTTGGGTTCCTTGTAATTAATCTTATACTTTGTTCTCAATTTATGCGACGTGGGCTTTGTTCATTGATTGGATCATCACTGGAAAATCGACTTCAGAGTGGATTTTACCCCCCTTTGCCCCAAGTCTATTTCCAGCCTCTGTTACCTTATAACCCCTCCCTTCCAGTCGATTTTACACCTTTTTTTTTGGGCTTTTTTTTCCTTCTTTTTTCTGTTTGCTTGCTTTTTATTTTTATTTTTATTTGGGTGCTATTTTTGCTTGTGGTTGCAAGTGAGGGCAGGAGGAGGTGGCTGCCGATGGGGCAGAGGAGGGTTTGGTCGGCAGGGATGGTACTGCTCTGAAGTGTTATTTTTAGCGGCCAACATTGAGGATGGCATTTTATTAATGTTTGACTGCTTCTTGCTAAATCAAGACGAAAAAAAAACCCTTCCACACATTGGCTGTAAGTAAGTGAAAAACATTAGAACAGTACATCCTCCTGCCTCTGGAATATTATGCCTTTCAGCACGACTGTAATTCTGTAGCCACAGGGACAACATCATCAACTACAACCGAGATGGAGGCCTAACAGAGTGCCTAGAGTCCCAACCCACAAGACTCACCTGTTGGGGGATAGGGAGAATGCATAGGGACCGGGACTATCAGGCACAGGATAATGCCTGCAGAGGAGGAGGAGACTGTCAAGTGCGGGAAAAAGAAGGGAGGGAGAAAGCTATTAGGGTTTCTTTTTTTAATGTTTTGAAGTCGATATCCGAAATTTCATATATAGATTTTAGTATTTTGGGAACAATTTTTAAAATGTTAATATTATTTAATTTTTATTAAAAAATACCATATTTATGTAAAAAATCCCATTTTATATCTACAAATTTGTTGGGCTTTGTGGAATTTTAAATGTAAAGGGTTAATGTTAAGGTTAAGGTTAGAGATTTTAGGATTTGATTTTTAGTTATTGCTGTACGGTGTTCTGTTTGTAGTGTTTGTGCTGTTTTCAAATATTCCCTCTGTTGCGATTGTTTATGCTGAGAAAGAGAAAAAGCTGAGTTGTATGCTGAATTTTGTCATGGGATGTTTTATTTGACCAATCTCGTGTTATTTCCCCCTCCATACGTGTTGTGTTTGTACCCCACCCCATAAAATACCAATGGGAAGGATATTGGAACAGGGTAGTCTAATGATTAGCATGTATCTCAAAAGGGTTTATATATTACTCGCAGCCTGAAAGAAAATATGTGTTTTAATAGAACGTGATAGCGAATTATGTTCTATATAGTAGCGTATGTTGTTGTATTGGTTTCACACAGAAGGTAAAAGTTTGGTGTGTGCATTTAAGAGGACCGATGTCTTCATTGGTCGCTAAGAGAATTTCTTGCGCATTATTTTATCGTGTGGGACTGCTTTTCTGTCACCGTTTTCATGCATGTTTCGCTAGTATTGGGGGTTGGCGTGGGGGGAAAAGGGAGAGAAGGGGTGGCAGTGGTGGGTTGGCTACAGAAGATTCTGTGGATAGAATGCTTACTTGGAGAGAATTATTGTACACGGGCTATTTATGGGACATAATTTAGCGAAGGCAGCATCTTTTGTCACCGTTCTCAGTGCTTAAATCTAAAATTATTCAGTCGTCTGACTTTTCACAGTATTTCCTGTTTAGTAAATTGATCGGCGATTACTTGTGAGAACTGTATCTTTCTCTTTTCCTTTGTTTTTTATTTGGCTCAGAGGAGGAAAAAAAGGGGATGGGAAGGGAATGGGGAGATGAGGATAATGAAATGGAGCTTTAGTCATTTCTCATTACCTGGTGCATACCATGAGTGATGGTGGATTACTTATTGCCTTGCATATTTCCTTTTTTGTATGGAACTTGATTTTCTGGGTAATTGGATTATCCGCTTCACTTTTTTCCATAGATGTGTATGTTTGGCTTTCATCCTACTGGAGCAGAGTTATTTTTCACATGAGGTTTTAACTAATGGGAACGTAGTAATGTAATTAGGCTTAAGTAGCTTATGAAGAAAAGAAGTCTCTTGTGAGAAATAACTTATGTGAACTCAGAGGGGCATCCAAAGTAATGAATTTCCTTTGTTTGTAACAGAAGTTAAGGAACTGAAAACTGGTTGTTGAGCAAAGATGATTTTGTTATTATAGATCACCTGAAATGCAATATTTTCCTGTGTTTCAATATTCTTTTTTGACCATATCTACATTTAACTTTCCTGTGGTTTTGCCTCAGGAACTAATTTGTATTGCCACCTTATCAACTTAAAGCATACAGAATGGAACAACAAGAACATAGCCAACCCCATGTACGTGGCATGGTTACTAGCATATCTCAGCTTCCATATCCCACAAATACTTATGCGGTGAGGCAAATGGCTGGAAATCCCGGTCAGGCACCATTGTTGGCCACCCAGTCTTCCAGTCAAGCAACAGGAGTTCAACTTGGTGAACAACAACGTGATTACCAGCAGCTACATCAGCAGCAGCAACAGGAGTTGCAACAACTACTTCAAACCTTTTGTTCAAGTCAGCGTCATGAGATTGAAAATATTTCTGAATTTAAGAATCACAGCCTTCCCTTAGCAAGGATCAAGAAGATCATGAAGTCTGATGAAGATGTAAGGATGATATCAGCTGAGGCACCAATAGTATTTGCCAGGGCGTGTGAGATGTTCATCTTAGAACTGACTTTGAGAGCTTGGAATCACACAGAGGAAAATAAAAGGAGGACTCTTCAAAAGAATGATATTGCGGCAGCAATTGCAAGAACTGATATATTTGACTTTTTAGTTGATGTTATCCCAAGGGAAGAGCTGAAAGACGAGGCTCTTTTATCAGTACCAAGAAACTCCTTATCAATGGCGACATCTTCTGATTCTTTGCCTTATTATTACATGCAACCTCAACAGTTAGCACAGGCTAGAACTCCTCCTGGAATGACCGTGAGCAGGCCCATGATGGATCCTACTCTCTATCCACAACAGCCTTACCCTCCCCACATGGCTCCGCAGTTATGGTCAGAGGCACCACAGCAACCTCAATCACCTTCAGATTCCTAGTTGATGAAAGTGTTTCCAGAATGTTGTGAGTGTGTAATGTGATTTTTTTATTGTGACTTAAAGCCGGGGAGAACTTCAAATTCTTACTTGTGCTGCTTATAGAAAATTGATGTTGCATTCTAAAACGATTTTCTTGTTAATGTTGTGATGAATGTCTAGGCTGCCTAATTTGCTGCAGTGGAGCTGGATTTTATATACGCTTCACAGAAGTTATGGAGGGAACAAGCTTCTAGAAGAAGAGGGATCAGACGGTAATTAGGAGGAGGTACTTGTGATTTGGAGGTTGAAGTATGTTAAGTTGACAGCACAGCATGGTTCTCTGCTATTTTGCTTACCCTGTCAATGCGGTGAAATTTAAAACCATCTGGATAAGCTAATGTGATGTATATTATCTTTTTTACCCAAACGAGTTTAAACTTTTATTTAGAAATATATTTTTGTGGTTGAAACTCTTAGTACCCTTAAAATTGATGTATTTGCATTGATAGATGTAACCGAAGACCGATTGAGAGGAGAAATCCTTGTTTGAAAATATTAAACAGATAAAGTTTCAAAAGATTTTGAGAATGATTTCGGACTCGACGTTCGGGTCTCGATTGTTCTGAATATTTGATGGTGGGACTGCAGTTCCATTCTCACAAGATTTTTGGAAAATTGTACAAACCAACCTGTATTGGACAAGTTGGCTAAGAAAGATCACTCAGGTGCCTCCCGCCCGAGTAATTGGTGCATCTTGCATCTTGGTACACCTCGAAATTTTGGGAAGCAAATCACTAATGCATGGTTTGAGGCTTCAGGGGGAAAATTACAATTGAAGTCTGATAATGTACGAGAAAATTTGATGTCTCTCCCATAGCCTATGTTTTATCATCAGCAACTGCCTCTTGTTCGATGGCAAGGACATCCTAGAAGGGATACAAAATGGCAAAAAACGCATAAGCTGAGCTTTTTCCTAATGTTGTGAGCTTTGTCCAGCTTTCATCACAATTCCTTCTAAGATTCCACCAGTGCCAAAATTACCGGAGGGTCAACTGGACCGGAGATGAAGAAATGTCCTGAAGGACAAAGGTTCTGAAATTGCATCTCGAATGCCTAAGAGTACCTGTAGACTGTTCTCTCACCAGTAGTTGTCACTCTTATTGAAACTTTACCGTCATTTTCAACTTCACAGTTGAATTCTCCTGCAGACACGTGAGGATGTATGGAGCAAAATCAATATCGTAAGCAAAAGATAGCTGAAGTAATATGACCAAATCCATGAAGTAGATTAAAGGGAAAGGTTTTCTGGGGTGTTGATTTTTGTCTGTTTACATATATCTTTGTATTAAGTTATATGTACGGATTTATATTGTTTTTGTGAGCCCAAATTTGAGTAGATTAGGTTGGTCTTGTGGATTTCTTTGGTGGGATTTGGTTGAAGTACTCTTCTCTCTCTCTATCTCTCTTCCGAGGCTGATTGAAAGTTCAACGGCAAGATTGTATGGAATGAATTTATATACACATTGATGTCTATCTTATGATTTACTTTGGTGGGAGGTTATTCGCGTGTATACCTTAAAGACTAATTTTTTTGGCATAATTATTGATTTTTCCATCAAATCTAAGGAGTTTAAGTTGGATTTACATGAATTAAATAAATGAGGCTTTTGTGTTATCCTGGGATAGTTTTGTGCCTAATTTACTTTGGTTTTTTTTTTTTTTTTTGGTTTTTGAATCCTAAAATTCATTCTGGCTCTTTGCGAATTAGGTAGTGTATTGTGATTTGAACCATAAAAGGTCTTGTATTGCAGCGTTTTCTACTAGCTCCAAGATAAAAATGCATGAATGTGTCCATTAGGATAAAGGATTCGCTGGGAAGTCACTGTTGTGTTTATACTTAGGCTTGTAAGTATACTTTCCATTGTTCGAGAAATATATGCAAGTTACTATCATGTTGCAGCTTCCTTACCATTGTGATTTCTTTGAGAGTTAATGGTCAATCACTATGTATAACTGTGTTAAGCCGGAGAATACAATCGCAAATTTCCTTGAACTCTTTTGACAACCTGTGTGAGCACAAATCCACTGGTTTTGGAGTCTGGATATTTGAGTAGGATCTGCCTGATATATTTGCAGCAATACAATTTGTCTTGAAGAATAGTTGCATCTGTTGAACCTAGGCTATCTAGATGTTTAGCTCTCATTATTTTTCTTCTTGAGTCTTGCATTGAACTTCAGTGAAGATAACTTGAAAGGTATGCTTACATGTGTCACATTTATATACCTCTTCATGGTTTTTTTGAAGGATTGATAGCAGACAGATGATATGTACCCATACGAGTAGGGTTATGTTTGTTCATCTAACTTGTAACCAAAAAGCTCACCTGGATACTTCTGGTTGAGTGTGTATGCAGCCTTATACAACTTAGGATGGCTGTATCTCATACCTGAAAAAAAGCCACCCCGGATAGTGAGAGTTCCCCATGAACTGGAGACAAAACAACCCTAGACAGAGAGAGCCATAAAATGGTTAGGAATTATAATGATTTAGAAATAAAAAGATGTGGCTTAGAGTAGAAAATGCTGGTATTTATCGGAAGCGACAGAAAATACACCTGGAAATGTAAAGAAGCTTCCATGTTAAAATAGATTATAATAAAGCTAATCAGGTGAGAACCTGCCATGTAATGTCATGTGTTAGGTATCATTAACCCTCTAAATTTCCAAAGGAAAAATTTTCAGATAACTTCAGGAAATATCACCTTTAGTATCATGTTACTGTGTAGAAATTGTAATGGATATCCTATTTATGAACTCGAACTTTGGGCACTTATTTGGTACATCTTGTTGACAACCCAAGTAAGCATGTATAAGCTCTCAAACCATGCTAGCAGTGTCCATAGTCAACCATCAGACAAGATTCTTTTGTTAAGCTAGGTTGTATTTTTGAGGCAAAGCATAAGTATGGCTGTGTTTTCTTATATTTCAACCAATCAGTGTGTTTCATTGATCTCACGCATTTAAATTCTCATATAAGAGAATATAATGCCTCATTCATTCCTGCGAATCTGAGCTCTCAAGCTAATTGGCCAGAATGAAAAATATGATTAGCCGTTTCAAGGAATATGTGTTCAAGTATAATTCTAGTCATCCCTTTGCATTTCCTGTGGTGTGTATGAGACATGCTTGTAATTTGAATGGATAAGTTGCTCTCAAGTACTGAGTTAAAGAGTAAGCCGGTTTGTGTGTTATTTGTTTTAGACAAAGAATCCTAGACAAGCTGTGCACTACCCAACATTGGGCAACCTTAATGTGACTGTAATGTTACCCAATAAAGAGAACAAAAGCAAAGAATAAGTAATCTGAAATTAATGGTGTCCATATTTTTCAATGGGTTGATTAGCATGAATGACAACCTTAAATTATCTATTTAACTGCAGCAGTATGATGCTACAGGGCTTATAAAACAACGATCTTATTTTTTCAACCTCAGGATACTGCCTATCGTTGGTTTTGTTAAAAAATGTAACGGACTAATCTTGTTACATACATACATTAATACATACATGTATATTCCCCCTTAAATTTTATCAGTTAGTCAGCTTAAGCATGATCAACCATGAGGAAAATCTGCACTCTGTGCATGCATGAGGTTGCATGCTTGCCTTGTGTTCAAATTTTAATCTTCTTAAGGAATCTGAATGCTTCTAGAGAATAAGTTTTTCAATAGTATTTCTCTTCTGTTGAATCCTGATTCCTGACCCATTACCTTTTGACAAAGTCCAGAGCCTCTTACCCATATTTGGCTCATGTTAGTTGAAACAATGGCTCTATCCATTCTCAACAAACTGTTCTTGATGTGGCCCCGATTACTTGTGTTCCACCACCTCATCCAGTAAACACTGCTTCTTCAACCAGAGAAACCAATGCTCTTGCATCATTCGCAGAAATCAATTCTGGACCCTGATTTGGAGAAACTCCTGCTATGGTATTTTTTAACTCTTGTCCAACAACCGAGGAGTGGAATAACATCATGACTGCCACCAAAAGCAGAGTCGCATTATCTGGAAGTGCCGCAGAACGAAAGGCCGGGCCAGCCTTAGGGTCAGTAAACATTGGTGAATCTGAGGATGAATATCTATTTCGTGTCTCACTTCCTGGTGTTGTAAGAGACGCCAGTAAGTTGATTTGATAAAAGTTATTCATTAAAGAATCATTTTCTCTTTTAAGATTGCAAAAGTTGTTTTCTTTTATAAGAAATTCATGTATATGGATCCTATTTAATGAATATTCAGAATTCATTTCTGGATTGAATATCTAAAACTGAAATATCAACCTACCTCTTGGACTTTCATGTTGTGTCTATCTTTAGTCCGCTCATTTGCAAGTGATTACTTCTTATAATTAATAAGAAATTTTTTGTCATGTGCAAGTGATTATTTCATATAATTAATATTGTTGTTTCTTTACAGGGTTGGTCAATCAATGAGTTACCATTACCAATCACACTACTGTTATCGTTCTAGTTTGTAGCTCTAGCGTTGAACAGGAATCATCGATTTTGTTGAAGTTGATTTTAGCACTCTGCTGCTTTGCGAGTGCCACTCTATCCACTGATAATTGCTATTACATTTGTCCTGATTAAAAATGAATGTTTTTCTGATATAAAATGCTTAACTAATTAATTTAATGCTTCCTCTTGCTGGGGGATATAAAATGTTTTTCTGATGGCAGATATTTTCACCTGTGATGTTGAACCTGATGGGGAAATAGTGATCCAGGGACAGACATTAACTGGAGGAAAAACAATTCACAAGGACTCCATGGTCCTTCAGATGCAAACACAAAATCTGTGCCAGCCTCGTGAATTCTCCATCTCATTCCGGCTACGTGGGCCAGTTGATAATCAGCAACCAGTTAAAGGTGTTTTTGGAACTGATGGCATTTTTGAAGCTATTCTTAAAAAAAAGAGCAAGCAAGCACAAGAGCAAAATGAATTGGTCATCTCCAGAATTTTGGACAATATACTTCTTTAGTTAGGTTTGATTAATTTATGGTGTGGTAATGTTGTACATTATGTTTTTTTTTCTCGCCTGATTACACACAGTGCATTGCCTGTTGATTCTTTTAATTCATCTCTCAATACTCGTGTACCATTGTTGATGTTTGTCAATGACCACGTAATATTAGTATTTGTGCTGAAAGCTTTAATATTATCGAGGACCATACCGGTCTTTCTGTCATGAGCATCTATCGTTTTTCATACTTATGTGAAAAGGTTTGAATTTTCTACACTCTTTTCTCTTCTGATATTCTACGAATTGTTGTAGTTAGCATGGCAAAGCTATGAGAGAGAGTATAGGATCACATCTTTGACTTAAGAATGCACCAAATGGTTGATACGATAGTGCAGGTTCACTACTTGACGTCCTTAGGCGAAACATTCCCATCATACACCAAAAATTTGTGCAGAAAGGTCGATAAGCCAAATTGGTAGAAACATTTATCTTTATGAACCTTTGATGAACATCCCCCATTAAACAAAATCTGCAAAAATAAATGTTTTTGTTATATTGAAAAGAAAAACAGAAGACTGCACATCTCAAAATCAAGAAAAAAAAAATTAGCTTTCAATATCACTAAAGTTGCATCTCATCAAACAGAAGACTAGAAACTTTCACTAGCAAAACCTCTCTAAAACTATGGTTTTCAAGTCTCATACTAGCACTCTTCATAACTAAACAAAACTATTATTGATTTTCAACTCTGGTTTACAAATCTCATAGAACTCTTCATTTTCTTCTTCTGCCGCAGTGCATAGCTGCAAAACTTTTGGCCCATTTCTGACAATCTTTCGTCTTCAAAACAAAACCCACCCATTTCTGAAAATCTTCCTTCTTCAAAACCAAACTCACCAAAAAGCCACAGCAACAAAACCCCAAGGCCCAGTCCTTTATCCCTCTCCTCCACCCATCCACAGAAAGTCCCAACAACACCAAACCAAAAGACCTCAAGAAAAGATCAGTGTTCAACCTTTTACCTAAAATGAACCACAACCCAAGGCTTGAAACTACCAAAATGCCCAACAATTCCAATTTTCTCTTGTTCCGCTTCCTCCCCCACCCATCAAAACCTCCCCAACCAGACCCTTTCCTGAACCCAGAAAACCCACCTCGATTTCCACCTCCTCCAACGCCAAATTCCTTAATCAACAAATCCAACGGCTCTGGTAGGATCTTGAGCTTTGATGCGATGTAATATGCTGATTGCACAATCTTTCCTGATCTCGCAAGCCCATTATGCCTCCTCTTGTTTGTAGCACAAATAATGTGTTTCTGGATCTGGGTTTGTTGGGAGAGTGAGTGAAAATGGCAGGGAGGGACTGAGACCAATCTATGCTGATTGAGCAAAAAGTGACTATAAGGACTAAAAATTGAAATGGGCATTTCTGCAAACACTTCCTGGGAGAGAAATTCTTCCACAACCGCAATTACTTTTGAAGTTAAAAAGGCTCTTAGATGATAGATCAGGATTGACGGGTTTTCTCCATTGTTGGTTCATTTGTCCATTGGCAGCGAAGAGTACGCAAGGGACCGTTGGAGGAAGTGGCGGATTTGAAATTTTTTTTTTTTCCAATGCTTATTCCCTGTTTAACAAGGAAGGTAACGAAGGGGTTTTTTTTTTTTTGTTTTTTTTTTCAAAAAAATTATAGTTATATCTAATATTGAAATTGTCACATATGTAACATTACTTATGGGTTACGAAGGTTTTAATTTTAATATTAAAACTAGATTAAATCACAAATTTCGCCCTCAACACTTATGCTAAAGTTCTTTTTAGTCCACAATATTTTAAACGGTTCTTTTTAATCCACTATTACCTTTTAGCATTCAAAAACGGGTTTAAAATTACAAATATTGTGAATGTTAAGGATTAAAAAGAACAAGTTTATGAATGTTAAGAATTTAAAAAAAAATCGTTTGAACTTTGAAATGTTGTGGACTAAAAAGAATTTTAGCGCAAATATTAAAGACGAAATTTGTGATTTAATCTTAAAACTAAGTGTGACAATATGAATTTACCTATTTTTTGAAAGTTCTATATACTTTACTACCTATATGTATATATTCAAAATTTATGAGGCAAAAAAATAATCATTTTACTTCTTCGTGAACTACAATAAAAAGAATATCTAATTTTTATTATGGTTAAATATTTATTTTATTATAATTATTGAATCAACCTATTGATTACCTACTTATGACATTCGCTACGTTATGACGCAGCTAGTGTGGTGAGGAAGGAGTTTTGTTTATGCACATATTGAAGATGGGCCACGAGATTGGAATGAGTGTTTCTAAATTTTTAGTTATTATATTTCAATATTAGTTATTAATTACTAATAGTTTACTATTTTTTTCTATATTAAATATGAATTATTATTTATTCACTCATAATTTTTTTATTATGGTATATTATTAATATTTATAGTAGATTATTTAATATTTATATGTCCTTTTTAATTTGATATATATAGTATTTTATATATTTTCAATTTTATTATGCAAAAAAAAAGAAATTAAAATATTAGTTTTCATATTTTATTATAATTATGTGTATACTAATTATAAAATGTGTTATAACTAATAATGTTTATATTTATAAAATTATAAATAAAGTAATTTTTAGAATTAATCGTATATTTGGTCCCATAAAAATAGGTTTTTAACTTATTCAGTCCTATAAATTTGAAAACAATCATTTTAGCCCCTTTTAAATACAAATATGATTATTTTGGTCATTTGTCTGTTATCTCGAACGGAATCCGTCTGCAAAATGCGTATGCACGCTACGCGACACTATAATGAAGGGCAAAACAGTCCTATTGCCGATAACTACACAAAAAAAGCCCCAAAAGTACCAAATCCCTAATTAGAACTAAAACCCTAATTTTTATAGAATAAACAAAACTCTTCCTTCTTATCCTTCTTCTTCCCCTCTTCCCCGTCACCACCTCTCCCACCACTATTCAGATCGGGTCTCTTCTTCTTGGCCCTTTTCTTTCTCTTCTTCTTTTTCTCCTCCTCTTCGTCCCCATCTAAAACCGACTCACTCTTATTTAGCCCGTCATCTGTAAATCATTTGACATGGTTCATATACTTGTGGAATTGTAATTTTTTTTTGTAAGCAATTTTTCTAGATAGCTAGTGTGAAAGGTCAACTTGGTGCCAAGGTGATTGGATAATGAATTTCATCTCATCTGCCATTGTCTTGTTTTGAATCTTCAGTATTAAGTGAATTAATAGTGCTGCAAATGTTGTCAATGACCAAGGAAACTTCTCATAGTTCTGCTGTGGTGTGTTTATCATCTGCAAGTAACTAAGAGAATTGAAGGTACAAATTTGGTATCTCTAGCTGGGCAAAGAGTACTGGTTCTCTTATCTGAGGACTGTTGGCCACTTCCAAATCTCCTGTGCAGTAATACATATCTCTAACTCATTCCTCTGGATAGCTATTGCCTGTTTCATATCCTTTATCTAGAGATTTTTACGAAATTGCAAAAGGGATGATGAATTTGACTAATTGGCTAGAAGTGCATGAATTAATGTGCAGGCAAACCCCAGGACAGTGCAGAAAGTTGTTGAAATTGTGAAAAAGCAATTGGCTTTGCCTGAAGGATCTGAGCTCACCCCAGAAACTAAAATTTTTGATCTTGGTGCTGACACTCTTGACACTGTGAGCCCATTTTTTTTCTTTTTTATGTAGTTGCATTTCTACTACTTCTAATCAAAAGGGAAAAGTGTAGGATAACAAGAATGCACATAAATATTGCCCTATATAATATGTCATTTGATGGCCTAACCAACCTTAATTTCACCAAAAAAATCTTGATTTTTATTTCCCTGTTTCCAATGATGTTTGGTTGATTAATATTGCCACAAGTAGTTGTGTTACTGAGTGTTGATGTTCTGAGATGCAGGTCGAAATTGTTATGGGGCTTGAAGAAGAATTTGATATCAGTGTAGAAGAAGAGAGCTCTGACAGCATCACCACTGTACAAGAAGCAACTGACCTAATTGAGAAACTCGTGCAAAAGAAGACAGAAGCTTAGGATGATGGCATTAAGGAGTTGAAGGCTCGTAATTGTAGCGAAATTATCGAGTGAAGTTTACAAGAAGTTTTGGACGCTAGGATGATTGATTTGTTTGCTTAGTATCATTATATTGATTTGCTGGGCACAGTTTTGTGCCCCCTTATTATTAAAACTCCATTAATGGGGATCATGTTTTGTTGCTAATTTTCTTGATTTCTTAAGTTGATTGCTCATGCCACATTGGATTTGTTTGCATTTGTCAACATTGATGAAAATAATTGACCTTTTGTTTTTTAATCTTCCAGCAGGCAAAGTGTGCCAAATAGTGGAGAGAAAAAAAAGAGAAAAATTCAATTAGCAATTAAAGTGATGTTTACATAATATAAAAGTTCTTAATAAATTATTTACAAATAAAGTAATAATAAATATATATTTTTCTTTTTTGAAAACTGATGAAATATTTTTTTTTTAAGAAAAAAGTAAACCCCTTTTTTAGGAATAAAAAATGTTTAGTAAATTTCTTTTTGAGTTTGCTAAGCTTTTTTTAAAAAAAGAATAGAAAAGTTTTGTTTATTCTCTAAATATTAGGATTTTAATTCTAATTAGGGATTTGGTACTTTTAGGGCTTTTTGTATAGTTATTTGTGATAGGACTATTTTGCCATTCATTACAGTGTCGCATAGCATACATACGCACTTCGCAGACGAATTCCGTCCGAAATAATAGACGAATGACCAAAATAATTATATTTATATTTAAAATGACTAAAAATATCATTTTTAAATTTGTGAAATTAATTTATGGGACTAAATATACGATTTACTCTAATTTTTATTAAAAATGAGACCCCGGTCCAACAACTGTGTGGGAGATGGGACAAGAGACGAATGAAAGAGAAGCGAGAGGCTGGGTAAAGGAGGCAGTGGAAATGTGGAATGAAGGGAAGTGGATCGTGAGGCGGGGTTTTATAAATGAGACTCTCGTCCCAAATTCGCCCGGTTGCTATCCTTAGTCAGAATTTGTATTTCCTTAAAACTGGAAACTATGCCCTCATTAGGTGCATGATACCTTCATAGTAATTTTAATTTTATTTGTTTTGGAAAAAAAATGAAATATTAGGCACATATATATATATATATATATATATATATATATAGATAAGAAGTTAAGAAAATAAAGGACCATGATATATGAATATATTTTTTTGGAATATTTTGTAATAAAGGTAAAATAAGAAATGAAACAAAATTAAAAGTTCAGCATTCTACAGCTAATTGAATTGGCCTAAGTAACTAGCAGAGTAATTAGAAAGATTTTTTCTAGAAAGCTTTTTTTCTAATGGTAGATATACTAATAATTTAAAATTTGTAATATATGATTTACACTGTAGTAAAGTTGTGTAATTTAACCAAATATTAATTAAAAACTATGAAGATTTACTATTAATGAAGTTTTATGCAACATTATTTTGTCATTGCAACATATAATTTGTTTAAAACTTTGCAACAAAAGTTAAAATTTTCTAATGAAGTTATTTTAAATATTTTTGTTCTATATATATATTTTTTTAATTTATACTAATGTGTAAATTTTTTAAATATAAAAAATATTTTAAAAAATATATATATGCATAAGAGATATATGTAAGTGTATTTTCTTTACAAAATTTTGTTATAATATAAATTAAAATAATCAATTCACTATATATGATAAAAATTTTGATTAATTTTAGATTTTCACATGTTGATTTCATTTGAAAGTAAAAATAAATAAGTAATGATAATTTTTTAAAATAAAAATTAAAGAAAATATTATAAAAAAAACTTATTAAACCAACTAATACTCATAAAGATTAAAAGTAAATAGCCTCAAATTTTAACAAAATTACACTTAAACCAAATGAAGACAATAGAAATCTAATGACAAAAAATCACATGCTTATTACTCCTTCCATCCTCTCTCAAATAAAAAAAAAAATTCTACTTTCAATTTTTTTTTTACTAAATTTTTTCTAATACTTTTATTAATAATAACTATATATTACCATAACTAAAAAGTAATAATTAAAAATGTAAAATTGCGCATGATGTATTATATATGTTTTTATCTAATATTTAAAGAAAAATTATACCTAATCTCAAAATAAACTTTTATTTTAGGACGGGACAAAATGGGAAGAATAATAATTGTTATAATAATAATTCTGTCAAACATAACATAAATAACCTACCATACTTAATACCCGCATACTCAGAACCATGGATGGTTACTGATGGGTACGTGCTCGGTCCGACTGGAAAATATGGAGCACGAAATCGAAACCCGTAGTTCTTCCTCAGACCCGCATCCGAACCCTTGTCCAATCTGTCTCGGACCCGTCACGGATGAATCCTATCTGGACCAATGTTTCCGTATGATTTTCTTTCGTTATGTTTTGAATTCTGAATTTGATGTTCTCCTCCCATAAGATCCTTTGAGGGGGAAAAAAGAAAACGTATTTGATTTTTCTGGGCTTTAATGAATCATTTTCTTCATTCATTTTAGACTTATGGTTCATGATTTCTGAATGTAACAAAGATGGGCTGAATTGAGATATGGGAAAGGGTTACCTGTTAAGTGTAAATTAATGGTAGAATTTCGGGGATGCCTGCAATGTTTCTTTGAGAAGCTTATTTTAAGTCCCTGAGCTATTAAATTGGTAACGATATTCTCCTGGATATTCAGCCAAAGGTCCCGAACTTGATTGTTTGAAGATTGTGCTGATAAATGTTTAGATAAAGAGTTTAGGAGTTGTTTTATTGTTGTGATGCACTGGGTAAGATAATTTGGATGATCACAATGACTTCGATACAAATCGTTAGGTTGGAGATGTTTCAAGGAACTGTTGTTCTTGAATATGTTGAAATTATCTTAGGTTAAGGTTTGGAGTTTTTCTATGTTGTTTGAGCTGCCTTGCATATTGTTAAAGGTTATGTCCTGAAAACTTATGGTCCCTTCAAGAACTATCATTGCCCAAGGAACTGCACTTTAGCTAATGTCAGCACAAGAAAACTCAAAAGTAAGTTACACATTTGGTGACAAATCTTAGTTTTGAACCCCTTTAACTTTCAAAGTTCGTGATATAGGGATGGCCAAGCATCTGCTCTTATCAGGAAATGTTTGTAAGATTCTTGTTAGTTATTTCATAGCATTATGATCGACTGCTAGTTTAGAAGCTGCATGTATTTGAGCATTTTGGAAATAGAATGATCAGATCTTTCATCGATGACATTTGGTCAGTGTCTGAGTGTTTGAGCTGTCACTTTGCAGATAAATTTTGTTACAACTGCATTGTACGTTGGACCAAAGTGGTGGCCTCCAAATACTCTGTTATGTCGACATGGGTGAAATGCCCTATCTGTAAGGTCTGATTTTGTTCTTTTCTTTAGATGACTTGAAAGTTATTAGCCTCTTGGGGAACTACTTATTTGATTGAATATCGTTACCACCCCCTTTCATCAGGACCAGAATTTTCTGACTTTGCAGTGTCAAATTGTGAACTATCCTACTTTCTTCCTTTTAATTCATCAGGAAACCAGCAAGAACATTCATGAAGATAAGATACTTGATGGATTAGTTAGACTCTTTATTGTGCTATCTGTACCACCATGCCACCTTCTTGTGGTCTCTGCTTGCTGTCTGCTATCTTAGAGTTTCTACTGTGTTCAGAATGCTTCTGTGCCACCGAAAAACATTTTAAATGAACACATATACCTCTTATCCATACAAACCATGACATAAAAAAAGATGGAAGGTTGTATAGAGTGAGAAATTTCCTGGTTTCTTCATTAGCTTTCTCTTGTCCTGCTTATCTCTTGTATTGCTTCCTTGCCATTTCAAGCATTCACTAAAACCAAGATTCCTATGTCTAATATGCAGACAGTGAACTTTTCTATTATACATGGATATGATGGAGTTTCTTTCCAGCAGCATTATGTCAATCAGGATGCCAAAATTAGGTATTATAATCATTCAAGGGTTTTGAGTTTTGTGAATCATCCTGCTCTTTCCATCAGGTTACACCAATTAATACATATGCAGGGAATTCTTTACAAAAGCACACAAGTACAAGCTACAGGTCTACTATTGTGAAACAGGTATCCTGCCATTCCATTGGCATTTGATTTAGCATACTTCATCTTTTGGTTCTATTAGTTTGTTACCATGTTTATCTATTAAGGAAGCATGGGCTGATGAGGCTCTCTTTGTAATTTAATGCAAGATAAACAGCTGTATTAGTTGATAATTCAAAAATAATGCGTTACTGGAAGTTACACAATTATCTTCAAGCAAGTAAATGGATTGAACAGTGGATAAGAAGGGAAATTCAAGCTTTAACTCAGGTAAATTTGTTCTTTGTCCCTGTTACTCTCCTTGTGTTTTCCCATTTGAGCTCACAGATGTTTGCTCTGAATTAAAGATCTCAATTTTGTGTTTGTAATTCTGGTTTTTGTAGGACTACATGCACACACACCCCAAAAAGAATAGCAGAAGTGGTTTCTTTTAGAAAATTAGGTTGCAGTTATTGCAGTCATAACCGCCATTGAATTGTACTTTATCTTGACTTGGCATGCTAATCCATATTTTTTATTTGACCATGTCTGTTGATTGGTGTATATATTTGGGCCTGGCTTGAAGCCTATCAATGCTTTTCTCTCTATGTGTTTGCGTTTAAACACATTTAGCCATTCAGTTTTCCAATGAATAAATTTCTTTGAAGTTTCTTTCATCTCTTATTTGTATTGTTATCTATGTTTTACTTGTGTGATTGCTGTCAAATCTAAAAACCGTTGCATCTGCCAGTGTTTATAGGAGTACCTTTTTTAAGTTTATGCTGACCGCGAAATTTTAGAATCACTGCATAGGAACAAAAGTTATCTGATGCCACATGAGTTAATGATGTACTATAATTTTGCTACGGAATTGTTCATAGTATTTTTCTTTTCATTTCAAGCTGTGTTTCTTATGTAACTAATTTGTGTCCTTTCCCGCTACATGTGTAGGAAGAGGATGTTGAAATCATTGTTCATCACATACTTGGTGTAATTGACTCATTCACAAGGTAATTCGCTTGATTACAGGTGAATATATTAAAATTGTAAGAATTACACCACCATACCAAAATGGCTGATTGCTTATCATAGACATTATTTGTTTGTTCCGTGACTGTATGTTGGAAAAGATTCATGCAACTGTTGCATTTTCAGTTTATTTGATGCATACTAGAGATTGTAATCTCTATGTTTTAGCTGTTTTTGCTTAGAACTTTGCATGTCACAGGAATGAGCAAAAAGGTACAAGAACTATCCCCGAGGCACTGCGTCAAAATTTCAAGGTCATAGTTTCTAAAGCAGCAAGACCCTTCTTAACAGGGAGAACAGAGCAGTTTGTGAATGAATTGGAAACATTTCTTGCTTCAGGACTAAATATTGATGCATATGATAAGGCCTATCTCAACCATTTGGGTTGGAGAATTCCTGGCATAACAGAGGATGACGAAGAACCTCTTAAGCATGATCCTGTAGTTCCAAACTTGTTCTTCCTAGATGAAGACTCGGAATAGGTTGGAACTTTGTTCTTTTGTTGTTTTCATGATTGAGTTGGGTGGTAAGATTAGAGACATTATAACTAGGAGATCTGAGTTCGAGAACTCCCGGATGCCCAAATCCTTTTCTCCTGCTTATTTGCCAATATGCAAGTAGGGTAAACTAGTAGTGGTGTAGTGGATAATGACACGGGTTACCTTACAGTTTAGTAAGTACTCATACTCTAAAGACAAACAATTCATACTCCTTGTCCCAATGATCTAGTTTTAAAATTTTATTTGTCTCAAAAAATAGTTCATTTTTAATGAAAAATTCTTGTGTAATTTAAATTAAAAAATAAATATAAAATATAAAATTATATATTAAATATGTTGTATTTTGTAATTTAAAAAATTTATTTTTTTTTTTTTTTTTGAGATGAGGATACTATAATGCTTTGACTAACAAAATTACAAACTTTCTTTTACATTCCCAAGTGGACCAACTTGTCTATGAGTAAAGATACTCCATAATTAAGATGCTAGTATTTTGTTTTAATTTTTTATAGTTTAGCAGGGGCATAACTTATTTGGCACGCATGATATTTTGTAACAATTCTCCATATTACTTTTTATATGTAAAATACAAGCTTTTATTCGTATTAATATTTATATCATTAATATCCACTATCATCATGGTAATAATTTTTAAGTTTTAGTCTTATATACAGTGATGTTAGATGAAAGATAAATGCGTTCTTAAGAGTCCTAATAATGTCATTCAAATTACCCAAACAAACTTATGCTTTTTCAATTGAGAGATTGAGATAAATATAGAGTTATTCTCTTCTTCCTTCTGCAGTCAACTTCCTTTTGTAGTACGTAAACAATAAAGATTTTAATGTCCGATTTTCAGAAACTGTTATTAATTCTAAGCCAATTCAAATTCTAACATAAAATTGTCATTAATTTTAAGTCAGTTCCAATTATAACAAGTAACTAAACGAACCCTAAGCATAATCCAATTCTGATCTGTATTTCTTGGTGGAAGTTGGCAAGGAATAGGTTTTTTGGCAGTTCCCATTATAAGACTACTGCTACACAATGCATACAGACATAGATGGCCTGCTAGTATTTTTGTTAAAGGGCTCCAGAGAACAGTTCCTTTTCCCTTTGTCCTGATGATGATGAAGAAGTTAAGGGAGAAAAGAGATCAAGAAGGAGATGAAGATGATGAAGACAAGGAGATTATTTTGCAGGGGCCGCACCTGCATATTGTACAGATTGAAATCCTGCAAAGGCTGGAGGTCAAGAGTCTGCTCAAATTTCGATGCGTGTGCAAATCATGGAACCAAGAAATATCCAGCCCTCGTTTCATCAACGCGCACCGCGACCTATCCATGTTGAAAAACTAGCTACTGTTCATTGATACTTGCAGAGGCGACCAAGGACGATTGGTTCTGAAGTCTACGATGGTTGATCCTATTCATATCAACAAGGACGGACGAGCAGTAGCAGTTAGTACTCGCCGAGTATTGTTACCAGCCGACACAATGCCGATGTCTATCTCGGTTTGTTGCGATTTGGTGTGTTTAGGGTCATTTGGATTTGGGAGTATTTACTTGATCAATCCTAGGACAGGTGAGTTCCATACTTTACCTAGCCCGGCTGATTCAGCTGTGCAACCTCGTTTGGTGAAATGGGTGTTTGGATATCTTGCTTCCAGGGGAGAGTATGTGGTGGTGTGGTTGAATGTTTCAGCAGAACCACGGCGAGCTAAGAAATTCTTGTTTAGCAGCAATGGTGGTCGTATCAGGTCGTCATCCTGGAGAGAAATTGAAGGAACCTGTCCACGCAGCGTGAGGGATGGGATTTTGATCAATAATGTTGTTTACTGGTTAATCGCTGGCAATAAAGAAAGGGCGAATGAGCTGATGGTTTCATTGGACCTAGAGAATGATAAGTTCGAAATCATGAATTGTCCAACAACCTGGGATTCATCACCCCAAGGCCTACTCGGTGCTGAAACCATCGCACTGATTGATTACAAAGGAACCGCGTGTGTGGCAGATTTGCGACCTCTGAATAATCATAACGTTTTGGAATTATGGACATTCAAACATTGCAATTCTTCTTGGATGAAGATGTGCAATATCAAATTGGACTTCCATCTCCGTACATTCGCCTATATATACCCCAAATCGTCAAGAGAAGGAGCCTTAATAATGAGATCATTAACTGATGAAGGAAAGTGGTATATCTACAATCCAGAGAACAATAGTGTTAAGCTTTGTGGAGTATCTCCTCCTTGTGCGGATGCGGTTTTTTTCTGGGAAAGCTTATTCTCCTTTAAAAGTTTGCATGATCGATGAGTGTGAGATACAATTGGGTGAATTTTGTGAAAGGTGCATTAGAAAAAAAAAATTCAAGTACTTTACCTTATATTTCACTAATATGTTGGGATTCCTTCTCTCATAAATTAATGAGATTCTCCTTGCCATTTAATATAACCAAGTAATGATGTTTTCCCTTAAATTATTTTAGTCAATGTTATATGTATATTTTAATTTTAATTTATTATATATTTTCTATTATTTATTTTTAAAAAACTTCCTCAATATTGTGTAAAATTTTCCCTTTTTATTCCTTTTTTTGGCATTTTTTTTCTTTTCAAATCTTCCCTTGGCTGATGAATAACTATCCTCTCTTGGTTGTAGACTTGAGCATCCAACAACTATGTTCTTTTTTTAATAAGAAAAATAAAACCTAAAGGCTAGATTTACAGATAAAATAGTGAATTCATACGTCCAACTAATGTATTATCTATTACAAATATATATATAGAAAACAATGCTTTAATACAAATATTAGCTATTTTTATATCATGTGTGCAACTAAATAATTTATAACTTTGTCGCTTGTTATATTAACAAACTTTATTTTTCTTTAATTCGAAGTGGGCAAAATTATACCTATGTTATTCTATCTATTTCTAATTTTAAAATTAAATCAATTAAAAAATATTTTAAATTATCTTTACTTTGTTGTATTTATCTATAAAAATATACCACAAATTGTGCAACAATTCATTTCACTCAAACTTAGGTTCACCTTTTATAGAATTTTGCCATAGACACAAATATAATAATATTATTTTAACCGTTATTATATTTTATATTGGAGTTAACTTATATATTGTACTTTTATTTTTTATTTTTACCTTATTTCATTCAAAATCAAATTCAATTGTAACATTTATATTGATTTTAAAGAATTTCAATTCAAATATTACTTTTAAATGGTATATGATTGATATGAGAAGCTAAACAGAAGTTTAATCTTCATTTTTTTTTTTCTAAATTTCATTTACTCTCTTGTAAATTTCAAGTAATTTCAATCACTATTCATCTTACAGTTTTCTTTGCTTTATCTTTTGGTCACTTTCTTAAAAAATTTACTCTTCTACTCTTTATTTCTTTCCCCTTTTATCATCACTAGAAGGATTGCCATCAACTCAACCAAAGTATTCAAGTATACATAATTGAATTTTTTATTTACTAAATTATATTTTTTTTGGCTATGAATTTCTTTTTTTTTTCTTTCCCTTAAATCAAAATTGAATTTATGTAAGAAGGATTTAGTTGTGATGTTAAAATATTAGACATTGTCTATTTTTAATTCACATATTGGTCCTTTTTTTCTCATTTAAATGCTTCTATCATATTAGTTTAATTGAAAAAAACTCAATTTTAGGATTTTCTGTTTATTTCTTTGTTACATATTTGAGCTTTTTTAATTTGTAGATGAATTGGTATATTATTTTTTAAGCAAAATTTTCTCACATATACTTTGTTCGTTTTTAAAAGAAGCATTGTATTTTTTTTTTAAGTGAATAAAAAGTTTTTGAAGTTAATTAATATACTAAAGTGATACAAAAATAATTTTAAAATTTCACAAAATTATACTTGTACTAAGATGAAACCTACAATATGAGGAAAACCAAATGACAAAAGGTTATCATCAACTCTCCCTTTTAGTATAACTAGTTTTTTGGCCCCATCGCAAGGCATGAATGTGCCAAGTGATAATTTAAATTTTAACAAATATTAATTTTTTTAAAAAATTGTATGATTTTTGAAATATATAATTGTTATTTTTAACTAATTTTAATGTATTTTACTAACTATAAATTTCATTTTTGTCAATTTAGTAGTACTTTATCTAATTTATATTGCTAATTAAAAATATCATGGCCATTATTTAAAAAAAAATTCTATTAGCGGTATATTAAAATTTATTTGGTATACATAATTTTAAATTCGATTATTCAATTAACACTCATACATTGAAATTGAAAGATAGTACAACATTAAATACACATGATCATTTATTTGCTATAACTATATAAATTAATTTATATAAGAGTATATTTAATTTAATAAATAGAAATAATCAAAGGTAATACTTATAAAATATTTGAATAAGATATGACTCTTTTTATGGATATTGGAATACTGGTTATAAAATCGTAACTCATCAGATCAGCCCACAAACAAAATTCCAATATTCCAAACTCCTCATTTTTTATTTTCACTATCATCTCTACACTAGCTTCAAGAATTTCTTCTGCAATTGTAAGTGCAATCAAATTCTTCAAGAAAATCCTACAAGAATTCTAAGAAACATAATCACTAGCAAAAGAACAGCCCATGGAAGGAAGCTCAGTAGGGGAACAGCCCATGGAGGAGGATTTGAATGAAATGCCCAGTGACCTTGAAATGGAGGAGAATTTGAATGAAATGCCCAGTGACCTTGAAATCTTAAAACGCTGCCTCGTCCACTATGGCCAGTACAAGACATTTCTTCTGCCAAGAAAACCTGGGAACGTACATTCTAGTATGGTTTCTCTGGGTACTGATACAGACTATATCGATGGTAGGTTCGACTTTTTAATAGGTGATTACATGGAAACAATCTTATTTCGGGATGGCAATCCATTCTCTTCCCATAAACAAGCTTTTAGCTATGCGGATATGTTATTTTCAAAAGACGGGTTGGATGTAATATCCGCAGATGTCCGTGCAAAGGTGAGCCAGGATTCTTCCCAAATAGATTCTGCCGGGTGAAAATTGAGAACAAGAAGGGTCTTGAATTTTGTTGGTAGCAGAACGGCAGATGGAGCTTGACTGATGAATTCAGCAAGCTAAATTTGGGTAACGTTGATAGATGAACCGCGGATGGTAGTCCGAGGAAAAAGAGGAGCAGAAGGACATGGTTCTTTGATGATGAATTCATAGAACTTCAAATTGCTAGTTTCCATAAATTTTATGCGAACTACCCTTTCGAAGATGCACGGGTCTGGTCTCGGTTCATCAAGAATTGGCTCTTTGTGAAGGATCTCCCACGTCAAAGACAGTTGGAGACCAGAATTCAGGAGTTCAAGAGGAAGAGTTTCCGGATTGCCGATGTACCCGTTTGAAATCAATCTTTTCATCCATTTTGCATCCCTCAAATAGGCAAAGATCGTCATATCAAGTTTGGTGACACCATTCAAGTTCATGATCATCAGCATCTTCTCACTTCTGTTAGAGAAGGTAAATTCAAATCCAAATCCAAATGTTCTCGTTGTGGTAATAACTTGAGCGATGGCAGGGCCTTTGAATGTGGACCTGATTTTCACTCTGATTCGTCCACAACCAAGTGAGACAGGAACAACTAATGTGCATGATACATGAAGCTTTTGAAGTCTCTTTTGACGAGAATATGCATAAACAAGCCTTTTGGATTCACATTGGTTGTAATCAAACCAGTAACCTCAAAAAATGTGCCTTCTATCGTCTTCATTAGCATGTGATTTTTTGTCATTAGATTTCTATCGGCTTCATTTGGTTTGGGAGTAATTTTGTTAAAATTTGAGGCTATTTAATTACTTTTAATCTTTATGAGTATTAATTGGTTTAAAAAGCTTTTTTATAATATTTTCTTTAATTTTTATTTTAAAAATTATCATTAGTTATTTATTTTGTACTTTCAAATGTAATCAACATGTGAAAATCTAAAATTAATCAAACTTTTTATCATATATAGTGAATTGATTATTTTAATTTATATTATAACAAAATTTTGTAAACAAAATACACTTACATATATCTCTTATGCATATATATATTTTTTAAAATATTTTTTATATTTAAAAAAATTACACATTAGTATAAATTAAATATATATATATATAGAACAAAAATATTAAAAATAACTTCATTAGAAAATTTTAACTTTTGTTGAAAAGTTTTAAACAAATTATATGTTGCAATGACAAAATAATGTTGTATAAAACTTCATTAATAGTAAATCTTTATAGTTTTTAATTAATATTTGGTTAAATTACACAACTTTACTACAGTGTAAATCATATATTACAATTTTTAAATTATTAGTATATCTACCATTAGAAAAAAATGCTTTCTAGAAAAAAATCTTTCTAATTACTCTGCTAGTTACTTAGGCCAATTCAATTAGCTGTAGAATGCTGAACTTTTAATTTTGTTTCATTTCTTATTTTACCTTTATTACAAAATATTCCAAAAAAATATATTCATATATCATGGTCCTTTCTTTTCTTAACTTCTTATCTATATATATATGTGCCTAATATTTCATTTTTTTTTCCAAAACAAATAAAATTAAAACTAAAATTAAAATTACTATGAAGGTATCATGCACCAAATGAGGGCATAGTTTCTAGTTTTAA
Organism: Gynochthodes officinalis; assembly: GCA_020080225.1. NCBI lineage: Eukaryota > Viridiplantae > Streptophyta > Magnoliopsida > Gentianales > Rubiaceae > Gynochthodes > Gynochthodes officinalis. Next base: position 42,475,130 of record CM034616.1, read on the forward strand.
AAGAAATACAAATTCTGACTAAGGATAGCAACCGGGCGAATTTAACGAGAGTCTCATTTATAAAACCTCGCCTCACGATCCACTTCCCTCCATTCCACAGTTCCACTGCCTCCTTTACCTAGCCGCTCGCTTCTCTTTCATTCGTCTCATGTCCCATCTCCCACACAATTGTTGGACGGGGTCTCATTTTTAATAAAAATTAGAGTAAATCGTATATTTGGTCTCATAGATTAATTCCACAAATTTGAAAATGATATTTTAGTCATTTTAAATATAAATATAATTATTTTAGTCATTCGTCTGTTATTTCGGACAAAATTCGTCTGCAAAGTGCATGTGCACACTACGCGACACTATAATAAATGGCAAAATAGTCCTATCACAAATAACTACACAAAAAAGCCCTAAAAGTATCAAATCCCTAATTAGAACTAAAATCCTAATATTTAGAGAATAAACAAAACTTTTCTGTTCTTTTTTTTAAAAAAAAACTTAGCAAACTCAAAAAGAAATTTACTAATTTTTTTAATTCCTAAAAAAAGGGTTTACTTTTTCCTTGAAAAAATATATATTTCATCAGTTTTCAAAAAAGAAAAAAAATATTTATTATTACTTTATTTGTAAATGATTTATTAAGAACTTTTATATTATGTAAACATCACTTTAGTTGCTAATCGAATTTTTTTCTTTTTTCTCTCCACTACTTGGCACACTTTGCCTGCTAAAAGATTAAAAAACAAAAGGTCAATTATTTTCATCAATGTTGACAAATGCAAACAAATCCAATGTGGCATGAGCAATCAACTTAAGAAATCAAGAAAATTAGCAACAAAACATGATCCCCATTAATGGAGTTTTAATAATAGGGGGGCACAAAACTATGCCCAGCAAATCAATATAATGATACTAAGCAAACAAATCAATCATCCTAGCATCCAAAACTTCTTGTAAACTTCACTCTATAATTTCACTACAATATCAAGCCTTCAACTCCTTAATGCCATCATCCTAAGCTTCTGTCTTCGTCTGCACAAGTTTCTGAATCAGTCACCGCTTGCATGCAGTGGTGATCTTTGTCGAGCTCTCTTCTTCTACACTGATATCAAATTCTTCTTTGAGCCCCATAACAATTTCCACCTGCATCTCAGAACATCAACACTCAGTAACACAACTACTTGTGGCAATATTAATCAACCAAACATCATTGGAAATAGGGAAATAAAAATCAAGATTTTTTTGTGAAATTAAGGTTGGTTAGGCCATCAAATGACATATTATATAGGGCAATATTTATGTGCATTCTTGTTATCCTACACTTTTCCCTTTTGATTAGAAGTAGTAGAAATGCAACTACATAAAAAAAGAAAAAAAACGGGTTCACAGTGTCAAGAGTGTCAACACCAAGATCAGAAATTTTAGTTTCTGGGGTGAGCTCAGGTCCTTCAGGCAAAGCCAATTGCTTTTTCACAATTTCAACAACTTTCTGCACTGTCTTGGGGTTTGCCTGCACATTAATTCATGCACTTCTAGCCAATTAGTCAAATTCATCATCCCTTTTGCGATTTCATAAAAATCTCTAGATGAAGGATATGAAACAAACAATAGCTATCCAAAGGAATGAGTTAGAGATATGTATTACTGCACAGGAGATTTGAAAGTGGCCAGTAGTTCTCAGATAAGGGAAACCAGTACTCTTTGCCCAGCCTAGAGATACCAAATTTGTACCTTCAATTCTCTTAGTTGCCTGCAGATGATAAACACACCACACCAGAACTACGAGAAGTTTCCTTGGTCATTGACAACATTTGCAGCACTATTAATTCACTTAATACTAAAGATCCATAACAAGACAATGGCAGATGAGATGAAATTCATTATCCAATCACCCTGGCACCAAGTTGACCTTTCACACCATCTATCTAGAAGAATTGCTTACAGAAAAAAACTGCACTTCCACAAGTATATGGACCCTGTCAAATGATTTACAAATGATGGGCTAGATAAGAGTGAGTCGGTTTTAGATGGGGATGAGAGAAGGAGAAAAAGAAGAAGAGGAAGAAAAGGGCCAAGAAGAAGAGACCCGACCCGAATAGTGGTGGAAAAGGTGGTGACGGGGAAGAGGGGAAGAAGAAGGATAAGAAGGAAGAGTTTTGTTTATTCTAGAAAAATTAGGGTTTTAGTTCTAATTAGGGATTTGGTACTTTTTGAGCTTTTTTGTATAGTTATCGGCAATAGGACTATTTTGCCCTTCATTATAGTGTCGCGTAGCTCACACACGCATTTTGCAGACGGATTCTGTCCGACATAACAGACGAATGACCAAAATAATCGTATTTGTATTTAAAAGGGCTAAAATGATTGTTTTCAAATTTATGGGACTGAATAAGTTAAAAACCTATTTTTATGGGACCAAATATACGATTTACTCTAAAAAGTACTTTATTTATAATTTTATAAATATAAACATTATTGGTTATAACACATTTTATAATTAGCATACACATAATTATAATAAAATATGAAAAATAATATTTTAATTTCTTTTTTTTTTGCATAATAAAATTGAAAATATATAAAAATACTATATATATCAAATTAAAAATGACATATAAATATTAAATAATATACTATAAATACTAATAATTTACTATAATGAAAAAATTATGAGTGAATAAATAATAATTCATATTTAATATAGAAAAAATAGTAAACTATTAGTAATTAATAACTAATATTGAAATATAATAACTAAAAATTTAAATAATAATTCTAATAATAGAAAATATATTTCATACATTTATTACATTATTTAAAATTGTACAATCATACAGAGAAAGAGTCTATAATTTAGGGAGAGCTGTTTATTTAGAATAGAAAGATAAAAAAAATAAAGTTATATGATTAACTTGTTATACTAAAAATAGGAATACAATGAATGCATGGAATATTTTCTCTAACTTCTCTAGCTACAACTCCAATAGAAGGGTTCCCATTTTTAACTATAATATTTTAACTTCACAAAGAATCAAGAGAAAGTCAAGAATAAAATACAAGATGGCGAGTACATGGATGAGTTTCAATCTTGAACTGAGACTAAAATCTTGTGAAATCAAAAAGGAGATTTTCCAAACAATCTCCTTTACACATTTTTTTTGTCACTTTATATTACAAATTTTAATAAATTGATATAAATTTTATAATATATATTAGTATTTGTACTATTGATATTCACTTTTAGTATAGTAAATTTTAATGTTAAGGGTTCCTTTTTTTTGTTATTAGGTTATATTTATTTTAAATTTTTTAGTATAGACAAAAATTCAAAAAATATTATAAAATTTTATTAAAATATTAGGTTGATACAAAAAATAGGAAACTTAAGACTAAAATTAACTTGGATAAAAGTGAATTTCAATAGTATATATAATAGTATAAATTACGAATTTATATTAACTTATTAAAATGTGTAACATAGAGTGACGCACAAAAAGTATAACAAGAGATCTAATGCAAGAAGATGTGAATATTTTTTATTCGGTTGAATGCAGGAGGCTCAAGAATTACATGACAGAATATTCATACATCGGTTCTACTATGTACGATGGTGTGGGTAGAGAACGCCTATAATTTAAAAGCATAGGATAACAAATAAAAATTATACTTAATTTACTACATTATTAATAAGAATACAATAGACGTATGATTTTTTTTTTCTTCTAATTATGCACAAATCTCTATGGTTCAACCTTGGAAATGAGCATACAAATGAGATTTGATCACTCTAGGGAGATTTAGGAGCAACATGACACATGACTATATATGGAAAAAACACGTCCAATTGAGCAAGTGTCGATGACATAGTAATAGATGAAAATGGGAGGAATGTATTTTCGGGGGCATCCATCAGTGAATAATATAAAGCCCCATTGATGATTGATGTTTTTTTCGCGAAGTAGAGGGAAGGGAAGTGGGAAACACTCAACCTTTTTCAACTCACTCATGCGGCTATTTTGTAGGGAGTAGCTTAAGCCATGGTAACTTTCAAAGGGACAAAGGGATGAAGGGACTTAAATACTAGCCTAACTTAACACAACTTTCCAATGTGGGATTTCATGTCATTTTTTTCACAAAGTAGATGGAAGGGGAGTGGGAAACACTCAGCCTTTTTCAACTCACTCACGCAACTTTATTATAGGGAGTAGCCTAAGCCTATATCCCACAGTCCACCCCAAAAGTCATAAGTAGCCCCATTGATGATTGATGTAGATTATAAAATCATCTGTAGACTTGGCTGCTTTTCTGTCAGCACATTGATTTCGTGAAAGATAAATGACAACTCCACAAAAAGATCTACAACCATAAAATATGGTGAAGTAAAGAATGATGATTAGGAAGGTTTGATGGAGAGAAGATTAAAGAAACAAATAAAATATTTAAAAATTAAATACAAAGATTAAGCAAAGAATCTTCCTTAGTTAAAATTTGTAAAAGTGCCGATGCACCAATTGGATACTTAAAAATGCATTTTTTTATTATATCATATACAGAAAAATCCATTTCTTTTCTTGCTCATACCTTGGTTCTCTATGAAAGATGGAGCAGCAACATTGGGCAACATCAATTTCATAAATACTTATAAAGTATTGGAATTAAGAAATTGGGTAACATTGTTTAGTTGGACTTGAAAAGAATAAAAAAAATTTAAAAGTTAAATAAAATATTTGAGTATATAAAGAGGTGGGAAAAAAATAAAGGAATCATTAAATATGGATATACTCCCTCTGTCCCAAAAAAAGAGTCCATTTTGGTTAAAGTATAACTTTTTATTAGTTATTAGGTACAACTTATTTGATGCACTACTAAATGTATAATTTTACATTTTTATCCTTAATTTTTATTTTTAAGTATACATAATTATTATTAATAAGGATATTTTAGAAGTTTGGTTTAAAAGTGAACTTTTTTTTTTGGACAAAATTTTTTTTTCAAAATTGACATTTTTTTAAGACAAAGAAATAGTTTATTTGGGGCATCGTTTAGTAAACCTAAAATGAGGAATAAGATAAAACTAAAATTAATCATTCCATAGCTAATAGAACAAGCTTGAGTAAGAAAAGAATATGATTTATCAGGATCATCCTAATAAATCACTTGTCAGGCATCCAATAAACTCTTTCCAATTTAGTTTTTTTTTATGATTCACCTTAAGTTGATTACTACTCACCACGTACAATACTTGTAACCTCCTTCCACCAAAGCCTAACGATTACCCAACCAAAAGCTAGGGCAAATCGATTTCTGAAGCAACCAAAATCAAAAGGCAAAAAATTGCTAAGCCAGGGCAAATAGGTGGAAGTAGCATGAAGTCCTGCCATCCGTGAGATTGAAGGTTGCTCTGACAAATCTCCTTTCAAATTGCATTAGAGCAGCTAAAGTAATATGCCAAATTCAAGAACTTCAAGAAAAGTAAAATTTCATAGACATGAATCAATGCAACTGGCTGTTTAAAGCTGTCTGCTATACGAGACTCCTCTGATGGTTCATCTTCTGTCGTTCAGGTATCGTGTTTTTAAAATAATATTTTGAATTAGTATTGATATGTTTTTAGTCAAAATATTTAATATGATAAATAGCAAGAAAATTAAGTTATTTTTAATATTTATTGCCATAATTTATATATATATTAGTAAGAAAAAATTTTAAATATCAAAGATGAAAAAATTTAAAATATACGTAAAAGAAATACATTATTGTATATGAATTACAAAATTTATATGGTAATATAAATTGAAAAGAAAAATTCCATGTATAAAATTTTTTTGGATTAATTTTAGTTTTTACAATTAATTTCATTTGAAATTAAAGTTTGAATAACTAATAATATTTTTTTTACCTTTAAAATAAAGGAAATAAAATTTTTTTGAAGTGAATTAATATACTAATAGTGATACAAAAATAGTTTCAAACTTTCGTAAAATTACATTTGTTTCAAAAAGTAACATGTAACTTGAGGAAACTTAATGACAAAAGGCAATACCAACTCCATTGAGGGCATATAAAAAATATATACGAGTTAAAGTATCATATTTTCCTATTAAAAAAATTCTATTGAAGGCATATAACAATTTGTTTAGTATATATAATTTTAAACAGTACCTATAAATTAATTTGATTAATTATTTAATTAACACTCCCTTATTGAAATTCAAAAATGTTTACTCTATAAATATATATGACTATTTATTTATTATTACCATGTAAATTAATTTATATAAAAATATATTTAGTTTAATAAATATAAATAATTGAAAGTAATAGTTATAAAATATTTAAATTAGGATATGTAAATATATAATATGAATTTTTTTCCCAATGGATAAACATGACAATTATTTATGAACATAATATTCATAATTTAATAAAATAATTATATATTATAATATTTTTAAACAATGTTTTGAATTATTATTGATATTTTTAGTCAAATAAATGGCAATCAAGTTAAGTTATTTTAAATGTTTATTTCTATAATTTTTTAATACCTAAGCAAATTTTTTAATAATAAAATAAAAATTTTAAAAATATGTAAGTGTATATGAATTACAAAACATTATGTGGTAATAAAAATTGAAAAGAAATTTATGTGGTAATAAAATTTTGATTAATTTTAGATTTTCACACTGATTGCTATGGAAAGTAAAATTTAAATGACTAATAGTAGTTTTTTTGACATGATAATAAAGAAAATACAATTAAAAAAATTAAAGTGAATTAATCTACTAAAAGTATACAAAAATAGTTTTAAAAATTCATAAAATTACACTTGTATCAAAGTAAAACTTGCAAAATAAACTATCTCAGTCTCCCTTTTATATAATAGAATAGATTCTAAGTGATTTTGTCACAAGAATTCTACTCAAACATGAAATATTTATTTGTCAATTTTTAATGTCATTATAATAAAAATATTTTACATGTCAAACTAAATTATAAACAAATGTCATTACAGTCTATGTATGAGGTCACCATTAATTGTTAATTTTTAATGCGGTAATAATAAGATACATCAAATTCAATTTTTAGAGGACGTTACTATGTATATCATTAATTTTACTTACGTGTGTGAGTAGACGATTATAACCATATGATTATGGTAGTGTTAGATGAAAAGAGAAATGCGTTCTTAAATTTGTAACAATGTCATTCAAATCATCCAAACAAAATCATGGCTTTTTTGCTTAAGAGATAGAGATAAATATTGAGAGATTCTTCTTTTTCTGCTACAATAAACTTCCTTTTATAGTATGTTCCGAAGATTTTAATGTCCGATTGTTTTAGGGTTTGGTTTGTAGTTGAAATTAAATATATTTTATATAGATTTTAATCTGAATTGTAGAAAATTTTAACAAATTAAAAATATTACTATAAAAAGACAAGAGTTATAATAAATAAAAAATCATAAAATTCAAACAAGTATAATTAAATAATTCTTTTATTCTAACTCAATTCCAATTCTATGAGCAACCAAATCTAATTCTGATGTGGATTTCTTAGGGGAAGTGGGCAAGGAATGCTGTCCAACTGTAGTAAACATATGCTGACGGGAAAACCACAAAAAACAAAAAAGAATAGGGTAAATTACCAAAATCTCCCTGAGGTTTAGATCTATTATCAATTACTTCCTGTGGTTTGACAAAACTATTAATACCCCCTGAGGTTTAGGTATCTTTAACATATAAGTCTCTTTTAACTATTTCAGTTATAACTTTATAAAAAATTAAAAATTTTGGATGAAATTACCTTTATTCCTCTAACCTTTGCATTTTTTTTTGACAAAATTAAAATGAAAATTTTTATATTATCTAAAAAAGTGTATTATTATAAAAATTTACTTATTTCTAATTTATTTTTAATATATTATTATAAAAATATAATTTACTTATTATAATATTTACACTAATAATGATAATGTATAAATTAATAAATTAATAAAATAAAAATATAAAAATATACCTATAATAATGTATTAATTATGCAAGATATTAAGATAAAATTTTGTAAATTATTAAGACAATTTTTTTTTGTATTTTATTTGTTGCATTTACAAGGGGTATTTTTGTTATTTTACTTATTAAATCAATTAAATATAACGGTAGGGGAGTATTGGTAGTTTTACCAAACTACTGGGGGCGATTGGTAGTAGACTCAAATCTCAGAGGGATTTTGGTAATTTACCCAAAAGAATATCTAATTTTTAACAGCTAAGAAATCTTGTTGTTCTTAACAGTGTAAATATTAGCGTTCAATTTTTATTAGACAGTTCTATATGTCGTTGGTGATAATCATGTAAAAGCTAATTAGCTAGATTTTTTGTTTTAACTTTTATAGTTAGGATATGACATGAGAATCTCCATGTTGTTCCATTTAAACTCCAATGAATTTTAAGTCTTTGATTGTCAGTAGACAATATTATGTATATTTTTTTATATTAAATATAATTATATCATTTCTGGAAAAAAAATCTCAAATTTAAAATCTTTTAATTAAAATATCTAATTTTACCAACTAACCCACCTACGGTCTACACTATAGGAATCATGGTGTACTCTGGGCCTCGGAAGGCTCGTTCCACAAGCAGCCACAATAAGTATGAATGTTTCCCTATCAAGTCATTTAAACTTACAATTACAATGTTGACAAAATTGAAAGGCAAGGGCGTTTCTAAATTACATTTTAAATATATTTTTATTTTTTAATACAGTGTTTAAAAAACTTACAAAACAACTGGATAAAAACCTGTCTACATCCGAAAGTGTGAATTTTTTTTATAAGCCATTGTCCTATCGATCAATTGGACTGGACTAATTGTGACATGAAAAGTTTTATAAAAGCATGAAAATAATGTAGAGATAACTCAAAAATGGTTCTTCACATATTGACCAATCAATGATTTTTTTAATTTCTTATTTTTAAAACAGAAACAGATAGTTTTTCACATTTCATGAATATATTTTTTTAGTCCTTTGTCAGTATTCTATTTGTTTTTCTATTGAAATAATAACAAAATAGTGTCAAAATAAGTTGAAATAATAACAAATGACCAAAATAATACATTCATGAAATATAATAAATTATTTATTTTTATTTTAAAAGTAAAAAATAAAAAAGATCATTAATTAATACATGAACGATATTTTAGGGTTATCTCATCAATGCATATAATAAACAATGTGAAAAAGTGGAAAAGTGGAAAAGTGAAAAGTGGTTAATAATATAGACAAGTGGACAAAGTTTGGATTCGTACTATAATCATTATTAAGGTACATTCTAGTACAATTATGAGCAAAAAGTTTGACCGCTGATTTCAGGAAGCTCTCGGAATTTGGTCAAAAGCCTTCTGTTTACACTTTACACTTTACACTTTACGGTGCTCGATGCCTGCTCGCGTTTTTATTTGGGGGGAAAGAATTGACCTATATTTTTCCCGAAAATAACGTCAAAATAAAAAAAAATCACATATATTATTTTTTTTATCAAAGATCGATAATTTTATTAACTTTTAAAAATTAACCTGTACAATCAATGTCTTCCTAAAATTGAATTCTTCTTAACTCTAAATATGGTTAAGACTAACTGATCATAAAGTCACCAGATTAACCTGCCTCCCACAAAAGACAAAACAGATAAAAAATAAGCGATAATAACCAAAGAAAAAAAATCCTTTGATCCAACTATCAGCTCTCTAACTGTAAATGTTCCAACCATTATACACTACCCCCTCTAATTACAAGTCAGCCACTGATCAATTGCGTGATTCTAGCTAACTCCTATTTGCTTCATATAACTCTAACCAAGCATTCCTCGCCATCTCTACTATTTTCTTCGGCTCTCACCATTCTTGCTGAAAAACCCAAACATTCCGACCCTTCCATAGCATCCACAAAATGTAGGCTGTAAACCGTACCTGGTCCATCCAACTATTCTCCCATTGCCTGGAGTACAAATCTCGCCACCATTGCTGAAATGTAACCTGTTGCCGCCCAGGCTGATCCTAGCCTAACTGGGCCAGGTTCCAAACCAACTCCTGCACACCTTTATGAGTCGAAAATAGTCTTTGCCCCACCCTCCTCCATTTGTTAACTTTCAGACAAACAACTGGAGCAGTAGACGAAGAAGCCTGTAGAATATTATGGTCCAAAGATAGCAACTTAACCGAAGTAGGCTGTTGCATTTTGTGATCCAAAGAAAGCAAACCCACTGAAGACTCCACAAAACTCGCCTCAATACACGACAAAGCAGGCAACTGCGCTTTGTTAAACGCCTCAGCACACAACAAAGCAGGCAGCTGATTGGTGTGAACCTCATCAGCACATGACAAAGCAGGCAGCTGCTGTGTGTGGACCGAAGATAACAAACCAGACGAATACTCCACGTAATTATCCTTAGCACAAGACAAACCAGGCTACTGAAGCAATGGCTCATTTCTAGAAAAATGCATTATCCAAACCGCCAAGCTGTAAATGCAGCAAATCCATCGGCCGGAGAGAGGAAACATCCATACAAGGCTGAGACAACATTGAAACAGATGGGAACTGATTGCCCACACCCTTAGAATCAACACACCCCAGCCTAGATTTCTGCAAAAATTCCCCACGACCAACTGCAGTAGATAGTACCTCAGGCATCGCAAATTTCTTCAACGCCAATTCCTGTAAAGAATGTGGCAACATCGGATCCGAAAGCATCGCCTCCCTCACATTCAATCGAGGAATGTCCAGATATCGTCCACCTTGTTTCCTCACCACCGTCCGCACCTCCATATCAATGCCTCCATCCAAACCAAACCCAGCATGCATTCAATTTCCAAACTGCCCAACTTTCAGTGTTTTAACTTGTTGATCCTCACAACGTCTAGCACACGAACTCTCAACATGTCCTACATAACCACAATAGACACAGAAAGCAGCAAGGAATTTGTACGGAAACATAGCCCATCGAGAAATGTTTTGGAAACAAACCGTAGTTCCACAAAGTAAAGGTTAGTCCAAATCCACCGTGACCAACAGTCGCAAATGTCTACCATGTGCACTACCACCTTCAGGAAGAAAAATTTCGTGCAACCTAGGAAAAATACTCCCAATTCGACTCGCTGTTTCTATGGTAATCCAATGATGAAGCAAATTCCAAACCTAAACCCAAAACTCCACCCTCTGAAATTCCACATCCACACTAGTTACACTCAGTGCCCACTCTCTCAACACTAGATACTGCCTATCAAGGTCCATCCCTTTCCAACTAGGACCTTCCTTCTATCCTCCATCGATGCAAAAACAAATGGAAAGAAATTAACCCCCAACTCCCTAACAGCAAAAAGATTACTAATCGGCCAGATAACTTTCATAGTACTCCTCAATCCCATAAAATTAGCTCGTTGATTTCCAAAAATTCTCCCCAACAAGCTTCGCTGACCCTCGCCTATCCAGCTTGAACATTATCAGCCAGGAGCTCAACTTCCCCCCTCTCCGCTGAAGACAGCTGAAGGCTTTGTACCAACACAACTACCTCCAATTCCCAAGTGGCAGCTTCACCCAACAACATCAGGCGACCACCAAGATCAAACCACCAAGTTCAGACACCCCACACCCTCACACACCGACTCACAAAAAGAAAACTTAACTCGGAAGAAAGCTGAGAAATTCTCACCCAAATCGCACCTAACTCGCACGTAGCGAGAAGCCTCGCTCACGTGCATACCATTTTAGGCTTCATGGGTTAGTATATGTGTTTCATTCACACACACATATAATATATTAATTTATAGTGGGGCTTTTTGGCCAAAACGTCCATCCATTGATATTTAAAAAATTATGTAAAAGTTGTGGCTATAAAGTATATTTTAACATATATTTTTATATTTTTTATGTATATATTGTGAGATAATAAATTGCTTTAGTAATATAAAAATTATTTTAAAAAATGTAAAAGTGCATTTGAAAAGATTAATTTTGCCCGCCAAGAGTGATTTTCAAAAAAAAATTGACTATCTAACACTAAGAAAAGAAATTACACATTCTTCACACAATCATTCTTTTTTTCCCAACTTCACACAATCATTCTTATTGTATTGAATCAATTAAAATTAAGAAATTGTAATCTCCCAAATAGCTGAATCATTCCCTCCTTCCATTTCTATATCTATTTATTTATTGTACAAGAATGTTTTTGCCTTAAATTTATGTGTATATATATACATATATATTGCAAGGGGCCCCACTTTTGCGTCTCACTATCATTAATCATTGACCAAATGGGGGAACAAATACTGGACCAAAGCATCCATCATATCAGAGGGAAGAGGGGTTTCCCAATTTCGATGTCATTTTCAAAGTTGCAGTTAATTGGACTTGTAAAAGAAGACCCACAATTCTAGCAGTTAGCAAATATAGTTTTAAAAAATTTTAACAGTTCTGAACTGTGATGGTATTTTTTAAAGTTAAAATGAAAGATTAAAAAAAGCAATTAACTTATTTTTCAACTAAATTATGTATAAATTTCAATTGAAATAAAAAAAAATTAAAATTATAGTTTAAAAAAAAGAAAAAAAGAAAAAAAGAAAGGGGACCCAAAAATATTTGTCCAACAACTTGATTGGGATGGAACCAATTATATTGTGTACTTTGTACTTTGTACTTTGTACGTTGTACATGCAAAGCATTAATTATTGGTTAGCTGCTTCTCTTTTCATAAATTTAATTCCATTTCCGTTATTTAAAATCATGTGGATAACTATTTTCCAAAAACAAATTAAAATACTTGATGATTTTAAATGCATTATATCTCCATCGATTCAAGTGTGAAAGCATTTAATTCTTGACATCCATAACACTAAAAATATTTCTTCTTCTATCTAGAAAACGTTTACTGTTAAATAAATTAAATAAACTTTTTATATTGTTTATTAATAATAATAATATTTGAGTTAAAATTAAAAAGTAATAATAAAAATAAAAAATTACATATATAATATAATAGGACATTATGTATATTATACTTTTAGAATAATAAATTATACCTAATTCACTTGCAAGAGTAAAAGCATATTTAAATGATTTGTAATATCACATGTAGGACAAAATAATTTAACTTTCAACTTATTTTGACACTTTTAGTTTTGGATACGTTATTCCTAAAGTGGAAAGTTTTCTATCGTACGGATTATGTTTTGGATATCTACAATGATATTATATTTTATATTCTTTCTTATAACGTATATTTCCTGGTAACCGAATAATTAATTCATTTCAGTCTTTGACATCTTTTCCTTGTTTAAATAGAAGGGAGAGTTGATATTAAGGATAAATTTTTGTATACTAGAAATATTCTATTGTTATGATTTTAATTGTCATAGTTCTATTCTTATATATTACGCTAAAAAAAGTGTTATAAATATTACATTCAACCCCTTTGTATTACGGCTTCATTTGGACAATGATGTATTTGAGAAAATTGTGTTGAAATGTGTAAAAATTTTTGTGGATATTTTTTTTATAGAAAAAATATTTTTGAGGGAAAATAAGAATGAAATTTTTTTAAAATTATGTAAGAGGAATTTAAGTGAGAAAATTTGAATTTTAAATTTTGAAATAAAAATATGTTTGGATATTTTATTTTTATTTGAGAAAAATTAACTTTTTATAAATGAAAAGACTGTCCAAACAAAGCCAAATTTTTTGAGTATGTAAATGTAAAAAACTAATTTAATTTGATCAAACCATATAAATCTTTCTTCTTCTTCTTCTTTTTTTGTAAATTTTCTTTTTATCATTTTTGTTATTACCATTTAAGAATCATTTGTTGGATTACTAAATTCCTATGAGATGTCAAGTTTTTTTTTTTTCCTTTTATAAAAAACGTATAATCAGTATTACTATTTCTTCACAAATGTTTTCACATTTTGCATAGTTAAAAATAACTGATTACTCTACAAATTGGTATTTGTCAATCCAAAAATCGCAGCTGTCAACTCCCAGATTATCACTAGGACAAGCTAAAAAAACAATTGCTTAAAGTTAGAGGGTTAAAGTGGTCTTTGGTTTTGTGTCAACTTGGCCTGTTGGCCATTTATGTTTATCAAGTTTCTCATTACGGTACGGTTGGTTGACTGCTGATTGCACAATCCACCTCCATTTGATGATTATAATAAGTTACTTGACAAATATTGTGTTTTATTTTTAAAAAATTTATTTTACTGTTTTTTTTTTGAAGTAACTTGATTTCATTAAAAATTTCAATAAAAAAAAACGACGTTATATAGGAAGACAGGACGCAAATGTGGACAAATTTTGGTGGCTAGAAGTTTGACATCCTTTTTAGTGCGTAATTAGTCTTAACAAATTTTCGTATTCTTCTATTCAATTACAAATTGAATTGAACTTGTAGATTCCCATCGCCATTGACTGCCTTCTTTTTGAACCACGACTCCAGCAAGGCAGAAAGATATTGACCAGAGTTAGGAGTTAAATGTATATGGTTAACTTTTCAAAATATATTTTTTTATTGTTAATACGTCATTTATTATATAAAAATATATTTTAAAATACTCTCAAATAAATCAAGATTTGTGAAACCGTGCAGGAGACCGGGAATGATGGTGTTCCAACGCCTAGGGGTGGCAATTTTTGACACGATACGAAAACTCGACACGAAAATGTAAGACAAAATATGACCCGAACCTAACACGAAAACAATCGCATTAATCCAACTTCTATTGTCCTCTATTTTTTTTTTATAATCTTGTTACTTTTTCAAAACACGACACGCGAACCCGAAAACTGACCTATTGCCACCCTTACCAACGCCCATGTGGCTTAACAAATGAAATGAGAAAAAGGCAGCATGTGAGCATGACTTGGTACACTCACGCCATCAAATTCTTCATCAAATTCTGGCACACTGAATTTGAGAGTCAAGAATTTTTTACCGGAAGGCTTTTTGGAGAGGAAAAAATACTATTTCTAGGTACGAATTTGAGTATGATTTCGGTGCGATTGTTGCACTGTAATTACTGTAAGTCTGTAACTACAGTGTAATAGTCATTTTTTTTTTGCCTGTTCAATGGAAATGATCCTACTGTATTAGGCTTTTGTTCATTTTTTATGGAGGTGGAAGTGCCCTAACTTGGGAGGAGGAGTATTTAAAATGCGAAGTTGCATAAATCTTGAACGTGGATACGGGCAATGTCGGTGTTCTAATTTTTATCCGGTGATTCTACAATCATTTGCGATACTCTAGTAGATGCCCATTAGTTAGGTTTGGTTCTGTTTAGCTAGTTTAGTTAAGGGTTTTTAGCTTTTATAACTAGGATTTTGCATGGGAATCCCATGTTGTCCAATTTAGACTCTCTGTGAAGTCTAAATCTCGTATTGTCTGTGTGTAATATTGTGTATCTTTTGTTAATTTATATACAATTCTATCATTTTGAAAGAAAAAAAAAAGAAAGAATTTGAGAGTCAAAAAAAAAAAAAAACGAGGACAAATATTAATAAACCACTCCAAAAAGAAAAACAAGTTCCCATAACGTGTGAATTCTGTGCTACATACCAAACCCACAATATCTTCAAAATCAAATTAAGATTCGCAATTCTTTGCTATTTGTAATATATTATATATATGTGTGTGTTACATAGATGCATTTCTATTGTTCATGTACATACAAATATCTCAAAATCAAATTATTGATTTTTTAAAATTTTTTAATTTAATAGTCGAGGAGATCTTGATTCTACTCAATTTATTATTATTATTATTATTGGTGTGAAAACAAGGTTTTTAAAATGCTTGATCCGGATTTTTGGATCTCACAAATTACTAAATAAATTAGACACATGATGCGTATGGAATTGGGTTGCATTTGTTGAAGAATCGTAGTTACTAAGATTACGTTCTTCTACAATTAACGAAAAAAGAATATGATCTATTGCTAATTATTTGATGAAACTTAAAATGTCACATGTCATCCCTTAAATTTATTTTTTTTATTAAAATAAAAAGCCATTTTGGTACCATTTACCATGTTAGTGGCGCTTGGAAGTCAACTCCCTGATTTAGCCGATTTAGTAAATCTGTTGCGTAATATGCATTGCAATTGCCTCTTTTTTTTTTTTTAATAATAATAATAATAAGTCAGTCAAAATTAAGAGGTAAAATATTGTTGGATTTACCCCACATCAGTCTATAACAGGGGCAGTGTGCTAAATATAATTGTGAGGGAAAATATCACAATTACTTCTTTCATTCTAAAAGAAAAAAAGTTCACTTTGGGTTGATTAGTAATTTTTTTATTTATTAGTCATAATAATTTTCATACATCATTAAATGCATGATATATTATATGTTTTCATTATTATTTTTTAATTATAGTCATATATAATTATAAGGAATAATACTTCTTAATAACTTTTTTATAATGAAAAGTCATAATAACTGACGTGATGTGTAAAGAAAAAAATTATACCTTATTATTTTGTACATTTTAAGGAGTGTAATAAATAATTTTGTCTTTTCATAATTGCTACATTAGTTTTTATAATTCTTTATTATGAAAAATCAATAAAAATATTATTATTTTATAATTATTACCAGTAAGGATATTAGAGGAATTTTATTTTAAAAATGAATTTTTTTTTAAGATAAAGAAAGATTTTGAAAGTAATTTTTTTTTTAGACAAATGAAGTAGAATACAGTTGCTTCCATTGTAAAAAAAAAAAAGAAAAATGACTCAAATTATTATTTATAGAAACAATGACCATTCACAAATTTATATACTCCTAAATATGAGATGGGTAATCTATTTTTTGGGTCATTATTTATTTATTAAATTAAGAATGTTGAAAACACAACCCTTAAATATGGTGCCGGCAAGCGTTTGATGAGTTTAAGTTTATTTATGACCCTTGTGAACGTAATACTTTGAACAACAACATTTCATTTCTATAGTTTATGTTTGAAAGCAATCATTTCCAAGCCGCGTTCCACACTGGTCATACAATCTTTTTTTTTTTCCAAAGTCAATTATAGTTGTGATTCAACTCATTAATCAATTAAATTTATGTTTTATTCAATTATTCACATCAATTTAGTTCTTTTCGAAATATTATTATTACATTATATTTAAACTTTAAAAAATACTTCCTCCAGCACAAACAAATTGTCCACATATATTAAGAAATATAAAATATAACACATTAAGTGGGTCATTAATTATAATTTTTTTACTTGTGTTCTTGCTTTATTTATAAGTTATACATAATCATTATGATTAAGAATATTTATATAGAATTGTTATTCAAATGTGAACTTTTTTTTTTTTGGAGGAATAAGTGAAAGTAGATTTTTTTTTTTTGAAAAAAAAAATAGAGGGAGTATAAAATAAAAGAAGTGAGAATAGTACGACTGATAATATTTACATTTTACTTCTTCTCATTGACATTCCTTTTTTTCACCAGAGATATAAGTTTTATTATTAATTATAATTTTTTACGAAATTCAATGTTCATTTAGTAGGATCCTACTAATGGAGTCATTTACCCTTAAAACTGATTGTATGGTGTAAACCATTCACACACACGTATCACTAATTACAATATTTGGCATGGTTATAAAGATATTTTTAAAATGTAAAAAATGGATAAATAAATAAATAAATAAATAATAGCCGATTAGAGTTAATTATAAAACTGCACGAAGATCTTTTCAATCGTTAAAAAAAATTCTAAAATCTTTTAGATGCACATGACTTGGGCATAAGGATTTTTATTTTTGTGAACAATTGGGTTCATTTTCACTTAATTATTTAGAAATTATTATTGTTTTCATAAGCACATGTACTCTTTAATTGCTCATGCAATCGTGGCACATGGTTGTTTTAGTGCTTGTCAAAGTGTAATTTACACTCATCACCAATAGGTTGGGGTACGGATCATGAATTTGCATGACAATTTCGTGAAAGAATTAGGTAGGAATTGCCACTAGCGAAGGCCAACTCATGCATTGAAAGATGACTTAAATTTACCATAACATACTACTCCTTCACATGTGCAGCAGTTCCATGAGTTGAATGTCTTCCTCCAACCTCTATAAAATAATTAGGATGAAGGAGACAACAAGTTTTCGTAGAAATGCTTGGATTGGAGAATGTAGTGCCTGATTTTTGCATATAAAATGGTCAATTATTGGAAGGATATAATATTTTTTTAGGGGGTGTTTGATTGGTGAGTTTTGGAGGGGACGGGAATGGAGTGAAATGAGGTAGAAATGATTGTTTGGTTAGGGGTGTTAGGTTTAAAGGAATGAATTTAAGCCTTTGGGGGTGGGTTTTGTTGAAACCCACCCTCCCTCGAGTTTGGGGGGCTTGGAATAAAAAAGGATTCAATATAATATAATGTAAAATAACAATATCTTTATTATAATATTAATATTAAATTTTAATATAAAATTTATTAATATTAATATTAAATTTTAATTTTAATATAAAATCTATTCTATTCCATTACAAAATAATACCAAACAACATAATTATTATAATTCTATTATATTTCAAACATTTCCTTTTAACAAATCTATTCTATTCTTAAACCCACCATTTATACCAAGCGCCACCTTAGTGAACGTCGCCCACTAGGATTGCATGACTTCCAAGGTCCACGTTATTTATTTAGTTTTTTTGATCCACGTATTTGTTTTTATATATACCCTCATCTTAAAATAAAAAAATTCACTTTTAAATTCTTTTCTTATTTTTTTAAAAAATTATTTTTAAACTAAAATTTTAAAATATTCTTATAAATAATAATTATGTATATTTACAATTTAAAAATATAAATATAAATATATATTTAATTAATATATTAAATATATTATATCTAATAATTAATAAAAAAATATATTTAAAGTAAAATAAACTTTTTTTCAGAGCGAAAAGAGCATAATAATAGTTGAATGTGAGAGTGAAAGCCGAGAATTGATCTAGCTAATCAACTCGCATGTTGTTACTCTTTTTGTCTAAAGAAAAAAAATTTTACTTTCAAAATATTTCTTTTGTCTCAAAAAAAATTATTTTAAGAATAAAAATTTTATAATACTCTTACTAATAAAAATTTTATAATACTCTTACTAACAATAATTATATATAGTCATAATTAAAAAGATGTATTTAATAATTAAAAAGAAAATCATATTTAACTGAATATAGATTTTTTTAGGACGGAGAAAGTATGTATTATTTGGTTGCTTGTGTTTTTAGTTACGGAACGTTACATCAATTAATAATAAAATTTAAGAAATTTTTGACATTTAATATCATCATTTTTTTGGGGGTAGATGTTTGATGTGCTTATATACTAAATATTACATAAATCTTAGCTATATGATAGATAAGTATGTATGAATAACTTTCATTAAACATATATACTTTTTTTTATTATTATGAATTTCAATATAATAACATGACATACAAGATAAAATATTACTTACGTTGTCTAAAAAAAAGTTAAATTTCACAAAAATAAGAGTTTACTTTTGAACAAAATTTCTAAATTATCTTTATTAATATTAATATGTATTGTCCATAATTAAAAAATAAGGATACAAATAAAAAATGATACATTTAATAGTTGCATTAGGTATAGTTTATAACTAATAAAAATTTATAATTAATAAAAAATAAACTCTTTTTTTAAACAAAGAGAATAATTTTGAGTACATTCTAATGAATTCCCATATATAGAAAATTAATAATGATCGGTGTAGTCACTATCTCATGATGATTTATAATTGACTAATAAAGATTTATGATTTTGATTGATTAGTAATAAGACATTCACTTATATATTTATTATATTTACAATATATTTATTTGGATCACACTAATAAGGATCCTAATAAATGGCACATAAATAATCACTGAATCAAAATTACCATGCAAATCATTATTATAAAGGTATATTTCAAGGAAATTAATACTTTGCTACCCCATGTTTCATTTATGTACACTTTCCCCTAGTAATAAACAGTATTCTAAGATCATTTATTTGATACCACAAATATCCCTATCCATATTTTTACCCCTAAATAATTATTTACTATTTTTTCTTAATTTAAATTATTTAGAAATATGAACTTACTGCTTATTGGAGCTATGCAAACACTTTACTTGATCCTAATAAATTGAGCTTTTGTGTTAAAAGAAAAACTTAGTAAAAAATTTGTCGACTAATAAATCAATCAAAAAAATTGAAAAATATATTTTTGATAATTCCATTCTTTAGATTTTTGGGGAAAAAATACTAAAAAAATCAGTAGGAAATATCCAAACGAACATAATGAGATAAAAAAAATTACACAGAAAAATTTAAAGATATCTTCATAGTTTTACCTTTATTTTTTTTTTAAAAAAAAGAAGGCTATTTATATAAAATAGCTTATCAGTCTCTAGAATTTGGTGAAAAACAAATAGTGAAAAAATTCAGTAGGAAATATCCAAAACAACATAATATGATAAAAAAATTACAAAGAAAAAGTTGAAAGTATCTTCATTATTTTTGGGTTATAACCTTTATTTGTTTTTTTTCTAAAAAAAGGAAGGCTATTTCTATAAAATAGTCTATCTGAGTGTTTAATTTTTAGTTCCTCATTTAATAGGAAATAGTTTACCTAAGTCTTTACTATTTTTTTTTTGTTAATAGTCTCGAAATTTTTAAAAAAATATATATAAAAGCTGTAAACCACAAAAATGAAGATATTCTTAAAATTTTTTATTTGTAACCTTTGTTATAATGTAATAGATCAAATATTTCCTATTCAAATTTAGAATAAAATATAAATCATCAAAATTACCAATGAACTATTTTTTGTTTTACAAATTTTTTTTTTAAGAAAATAGAAATAAAGACCCTCACTCATGTAAATTTACGATTTGATACACCAACCGCTATCTAAGAATGCACTTTGGGTAAACCTCACTCATGTAAAATAGCCCATAAACCTCACAGGAAAGGAAAACCGCAAGAGTTGTGACTAATTCTTGCTCCCATAATATTGTAGATGAGTCCTTGAACCACTACTTATTTTTTATGGTTTTTGAATAGGACAAATTGCTGCTATTTTGGTGTTTTTATTTGTCCTATTTTTGTTATTTTACTTATTAATATATCTACTTACATCCCTTGTCAATTGAAATTAGCAAACCTTTTTCATAAAATGAATTCAAAACTTATTTATTGACACACATATAAATCACGAACGACTCTATAGGTAAGTTTTGAGTGACACTAATGAAACGGTGGTCGGTTGATTTCACGCCTAATTTCATTAAAAACTTTGTTTAAAGGGCTAATTAGCCTTTTTTTTTTTTGGACATACAATGTTAAATTAAAAGAAAAATGTTTAAGAATGGAGTAATAGTTTTAAAGGGTAATCCATACCGGAAAATTGAGTTAGATTCATTCAACCAAAATAATAATAATAGTCGTAATCGTCATAATGAAAATGGTAAAAGAAGGAAAGAAATAAAATGCTCATTTGGTGACTAGTGAGGTAAACAGGAATTTTAAATAAACAGAAAATGATTTTATTATTATTATTATTCTTTAATTTTGTTAAATTTATAAAATTTTATCATTAATAATAATTTTAGTAATACATAAGAGAATATTTGTAATAAAAATGAAATGACAATAATATTATCATTCATAGAATTAGTACTTCATTCGTTTCAAAAAGAAAAAAGGTTTACTTTTAGTTTAATATTACTTTTTTAATGATTAAATATAACACATTAACTACATTATTATTAACAAGAGTTAACTTTTAATTTAGTTTAATATTTTTAAATATAATATATAACACACTCAATATATTATTAAATGTATTATTTTTCATTTTTATCATTACTTTTAAATTTGAATTATATATTATAATTATTAGTAAATACAAAAATTTCATACAAAAAGTAAACTTTTTTCTTATGACACAATTTTTCTTTTAAATTAATTGTTTTTTTTTGATGCAGACAGAAGGGGTATTAATAAAAATATTAAAAGAATTTCTTATAATGGCAAACACTTTAGCCTCGTTTGAATAGGGAGTTTGTATTTGCAAATAAGAAAATTCTCAAATAAAAACAAACTATCCAAATACATTTTTATTTCAAAATTTAAAATTCAAATTTTTCCACTCAAATTTCTCTCATATAATTTTAAAAAAAAATTTCTCTTATTTTTTCCTCCAAAATACATTTTTTATAAAAAAATACTTATCAAAATTTTCATATATTTCAATACAACTCTTTCTCAAATAAGAACAATCCAAACGAAGTCTTAAAGAAGTTTTAAAATTGAATTTTTTTTGGACGGAGGGAGTACATGTTACTCGAATGAGATGGCAAGCAAAATAAATAGTACGACCACCAAAACAACAAATAAAATATTCGTTCACATAAATATTAGCAGTAAAATAATTAGTGTGATGCGCTTTTCTCGGTAGGCTTTTCACATTCATATATAAATAGCAACCCCGTGATGAAGAACTGCCAATTGCCCTGTGATTTAGTAATCTGGGAGCCTCATCCCTCCCTCCTCGAGAGTCGAGACCTCCAATCATCATCCTTCCCGTTTCAATCTCAAAGTTTCCCGAAAATCCCTTGTGAAATTCTTCCATGGATTCTTCACCCAATGATGCAACTCAGCCCCTTCTGCAGAGCAAAGCAAACGAACCATTCCCAGTACACGACCACCATGATTCCAGCAGCAGCGCTGAGCTTGAAGAAATTTTGTCAGACACTCAGCAACCATTGCTGCCTCGTCTTCGTCGCGCAACATGGATCGAACTGAAACTCCTTTTTTACTTGGCCGCGCCGGCCGTGGGAGTTTACTCCATCAACTTCCTCATGTGTTTGTCCACTCAAATCTTCTCCGGCCAGCTCGGAAATCTCGAGCTTGCTGCTGCCTCACTTGGCAACTCTGGCATACAGATTTTCGCCTACGGTCTCATGGTAAAGATTATTTGCAATGTTCACTTCATATTTTTGGCCTCCATTTATCAACAAAAAAAGTAAACAAAGAAGGATGTTAGGAATGTTATTTCTTTCATTTTCTCCAAATCTCGCCTTTGAAATTTGCATAGATCCCATACCATGGATGGACAAAAGTCAAAACATCCTTATAAGCTCCCAACTGAAATGAACAAGTGCAAATCTGAGCGTAGATTGAGCCGACCATTTGCAGAGTGCTTGATTAAAATGCACGCCTCTTTGCAATTAAAGCTGAGAGTTGACTCATCTCAGTAGATTTCGTATCCCATCCCACTGCTTTAATAATCTCTATCCTTATATTACACTTAATACACAATTCCATGTCTTATTCTATATTGTACAGTAATTAATTGATCCTGCTAATACTTGCTTGGATTCCACTTTGGAGCACATTTTTGGTTTCTTTTGTCTTCTTCTAGTTTTGCACCTTTTGTAAAAGTCCCAAGGTCTGTGTTGTTCTGTTCGTACGTCTGTGTATTGGAGATTCTTGTGTCTGATCACAAGTGAAATGTCACTGAAAATAGTTTTCTTGGGGTGTCGTTTTTTGTCTTTATCTTCTGTTTTTTTGTTTTAAATTTACATTTAATATATACTTAAAAAAGAAAATAATACATATTTGTACGAAAACTAATATGGTGTGAGCGGAAAAATAATGTTTAATTTGAGCCCACTTGGCTATCATCAGGACCCACTTGGTGACTGAATTTGACTTTATTTTGCTTAATTATGATGCCGACCTTGTTTGCTTAAAATAAGCTGATAAAACACACACGAAAACTAGTGTATCCTCATTGGTATTGGTAGAATCAAAGCTTTGCTTAGACTCAGTAATTGTCAAATAATTAAGTAAAATTGTATCACCATTAGTTTTATGGTTCTCTTGAATCTGAATTGCAGCTGGGCATGGGGAGCGCAGTTGAAACGCTCTGTGGACAAGCATTCGGGGCCAAAAAGTTCGACATGCTTGGAATATACCTTCAAAGATCAACCATACTTTTAACAATAACTGGTGTTTTTCTAACGTTAATCTACGTTTTCTCCAAGCCAATCCTTCTGCTTCTTGGCCAAACACCGGAAATATCATCGGCCGCAGCCCTGTTTGTGTATGGCCTAATCCCTCAAATATTTGCATACGCAGTAAACTTCCCAATACAAAAATTCTTGCAAGCTCAGAGTATTGTGGCACCAAGTGCATACATTTCACTGGGAACGTTGCTGGTCCATTTGTTATTGAGTTGGGTTGCAATATACAAAATTGGTCTGGGATTGTTGGGTGCATCATTGATTTTGAGCTTCTCTTGGTGGATGATTGTGTTGGGACAATTTATTTATATTGTGAAGAGTGAAAGATGCAAGGAGACATGGACTGGATTTAGCCTCCAAGCCTTCTCTGGCCTTTCTGGATTCTTCAAGTTGTCTGCAGCATCTGCTGTGATGTTGTGCTTGGAGACATGGTATTTTCAAGTTCTTGTTTTACTGGCTGGATTGCTCCCTAATCCTGAGCTGGCTTTGGATGCTCTAACCATCTGGTAAGCAAAATTAATATGTGAATTCTCTGACAATATTATTAGTGCCTCTTAATGTGGTCTAACTATCCACTACATTATTCAACATCCTTCTTAAATGGTTGATGAGGGACATAGCTAAAATGTCAGTGATTATTAAAATGGTTGGTAATACTACTATTTACTACAATTTTCCACAGTTCACTTTTTTTTTTTGGGTTTTAATTGGGCTGTTAATCATTTATTACTTGGTCTATTTTAACTTTTTGTGGCTTAATAAACTTCTGCCGGATGGTGAACATTTAAGAGGGTTGACGGATACGTACATAATTTACCCATTAAAATAAAAGTGGCGATAAAAGAAGTCATAGCAGGGATTGAATACAATTTATTAGTGCACTGCAGAGAAACACCGAAGTATCACAACCATAACAGGTTATGGCAGACATTTACTGCTGTATAATTTATTGAGAAATACAAAAAGTGTCACAACAACTATACTACTAAAAGTAGTACTAATTGTAAGATGTGGGAAAAACACAAAATCATGATTGGTTTTACATGTTGTGAGGTTATCTTAACGTTTCTTGTCTTGAATTATTGATTCAATTTCTTCGAGATATATCATATATGTTTGCATTTGTTGCAGCACTACGATTGGTGGTTGGGTGTTCATGATTTCTGTCGGATTTAATGCAGCAATAAGGTACATGGAAATTTTGACATATACTGGTGGCCATTTTTTTGATTATTATGGATATTATTTTTTTTTTGTAAATATATTTTGATTCTTGTCAAAATTGTCGCTAATAATTAGTGTGAGAGTGAGCAATGAACTTGGAGCTGGACATCCCAAAGCAGCAGCATTCTCAGTTGTGGTGGTGAATGTGGTGTCCTTAATCATTTCAGTAATTTGTGCGCTCATCATCCTGGCGCTGCGCCATGTCATTAGCTACGTCTTCACGGATGGTGAAATTGTCGCTGAAGCCGTGTCCGACCTTTGCCCACTTCTTGCCATCACCCTTGTTCTCAGTGGAATCCAACCCGTCTTGTCAGGTACGAATTATATTTATCAACCATTTTATGAGATTATGAATGTATGAATCGTATTTTATTAATAAAATTATGTAATTTTATTAAAATTAACGTTTATGTATTTATGTTAGATTTTAATATTTATTAAAGAAATTACTACACACAATTAGAACACATTAGTTAGAACAGATAATCGATCCTCATATATAAATGGAAAATCTTATATGTGTGGGAGTTTTAAAAAACTTAGGTCACTAAGATTTAAAGTAAACTGTTTTATCTTTTAAGAAATTGTTTTGGTTGAAACATGTGATCTCAAGATCATATGGTAATAACTTTTCATGGCTGCACCAAAACTCTCATTCATTTTATAAGGCCATAAAGGTAAAGGTATGACCCCAAGTTACCCGGCTAGCGAGTGTAGGGGAGGATAATCCAAATGTACGCAATTTTACCTTTGTTTATTTTTAGTCTAGATTCTGTTTTCAAAATTTGAACCTGGACCTGTCAGTTGCAAGCAATCAACCTTACCACTGATCCAAGGCTCCCTCCTATAAGGCCATATATAATAAAATTTATTTATTTTAGACGAGAAATCTTTCCTTTTATCGATTAATATTGAGCATGCTAGCATTTTCTATATCGACATTTCTCATTATACTTTCTATAAAACAATTTACTGTTATCACCTTGTTAAATATAGTTAAATTATTGAGGTATTTTTTAGTTCTGAATTCTACCACTTTTGTGAATGCTGAAGGTGTGGCTGTTGGATGTGGATGGCAAACCTTTGTGGCATATGTGAATGTGGGATGCTATTATCTTGTTGGAGTCCCATTGGGTGCTGTCCTCGGATTTTACTTCAACCTTGGTGCCAAGGCATGTGTACTTCAACATTGGACTTGTACATTTTTGCTCCATTTTTTGGTTCTACATTACATGGCTTAGAATGACATAAATGATCTGCAAAATAATACTAAAAAGAGACTAAAGGAATTGATTTACAAAATAATTTAACCAGTACCCACAAACTCACATTTCCTGGAGTGTGCAGGGATTGTGGACAGGAATCCTTGGCGGTACCCTTGTGCAGACAGTCATTTTACTCTGGTCCACAATTAGAACAAATTGGAATGAGGAGGTATGTGTGTGTGTGTCTATATATATATATATATATTCTTAATTTTTTAGATTCTCTCTTAATTCTTTTAAATAATAAAAAATTTTTTTACACCCCATATCTTTAATACTTGATGAATTCATAATAATAAGATATAATATCTTATTTCTTTACTCACTGGCTATTAAAATATTCTCTCATAGGTGAAGAAAGAGTTTATTTTTGAATTAATATAATTTTTCATAGTTAGAAAATATAGTATAGTTAATACATCATTAAATGTATAACTTTTTATTTTTATTTTTATTTTTTTACTTTTTAACTTTTGGGTCATACATAGTGGTTAGTAGTAAAAATACTAATAGGAGTTTCATATAAAAATGGGTTTTTTTTTTTTTTTTATGATTGAGAAAAAATTTTAAAAGTTAATATTTGGTTGGAAGAAGGAAGTATATATTTTTTCGCTTGGCTACATTATTTTCCAAATTTTATCGATAGCTCCATTCCTTCAAAGTCTTTTCCAAACGAATTAAAATGCCCTAAAAACATATTGTTCAAGCTATTAGAAACAAACAGGACAAATTGTCAAAGCATCTCCACATATTGTCGTTTTTTAAGTCTCTAGTAGTGTAAAATATAATTATTTTTAGTTTAAAATTTTGTGATTAACAAGAATATGCTAAGAATAGGATCTCAATAGCTTTTTGAAGCTAGACTAGCTAACATATAAGAGTTACTTACACCCCTCTTTTTCGAGAATTGGTAAAATTACGAAATAAATCCTATTATTTGAAACTTTACAATTATCTTCATTGACTGGTTAAATTTATAATATTTAACCCTTTGAAATTTGATAAAACTATAAAATAGATCCTATTGATTAAAAAAAGTTATGTGTGTAGATAAATTTACCCCTTCACCTTTTTTCTAAGTTTTTTTATATAAAAAAAATAGGCAAAATACTTCTCATATATGATTTACCAAATAGATGTTTTTTTTTAAATTTAAATTTTAGTTTGAGGATCAAAAAATTGATAAAAAAAAAGCAACAAAAAAAATCTAATTTAAAAAAATGTACAATTTCAATTAAAGTTTAAAACTGTAACATCATAAAATACTTATAATTGAGTATCATCTTTTTTTTTTTTACTTTCTGATGTTATTTTATTTTTTATTCATATTTTTAGTTTAATAAATTGATGAATATTTTATTTTTTTAATTCGTCATTAGTTGATTTGTAACAAAGGAGGTATTTGTAGTTTTTTTTTTTTTTCAAATAACGAGATTCATTTTGTACTTTTGTGGGAATGGATATGATTAGCTCAACATATAAATGTGCATTCTAGATGTTCTTTTTCTCTTAACTAGCCTTGAAATCTAAAGGGACCATAATTCATGTGCAGGTGGAGGCAGCTTTCAAGAGATTAGACAAATGGGAAGATAAGAAAGAACCCTTTCTCAAGGATTACCTCAAATAAGCCCTGAATAAGGAAGGAGGCACTGAGGCAGCCAGCATCAATTGAATTCTATGCCATGTCCTAACAACCAGTCACACCTACAGAAAGAAACCTTTTGGCTGATGGAATGCTGATCAATAGATGTTTTAGATCAAGTGCTCATCTTGTTATCTTTCATAAATTGGTTTTGTCCTCACTAATTTAATTCTTTTCTTTATCCAAGAAGAAAGCTGATCACAAGGGGAATTCATATTTTGCTTCTAACTTGTGTAGATGATCAATAATTTAACATCTTTGCTAATGTAACAAGATTGTCCTCTAATTCTGATGCTGATTACAGTTCTGGAAGGATAATTTTTTTATCCTTCTCTCTATAAGAGAAATAAAGTTGAAATTCTTATAATTATTTTTTGTTTTAGTTAAAAGATTTTGAATTCGATACCTCTCAATTATAATCTCTTTTAATTTATTATTCAATATAACCTTCATCCCTTATCGTATGATCACTTAACGCACATTACTATGCCCTTTGAATAGGGGTATTCAATATTTGGATAACCCGAATATCCGTCCAAATCCAAACCGAATTGAAAACCGAATATTTAGATTTTTGAGTTTTGGGTTAAACTAAAATCAAACCGAAACCCGAATATATATTTATTTATTATTTATATGTATATATATTATATGTATAATTACATATAATATATATTTATGTATTATTTATATGAATATGTATTATTTTTATAATTACATATAATATATAAAAATATATTCGGGTTCGGCCGAAAACCGAATAACCCAAACCGAATAAACCGAAAACCTAATAAACCCAAACTGAATAAACCGAATAATCCGCCCGATAAATACCCCTACCTTTGAATACGATACTTACCTGTGATCATTCGAGACTCCATTTTCTATCGTGAAAAAGAAACATTTCATTCAATATGTTGTGTTCATGTATAATGTCTTACATTGGAAAATTAAAAAGAACTAAAGTACTTAATAAGTGATAAGGACCTAAAACTCATTAGATTAAGCTTTTGGGCTCATGTGGGCTCCTATTGCTTATTGGGCCGCTCTAATTGGGCTCTCCATGGTTAAAACCTTCCCAACAAGTAGTATTAGAGTCGGAATATTGGACTACTCGGGGAAGCAAGTGGTCCCTCTTCTGGTTGGACCGGGGCTTAGTGGGTATCAGAGCCGAAATATTGAACTATTTGGAGAAGCAAGTGGTTCCTCTTCTGGTTGGACCGGAGCTTAGTAAGTAACTCGTGGACAAGTAGGTTTGATACCTTTACTACTTGCACGGGCACTAAAAAGGTTGATGATGAAGAGATGAGCTTGCTAGAGTAGGGATTGGGCTTGTGGGGGAGATGAGCTTACTGGAGTAGGGATTGGGCTTGTGGGGAGTGAGCTTTAATGTGGTAGTGTATCCATGAAGGGGTAGGTTTGTTGTGTTCATGGATACTATCCCACATTAGAAAATTAAGAAGAACTAAAGCACTTAATAAGTGACAATGATACAAGACCTACTAGCTTAAGCTTTTGGACTCAAGTGAACTTCTACTGCTTATTGGATTGCTTTAGTTGGGCTCCCCATGGTTAAAACTTCCCCAACACAATATCCTTAAATAAGATCGGAATTAATAGCTTACTTGGGAACTAATGATTAATTGGATGTTGCATTAATTTCCGGAGCAGAGAACATTCTCACAATTTTCTGTACCGTGGGATTTAGAGAGATTGTTTATACATTTTTAAACGCAAATGACAGAGGATTTTGTTTTTTTTTTCCTTAAAAGGAAAAAAAGTGAAAATAACATGGAATAAATCTTCAAAACCAAATGGAAGTGTTTTGGATATTTTAAAGTAATGCTCAAGAAATAATGCCAAAATTGAATGACAGAAGGATGGAATTAAAAAATTACAATAACACAAATACTAATAAACATACTATAAAAATAAACAATTATTTTGTACCCTCCAATCAAAATATTTGTTATAGTATCTTGTTGATCGTGCTTTCGCTGCATAAATTTTCCAGTGCAAACAATTAGTAGCAGAGCCAGCAATGCCATTATGAATTTTATGATCCAAAGTTATTCCACAAAAATTGGGTAGAAAGCTTTATTTGCATTAGTTTTTGCAGAGGTGAAAATTATAACAATCGGTGAAAACCAGAAAGATTTGAAATTTTAAAAGGCTGGAAAAAAGTTTTTTTTTTTTTAAGTTACATGTTTTTTTATTTTTATGGTGGATAGAGATAGAGAAAAGTTTAAAAATTTTCACCGTCATACTTTTTTCCATAAGGTTCAATTATGATATAAAATTATGACAAAATATTTCAAATAATGTAATTTGCTAGACATTAATGATGGCAAAAAGGTTTCACTTATGTCTAAAGATGTTTGAAAAAGAAAAAAAAAAAAAGAAGAAGATTGTTTTATAAAATTATTAGAAAATCAATGCCAACTTTGTATAATGATTTTCTTTTTTGAAAATCCTCACTCCCTGAAAGTTTTTTGTCAGAATATTTATTTTTATTAATGCATGATTAAT
This sequence comes from Gynochthodes officinalis, assembly GCA_020080225.1. NCBI lineage: Eukaryota > Viridiplantae > Streptophyta > Magnoliopsida > Gentianales > Rubiaceae > Gynochthodes > Gynochthodes officinalis. The sequence goes on from CM034616.1 coordinate 42,505,900, forward strand.
TGGCTCCTTTTTGTGAAAAACCAGTGGCTGAACATTCTTCTTAACTGAATCAAACAAATAGAGCAGTCCACACAAAAATACAATAGTGGACGGTTGAAAATGAATTTTCATGTTAGTGAACGGCCAAATACGGGCTCATGGAGGCTCTCTGCCCTGTAATGCTGAAACCCAACGGCTGCAGTAAATCTTGATGGTGAATGCCACTAATGAAATTATCTCATTAAAGAAATGATTACCCATTGAATGGTATGAAAGGAAAGGCTCTTTACGGCAACAGCCTTAGTATTTGGCAAAATTGACGCAGCAAGAAGGAAATGAGAAGGAACCTGAATCTTCACAGAGAAATATTGTATTGCTAAAAGTTCACTGCCTCTCCTTTGTAGAGCTTACATATATATAAGAAATAATAATAATAAAAAAAGAATAAACTACTAAAATATATTAGGGCACCAAAGAATAAGTCTAGAAGATACTTGGATAGTAAAAAATAAATTATTAGAATATACTTGAGTACCAAAAAATAAGCAACTAGAATATGTTAAACTACTAATATAGATAAATATTCTAAATATTGTAATTATCTTTCTCATTTATCAGTTATCTTTTCTGCATCAAGAATTCCCTGCACGAAATACAAATGTAAACCCAACATTAAAAGTATAGGAGAAAAACATAAGCGCCGGTTGATCAGATGCATTGTTGTATTATTATGTGAATTCCCTACTTGATCAGAATTCCCTCCTGTTAGGTCAGATGCACTGTTGTTTGGTCTGCCTTCCAACTAGCAAATGAAAAGTTACAAGGTCAATTACTCCTAAAATTTGCTACTTGCATAAGTATTTACTTAGGAATTGATGAGGCTTTTCAACTGGCCAAAATTCGCGCTTAAATGTGAATGTGATTCAAATACATGCAAGTTCGATATTTAAGTTATTCGTTCTAAAATATTATATGTTGTATTTAATAATGTGTTAACTCTAAAATATTGTTTGTTATACTTAATAATGCCCATCTTATGAGAAGGTAATGGAATACTTTTATATTATATCTTATATAGCGTTTCACTCCGAATTAAAAACATGTTGTAAAGTCCTAGTAAAACTCTACTCTTTTTGATAATAAAAAATAAGTCTCGATTAGTTGGAATGGGTATTGCCATACCAACTAGTCCTCTAATTCACATCTCGAAACTATCGTGTGACTGGTCTAGTAATCTGAGATGAAAATTAGCATTTAATGGAGTCGTATTATAGGGGATTGTCAACCCAATAAAATCTAAGGTGGTGTTTGGTTTGAGGGCTTAAATGGGAATGGATTGGAATGATTTAAATTTTGTTGTTTGGTTTGTGGGTTTGGAATAAATGGGAATGGAATAAAAGTAATGGTGAAAGGTTTTGATGAAACCTAGGAGGCGAGTAGTTTTTGTCCGGAAAGGTTTTGATCTAAAACAACAGCAAAAGAATTTTTTTTTCTTTCTAGCAAATCAAAATGACGTCGTTTTGATCTATTTTTTTTTTAAAAAAATTTGCAGCTAATAGGTGCACCATGTGTAAATCAATTGCAAATCCCCCCTTGATTTGCAACAGGCATGTCACCTATTTTTTTCTTTTTTTTAAAAAAAATTTCACTAACGAGTAGAAAATATTTTTCTTTACAAATTGACATGTACTTTACCTATTTTTAGTACAAGATTTGATTTTCTTAAATGTAATATAAATATAAAACAATAATATATTTATTAAAATTTATTAATATTAATATTAAATATTAATTTTGATTCCATTCCCTTTATGACAAAATATAATATCAAACAGCATAATTACTATTATTTTATTTTTTTCCTTTTCTTTCCTTTCATATCCTAAACCCACACATTATAGCAAATGCCACCTAAATAGTTATTTTATCTTCGTTACATTGAGCATTTCGAAATTTAGAAAGACACACCGACACAGAAGACACATCTTTTGAGTTAACACTACGATTTCAAATGTGCTGACGACATGTTCCCTTTTGAAGACTACATTACTATTTTAACTTAAGGCATTCTCTCCCATTCACACCATTTGGCATTTTGTGTTTAAAATTTTCATTCTCCTCATTTCCACTCTCCTTGTTGCTTCCTGCACTTCTTCTAGTATTTCTATTTTCCAATCTTCTTCTACGTCTCAATCAATTGCAAAAAGATGGCTAGAAGAGGTGAAACCCTAATTCGTGCATAGCCCTCCATTAATTCTTTGGAAAACAGCGATTCGTCACATACTACCACCATTTTTCAATCAAAAAGTGGGCCAACAGCATTGCCATTGGCTTCCTCTAGAAATGATGAAACTACCATTCTTTTTAAGCCCATGTAACTTGGTCATAGCAAAGGGAAACATCTTCTCTTAAAGAATACAGACCCTTAAACAGCTACAATTCGGTTATTGTCCCAAGTTGAAAGTCCAACAAATGAGCGATGAGATGAGTTGATTAGCAGAGCAAGTGGGGCAGTTGAATGATGGAGGTGGTCAAAAAATAGATCTTTGGATTTTGGGAAGTTAAAAGAAGTGTTCAAATTCATGAAATATTGCGTTGATTGGGGCCGCGAATCCTAAACTAATGATACTAACAAACACAATTAAACAGAGAAAATAATTTTAAAGTCATTTCTTCAAATTTCTCCCCATCTCTAGGTTGATTGCCTTCATGGTTATTACATAGCAAATAGGCGTTGTCTGCACAAGCCTATATCGGCTGCTTTTATCCAGGGAGCTGGTATCGACAGTTGACCACCATTGCGTTTTTCCAGCTTTTCATGTTTTTGTTTTTTCACACTTTACCTATAGCTTCTTACCTTCATTTTTTTCTTACTTCTATAAATAGTCCGCTACTTTGCACTGCTCAAATCGCCAACTGATAACTGATACTCTTTTAAGTATTTGAGTTTGCATTCATTCAACCATCTCTTTGCTGTTTCTGCACAACCCGCAATGGCCCCCAAGGCTCTGCTCTTTCTTTTGGCTTTTGTGCTCCTAGTTTGCAACCAGGTATATATTCTGCTGCAGCATAACTTAAAATAACGCTAGCCTGATGGATTATCTCCTGATCATATAATTGATGATTACTCAATATCTTTCTACCATCTATTTGCAGGTCACATCAACCGAAGAGGAAACCTTGACTGAGGTAATTTTGACAAGTTTGCTATCAGCAGAAATTTGGCAATCTTAATTTAGACGTTTATGCGTGATGAGCAACTAAATATGTACATGTTTTGAAATGCAGAAGCATCATCATCATGATTATGCAAAAGCCCCGGCTCATGCACCAGAACATTCACCCAAGAAGGAAAGGGCACACCATCACAAACATGGTATATATGGTGCAAAATTGATCTGATTAATTTCTCAATTAAACTACTTATATACACGCTGTGTATTGATTACTGACTATGTTGTATGCGATTGTGGGCTGATGCATGGATCAGGTCCATGCATGGAAATGTGCGTTGGTCATAAGGGATACTGCCAAAGGATGGAACACCAAAAGAAAGAATGCGAGAGAGCATGTGCCCACTGCTGCGAACAGTACAAATGCGTGCCTGAGCCCAACAAGAAATGCACCTGGGACAAAGTGAAGCATGATAACCAATGGGTCAAGTGTCCCTGAATCTTGAAAATGAAGCCCTTGCTTTCGTAACTGGATCCTTTCCCGATCACCTATCTATTGGCAAACCTGATTTTGTTGGAGAAAAGAAAGACTTGGATGCTAATACCATGGCATGTAACTTTTCATGCCACAGCATGGAGTAAATTGACAGAATTACGGAATTACGAAAAAGAAAGGATTATGCAAATCAGATCATTCAGATCAAGGATATGATTGGTGATGAAGATTTCTAGGAGTAACAACTTCCTACATTTATGGTAATTCAGTTGATAGTAGAAATCACAATCAATCTATATTTTTCCTCAGAATTAGTGGCTAGTTTTATGGAAGTAAATTTAAGCAACAAACAGCATTATATATTCAGCTTCTTGTATTTTGTAAAGTGGTGCACCAGTAATAAAAAAATAAACCCTTGAAAGTCTTATTCATTTCTATTTTTTCTTCTTTCTTCATTTCTATTTTTCTTTTTGGTATTAGAGCCAAGATCTCTGTCTTGCTCATATTTTATCATGACCTCTTTATCTCTCAATGTTGGTAACTTTGTTACTCTGAAACTCACTTCCTCCAATTATCCATTATGGAGAGAACAAGTTTTAGGCTTAGCAGAAAGCCAAAATCTGATTCATCATCTTGACGCAGCAACTCCTATTCCACCACAATATTCCTCACCAAATTCAAATACCACAGGCACAGAAACAACTACATCAATGCCAACAATAGAATTTGTTACTCAAAAAGATCACGCTTCTTCGAGGCTGGATAATTGGCACCCTCTCTGAAGAGGCACTCGGATTAGTCATTGGATTAGGCACCACGTCTGCAGTTTGGGATGCACTCAAAGAAGCGTATGCCCAAGACTCTCAAGAACGTGAGTTCACGCTTCGCCAACAACTCACTTATCTGCGCAAAGATGACAATAAATCCATTACAGACCATAGCATGTTGAAACCTCCAAGACCAACCTATTGTCCCTGAATCTCTCCCCAAAGACCATCTTGGCTCACTTTCTTCCCAAATTGTGTCCTTTCGCGATCACCTATCTATTGGCAAACTTGATTTTGTTGGAGAAAAGAAAGACTTGGATGCTAATGCCATGGCATGTAACTTTTCATGCCACATTATGGAGTAAATTGACAGAATTACGGAATTACGAAAAAGAAAGGATTATGCAAATCAGATCATTCAGATCAAGGATATGATTGGTGATGAAGATTTCTAGGAGTAACAACTTCCTACATTTATGGTAATTCAGTTGATAGTGGAAATCACAATCAATCTATATCTTTCCTCAGAATTAGTGGCTAGTTTTATGGAAGTAAATTTAAGCAACAAACAGCATTATATATTCAGCTTCTTGTATTTTGTAAAGTGGTGCACCAATAATAAAAAAATAAACCCTTGAAAGTCTTATTCATTTCTATTTTTTCTTCTTTCTTCATTTCTATTTTTCTTCTCTATCAAATTTCTATCTTTCTTTCGTTTGCTACTCAATATCGTACGTATCTTGGTCTCTTATTCAGTTGTTGAGTTTAATCCCCTAATGCATGTAATAATCCCTGCGGCCTGGCTTCCCCTCCCGTGGGTGAACTGATTTGTATTTCTTTATAGCATTCTGCTGCAATTATTCCTTTCAGTATGTACTGGTGTCTGTTTAATTGATCAATTGCATCAACTTTGATGAATTTCTCTCTGTTTAGATCCTTTTTGGAACTTCTCCAATAAGCCCCCACCCCCACACAAATTTCCATCTTTTTGTTTTTTCAAAATTAATTTAATGCACTTTCTATTTGTTTGTTTAATGGGCCGGGATTTGGTTATAATCATATAATGCAATTTCATATATTTGTTCTACTGTATTTTTATCAAACTTAAGCATGCAAATTTAAATCATGCAACATGGTGCGAAGTTACGAAACAATTTATACGGGAAGACAAACAACTAAACAATATTCCTTTGTACGAATCCACTGTATAGGGGTGTAAGCGAACTAGTACGTTCAGTGAACAGTTCGTGAATAAACTCGGTTACGTTCGTTTATGTTCGTTCGTTAAGTTAAATGAACAATAAACGAACAGATTTTAGTGTTCGTTTAATAAACAAACACGAACACGAACAGACATGTGTTCTGTTCGGGAACAAGTTCGTTTAGTGTTCGTGAACATGTTCGATTAATGTTCATTTAAAATAATATATATGAATATATATATATATATATAATAATAATAATATTAATAATTATAATAATATCAATAATATATACAATTTTGTCAAAACTACGTCGTTTTAACTATTAGAGTTAATTCTCAACTTAGGACTTAAAGGGTATTTGTTGAATTGAAAGGGTATTTGTTCTTAACTTTTTTTAGGTAAATATATATACTTTGTAAACTTTGCATTTGGAGTTAATTTTCTATTGTTAATCTCTTTTCTTTTTTTTCTTTTTTTTCTTGTTGAAACAAGATGTGCTAAAATTTCAAAGTTTTATAGTCTTTGTTTTACTCTTTCTGCAAGTTACTCATTTTTAGTATAAAATTGTATACTAAAAGCTCTAGTGGTGTAAGCGAACAGATCTTTCGATAAACATGTATAATTATATATGTAATATTTATATATTATATTATTTTAAATTTTTGTTTATTTAAGTGCTTGCAAACATGTTCGTTTAAACGTTTGTGAACATGTTCATTTAAACGTTTGGGAACATGTTCGTTTAAATGTTCGCGAACATGCTCGTTTAAATGTTCGTGAACATGTTCGTTAAGTGTTCGTGAACATGTTCGCGAATATTAACGAATATTAATAAATATGTTCGAGATCGGCTTGTGTTCGTTTAAGGTTTTCATATTTGTGTTCGAGATCGGCTCGTGTTCGTTTAAAATAAACAAACACATCTTGAACAATGTCCGTTCGTGATCGTTCGGTTCGTTTACAGCCCTACCACTGCATAATCTTGTTTCTTAAATCGTATTTCCTTTTTCCCTTATAATTTCATGATGGGAAGGAAATATCCATCTTCATTCTTCACGGAAAGGTTCCATGATATTTGTGCCTTACAAATGGGAGTGGTTCTAGTTGCCACCCTCCAGGCCCAGTTTGAACACTACATAATAATCAATCTGGCAAATGGAGGTGGTTTTTTTTTTTTTGGCACTGGAGGTATTCCCATATTCATCAGTTATGATCCCCACAACAGTACTCCTACCCGTCATTATTAATTATTGACTCTAGACAAGACTCACACTGTAGATATCCACTACCAAGTGCGGGACTAAATCCTCTAGCCTACCAAAGACATGCCCCAAGCCTAGGCAGGCGTCAGTCACGGAATTTGACCCCTGGTCACCGCTAGAAGTTGTTCCTAACGTTACCATTTGGACCAAACCGGGGGGGCTCCAAATGGGGGTGGTTACCTTTTGTCAATAGATTTCCATTAGCGCCTGTTTGGTTATCAAGGATCCTTGCATTGGAAAGTAATTTGTTTCCTTAGTTTTAAATTCATATGTTTGGTAAGTATGGGAAAGTAATTTGATTACTTTGCGGTGTTTGTTTCAGTTTTAAATTTTTTGAAAAAGTAATCAGATGCCTGAAAATAGGAAAAATAAGTGCAATATTCCAGAATTCTGATTTCTTACTAAAAGTTTTCATTCTTATTTTTTTTTTAATTTTAGTTTAAATAAACATATTTTTTACTTTCAATATTATTTCATCTATTTTTTCTCTTTTGACTCTCACATATCTTTTATTTTTTAATTATTAGTCATGTAATCTTCTATTTTAATTATTATTATTATTATTTTTTAATTTTTTAAAAAAATTACTTCAAAACTTTTTTCTATTCAATTTCATAATTTATTAAAATTTAAAATTATATAATTTTTTATTTTTTCGCATTAAAGTTTTTGAAGTTGTGGTTTGATTTCATCTTAAATGAGGTTTTTTTTTGTTTAAATATTATTATATATTACAATTGACAAAATTAAGAAATTTTAAATTATATTTTGATTAAAAGCCTAAAAATAGTTGTCTCTATCATTAATCACTACTATATATAAAAAAAAGTTTGTCAGTCGGTTTTAATGTAATTAATATAAATATTAAGGATTAAATTTTTTTATAGTCCCGTAATATTAATATTTATATAAATATTTAGTAATTAGAATATGGCTAAAGTTCTAAATCTTACGAACTTTTAAAAAGATTATCTATTTACTATGTATTCGTTTTTAGCAATTTGAAAATGGTTAAAATTTATTATTCCTTTTAATAATAAAGTTCTAAATCTTTATTGGTATGTTTTTTCATAATTAATTAATTATTTTACTCTTTTCGTAGTAATTATAGAAGAATTTTGACAGTAATATTTATATCCTTAATTAAATCATTATTACTTTTTTTTTATGACCTTATCTACTCTCCACCCCCACCCATCCTAATTTGACTTTTTTTATTTTTTTTGTATTTTGAATTTTTGGGCACTATGAATTGTACGTTTGTAGGGTCATTTTGCATTTATTTATAAGAGTTTTAGTCTCTTGCTTTATGATTTTTTTAATTGTTTGAAAATTTTAAAATTTTGTTTTCACTAAAGTTTTAATAATATGTATTTCACAAATTATTGGATATCCGATGACTTACATGGGAATCCTGCACTAGTATAAAATAAGAGGAATAATATGATATATGTACATGCCAAATAAATCATATTTAAAATATATTTTTGATTCATTGTTACATTAACTTTCCTATAAATATTTTTATTTATCCAAACATAGGTAAGTATTCAGAATTCTCATAATTAAATTGCTAAAATTCAAATTCCCTAGAAAAGTATTCGTTTTCCTTAGAATTAAATTCCTAGAAATCATATTCCCATTTAAATGTAATATTGTGAAACTTTGAAACTATTTTTATATACTTTAATTTACTTTTAAAATGTTTCTTATTATATTTTTTTATTATCAATTTAAATTTTATTTTCAAGTACAGTTAGTTGTAATATAAAATTAATCAATTTTTTTTTATCATACATGTGAATTTTCAAATTTTTATTACCATATAAATTTTTATTACCATAAATATATATATATATATATGATATATAAAATATAAGTGAAGTTGAGTTTTTTTTTTTTTTTATCAAAGATCGATAATTTTATTAACTTTTGAAAATTAATCTGTACAATCAATGTCCTCCTAAAACTGGACTCTTCTTAGCTCTAAGTACGACTAAGACTAACTGACCATAAAGTCACCAAATCAACCTGTTTCCCACAAAAGACAAAACAGATAAAAAAATAAGCGACAGTAACCAAAGGAAAAAAATCCTTCGATCCAACTATCAGCCCCCTCACTGTAATGTTCCAGCCACTATACACTACCCCCCTCTAATTACAAGTCAGCCACTGATCAACTGCGTGATCCTAGCTAACTCCTATTTGCTTCATAGAACTCTAACCAAGCATTCCTCGCCATCTCTACGATTTGCTTTGGCTCCCACCATTCTCGCTGAAAAACCCAAACATTCCAACCCTTCCATAGCATCCTCAAAATGTAGGCTGTAAATTGTGCATGGTCCATCCAACTATTCTCTCTTTGCCTAGAGCACAAATCTTGGCACCATTGTTGAAATGTAACCTGTTGCCGCCCAGGCTAATCCCAGCCTACCCGGGCCAGGTTCCAAACCAACTTGGTACGAGAACAATTGAACATCATATGCTCCAATGTCTCTTCGTCCTCTCCACACACTGGACAAAAAGGCTCCACCTGCACTTTCCTTTGGTACAACTTGGCATTGAGAGGCAAAATATTGTGACAACATCTCCATAAAAAATGCTTCACCTTACTTATCACTTTCAACTTCCAAGTAGCCATCCATATAGGTGCCTTCGCTCTCTCGCATTACTGCATTACCTTAACTGGGAAATTGTAAGGCTGCACCCAAGCCTCGACAATTCCACACCCCAATCTTTGTTGAGGTGCTTGGGACCGATGAGGGCTGGTCCCTTTCACCCCATTTTGATCCTCTTCTTGTCGATGTTTCTTCACATTTTGATTCGTAAAATAGCATAACTCCACATCCTTCCGCAACCAATCTCGCTTCTCACCGATTCTAACACCCCTATTAGACAACTCTTGCACGCCTTCAGGAGCTGAAAATAGTCTTCACCCCACCCTCATCCATTTGTTAACTTTCAGACAAACAACTGGAGCAGTAGACAAAAAAGCTTGTAGAATATTATGGTCCAAAGATAGCAACCCAATCGAGGCAGGCTGCTACATTTTGTTCTTCAAAGAAAGCAAACCCACTGACGACTCCACAAGACTCGTTTCAGCACATGACAAAACAGGCAGCTGCGCGGTGTTAAATGCCTCAGCAAATGACAAAGCAGGCAGCTGATTTGTGTGAACCTTATCAACACACGACAAAGCAGGCAGCTGCTTGGTGTGGACCGAAGAGAACAAACCAGACGAAGACTCCAGGTAAGTATCCTTAACACAAGACAAACCAGGCTGCTGCAGCAATGACTCATTTCTAGAAAATGCATTATCCAAACTTTCAAGCTGTAAATGCAGCAAATCCATCGGTCGGCGAGAGGAAACATCTATACAAGGTTGAGACAACATTGAACCAGACGGGAACTACTTGCCCACACCCTTAGAATATCAACACACCCTAGCCCAGATTTCTGGAAAAATTCCCCACGACCAACTACAGGAGACAGTACCTCAGGCATCGCAACTTTCTTTAACGCCAATTCCTGTAAAGAATGTGGCAACATTGGATCCGAAAGCATCGCCTCCCTCACAGTCAATCAGGGAATGTCCAGATATTGTCCACCTCGGTTCCTCACCACCATCAGCACCTCCAGATCAATGCCTTCATCCAAACCAAATCCAGCACACATCCAATTTCCAAACTGCCCCACTTTCAGCGTATTAGCTTGCTGATCCTCACAACGTCTAGCACACGAACTCTCAACATGTCCCACACAACCACAATTGACACAAAGAAGCAAGGAATTTGTACTGAAACATAGCCCATCGAGAAAAGTTTTGGAAACAAACCGTAGTTCCATGAAGTAAAGGTTGGTCCAAATCCACCGTGACCGCAGTCGCAAATGTCTGCCATGTGCGCTACCGCCTTCAGGAAAAAAAACTTCGTGCAACTTAGGAAAAATACTCCCAATCCGATGCTCTGTTTCCATGGTAATCCAATGATGAGACAAATTCCAAACCTGAACCCAAAGCTCCATCTTCCGAAATTCCACATCCACACTAGTTACACTTGGCGCCCACTCCCTCAACACTAGATGCTGCCGATCATAGGTTCATCCCCTTCCAGCTAGGACCTTCCTTTTAACCTCCACTGACGCAAAAACAAATTGGAAGAAGTTAACCCCCAACTCCCAAACAACAAAAGGATTATGAACTGGTCAGATAGCTTTCATAGTACTCTTCAATCCCATAAAATTAGCTCGTCGATCTCCAAAAATTCTCCACAACAAGCTCCGCTGACCCTCGTCTTGTCCAACTTGAACATCATCAGTCAGGAGCTCAACTCCCCCCCTCTCCGCCGAAGACAGCTAAAGGCTTTGTACCAACTCAACTACCTCCAATTCCCTGTGGCAGCTCCACCCGACAACATCAGGTGACCACCAAGAACAAACCACCAAGTTCAGACACCCCACACCCTCACACATCGTCTCACAAACAGAAAACTTAATAAACTATTATTCTATACTTCTTCATTCTTAATTTAAAATTTTCTCAATTCTTAATTCTATTATAAATTTATCCCCCTCAAATATCAATATTATTTCTTCACATTTTTCATTCTTTATACTGATCGATGGGCATTCAATAAACTGCGCATTGCGCAGTTATTGCCTGCTAGTTAATAGAAATGGGTAAGAGCATTTAAGTGAGGAAGGAAGAGATCGATCAAATGGGTATTTTTAAAATAAATTTAAAAACTCATTCAAATTCGAATCAATTTTTATTTTAATCGGATCAAATTCGAAGCTAGGTCCAGTATGCGGTATGACCGATGTGACAGATTCAGGTTCGATAACATTAACGAAGACCAGGGCCAGTCCTTTTTATGCCTCCAACAAAACCACAGCCTTCAAGCAGGCAACCTCAGGGCATCCACAACAGCCTCAAAAAAGGTCAGTCTAAGATCATGCCACATCAGCATCATATTAGCACCACATCAGCTTTGAACGGTCTCTACTATTCAGACAACCATCATCTAAAAAAGTACTCACGCTCATGAACGGTCTTTACTATTCACACAACAAATTTCTCTCTCATCTACCTTCTTTTACACCATTTATTTAATAAATTTAATACTTCTTATTTAAATTAATAATTCTAAAATATTATCTATTTTTCATTTATAAAATTCAATATATATTAATAATACAACTTATAATTTTAATTCGTTAATACAATTAATACTTAAACAATTAATGGAAAATAATTTTCATTACATTAAAATTATATTGTAATAATACATTTAAAATATGAAAATAAATTGTACTGATTAATTATGAAATACGTAAAACAATTAATGAAAAATAAATTTACATTACATTAAAATTGAAATTTAATAATATACTTGAAACATTCGGATAAATACGATAAATTAAATATTAAATTTTTATTATCGTGAGTAACTTTTTTGATAATAGCTGTGTAAATTTTTTTGATTAATGAAAAATATTTTCTCATTACATTAAAATTAAAATTTATACATACACATAAAACATTAAAATAAATACTTCTAATTAAACATAAAATACTTAACAATTAAACATTCAACACTAAAACATAATCAACATAACTTAAATTAATACACTTTAAACATAACTTAAATTAATGCACTTTAAACATAAAACAAGGATCAAACATCCCAATCAGAAAGACTGAGATCATCTAAGCTCACAAAATCGCCCAACAACGATCCATGATTGTCAATTATCGGTAGATAACACCCAGAATTCATCATCCCCATTGACACCAAGTGAAATTGTCCGTTAGAATATATCCCATTTGTCCATGGTAGAATATCTTCGTTCCTTGGATGTTCAGGGGCGGAGTTTTCTGGAATCTTTGCCATAATCTTTTTCTTCTTCGAAAGAAAAACCTTCAAGATGGCAATAGCGGTGGACTTAGACTTAGTGTGAGTCTTCCTAATGACTTTAGACATGAAACTTGATCTTGTATTTGAAGAACCCATTGGAAGAGAAAAGAGATTTTTTGGGAAGAGAAGAGAGATTTTTGGGGAGAAGAAGAGAGAATTTTTAGAGACTTTGGAATATGATACAAAAACAATGAAAACTATATGGTTTATATAGAAATTTTCATATTTGGTGATACATGCATTCATGATTTGACAACACATGAATTATTTGTACTAATTTTTTCAATAATGGAGTATGATTTGACAACACATGAATTATTTGTACTGATTTTTTCGATTATAGAGCTTGATTAGACAACACGTGAATTATTTGTATCCATTTCTTGATAATTGAGCATGATGTTGAAAGCACATGAATTATTTGTACATATTTCTTGAAAATCGAGCATGATGTTGAAAATATATGAATTATTTGTACTGATTCTCGAAAATCGAGCATGATTTCTTAAAAATCGAGCATGATTTTTAATTTGAACTCAAATTTTATTATATTTAATAATTAACATAATAAAAAATAAATTGTTTCTTTAATTTTTATATAAAATTCAAAATTATAAATTTAGCATTATTTATCAATTAATTACAAAAAATTCTTTTTCATTTAGACAAACCTAATTATTTATTTAATTTTGTAATTATTTATGTTGTTTAACTATGAATACATATAATTTTTAATAATCACATTCAATAATTTTATACAATATTATAGTTAAATTAATTGTTTTAAAATTTTTGTAATTATTAAATATGTATAAATAATTTTACATAATATTAAAATAAAAATTTAATATTATTAGACTTAAACTTAAAATTAATAGAAATATTAATAATTTTATATTAAAATTTATAAAATATTAATAAGTATATTATAATTTAATATTATATTATATTTAAGAAAATCATATATTGCACCAAAAATAGTCAAAGTGCATGTCATTTTGTAGAGAAAAGTATTTCTACTTGTTGGTATTTTTTTTTTAAAAAAAAAAAGAGGCCAAAACCCTTTGACGTGGCGCGCACCCAATGTCTGTCAGAGCGCCTGTCCGCTGACTCTTTTTTTTTTTTAATTTTAAAACTTAGCCATCAAACGACGTCGTTTGGTGTCAAATGGACGCTAAACGACGTCGTTTTATTATGCCAATTTGGCAAAAAAAAAATAAGGCCACGGTTGTGGCCGTAATTCAAGGAACGAACGGTCAAACGATCGTTCGTTCCTTCAGGACCACCACATCAGCATAAAATGCTGATGTGGTGGTCGTGGCAGGCACGACCAGCCCCAAAACGGGGCTGGTGTGCTTGCTCTTACGGAGTGCTTACTGACAGCTCACTGACCAATGGCACGTACAAATGGAGGGGAGATTTGAAAAATCTCCAGTTAGGTGTGTTCATCAGTTTGGTTTTATCATTCGGAAATGACAAAAATTTGTACTGATGGAGCCTTCATGGCAAAAGATGGAGAGGTTGCACTAGCATGGGTCGCCTGAGACCAAGAGGGAAGAGAACTAACTTCCAAAGCAAAGAAAATTTGTACCTCTTCCCAAGAACAAGACGAACTCCTAACTATTCTGAATGCGTTGACCGAAGCAATTAAAAGAGTTTGGACTAAAGTTATACTGTTAATGGATTCACTAATTCCTCTACAGGTTTTGGATTAACCACAAGATTTAGGTATTTTCATTAGGAGCATAGCAAAAGATATGGAACAAGTGGTTAAAGAATTAATTAGAAAAGTGTGTCATAGTCAAATCTCCTAGGGAAAATGTTAAGTAAGCTCATATATAGTTTAGCTTCTAATATTTTGGTAAGAAAGACTATGATATAATATGTATTATTGATGATATGATAACCTTTCTTTCAAAAAAAAAAAATCAGTTTGGTTTTTTAATTTTTAATTTATTCTATTTGGTTTATTCAATTTTCCTTTTATAGAAATTTATATACAAAATCGTTTTCTTTTTCGATGTTTGGTTTTTCACTTTGTTCGAAAGGAGGTTTTCCAGTTTGGATTGTCAGTCAATGTTGCCCTTTTTTTAAGCTATAAACCCAACAATAATATACACATCAAGGGCCCAAATGAAAATCTATCTGTAACCGAACGAAAAAAAACCTTCTAAGACTGCCAAATAAAAGTCTATATATAACCTAAATGAAAGTCCAACACACTAAATTATACTACCTCTACTTTAAAAAAATAATTAAGTTTTTTCGTCTTCAAGAAAAGAGTTCACTTTTTCGTGTGAAATTCTTGTATTATCTTTACTAATAATGATGATACATACTCTAAATTAAACAGTAGAAATAAAAATGTAAAAATATACATTTAATGGTGCATTAAATATTTCATACCTTGTAACTTTAAAAAATTGTACCATCTCAAGAGTAGACTCTTTTTTTTTAAACAAAAATAATATTATATTTATGAAGATAATATGTGTAAAATAGAATATAAATATCATATATATTAGTATTAGTATTATTCAATTTTTTTTTCTATTTAGCCTATTTAGTCTATTCGACTTATTCGGCTTCGATTTATGTAGTTCATATGATTTATTGGGCCTATATAGTTTATTCAATTTATTGGATCTATTTAGTTTGGTTTTTTCGATTAAAACAAAAATACTATAATTTGTCACGAAGATCAAACCACATTTGCCTTTGAAAATTTGGTTTGGGGCAAAAACCAAATTAAAAACCGAAAAATCAAAAATCAAATTTTTAGTTCAATTCATTCCCATTTGGTTTTCGGTTTGGACCCAACTATAAATAACCCTAATAACAGAAATTTGATCACTCGAATGGCCTTACTTTGTGAAAAATACGAACCAAAAAAGAAAAAAAAATCCAATGCAAAATAATAGTAATAATAATAACCATAATATAAGAATAAGATAAGAGTGAACTCTAAATTTGCCAAAAATAATATAAAAGATCTTCTAATAAACTTTCTGTGTATCATTTGATATTATACACTTTACCAATTTAGTCTAAATGTTGTAATTTGTGTTAATATTTATACCATTTTGGGCTGATTTATTTTGAAATTAATTCTTATTTATTAAGGTTTCCCATGAACATGGATGAACCTTGATCACTTAATTCTTATTCTATCATGTGAGTAATTGATTTATGTTATAATTCCCACTACATACACTTTATTTTAACTTGTTTTGCTTAATTTGTTGTTTAATTACTCTCTATACAACTTTTATGTGTCTATTAGTTTGTAAGTGTTCGGTGAATTGCAAGCGTACAATATCAACAAGTAATAAAGTGATGAGTAGAGTATCATTCCCCCGAGGATTGATTTCAATTTAACCAATTACGTACCAATTGACTAATTCAAGAACAAGCTAACCTATTACAAAGCTTTTATGCAATTTAACTAAACTTAACAAAGAATGAAAATTTATAACAATAAACAAATACGAAAAATTTACCAAATTAATAAAGATGTTAGAGATTTCGATTTCACTTAATCAATCCTAATTAACTCTCTTGACTTGTCATGCAATTAACTTAAATTCCAAATTATGATGGTGAAATTTCCCTAATGTAAATTGATAGCCGACATCAGTCTAATAACCCTATTTAGATTAAAATCAACTCACACTTGGTCTAGGTGAATTTAGATTTCTAAATGCATTAAGAACTATGGAAATTCCTGGATTCAATCTAAGTAGCCACGACTTAGTTCTACTACCAAAACCACATGAACGACCTAGATTATTACCGTCTAAATTGAATTCACGGTTTAATATCACATGAGCACATGCATGTCATCTCCACACAGTATCAAACAAGCATCAAAAGTCAATTAGGTGGTGATCAATTACCTAAAAGCATTAAGAACATGATATTAAACTCATAATTGAAATATAGGTTGCATGAACAAGTCTTAAAAATTAATTATTCATGATTAAGATCCATCTAATCTCTAACAAAAGAATTTAGAACATAATGAAATTTAAACTAACCCCAAAAATAAAAGTAGACATAATTGAAATTAAACTAACTATTATTCAATAAATAAACACAAAACTATAAAATAGTTAATCCTTGAAGACAAACCACAACTAGAAGTTCATAACAAAACACAAGGAATACAGCTACTAAAATTAAAGACAAGAAAAGAAAAATAAAATGGCTAATCTAAACTAACTAAAGAAAGACAAGAAAAGACAAAACCCAAGACTTGAAGTCAAATAACAAAATTCTGCATGGTTTGTTGCTTTTGTCCGTAGCTTCCAAAGAGAAAGAGAATCGGCTGCTTTCAACTCAAGTCCAAGTTGGCGGCTGAGCTTCTATCACAAACTACTAAAAACAACAAGAACAAAACAACGAAGAATTGACGGGAAAAGAATGAAGAAGAAACAAGAGGACAACTGAAATTCTGCTAAGATTGTTCACGCGGAACTACAACAAAATTCAGAAGAAAACCAAGGATAGGAACTACTGAATATTCTGAAGAAAACCGAGACAAGAAGAGAAACAAGAAAAACAAAGGACGTGCGGTTTCAAGAATAAAGAAGACGGCTCCAGAAAATTCTGCTAACCCGAAGTTAGACGGCTACTTCTAAACTAATGAAAGAAAACAGAAAGAAAAGAAAATTCTGCTAAATCTAAACTAAAGCTAAACAAAAAGAAGAAAAGAATGAAGTGCTCCTAAAACTAAATCTAAACTAAAGGAAGAAAAGAATAAAAGAATGGATGTCTCCTCTCCCCCCTCGGTTGTGTTGTTTATATAGAGAAGCTGATTTCCTAAACTCCAAATCTATCTTCAAATTGTAATCAGCTTCTTCTTTCTTGTTTCCAAATTCCAGCCGTTTGTTGTTTCCAATTTGCAGCCCAGCTGAAGAAGTCTTTTCCTTTTTCCTCCCTTGTTTCCAAATGCCTCTGCAGCTCAGTTTCTTCTTGTTGTTTTCGGTTTCTAGTTCCTTCTTTCCCTCTATGTGCTGCTCGGCTTTCTGTTTCCTAATTTGTACTCAGCTTTGTTTCCTTCTTGCAGCTGTTGTCTTCTTTTTCCAATTTGCAGCTGACTTCCTTTTTCCTTTTGGCTGAAGCATGCTTTTGTCTTCTTTGTAGTTGCAATTGACTTGTATTTCCTTTTTGTAACATTCTTGCAGCTGAAGTCTCCTTTTGTTCTTCCAATTGTGCGGCTGCTTTTTTTTTTTTTTCAGCTCGGCTCTTGGTTTCTTAGTTGCAGCCAAAAGAGTCTTCTTTGTCTTTTTTGTTGAAGTAAGTTGGTCAAGCTTTGATAAGCTTTCTTGGCTATAAAGTAACAAAATAATTGGTTAGTCCTTTGTTCTCAAATTAGAAGAAAATTCAAGATTATGCTCAAAAGTTCTAAAAATATTAGAAAACTTGGAAATCAAAAAATCAAAGGATAATTTGGCCAAAATATGTAAAAACAAATTAAAACACAAGCCAATTTCTAACCAAAATTAATAAGAAAACCCTATATAAAATAGAGTTATCAAATTACCCCCAACTTAGATCAAAGCTTGTCCTCAAGCTTGTACTAGAACAACATATTTCTTTTCATTCCATACCCTTTCTAACCCATCCATAAATAATTCAAAGTCATTACACATTAGAGATCCAGATTGGAATAATAATCCAAAGAACAAGTATTCATAGCCCTTTTTCTTAACAAAATACACATCTCATTAATTCCAACAATTTCATCAAAATCAAATGCACAAAATTTGATAACCTCTCATAGGTTGCACTCTAATCACTCAAAGTGTTTAGGGGTTTCATTCAGCACTCAAATCAAACATAGCATGTCATTACCATAGGCTTGCTTATATATCACATCTCCACCACTAAGAAATATGAATCCATGCAACTATCAAAGGGTCTTTAGAAAGGTTGTAACGGGGCTTAGGTAAAGGTAGGTAAAAAGAAAGGAAAATTTAGGTTTTCACAAATCAAGTTATGTAGAAACTTCCTTGCATGACTAAAAAGCAACAAGTAGCACATTAGAACCACTTCTTTATTCCAAATAACATGTATCCCCTTTCTACAACTTCATCATATAATTGGACCATTTTGTACACAATGAAAACATTAACTTTGTTCAATCTTCGTAGGGAATATTGTTCACTTCTTTTCCTCTTTTTTTTTCTCTTTTCTTTTTTTCTTTCTTCTTCTTTTCTTTTCTTTTTTTTTTCACACCTTTCATCATCATTTTTTTTTCTATTTTCTCTTCTATTTTTTTTTTCAGTGGTTCTTTTCTTTGGAATCAATAGAAATTTTATCATGCAATTCATTTCTACATACTCTTGACAAAGGGTTCAACGATGGTAAACAAAAACAACGGTTTAAGGCTAAAGAATGTGGTATTATAACAAAGAAAGGTTAAGGCTCAAAATTGGTTGACTAGGGCTATATGTAATGGTTAATCCTAAGTGCCCTTATCATTTCAAAGCATGAATCCACAATGTGATCTCAACATGCATAACAAAGCAAGTTCTAGAATGAACATACCATATTTGACAACACTCAATCAAAGAAATATGTGATGAGATAATCATAAGTATAGCATTCATTGCAGTTATATGCAATTTTCAAATTGAAAAAAAAAATAAACAGAATAAATTACATTTTTATTAAATAATATCAATCAAATCATAAATAATGATTTATATAATGGAGAGAGCATGCGTCGTAATTGGCAAAGACAAATGAGAATTAAGAAATATGATGCAAACCCTAATCGATCGAAATCAACATTGTTCATTCATTGTTTTTATGATTGAACAAGGGACAACGCATTTCAAATGCTATTTTATAAAAAAAATAAATAATATTAGTATGAGATAATCATAGTGATACCATTCATTGCCCTCACGTGCAATCTTCAAATTGACCAAAAAAAAAAAGAATAAATTAAATTCTTATTAAATAATATAATCAAATCATAAATAGTGATTTATATAATGGAGAGAGTATGGGTCATAACTGGCAAAGACAAACTAGAACTAAGAAGATGAGCAAGCATAAATAAAATATAAAGATTTCCCCTGGACATTCGTCCAGTATCTGTATCGATAGTCCATGCAGATAATGCATAATAAAAACCTACTTGGTTACAAATGTGGAAAATAATCTTAGTTTTGGAAAATAATCAAACTCTTGCTTAACAACAAAGAACTAATTTGAAGGACAAATTGGTTCATATACTACAGTTCAAACGTTAGGGCCAACTATTGAGATCAGTACTACATTCTACTACAATTTATTTTCTTGAAAATGGTAATCACTTTGGTTTATTCGTAGTTTTAAGTAAAATTATCAGACAATACAGACTAAATTCTTTTACGATACTCAATACAACCACGAAGAAAATGTGGGGAATGACAAATATGTTACTACTCCCTCTATCCCATCCCCTTCCCCAAAACTCGGGAAATTTACAAAAATAGCACATTTTCAATTGATTGAATGAAATATAGCACCAACTAAAATTTTCTTGCAAAAAAAGCATGTCAACGTGTTTGACCATGTGAAAAGACCTAAATGCCCCTTTATTTACAAAAGATGAGAAATGTCGTGTCTGTTGGTTTCATTCACCATCACCTCATTCCTACTCATTCTTCTTCATTTTTCATCGATTCAACATCCCATTTCACACATTCCAGTATTGTCTATCGTCTACATCAATTGCATGCACGCGAGGATGACCAGCGTGTTCAAGCAAAACGTTCGCCGCTATAGAAAAGAAACCGCAAAAGCTGACGAATGGGAACAAGGTCAGTGAAAATTTGTCTAGAAATTTTAATTTCGTATTTGCTATAGCGGCGGGCATAAACCTGACATACATAAGAGATGCTTTGCTGATTAACCTGCATATTAATTATGGATTTTAGAAAAAATACGATTGCGATAGGGTTTTGT
This sequence comes from Gynochthodes officinalis, assembly GCA_020080225.1. Lineage (NCBI taxonomy): Eukaryota > Viridiplantae > Streptophyta > Magnoliopsida > Gentianales > Rubiaceae > Gynochthodes > Gynochthodes officinalis. Next base: position 42,526,659 of record CM034616.1, read on the forward strand.
GTATTTTTTATGTAATCACAATTGAGATAGGTACGAACACATTAAAATTGTATATATCCTATCAAATAGAGTGTTTTTTGTTTAAATTTGAACTGGGTTTGCATGAGAAATTGGTTGAGCATATGTTGAAAAAGAGTCGAAAAATTTTCACAATGTCTCGATCACCATATCGAGCACGTGCTCAAAACAATCGAGTACGATTGAATGATGAACACTTGTCAAGGACCAACTCGATCAGTTCTCGATCACTTAACTATGATTGAACATCATCAATGTTGAGCACGTGCTCAACTTATTTCGAGCATCATTAATGGATGATGAACCCATGTTGAACATCTACTCGAGCATGCTTCGAGCACTTAGTTGTGATCGAGCCAATGTTGTTAAAATCGCGATTTTACTTGTACGTTTTTATGTTTTTACGAGCAAAAATATAGGGTCCGATTCAACTCGTGTTTAAAATCGAAAAATGGTAAAATTGGGGTAAAATCTTATTTTGACCCTTAAAAACGTTGAAATCGTTCCATTTCAAACGTTTTTACTAAAACGCGGAAGTAGTCTACGTTTTGGTAAAAACCCAATTTTTGAAAACTTTCAATGTTTCATCGTCGTTTCAACTCGTTGTCTCTACGTTTTCCTCTACCGCAAATCAAACTCTGCCTCCGCCGAAGTCACACGCCGTTGACGCCAAAACTCCATCTCTGAGCAGTAGCTCACGAATCTTGCACTCGTGAAGTTTGCCAAGACTCTAACTAGATAGGTAATCCACTAATCCATTTGTTCATATAAAGCTACCACTGTTTGACGCATATATTTCAGTATCATGATTATCAATCACTGAGATTTGTGGCAATGTATATTAGTATCATGATTAATTGTTTTTTGGGTTTGTTGTGTGTGGATAATTCACATAAATGATCAGAACACTAAAGTTGACCACAACAAGAACAACAAATAATTAAATAATTTAAATCATCTTGCAACCACAATTATTAGCACGTACAAGAGTTAAGTTGATAAGGGTAGTTGTATGTATGCTCAGTGATGGGGTTATTGATCATCTCCATCACATTGCTTTTCCTACTAGGCAGATGGAAAATTTCTTGTAAATCGAAACCAGCAGCCAACAGCCAACCCCATCTCCATAATTACCTGCACATGTCAAATTGGATAAACAGTTGCTTTGTTTTTGAGTTTTAACAATTGTATTTCCTCTTATCTTTATTTTCATTGGACTATGTGAAATTAGAATTAATTTGCTCCATGAATTAGTATAATGTCCTTTTGCAGTATCTTGCTGTTTGCTTTGTTTGGTTTTTACAACAAGAGAAATTCTATTGCGGGATTGTTGTTATGTAGAGAGGTAAAGAGAAAATGGCTGCTCTTAGTTCTTGAGATATAAATGAAAATTCAGTTGTGGGATTACTGATCATTTCCAATGATGCTTCTCACTCGGAACATAGAAGAATTCTTTTGTATGGGAATCAAAAGTAGCACTCAGTAGCCAAACCCATATCCTTAAGCACATGCATAAAGCAAATTGTAGTATGTAAATTAGAAGGAATTAATATTATGTTCTTTGCGGTATTTGGCTATTTTCTATATTTGGTTCTCACAATATATTTAGATTTAATGAAAAAGTTTGCTTTGCTTTGCTGGCTGGATTTGTTTTTGCTTTGCTTTGCTTTGCTGGCTGGATTTTTGTTATGTTTACTGGCTTGATTGTGTTCTGTTTGCTGGCTAGATTTGTGTTCTATTTGCTGGTTGGATTTCTATTATGTTTGCTGGATTTGTGTTCTGTTTGTTGGTTGGATTTGTTTTTGCTTTGCTTTGCTGGTTTGATTTCTGTTATGTTTGCTGGATGGATTTGTGTTCTGTTTGCTGGCTACATTTGTGTTCTGTTTGCTAGCTGGATTTCTATTCTATTTGCTGGATTTGTGTTCTGTTCGCTAGCTAGATTTGTTTTTGCTTTGCTTTGCTGGCTAGATTTTTGTTATGTTTGCTGGATGGATTTGTGTTCTGTTTGCTGGCTGGATTTTTGTTCTGTTTGCAGGATTTCTATTCTGTTTGCTGGATAGATTTGTGTTCTGTTTGCTAGCTGGATTTGTGTTTTGTTTGCTGGATAGATTTCTGTTCTGTTTGCTAGCTGGATTTGTGTTCTGTTTGCTAGCTGGATTTCTGTTTTGTTTGCTAGATTTGTGTTCTGTTTGCTGGCTGAATTTCTATTCTGTTTGCTGGATGGATTTGTGTTCTGTTTGTTGGATGGATTTGTGTTCTGTTTGCTGGCTGGATTTCTGTTCAATTTGCTGAATTTGTGTTCTATTTGCTAGTTGGATTTGTGTTCTGTTTGCTAGCTGGATTTGTGTTTGCTGCATTTTTTTTAATTTTTTCTTCTGTTTTTATTTCAGGTACACACACAGAAAAAAAAAAAGAAATTGTTTGCTCCAAAAGAAGATGAATGAGTTGGTTTTTGTGATGTAAAATTTGAAGTTGAAGGATAGAAAAGTTCGAACTTTTGAAGAAAGCTTAGATGATCTAGCTTCTGATGATGAGTGGATAATTGAGAACCCTAATGATGATCCAATTGACATTAATCCTTTGCATGTTTTTAATAGTGCAAGTGCTTCTACTGAAATTGAAAGTGAAGAAGGAATTGCAAACAATTTGGATAGCAATGAAGACAATGTGGCGTTTGATACTGGTGGCAGTGGTGTGGCACTTATTGATCTTAAAGATAGGTTGAATGAACATTTAGATCTTTCAAAAAAAAAAAAATGGAGCAAAGTAGCAATGATTTATTTGATGATGATGATATTGAAGAAAATGAAGATGAAGACAATAAGGATGATTTGAGCTTGGATAAGGATTTAAATCTTTCTGTTGATGATCTTTATGGATTATTGTAGTATTGCACTTGGAATATTGATGTTTTAATTTTTGTAACTTGTAATTTTTATTATGTATGGTTATTAATGAATTATGATTCTTATTAATTTTTAGGTATGATTGATATTTGATAATATTCACTTTTTGAAATTTTTGTACTTTTTATAAGTTTGAACAAGTTTATAATTTATAAATTTAACATATATTATATATAGTATATTTATTATATTATTTTTCATAATCTATAAAATCTTACAATTTTTCGATCCGATTTTCTAGACTATCCACCGATTTTACGTATAAACTCGAGTTTAACAACCTTGGATCGAGCACGTACTCGAGCATGTACAGAGCATCTAGTTGAGCACATTTCGAGCACCACTCGAGCATTTCATTATTACATCGAGCAATATAGTGACTTTTGAGTATAGTTATATATCGAACTATTAGAACTCAATCGTTTTATTGGTAAATTACTAGCACTATCTTCAGCATGTATTGCTTCAATCTCTCAAATGGTAACACATATTGGGATCCTGGTATCTTTAAATCGTTTTATAATCTCATTTAAAAAGCACTGAACATGGTAATCATTCTTGATAGGAAGAATGAAAACTTTTGATAAGTACTTGGGTAGGTATTCGATAATCAGTCTATTTTTTATTTCCTTATCTAAGTCTATGATAGAGATGTGAGATTCACTAATTCTGTGAAACTTGTGTCTTCCTTTAACAAAAAATGTTCAATCCTCTTATAATTCATGAATCTTCAATCATTTGTTATAAAATTAACGATCTATTCTCCCCAATAAAGAACATGTACGGACCAAATATTAGTGTGTGCCATCCCTGGAAAAACAACAAAACAAAAACATCAGAAGAATGTAAAGAACTTGGGACAATGCTTGACATAAACTCGAGACGCTCGAGATTGTGATCTTAATGCTCGACTTCATGCTCGACACAAACTCTTCTAGACAAGGTGCTCAACTCGATAATGTGCCCTAATAAATGTATATCGGAATTGCATATGTGATCGAGAGGATTCGCGACTAAATGTTAGAAAAATAAGCAATGAATTCAAAACGCATAAATGAACGATGATATTAACACACAAATAACCCATTTTCTATGCCCATTAGTTAGTCGGCAATCCAATGTAAGTTGCCCATACATAAACAAGCAATGGAATTAACTCATAAATAACCCATTAATCAATCTCCTCTATGGGAATATTGAACACGAGTACATAAATCCAAAAAGAACCCTAAATATAAAAATGGGTACCTAAAGAACAATGCAGTATTTACAAGTAATGAAATTTATGTTTATGGTGGTTACCACGTAGTATACACAATGGTTGATCGTAACTTACATAAACCGGGATGAGTTTTGTTTTTGTGTAACTAGATAAGAAAACTGGCATGAGAGTAAAGTCTATAGATATTACTATTTGTGAAAAATGATATTTTAATATAAAAAAATAATCCAGCATTAATTCGAGCAAATGTTGAGCATTTCGGTCGCGTATATAGATCAAACATACGTCGAGCATTACAATTATAATAGTTCACAGTCAAACACCCTATTAACATTAAATGTTTGACAAGTTCATCAATGTTTGAAGAGAACGATTAATTTAGTAACTAAGGAAATTACTAGAGATTTTGGTACTTTTTGTTAGATCAATATAATAAGCGACAAAACAACACGAAAAAAAGAATCCTAAGAACACACCTTGGATGTGAAAATTATTTAGGTCCACTATTGAGTGCATTAAGCCCAAAATCAAATAAGCATCCGATGCTTAAGCATGTTGATTTTTTACGTGTGTGCATACATTCGGCAAGCTTCTTGGGCTTAGGTAATAAAGAAGCAATCTACGATCTGCTAAAAAAAAAAAAATTTACATTTGACCGAGTAATTTTTTTAATTATAAAAAAATTCATTTAATGTATTATTAAATATGTAATTTTATAATTTCATCTTTAAATTTTAATAAGAGTCATATAAGCAAAAAGTTTAGCAAATACGTTTTTTTTAAACAAATAAAAGATTTGAATTATTTTTTTTAATTGATACTATATATTTAACACTTGTTCTTTTTTTTTTTTCTAAGTGTTGTTGTCATGTCGTTGATTTACGGATCCAAGTAAATGCTTACGATTCATTTGCACAAAAGATTTCTAAACAATCGGTACTGTCTTTCGAGGTCACTTTTAACAGGCTAATAGAGACAACGTACTAAAAGCAGTGGCATTAGAATCTACAAATAGGGCCGAAATACTATCAAAACCGCTCACGGGTTTATTTGGAGTGTGATATATTTAGAAAAAGTTGTATTAGAATGTGTAAAAATTTTGATATGTATTTTTTGATAGAAAAAATATTTTGGAGGGACAAATAAAAGGAATTTTTTTTAAAATTATATGAGACAATTTGAGTTGAAAATTTTGAATTTTAAATTTTGAAATAAAAATGTGTTTGAATAGTATGTTTTTGTTTAAGAATTTACTTATTTACAAATACAAACTCCCTATCCAAACAAGAAAGTTGAATGTACCTTCTGGATTTGAAAATTCAAGTAAAATGGGATATTTTTGTTGGATCGTTTTACTATAACATTGCCCATATTAACTAGGCCAAAAATCTCAGGTAATTTCCGTAGTTACTAAATTAATCGCTGTCTTCAAAAATTGAACTTGTCTAACGTTTCCAGTAAAGATGATAGACAGTAAATGATATTTCCAAACGTCATAAAATAAGAATGAATACTGGTTTTCCGTTTAAATATTCATTAGTCCTATGCAGAATAATGACAAATTTGAGTCACTCTATAATGTCTTAGCATGCAAAGAAACCAAACCAAAATTGTAACCCTCTGAAACTTTCTTAATCCCACCAACATGTTGATTAAATATTACTTATTTATACATTTCCAAACCATATTAGGAATGCAATTAACATACCCCATTTCCTAATCCCATCAACATATTGATTTAATATTACCTATTTGTACATTTTCAAATCATATTAGGAATAGAATCAACAGAACCTATTTATATAGGCCCTCTAGCCATTCACCCAACATAAAATCAACAATCAAGAAACAATGGCTGCCGCTATTTTTCCACCCAATGGAGATTTTGATTTGTTCTCTGCCAACAAGTTGCAAAAATCCAAATCCCCTTCTCCCTCTACAATGTCAATACTTCATCGAAAGAGATCTTTTGTTGAAGATGTTCAATCCTCGACTCCCTCGCCGGCCAAGAAAATTCGGTTTAGAGACCATGTATTTTTTCAGAATGATAATGCTTTAACACAACCCTTCAACCTGCCGAACAACAAAGCGGAGTGGGTTGAACTAATTATCAAAGAGATGATGGGTGCAACCAGCGTTGACGACGCCAAATCTCGTGCCACAATATTGTTAGATAATTTTGAGAAATCGATCACCAATGCTCGTACAAATTCTGAAACAGCAGATAAGAAATTTCAAGAACGAATTGAAATATTGTCCAAAGAAAATTATATACTGAAAAGAGGCATAGCAATCCAGCATCAGCGCCAGAAGGAGTCCGATAACAAGAGTGAAGAAGTAAATAAACTCAAAGAATTAGTGGGCAAATATCAGGAACAAATAAAGAGTCTTGAAATAAATAACTATGCATTAGAAATGCATTTACAACAGGCTCTACACTCAAAGTCCATCCCTACTAGATTCCATCCTGATGTATTTTAGATTGTAGTTTGTTGTATTTGATTCATTAAACGGTTGTAATATTAATGATACTAGTAAGGAATGTTTTCCAAGGTGCAAAGATGCCTATTTTTTAATATAGAAAATATAAAATTTTAAAAATGATTTTACATATATATTTTAATTTATATTACAGTTTTTCTAATGTTGCTACATGTCAAAATGATTAATTGCTTTTTATGTGTGTTAGTTATATTTAATTTGGCTTTAATTTTTTTTGAATATTTTGGTATTACTTACGCAATTTTATTATATGAACAAACTGTAAATTATTATGAAGTGCAAACTAAATGATTCCTAGCTTTTCTGATAATTAGATTTTAAGTATTAAAAGTTGAGAAATATTTTAGTATTATACTACACCTACCCGTTTAATTATCATAGTATAGTTAACCCTATTTGTTGATCCTTTGACCAATTTAATATTATTCATATAGTTTATGCTAGAATAAAAAGTATTGTTATTTCCAGAATATGAATTTTGTGTATTACTGTTAGGAAAATTAAGGTGTTATAAGAATAAATATTTTCCCTATCGTAGTTGGATTAAAGTATTTACTATTTGTTCCATTATCTATTGAAATAAATAAAATCTTACCTAAATGTATCCTCATTACTACTTTAAAAAAAATATAAAAATTTAATTAGAGAAAACAACAATCTAAATCAAAGAAAAAAAATGGTTAACAAGATTAAGAAAAACTTTAATGCTTAAAATGCCTAAAATAATCTTTATTGGACTATTTTTTTATGTATTTACACTTAATCAATTTATTTACTAACAATAATACTTTGAGGAAAAAAATAAAAAGGAAGAGAAAGAGAAAAAAGAAATTGTCCAAACAAAAGCAAAAAACCGAAAAAGAAATCGGGAACCTTTTTTTTTTTTTGCTAGAAACGATAAATACATTAATATGCACAAAAATATACACTTGCCCACTGGCAAGAGAAAATGTTAGTTTTCACATCGGGGGAAAAGAAAACTAACTTAAGTACAACAAAGGTACAAACAACTTAACCAAACTAGGAAAGTGACTAAACCTGAACCAATTGATCTCTACGGGAGCACCACAACCGACATGTAGAGCTGCCTGATAAAAAATGATCTGCAACCGCTATTATTCTTTACGCTACGTCTCATCTCGAATACTCCACCATCAAAGCTCGGACCAAACCTCAAGGAAATGGGGATCACACCATAGGTGGGTACCCAACCAACATCGTACACGTTGAATAGTTCAGAAACTACTACCGTACACGTTGAATAGTCCAGAAACTACAAGGAAATGGGGATCACACCATAGGTGGGTACCAAACCAATACCGTACACGTTGAATAATCCAGAAACTACTATCGGAGATGATGAGGAGTTCAGTAACCCCATCTATAGAACAGCCCTAAAAAAAAAAAAAAAAAGTCGCACCGAAATCGGCCGCACATACAATAAAATTGGAAAGAGTTGTGGCCGCCGCCAAAAAGTTTTTAAAAGACAAAGAAATAATTAGAAATCGGGAATTTATAAAAGAAAAACTAAGTATGGAAATGATGAAATAAGAATCCAATTGGAAAACTGTCAGAGTAAAGGGGAAAAAATTGAGAAAAAGGAGGCGTAATTTATCTAGAGTTTTTAATAATTAAAAATTTAATAATCTTGTAATTAATAAAAGATGGTATAAAGATATCTAAAACTTAATAATTATATCATAACAATTAATAAAATTAAAAGATATTTTTGTTCTTAAAAATTATAACAATCACATTAAAACTTCTTGACAAATTTTGTTTTTATATAATAGAGAAATAAAAATTCCTATGAATATTTTTGGATGAAAATTTTTATAGAAGAATCTAACTTCGAAGTTAATCAATCTATTCAATATTTTCCAAATCAATTTTGAAAATTCTAATAATAGAGTTCAAAATGTTGTCAATTGATATATATATATATAGAGAGAGAGAGAGGGAGGGGGGGGGGTGGGGGGTAAATAAAATAGTAGTTCGACAGTTTGTTAATTATTATCCTTTTTTTCCCCTAGACATTTGTCCAGTATCTATATCGATAGTCCATGCAAATAATGCATAATAAAAACCTACTTGGTTACAGATGTGGAAAATAATCATAGTTTTGGAAAATAATCAAACTCATGCTTAACAACAAAGGAAGCGTTGACTACCTCAGGAAAAATAGCAGGAGTGACATTTTGATGAAGGCGGACTTCGAAAAAGCTTTTGACAATGTTGACTGGGATTTCCTGGATCATGTTATGATAAAGATGAATTTTGGAAGAAAGTGGAGGAGTTGGATCCGTTTCTGCGTGGCCACTGCGTCAATGTCAATTTTGATTAATGGTTCTCCTACTAAGCAGTTCGGCATTAAAAAAGGTCTTCGTCAAGGCTGTCCCCTCTCCCCAATGCTCTTTAATATCATGGCGGAAGCATTCAGTGTTCTCATGCAAAAAGGGGAGTGTTCAGGGCTATTCGAGGGGGTAAGCATAGGTCAAGGAGACTTCAGGTTAGCTCACTTACAATATGTGGATGATACTCTTGTGTTCATAAAACCTGAATCTAAAAGTGTCTTGAATGTGAAAAGAGTTCTCAGATGTTTTGAGGCGATGTCTGGTTTGAAGATCAACTTCAGCAAAAGCATTTTGGTTGGTATTGGGGTGGATGAGGGCATATTGAATGGCTGGTCTGTGTATCTTGCCTGCAAGGTCGAAGCCTTTTCGGTTAAATATCTTGGTCTTCCTTTAGGTGTTGACTCAGCGGTCCAAAGCATCTGGAGGCCTATCCTGGATAAAATGAGATCAAAGCTCGCGGGCTGGCAAACAAGGTACCTTTCAATGGGAGGTAGAATGACTCTAATCAATTCCGTCTTGTCGAGCCTACCGATCTTTTTCCTGTCAGTTTTTAAGCTACCTTGTGGAGTCAAAAAACGACATGGATAAATTGATATGGAGATTTCTTTGGGGTAGTTCAGACCATCAACGTAAAATGCATTACGTGGATTGGCATACTATAAATGTTCCAAAGTGGCTTGGAGGATTGGGTATGATTGACTTCTATTTAAAAAACTCGGCCTTGTTATCAAAAAGGCTATGGAGGTTTGGCAATGAGGTGAATTCACTATAGAGGACTTTTATGGTGGAAAAATACGGGCTTGACAAGAAGCGTCTCCTTCCCACTTTTTGTAATAACAGATTTGCCTCTAACTCATGGAAAGCTATTATTGCCCCCCTCACCCCCTCTAACAAATTCTATGATGTAGTTTCAGCAGGAATGAGGGTGTTGCTCGGGAAGGGAGACAATATTGTTTTCTGGCATGATGAATGGATAGAAGGTATGATACTAAAACTATGCTTTTCTCGCATTTTTGCTCTATCTGTGAATAAGGGTGGATATGTGGCTGATTTCCGAAAATGGAAGAGTGGTCAATGGGAATGGCGGATTGATCTCCGTAGGAATGCTCTCGATTGGAAAAACCAGCAGTGGGAAGATTTGTTATATACTCTAAAAGGGCAATATCCCAGTCGAAACTCCCAAGATCGGATCATTTGGCGAGCGGTCCCGAATGGTATGTATTCCACTTCTTCTTTTTACAAATCTGTGTTACTGCCTCAAAGGCAAGGGCAAGTTAATTGGAACCTAGTGTGGAATGGGTATGGTCTACCTAAAGTGGAAGTCTTTGTCTGGCAACTAATTCACCAAAAGCTTCCTGTGAGAAGCTGTCTGCTTAGGATGGGTATTATCAGAGCAGAACTTGCAGTGTGCCCATTGTGTAGTTTTGAGTTGGAATCTGTCCAGCACTTATTCTTTGACTGTTGGTGTAACTGGTTGGTGTGGACTAGGTGTTTGGAAACTTGGGGTATCACCTGGGTCTGCTCGGGAGATCCTTTCATATTCCTGAACAGCTGGTAGCAGTCCTCCCCGGAGTTTAAAGGAAGACAACCTTAGAGTCTACTATTTTATGTTATTACTTGGTCTATCTGGCTGTGCAGGAATTAGGTTACGTTCAATAATAAGAGCTTTGATTTCGCGCAACTCATGGACTTGATCTTTATCAGATTTGCAACTTGGTTTAAGGCAAGATGGCCATCTTCTCCAACATTCATTTCAGACATATTCCGACAGCCGAATAGTGCAAAAGTGAGATAGGTACTCAGATGCAAGAAGGAAAGTGTCACCTGGTCTCGGCCTCAACCTGATAGAATGAAGTTTAATGTAGATGGTTCAGCAATTGGGAAGCCAGGCAGGGCTGGGATTGGAGGAATTCTAAGAGATGAAATGGGTAAAACAAAGGCCGCATTCTCTAAGCATGTTGGAATTTTGGATTCAAATCAGGCCAAGTTTCACGCTATTCGTGAGGCTTTTGTGATTTTTTCTGAGTCTATTTGGAAGTGTTCCCATGTACTTGTTATTGAAAGTGACTCGGTTAATGCAATCAGCTGGCTAAATAATCCAGGAAATGCCCCCTGGCACCTAAAAAATGTCTCAAATCGTTTAGGCCAGCTGAAGGAGAAAATTAAGCAATGGGAGGGTTACCATATTCCAAGAAGCATGAATAATGTGGCTGATAGGTTGGCAAAGTCAGGAGTATCCAAATTGCAAAACCTGTTAGCGGTTATCGAGAAATGAGTGTATGTCTCTGCTGCATACGAGTTTCTATCTCCTGTTTTTATAGTAGCTTGCTGAATAGGATATGTATTTCTTAGCTACAGTCCTCTTCATTGTAATCTTTGCTTTAATTTTCTAATAATAAACTTTGCCTCTTAGCTTGTCCAAAAAAAAATGCTTAACAACAAAGAACTAATTTGAAGGACAAATTGGTTCATATACTTCAAACTTTAGGGCCAATCATTGAGATCAGTACTACATTCTACTACAATTTATTTTCTTGAAAATGGTAATCACTTTGGTTTATTCGTAGTTTTTAGTAAAATTATTGGACAATACAGACTAAATTCTTTTACAATACTCAATACAGCCACGAAGAAAATGTGAGGAATGACAAATTTGTCACTACTCCCTCTATCCCATCCCCTTTCCCAAAACTCGGGAAATTTAAAAAAATAGCACATTTTCAATTGATTTAATGAAAGATAGCACCAACTAAAATTTTCTTGCAAAAATAGCATATCAACGTGTTTGACCATGTGAAAAGACCTAAATGCTCCTCTATTTACAAAAGATGAGAAACGTCGCGTCGTTTCGTTTCATTCACCATTACCTCATTCCTGTTCATTCTTCTTCATTCTTTATTGATTCAACATCCCATTTCACACATTCCATTATTGTTTATCGTCTGCATCAATGACACACACACGAGGAAGACCAGCGTCTTCAAGCAAAAAGTTCGCCGCTATAGAAAAAAAACCACAAAAGCCGACGAATGGGAATAAGGTCAGTGGAAATTTATCTAGAAATTTTAATTTTCGTATTTGCTATAGCTGCGGGCATAAATCTGACATACATAAGAGATGCTTTGCTAATTAACCTGCACATTGATTATGGATTTTAGAATAAATACGATTACGATAGGGTTTTGTGTGATTTTTTATGTAATTGCAATTGCGATAAGTTTGAACACATTAAAATTATGTATATCCTATCAAATAGAGTGTTTTTTTTTAAATTTGAATTGAGTTTGCATGAGAAATTGGTAGAGCATATGTTGAAAAAGAGTCAAAAAATTTTCAGAATGTCTCGAGCACCATGTCGAGCAAGTGCTCAAAACAATCTAGTACGATTGAATGATGAACACTTGTCAATCACCAACTTGATCAGTTCTCGAGCACTTAGTTATGATCGAACATCATCAATGTTGAGCACATGCTCAACTTATCTTGAGCATCATCAATGGATGATGAACCCATGTCGAGCATCTACTCAAGCATGCCTCGAGCACTTAGTTATGATTAAGCAAATGTTGTTAAAATCGTGATTTTACGAGCAAAAATATAGAGTCAAATTCAACTCATGTTTAAAATCGAAAAATGGTAAATTTGGGATAAAATCGAATTTTGACCCGTAAAAACGTTGAAATCGTCCGTTTCAAACGTTTTTACTAAAACGTGGAAGTAGTCTGCGTTTTGGTAAAAACCCAATTTTTGAAGACTTTCAATGTTTCAACGTCGTTTCAACTTGTTGTCTCTGCATTTTCCTCTGCCGTAAATCAAACTCTGCCTCTGCCAAAGTCACACGCCTTCAACAACGAAACTCCATTCCGAGCAGTAGCCCACGAATCTTGCACTCCTGAAGTTTGCCAAGACTCTAACTAGACAGGTAATCCACTAATCCATTTGTTGATATGAAGCTGCCATTGTTTGATGCATATATTTCAGTATCATGATTATCAATCACTGAGATTTATGGCAATGTATATTAAGATCATGATTATTTGTTTTTTGGGTTTGTTGTGTGTGGATAATTCACATAAATGATCAGAACACTAAAGTTGACCACAACAAGAACAACAAATAATTAAATAATTTAAATCATCTTGCAACCACAATTATTAGCACGTACAAGAGTTAAGTTGATAAGGGTAGTTGTATGTATGCTCAGTGATGGGGTTATTGATCATCTCCATCACATTGCTTTTCCTACTAGGCAGATGGAAAATTTCTTGTAAATCGAAACCAGACCAACACCAACCCCATCTCCATAATTACCTGCACATGTCAAATTGGATAAACAGTTGCTTTGTTTTTGAGTTTTAACAATTGTATTTCCTCTTATCTTTATTTTCATTGGACTATGTGAAATTAGAATTAATTTGCTCCATGAATTAGTATAATGTCCTTTTGCAGTATCTTGCTGTTTGCTTTGTTTGGTTTTTACAACAAGAGAAATTCTATTGCGGGATTGTTGTTATGTAGAGAGGTAAAGAGAAAATGGCTGCTCTTAGTTTTTGAGATATAAATGAAAATTTAGTTGTGGGATTACTAATCATTTCCAATGATACTTCTGACTTGGAACATGGAAGAATTCTTTTGCATGCAAATCTAAAGCAGCACTCAGTAGCCAAACCCATATCCTTAAGCATATGCATAAAGCAAATTGTAGTATGTAAATTAGAAGGAATTAATATTATGTTCTTTGCAGTATTTGGCTATTTTCTATATTTAGTTCTCATAATATATTTAGATTTATTGAAAAAGTTTGCTTTGCTTTGCTGGCTGGATTTTTGTTCTGTTTGCTGGCTATATTTATTTTTGCTTTGCTTTGCTAACTGGATTTTTGTTCTGTTTGCTAGTTGTATTTGTGTTTATTTTGCTGGCCGGATTTGTGTTCTGTTTGCTGGCCGGATATCTATTCTGTTTGCTGGATTTGTGTTCTGTTTGCTAGCTAGATTTGTTTTTGCTTTGCTTTGTTGGCTGGATTTGTGTTATGTTTGCTGTATGGATTTGTGTTCTGTTTGCTGGTTAGATTTGTGTTCTGTTTGCTAGATGGATTTGTGTTTAGTTTGTTGGCTGGATTTCTGTTCTGTTTGTTGGATTTCGATTCTGTTTGCTAGATGGATTTGTGTTCTGATTGCTGGCTGGATTTCTGTTCTGTTTGCTGGATGGATTTGTGTTCTGTTTGCTGGCTAGATTTCTGTTCTGTTTGTTGGATTTGTATTCCGTTTGCTGGCTGAATTTCTGTTCTGTTTGCTGGCTGGATTTATGTTCTGTTTGCTGGATGGATTTGTGTTCTGTTTGCTGGCTAGATTTCTTTTCTATTTGCTGGATTTGTGTTCTATTTGCTGGTTGGATTTCTATTCTGTTTGCTGGTTGGATTTGTGTTTGCTGGATTTTTTTTTTTGATTTCTTCTTCTGTTTTTATTTCAGGTAACTAGTTGGAACACCTAAACTTCAAAGTGAATATGTCTGCTTTGGGTTCTAAGCCTCAAAGGAAAAATCAGACAGGGAGTAAGCTTGACATAGAATGGAAATATGGCATTGACATGTAGTTCATCAGGATGTGAACGCAATTGGAGTACCTTTGAGATGGTAAGTAAAAGTAAAATAAAACATATTCAACTTATATTTTCTTTTTTATTTTCTTCTACTACTGGTTATGTTTATACTTCTCAATATTTAATCTTTAATATCTTTTTCTTCAGGTGCATAGAAAAGAAAAGAAGAAGAAATCGTTTGCTCCAAGAGAAGATGAATGACTTGGTTTTTGTGATGTACAATTTGAACTTGAAAGATAGAAAAATTCGAAATTTTGAAGAAAGCTTTGATGATATAGCTTTTGATGATGAGTGGATAACTGAGAACCCTAATGATGATCCAATTGAAATTAATCCTTTGCATGTTCTTAATAGTGCAGGTGCTTCTATTGAAATTGAAAATGAGGAAGGAATTGCAAACAATTTGGATAACAATCAAGACTATGTGGCGTTTGATGCTGGTGGTAGTGGTGTGGCACTTATCGATCTTGAAGATAGGTTGAATGAACCTTTAGATCTTTCAAAAGAAATGGAGCAAAGTAGCAATGATTTATTTGATGATGATGTTGTTGAAGAAAATGAAGATGAAGACAATAAGGATTATTTGAGCTTGGATAAGGATTTAAATCTTTATGTTGATGATCTTTATTGATTATTGTAGTATTGCACTTGGAATATTGATCTTTTAGCTTTTGTAAGTTATAATTTTTATTATGTATGGTTGTTAATGAATTATGATTCTTATTAATTTTTTGGTGTGATTGATATTTGATAATATTCTTTTTTTGAAATTTGTGTACCTTTTATAAGTATGAACAGATTTATAATTTATAAATTTAATATATATTATATATAGTATATTTATTATATTATTTTCCATAATTTGTAAACTCTTACGATTTTATGATCCGATTTTCTGGACTCTCCACTGATTTTACGCATAAACTCGAGTTTAACAACTTTGGATCGAGCACTTACTCGAGCATGTATAGAGCATCTAGTCGAGCACATTTCGAGCACCACTCGAGCATTTCATTATTACATCTAGCACTATAGTGACTTTTGAGTATAGTTATATATCAGACTATTAGAACTCAATTGCTTTATTATTAAATTGCTAGCACTATCTTTAGCATGTATTGCTTCAATCTCTCGAATGGTAACACATATTAGAATCCTGGCATCTTTAGATAATTTTATAATCTCATTCAAAAAGCACTAAACATGGTAATCATTCTTGATGGGAAGAGTGAAAACTTTTGATAAGTACTTGGGTAGGTATTGATAATCAGTCTATTTTTTATTTCCTTATCTATGATAGAGATGTGAGATTCACTAATTTTGTGAAACTTGTGTTTTCCTTTAACAAAAGATGTTCAATCCTCTTATAATTCATGAATCTTCGATCATTTGTTATAAAATTAATGATCTATTCTCCCCTATAAAGAACATGTATGGACTAAATATTAGCGTGTGCCATCCCTGGAAAAACAAGAAAACAAAAACATCAGAAGAATGTAAAGAACTCGGGACAATGCTCGACATAAACTCGAGACACTTGAGATTGTGATCTTAATGCCTGACTTCATGCTCGACACAGACTCTTCTGGACAAGGTGCTCGCCTCGATAATGTGTCAAGTAAATGTATATAGGAATTGCATATGTGATCAAGAGGATTCACGACTAAATGTTAGAAAAATAAGCAATGAATTCAAAACGCATAAATGAACAATGATATTAACACATAAATAACCCATTTTTTATGCCTATTAGTCAATCAGCAATCCAATGTAAGTTGCCCATACATAAACAAGCAATGAAATTAACTCATAAATAACCCATTAATCAATCTCCTCCATGGGAATGTTGAACGCGAGTACATAAATCCAAAAAGAAACCTAAATATAAACATGGGTACCTAGAGAACAATGTGGTATATACAAGCAATGAAATTGATGTTTATGGTGGTTACCACGTAGTATACACGATGGTCGATTGCAACTTACAGAAACTTGGATGAGTTTTGTTTTTGTGCAAGCAGATAAGAAAACTGGCATGAGAGTAAAGTCTAACTTGGCGCTCTTTAACTCAGTATATAGATATTACTATTCGTGAAAAATGATATTTTAATATAAAAAAATAATCCAGTGTTAATTCGAGCAAATGTTGAGCATCTCAATCGCGTATATAGATCGAACATACGTCGAGCATTACAATTATAATAGTTCATGGTCAAACACCCTGTTAACATTACATGTTTGACAAGTTCATCAATGTTTGAAGAGAACGATTAATTTAGTAACTAAGGAAATTACTGGAAATTTTGGTACTTTTTGTTAGATCAATATAATAAGCGACAAAACAACACAAAAAGAAGAATCCTAAGAGCACATCTTGGATGTGAAAATTATTTAGGTCCACTATTGAGTGCATTAAGCCCAAAATCAAATAAGCATCCGATGCTTAAACATTCTGATTTTATACATGTGTGCATACATTCGGCAAGCTTCTTGGGCTTAGGTAATAAAGATGCAATCTAAGATTTGCTAAAAGAAAAAAAAATTTTACTTTTGACTGAGTAATTTTTTTAATTATAAAAAAATTCATTTAATGTATTATTAAATATGTAATTTTATAATTTCATCTTTAACTTTTAATAAGAGTCATATAAATAAAAAGTTTAGCAAATAATTTTTTTTAAACAAATAAAAGATTTGATTTTTTTTTAATTGATACTATATATTTAACACTTCTTCTTCTTCTTCTTTTTCTCAGTGTTGTTGTCATGTCGTTAATTTACGAATTCAAGTCAATGCTTACGATTCATTTGCACAAAAGATTTCTAAACAATCGGTGATGTCTTTCGAGGGTCACTTTTAATAGGCTAATAGAGACAACGTACTAAAAGCAGTGGCATTAGAATCTACAAATACGGCCGAAATACTATAAAAACCATTCACGGGTTTGTTTGGAGTCTGATGTATTTGGAAAAAGTTGTATTAAAATATATAAAAAATTTTGTGAATATTATTTGATAAAAAAAATATTTTAGAGGGAAAAATAAAAGGAAATTTTTAAAAAAATTATGTGAGAGGAATTTGAGTAGAAAATTTTAAATTTTAAATTTTGAAATAAAACTATGTTTGAATAGTTTATTTTTGTTTAAAAATTTACTTATTTGCAAATACAAACTCTCTGTCCAAACAAGAAAGTTGAATGCACCTTCTGGATTTGAAAATTCAAGTAAAATGGGATATTTTTGTTGGATCGTTTTACTATAACATTGCCCATATTAACTAAGCCTAAAATATCAGGTAATTTCCGTAGTTACAAAATTAATCGTTGTCTTCAAAAATTGAACTTGTCAAACGTTTCCAGTAAAGATGATAGACAGTAAATGATATTTCCAAACTTCACAAAATAAGAATGAATACTGGTTTTCCGTTTAAATAGTCATTAGTCTTATGCATGAGAAATTTGAGTCACTCTATAATGTCTTAGCATGCAAAGAAACCAAACCAAAATTGTAACCCTCTGAAACTTTCTTAATCCCACCAACATGTTGATTAAATATTACCTATTTATACATTTCCAAACCATATTAGGAATGGAATTAACATACCCTATTTCCTAATCCCAACAACATATTGATTAATATTACCTATTTGTACATTTTCAAATCATATTAGGAATCGAATCAACAGAACCTATTTATATAGGCCCTCTAGCCATTCACCCAACATAAAATCAACAATCAAGAAACAATGGCTGCCGCTATTTTTCCACCCAATGGAGATTTTGATTTGTTCTCTGCCAACAAGTTGCAAAAATCCAAATCCCCTTCTCCCTCTACAATGTCAATACTTCATCGAAAGAGATCTTTTGTTGAAGATGTTCAATCCTCGACTCCCTCGCCGGCCAAGAAAATTCGGTTTAGAGACCATGTATTTTTTCAGAATGATAATGCTTTAACACAACCCTTCAACCTGCCGAACAACAAAGCGGAGTGGGTTGAACTAATTATCAAAGAGATGATGGGTGCAACCAGCGTTGACGACGCCAAATCTCGTGCCACAATATTGTTAGATAATTTTGAGAAATCGATCACCAATGCTCGTACAAATTCTGAAACAGCAGCTCAGAAATTTCAAGAACGAATTGAAATATTGTCCAAAGAAAATTATATACTGAAAAGAGGCATAGCAATCCAGCATCAGCGCCAGAAGGAGTACGATAACAAGAGTGAAGAAGTAAATAAACTCAAAGACTTAGTGGACAAATATCAGGAACAAGTAAAGAATCTTGAAACGAATAACTATGCATTAGAAGTGCATTTACAACAGGCTCTACATTCAAACTCCATCCCTACTAGATTCCATCCTGATGTATTTTAGATTGGAGTTTGTTGTATTTGATTCATTAAATGGTTGTAATATTAATGATACTAGTAAGGAATGTTTTCCGAGGTGCAAAGATGCCTATTTTTTAGTATAGAAAATATAAATTTTTAAAAATGATTTTACATATATATTTTAATTTATATTATAGTTTTCTTAATGTTGCTACATATCAAAATGATTAATTGCTTTTTATGTGTGTTAGTCATATTTGATTGGGTTTTAATTTTTTTGAATATTTTGGTATTACGTACGCAATTTTATTATATGAACAGGTAGTAAAATTATTATGAAGTGCAAACTAAATGATTCTTAGCTTTTCTCATAATTAGATTTTAAGTATTAAAAATTGAGAAATATTTTAGTATTATACTACACCTAGCCATTTAATTATCATAGTATAGTTAACCATATTTGTTGCTCCTTTCACCAACTTAAAATTATTCATATAGTTTACGCTACAATAAAAAGTATTGCATCTTTCAGAATATGAATTTTGTGTATTACTGTTAGGAAAAATTAAGGTGTTATGAGAAGAAATATTTTCCCTATCCTAGTTTGATTAAGGTCTTTACTATTTGTTCCATTATCTATTGAAATAAATAAAATCTTACCTAAATATAGCCTTATTACTACTTTAAAAATATATAAAAATTTAATTAAAAAAAACAACAATCTGAAAAAAAAGAAAAAAATGGTTAACAAGATTAAAAAAAACTTTAATGCTGAAAAGGCCTAAAATAATCTTCATTGGACTATTTTTTTAATGTATTTACACTTAAACAAATTTTTTATTAACAAAAAGACTTTGAAGAAAAAAATAAAAAGGCAGAGAAAGAGAAAAAAGAAATTGTCAACACAAAAGCAAAAAGCCGAAAAAGAAATCGGGAACTTATAAAAGAAAAAACTAGTGTGGAGATGACGAAATAAGAATCCAATGGGAAAACTATCAGAATAAAGGGAAAAAAGATTGAGAAAAAGGAGGTGTCAATTATCTAAAGTTTTTAATAATAAAACTTTTAATAATCTTGTAATTAATAAAAGATGGTATAAAGATAATCTTAAACTTAATAATTATATCATAACAATTAATAAAATTAAAAGATATTTTTGTTTTTAAAAATTATAATAATCACATTAAAACTGCTTGACAAATTTTGTTTTTATATAATAGAGAAATTAAAATTCCTATGTATATTTTTGGATGAAAATTTTTATAGAAGAATCTAATTTAGAAGTTAATCAATCTATTCAATATTTTCCAAATCAATTTTGAAAATTCTAATAATGGAGTTCAAAATGTTGTCAATATATATTATCTGTTTTTTCCCCTGGACATTCGTCCGGTATCTGTATCGATTGTCCATGCAAATAATGCAAAATAAAAACCTACTTGGTTACGGATGTGGAAAATAATCTTAGTTTTCGAAAATAATCAAACTCTTGCTTGCCAACAAAGAAGTAATTTGAAGGACAAATTGGTTCATATACTTCAAACGTTAGGGCCAACCATTGAGATCAATACTACATTCTACTGCAATTTATTTCTTGAAAATGGTAATCACTTTGGTTTATTCGTAGTTTTAAGTGAAATTATCGGACAATACAGACTAAATTCTTTTACAATACTCAATACAACCACGAAGAAAATGTGGGGAGTGACAGATATCTTACTACTCCCTCTATCCCATCCCCCTCTCCAAAAACACAAAAAAAAAAAAAATCACTTTCAAATATAACTTTTTTATCCTGAAAAGGTACATTTTGAAATGAACTTCCTATAATATACTTACTAATAATAATTGTGTAAAAATAAAGAAAAAATATATAATTATATATTTAATGATACATTAAATATATTGTATTTAATAATTTAAAAAATTATATTTAGCACAAATCTTTTGAAAGAATGCAAAATGAAATTGTTTGCACGACATGTGGTATATTAAAAACAATTAGAAAGAACATCTTATAATTTTTATGGAAAGAGGAAAAAATAAATGTTTATATTATTAATTTACTACACTAAATGTATAAAATATATCTTTTATCAAGCAACAACATACATATTTATACATAATAAAATATTTTAATATAATTTCTCAGATATTTACATGACGCTGTAAGAAAATTAAAACCAGAGTTTGTGAATAATTGCTGTCTATTGATATATAATGAACAACGTTTTGTGCCTATATTTGTAGGTCACGACCTATGCTAATCAGAGTATACAGATAATTACAAATCACAAAAAGATAATTACAAAAGATATACATGAAATATCCTATCTGATATACTTCCCTAAAATGATTGATTCTGAGAGATAATTGATTCTTAACACTCCCCCTCAAGCTGGAGATTTGTATAAGTCAAATACTCCAAGCTTGGAAAGAAGATGCTGATGCTGTCCACTGCTTAGAGCTTTAGTCAAAAGATCAGCAGGCTACTCCTTGGTAGAAATGTGGCGTGTCGTGATGATTCCTTGCTGGATTTTCTCTCTGACATAATGACATTCCACTTCAATATGCTTAGTTCGTTCATGAAAGATTGGATTTGCCGCTATTTTCTCTGCAGCTTCATTGTCACAATAGAGTAATGCAGGCTTGTTCGTATGAACACCAAAATCTCGAAGAAGTCCCATGATCCATACTACTTCGCTGGTTGTAACTTGCATTGCTCGATATTCTGCCTCAGCTGATGATAGTGATCTGATGAAATTTTTTTCGTACGCCATGAGATTAGAGAATTTTCAAGCATGATACAGAAACCAGTGGTAGATCTCCTCGTCATTGGACACGTGCTATAATCTAAATCACAAAAAGCTCGTAATTCAAAATTTGAAGATGTCGGGAATAGAAGACCAAGACCTGGACAACCTTTCAGATATTTAACAACTTTTAGTGCAGCCTCCATGTGGGATTGCTTTGGCTTGTGCATGAATTGACTAAGGAGTTGAACTGAAAATGTAATGTCAGGCCTTGTGAGATTCAAATAGATCAGCCTCCCAACTAATCTCTGATATGCTGAAGGATCTTCAAGAAGTGGATCATCTACTTGCTCACTTGAGCCAGCATCATATTCAATGCTTGTGAGTTTTTTGTTTTGTTCCATAGGAATGAGTGAAGGTTTAGACCCTGCCAATCCAGCCTCAGATATTAGCTCCAATATGTACTTGCGTTGACTTATTGAAATCCCATTTGGAGATCGAGCAATCTCAAGACCAAGGAAGAATTTTGATGGACCAAGATCCTTCATAAAGAATGTGGCGTTGAGATATTCCTTGAGATCGGCGATACCAGCTTGACTGTTGCCTGTAATGAGTATATCATCAACGTATATGAGTAAAGCAACGAAATCATTACCCTGAGTTTTAGTGAATAGGGAGTAGTCATGGTGGGACTGATGAAATCCATGTTGTAGGAGAGCATTGGTGAACTTAGCATTCCACTGACGAGATGCTTGCTTTAACCCATACAGGGATTTCCGCAATCGACATACCAAAGACTCCCCCTGAGGGCGAAATCCGGGGGGCAACTCCATATATACCTCCTCAGAAAGATCATCATGGAGAAAAGCATTTTGAACATCCATCTGAAAAAGAGGCCAATTATGGATAGCAGCAATGGTTAGGAAGAGACGAACAGTGACATGTTTAGCAGTAGGAGAAAAAGTGTCTTGATAGTCAACTCCCTCTCGTTGATTAAAACCTTTGGCTACCAGGCGAGCTTTATAGCGCTCAAGAGAACCATCAGCATGATACTTGACCTTGTAAACCCATTTACACCCGATTGGACGACGATCAGGAGGCAAAGGGACCACATCCCAAGTATGATTGGCTTGAAGAGCATGGACTTCAGTTTCCATGGCAGCAACCCAGTTGGGATTTGGTGACAGCTTCCTGAAAGGTGGTAGGTTCTTGTATTGCTGAAATAGAAGCAATGAAGTGCTGATGGGAAGGAGAACAATTAGCCAAGGAAAGGTAATGGGAGATGGGGTAAATAGAGGTAGAAGATGCCGAGGGCAAGGTTGGACACAGGTAATCAGAACTCCAAATAGGAGGTTTAGAAGGACGACCTGATCGGCGGAGAGAGACGGAGAGGTTGGGATCTGGTGGCTCGGCGGCGGGCGAAGATACGAGCTCAGGGCCGGAAAGGGAAATAGGAGTGGTGGATGTGGCAGGAGCATTAGGATCATCTGAAGTAGTGGACGTCTCCATAGGTGGCGTAGACGAAGGTGTAATCTCATCGAACCATACAGCTGGAGGCGTGGGATCAGCTTGACTGTCCGGGGATAAACCAGATGGAGAAAGTGAAAATGGAAACACATTTTCTTGAAAAATGACATCCCTACTAACAAAGAATTTTCCCGAAGCGGGATTATATAGACGATAACCCTTTTGATTAGGAGGGTAACCCATGAAAATGCAGGGAATAGCACGAGGACTAAATTTGTCACGGGTACCTAATGCGGTAGCATAACATCTACAGCCAAAAACACGAAGATGGTCAAGGATGGGTGGTTTGTGAAATAAGAGTTCAAAAGGGCTGAATCCATGAATGGAGGATGAAGGTAACCGGTTAATGATGTAAGTGGCAGTGAGGATGCATTCACCCCAAAAATGAGGGGGAATATGTGCCTGAAACATTAAGGCTCGTGCAACATCTAATAAATGACGATGTTTGCGTTCAACTACTCCATTTTGCTGAGGAGTATAAATGCATGAGCTCTCATGGATAATTCCTTGACTAGCAAGGAAAGAACGACACTCATTGGAAAAAAATTCGGTGCCATTGTCAGAGCGAATGCGACGGACAAGAGCACCAAACTGTGTGAAGACTAGAGAAATAAAATGTTGAATTTTTAAGAAGACTTGAGATTTTGAATGTAAGAGAAATGTCCATGTGGCTCGAGAAAAATCGTCGACAATAGTGAGAAAATATCGTGAACCATCATGGTTGGGTGTCCGATGAGGACCCCAGACGTCCATATGAACTAATGCAAAAGTGGAATTGGTGATGGTAGTATGTGTAGGAAAACTAGTGCGAGTTTATTTAGCCAGAGGACAAATGGAACAAGAAAAAGATGGAGGGCATGAGACGACGATGCCAAGTGTCATAATTAATGTTATTGCAACTAACAAAATTACAATGGAAAATGTTTTTCGGAATGCATGTAGCATCTTTTATTGAAAGAAAATAATTCTGAAAAACTAATTTAAAAGACTCAGGAATGGAAGAACATAGAAAATATAATCCCCGACTAGCCTTGCCAAGCCCGATCAGATCCCCAGTCGTACGGTCCTGAAAGACACAAAAGTCGTCGAAAAAAATAGCTAAACAATTATTATCTTTAGTGAGTTTGCGGATGGATAACAAATTATGTCTAAAATTTGGAGCATATAGGACATGTGAGAGGTGTAGCTGAGGATAGGGTTTATAGTGTCCAATATGGGTCACAGGGCTGGTGGATTGATCAGGTAAAGTGATGGAAATAGGTGTTGCACACGGAAAATATGATTCCAATAAAGATATGTTACAAGTGATGTGGTCACTTGCACCTGAATCGATAATCCAAACAGATGAAAGAGCATTAAAAGGTAAAGTGATACCTGAAAAATTAGCCGTGGGATCAGAATTTCCCATTTGATTCAATAGAGTGACCAATTTTTGCTGCTGATCGGTAGTAAGATGAAGCCCGGAGGAGCCGCCATATACATTGCCAGGGATAGGTGTTGCGCATCCCATAATACCTACACTTGAATAGGGAGATGAGTTAGTACCAAAAGAGTCCATGAATTGTTTATATCCATAAGGATTAGGTAGAAGCCCAAATCCAGGAGGAGGAGGTGGGCTATTGGTTGCAACATTGTGTGCTAAAGGGCCAGAAGTGGAATTCTTTTTCTTAGGCCCATTACGGTGCTTGGGCTTCCAATTTGGTGGATAGCCCACGAGGAGGAAGCAGGCCTCCCTAAGATGGCCCAGCTTTTGACAATATGTGCAAAAGGGCCTCTGTTGCCCATTTGGCCCAACCGATGAAGAATTGGAGTGGGCTACTCCTGGCCAAATTGCTTTGGCTTGAGGCGGTAACCCAAGACCCGGAGCCAGCCAATTGGGTCAGCTGAATTGCAGAAAAAGCGCTTGACATCTCCTTCTGGGTTGTAGAAAAAATCTGTCCCTCCACGGCAACCGACGGCTGGCCATCTCCGGCGGTGCGCTGGTGCAAGTCTTCCTTGGCGTGAGCATGGAGTTTCTCAAGGGATAGAAGATCATCTCGGGCGAGCATGTTGGTGCAAAGGGTAAGGAACTCGTCGGGAAGAGCCGATAGAAACTTCATCGCCCGGTCGGAATTTTCATGCAAGCAGAGTTGATCATTCACGTGGCACTCACAACGGTTACAAATGCAGCGGATAGGCAGTTGATGGACATCCAAATCGGTCCACAAGTCTTGAAGCCGAAGGTAGAAGGCAGTCAACTGTGCACTGGAAGCGCCGGCGGCGAGTTTGGTGTTGCGAAGGTTACATGCAAGTGCACGTGATCGTTAACAAGTAATATAGAGTGAATATAATTTATCGTTCCCACAGAGACTAATGAATTATTAAATACCGAAATTAAAATAGCTCTAACTTTATTTGAAGAAAAAAATATTTTATGAATAAGCTAAATTAAAAGTAATTTTAAAACTTAATTAAAACTAAAATTAAAAACTAAACAAAGCAAGTTAATGGATTAAATTGACGAAAGATCTAGGGTTTTCGATTTCACCTTAACTAATCCATCCTAATATTAATCTATTTCTATAATCTAATTTAATTTCCTAGTTGATAGTCGAGACTCCCTAATTTATTTATTAGCTCCCTCCCGAGATCTAATAAAAATCCTCCTAATTGCTAATTCATCATATTCCTATGTGAATTACAACAATTATGAAGTCATTAATTTCTATGGATTCTCATGTAGCGACTACACAAACCATGCAGGTATATTCCTATCCTATATGCAATTCATGGCATTTATCTCAATGAACTTGACACATAACTCCCCTTCCAGTTCGTTATAATTAACAAATCATCTAATTAGTGATCAAGTAATTAGAAGCATTAAGCACAAAGATAAATATTCAACCATAGAAAATTAAATCGAATTATATTAATAGAAAAATATTAAGACTTCATAGTTAGGCTACATCGAAACCCTAGAAAAAGAATTTAGTTCATATTAATATAAAAGAATATCACCAAAAATTTAAACATGATTGAAAAGAAAAATAAAAGATAAAATCCAAACAAAAGCCGTAGATGATTGGTACTTAAAAATAATACTTAGCCAAAAATTTCATGACAAAATACAAAACTTAAATTACTAAAATTGCTAAATAAAACTAAAAGCTAAAACAATAAAAGAAAGCTAAAATTGATAACTAAAATAAACTAAAGAAAACAAGAAGAAGACAAAAAAAAATAGCATAAAATATGTGAGGGAAGAAATTGCTCTCGCTTTGTTTGCTTCACAAAGCTTCTAGAGGAAAGAAAAAAATTTTACGCTTGCTTTGCAAGTCAAGCTTACGGCTGTTTCTATTTGCTAAACTATCGCAACCAACAAGAACAAAACAACGAAGAAAGATCAAGAAAACAACAAAGGATGGCTGAAAATTTCTTTGAGAAAAAAAAGCAGGAAGGTCGCTACTCCTAACTAATGAAAGAAAGAAAAACAAGACAAAGGACCGAAGAATGGGTTCCTTCTTGTTGTTCTCGGTTGTCTTCTTTATATAGAGCCAAAGGTTGGTTGTTTCTTTCTAAATCTTGCAAACCCGATTCCTTCTTTGCTTTTCTCTTTGTCTTCAACTTTAACTTGGTCTCTTTTGTTTCCAAATTCCAACCATATGTTGTTTCTAAATTAGTTTGCAGCTTAAGTCTCCTTCTTTTTCTTTGCTGTTTTCCTTTTTTTCTTTCTTTGTTTGCTTCCTTTTTTTCTTTGTTACCAAATTTCAGCCGCCCTTTTTGTTTCCTGCTTTTCTTCCTTCTCTCGGCTGATTTTGTTTCCCACTTCAGCTCGGTTTTTGTCTTCTTGCTGCTAAAGAAATTTCCTTTTGTTTTGTGTTGTGCAGCTTGTTTCTTTGTTCCCGAATTCAGTTGCCCACTTACTCTCCAATTTAGTTGTCTTCTGTCTCTCATCTTTCTGTTTGCTTCAAGTTGCAGCTGAAGAAAATATTCTTCTTTTGTTTGTGGCTGTCTTCAGAAATCAAGGGGTGGAGTCTGTGCTGAAGCTTCAAATTGCAGCAGTATTTTGTCCTTGTGTTTGTTGTGCTGCAGAATTCTTTTGTCTTTGGCTGAAAAAATTTGAGTGGAATTCTGTTTTGTCTTTTCCTTGAGCGGCTGACCTGTGTTGTATTCTTGCGGATTAAATTTCTCGTAGATAAAGAGGTTGTCCCAGCTGCCAGTTTTGATTAATCAATCCACGGGTTTGCTGCATATGAATATGATTCTATCAACTTCAATGTTTGATCCTCTAAGGGCTTGAAGAGTTGGCTGATTTGGATCATAGATTAGCGTTCTTTTGACGTTGATCTGTTTGCACAGGGCTATACCACCTGCTGGAGATGGCAATCCATTCTCTTTTCTTCCATAACAAACTCCAGTTAGAGCTCCTGCAAACCTAGCATATGACGCCTTTATGTGAAGATGTCTCAACTTCTGAAGACTAAAGAGAGTATGTGGCAATGAAACCTTTCATGCAATTGAATCCAGAGTGAAAGTTTCCAAGTTTGAAAGGTTCCTTATTGATGATGGGATGACTTCCACCTTAGCTTGGAGTGCCAAATATCTCAACTGAACAAGAAGTTCCATTTCACTTGGAAAAACGGGACTTAAATTAATTTGCCTTACATGTAACACCCTGAGAAGTTTGAAGCTCTGAATAATGAATGAGATATCAAATGAACTTTGACTCCTTAAAATGCTCTTGCTTAGAGTAAATGCATGACCTCCGTAAGTTGCATGGCTCATCAAAAGATAGAAGCGCATCATACCCTTGTAACAGCTGCAGAAAATTTTCCTCTCTAGCTTTTGTCAAACAAAAATCATGTAACAAATCATGAATGCGGCAAGTCTTGACACCGCCAATGGATCTTCGCTAGGCAACCATAACTAAGCTTCTTTAACTCGGTTTTTCGGACAAATCCTTCTAAGATCCATAACCAAATCAACTTCTTAACTGAAACTTCTTGGTGCTCGGGATATGCCGCAAAATATAGAAAACATGTTCTCGTTTTCCAGGCCTCACGCCTAAGGAAAAAATAAATAAATAAATAAATAAATAAATAAAATAAAAAGAAACCTTGAAGATTTTGCCAAGAAAAATTAATGTTTCTTTTTATTTATTAATTTTTTCCTAAAAACTCCAATCTAGCCATCAATAATAAAAACACTTAATATTCATATAAATAAGCATTTTAATCACTTAAGCACAAGGAAATTGACCTAATAAATATGCAATTATACATCTTATCATTTGGCTTCGCTAATGGCCTGTTTGAGCGAAAAAATCTGTGAACCCGAAACTCTCCCGAAGCTTTCTTGCAGTGTGTTCCAGATAGCAGCCACCGTAGGAAGTCTCGAAACCATGGCTTCCAAGGAGGGATCAACCGAATGAGTGAGCCAAGTTTTGGCGGCGGCGTGACACTGGTCCCATTTTTCGGCAGCAGCTTCGTCTTCAGAGGGGCGAGCAAGAGTTCCGGTAAGAAAACCCAGTTTATTTCTTGCCAAAAAAACTGTTCTAACTTGATTGCTCCAGATTTGCCAATTTCCTTCACCCGTGAGTTTGCTTGAAACAATGCTTCCGGTTTGGAGATCGGCGGCGGATAAATGGTATGGATCCCGTGGTGGTGCCGGAATGATGGTGGTGGAGCTGGACGCGGCGGCTGCTGGGTCTGTCATGGTCGCTTGTCGGAGAAGAAGCTGCTATGGCACCGTGGTAATTTGCTGGGATGATAAGGGTAGTTTGGGAAAGATTTGGTTAGGACAGACTTTAGGGTTTGTAGAAGCTAGGGTTAAAATGGTAATTTTACCAAAAAATATATGGAGATAAAAAATAAAAAACTGCACTAAACTCTTAAATGACGGTTTTAAAATTCGGAGCAGGAGCAGTGTTGGATCGCTTGCTCTGATACCATGTAAGAAAATTAAAATCAGAGTTTGTGAATAATTGCTGTCTATTGATATATAATGAACAACGTTTTGTGCCTATATTTATAGGTCACGACCTATGCTAATCAGAGTATACAGATAATTACAAATCACAAAAAGATGATTACAAAAGATATACATGAAATATCCTATCTGATATACTTCCCTAAAATGATTGATTCTGAGAGATAATTGATTCTTAACAGACGCGCACATAATAAAATCGAACAAGCAATATTTATTAGGTTATCCAGTAATTCTCTACCATGTGTGATGAAATAACCACTCTAATGCTTCGATTTAAAGGAAATTTATTATCTATACTAGTGTGAAATTTTAGTCTTGTAATGAAAGAGAAATTGGTGTCGTTGAGCATGTTTTTCTGTATTTTAATTACTTGTAATGCCAATTGCTAGGTGTCAAAATATCTTGGAAATGTCGAACCAAATGGAATTTCATGGGCACATAGCCGGGTTGCATTTTCTCAGTCTTGCAAACGGCAAAAATACCCATGCAGGACCTTCTTGAGTTCGGAAGTTCGGCAACGATGAATACTCCAGCAACTCTGGTAAAGCTACAACTACATTAGTCGTAAGTATAATGGGCCTTTTGAATTCTTATGCACAGTTGATTAGGTTTGGAAATACCTTCTATACGTGTGAAAGATGGCCCGGAGAAATAGCAGCAAAAGATATTCATGTCAGCAGTTCCCCTTTTTAGTGACGAATCTATTATTTAATAAACTTCACTAAATCCCATATCAAGCTGGTTATATTTTTTCATATCCTAGCCCCAGAATGTTTGTCCCAAGTATGAATCACTTGATTCATTTTAGTGCACGAGGCAGCGAGATGGCTAGCACTGGGAAATTAGGTTGTATTAGAATCTTATATTGGATAATTGCTGCAACAAGATGAAAAGATTGTTGTGTGAATGATTTTGATATAGGTAGCTGTTTTCTATTAGTAATCATTTTTTTTAATGCAGTTTGGAAATTGGAGTTGGAGTTTACCTAGTTTGGTTAGTTTTGACAGCTTAGGTGTGGAGGCAGAGAGATTTAGAGAAATTATTACAACCTATAGTCTCGTATACTTCCCAGAATCAGCAAATTGGCAAATGTAAGTCCTTTCCTTTGAAGCCATTTTAACTGGAAAACAACTCTTTCACATCCTAAGTTTTAGCAACCCAGCCGGTATTCACCGGCATTAGCAATGATGGCTTTGCACAACTGAATGCTCATGTTTGCAAGCGTTGGCGCTTCTAGTTTAAGGTTCAAGTATATACATATGAGATCCTCTATCCCCGTTTCTTATCCTATTTATGTACCACAATTAAAACCATAGAGTTTTAATTCCATCTTAATTAGGTGATCGGTTGGATTCTACAAAACCGACTTCCAACTGATTTTTCTTCTTTCACATTTATCCCCAGCTGATTTTTTTTCCTCCCTCCACACCTCTTTTTTCGGCTGCAAAAAATTCTCCCAACAAGTCCATCGCTTTTGCCAACTAGGGCTCGCACCATATGCTACTAATATAATGTCAACATCATCATCACCACCATAATATTACCTTACTTTTGACTAATATCTGACTCTGGCTTCTTGTTTTCATTTCATATTCTATTATTTGTTCACGATAGATATCCATTTCTCCGAAGACATACCTTTCTCTTCATTTTTTTTAGCTCTTTTGTTTGAATTCCTGTTACAACCAGAATATTTGAAGGATTGAGCAACTAGACCTTATCTGTCTTTGATTTGCATAAGAGGTTTTTCAAATTAATCTTGTCTGTGACAATGAAATTTCTTTGAAGTTATCATTCTTGGCTTAAGTAAACTAAACACAAAGAATATTCTGGCCTTGACAACCATGTAAGATTGCATAAAAAATGGATGTATTCATGATTAGAAACTAGCCATCTTGTTCTTTTCTTGCAAATGGCTCAATCTTTTCAACTGTGATTTAGTAATAAGAAAATAAAACCGTAGTTTTATCTTCAACTATGATTTAGTAAGAAGAAGAAAAAAACTTTTGGCATTCTCTTTTACAACCTATGACTCATCAATTTATAATGCATGACTCCTTTGTTAATTTTATCTATTAAATCAATTTGCTTGTCTTTCATGTAATGCTATTTAAGAATTCCCTCCTTTGATTTTATATCTACAATTTCTTAAAGACTCATACTTCCTCAAAATCGATTACTCTATAATGAACTTGTAAGAAGTAAATGATTGACAACAGAGTGAAATGCTTTTCTTGTTTGTCATACAGCAGATAACTATTTGAAATTTCTCCAGGCCCTAAGTTTGTCTATTTTTATCACTTCCCTCCTTATGGTTAAATGTTTACCATGTGTATTTCTATCTTTAACCCCTTTGTGGTTTGTTTACTTGTCTGTAATTAAGATTTCAAGTTGTAATTTGGCTAGAAGGAAATAACCAAGCTTGACATGCAGGAGAATGCCATGGATGACAATAGTGGAGGTTGGCTAAGCTGCTTTCCTGAAAACTTCACATCACTGGAAATATTGAACTTTGCTAGCCTAAATAGTGAGGTCAGTTTTGATGCCCTGGGGAGACTTGTTAGTAG
This sequence comes from Gynochthodes officinalis, assembly GCA_020080225.1. Taxonomy (NCBI): domain Eukaryota; kingdom Viridiplantae; phylum Streptophyta; class Magnoliopsida; order Gentianales; family Rubiaceae; genus Gynochthodes; species Gynochthodes officinalis. Next base: position 42,558,409 of record CM034616.1, read on the forward strand.
GTGCAAAGGTTTAAAGGTGCTGAAGGTCAATAAAGGTATCAGCTCAGAACAATTACAACATAGCTTGTGCCAATCTGACTTTTTGAATTTGAGCTATGCAACACTTCGCAGTGATGAATTTGCAAAGTTATTTGTGAACTATCCAAAGCTACAGCGCCTCTGAGTAAGAAATTTTGGCTTCAATTGCTTAGCGTCGCATCTATTTCTTCATATTATTTGTGTGTGGCCCAACTGATTAGCATATCATACCAGTGACACCTTCATGATTTGTGAGAATTCATTGTACATACATCCTCGTCTTTTTCCTTATTTTTTTCCTTCCTGCCATGCTGTATGGGTAATGAGAGTGCATTTATATATTTTTTGTCAATTGTTTACCCTAAAGTTTCTTTGTTTGTTTGGCTTTTTTATTTTATTTTTTGATATGTCACTGCTGGCCTAACATAGAATATTCCTGTCTAAGCTATCAGAAAATTTATAGACCTGTTAGGATATGATGAAAAAGCCAATTGATGAGTTTTGTGATTTGTCATTATTTTTAATGACCGTCTATAATAAAGCTTGCTTACCAAAATTTTGTTTGTTTTTCATATATCAAGTCAAATCTTAGTTTCCTTATGATAGGTTAGGTACTATCTTGCCACCAACATGCACTGTACGCATGAAAATAATTTGGCTAGTATTTACTGAAGAATGAGCTTTCTCCTAGCCTTTAGTTACTTGTTTTGTTCTTTTCTTTGTTACTTGCATACATTGCACTACAGCAAGTATAACTAAGTTCAAATTTTGCATAATTTTAGCTGGAGGAATGGGTAATTCAATTTTTTAAAAACAGAAACACACAGTGAAGAATAGAAGATTGGAAACCATCAATTCCTCTACCTTTCGACATAAAGTATCAATATCATGGAGAACATTAACACATGGTCATCTGAATCTAGGTAGCTGGCAAGTTGAAGATTCAACTAATAAGAATGTTATACCTGTGATAATTGTTAGAAATGAGATGAAAAAAATAGGTGTAAACTTGAGTCGTGTTTAGCATTGTCCTAAAGAAACTATTTCAGTGTGTATAAAATGTTTCCCCAAGATAAAACAAGCCTTCCTTGTAAAAGGGTAGGAGGAACAACAAAATTAAATTAATCCAGCACAATGAAAAATTTAGGAGGAAGGAAAGAGAATATGAAGAAGTAGAGAAATAAAATGAAAGAAGATAGTTTTTTTCTCTTGATAAGCAAAAGAAAAAGCTCTCTATGTATGTCTAACTATCACACGTATATATAAGCATCAAAATTGATATGAACTGTTCAAATTGGAATTTTCAACTTGGAAAACTCATGAAGTTTCTAGTTCCAATTTGAGTATTCAAATTGGATTTTACTTTTTCGATTACTTCTTCAATTTGGGTTTGCTTCTTCACGGTTGGAATGTTCAATTTGAACTTTTCTACCTTTTGAAATATTCTACAACATTCAAGAACTTTTTGAAATATTCTACAATAATTGCTTGTGGCTATACTTTTGAATCTTGATATGCTTTAGTTACATAATATGGGAATTTCATATGTGAATGATCTTGTTCAGGTTCTTGACATAGTTAAAGATAAGGGACTAGAGGCTGTAGGTTCCTGTTGTCCCTTCCTTGAAGAATTGAGAGTTTTCCCAGCAAATCCTTTTGACCAAGCTATCAACCATGGGGTGATTGAGTCAAGTTTTCTAGCTGTCTCCCAAGGGTAAAGGAAGCTCCACTATGTTCTCTATTTTTGCCAGCAAATGACTAATACAGCTGTTGCAACAATAGTGAAGATCTACCCTGAGTTCACCCATTTTCGCCTCTGCATTATGAATCCTAGCCAGCCTGATTACCTGAAAAATGAACCCATGGATGAGCCTTTTGGTGCTGTGGTGAAGACGTGCACTAAGCTACATAGGCTTGCAATTTTAGGGCTGTTAACTGATCTGATATTTGAATACATTGGGAAATACACCAAGAATCTTGAGACTCTCTCTGTGGCTTTCACCTACAGGCTACAGCACAAGTTTTTGATAGCCAAGCCTATTACAAATGTATTCACCTATTTTTTATTGCATATAAATTTCTTCTATTTCCTTTCCTCCTATTTTGACATGTTTTGAATTCTGGGCAGTTTCATTAGCAGAAAGCATAATTTAGAAGCTATATTTTTCTATCTCTCTCTATGGTTGGCTCTTTTATTTGGAATGCTTGTAATATTTTTGAGATTTCAAACAAACATTCCATCATCTGTGAAATGACTAACTGACTAGTATAATTTCTGGTGAAGGGTTTGGTGTTGACATGAATAATTTTGGATGACAAGTCTAAAGAGATTCACCATTTTCAGTTGCCACAATTCTATGTGACATTCATAGTCTCCATGCCATAAGAATGCAGGAGAAATTGGCCTCAATGATTGCGGATGTTGGATTTGAGAAGGTTGAATATGAGAATCTTGTAGGAAGGGTGCAGACTTCTATTTTGTGAGGTGTAAAGTGTTTGGATAATATTGTATTATCATGCTACAACTAGAATGTCCGACTATTATTCTTCATGATTTGTAGGAAATTAAGATGTTGTCCTTTGAATTAATGAAATTTAACTTTTGTTTTTTTCATTTCAAAATTTTTGGTTGTTCAATGTTAGTGTGATTGACTTTATTATATTTTCAACTTGAATGATGTATGTATTAAAAGGATGGACAGTAGTATGATCAATACAGTGATGTTATTAGTGACAAGACACCAAAACAAAACACGTTACTATTGTGATTAAAAGTTGTCACTAATCACACTATTTAGTGACAATTTTTTTCATCACTAATTGTATTGGCCAAGAAACTTTTGTTGATGAACTTTTTTCGTCACCAATGAATGCGCCAATTGGTGATCATTGGGAATCGTTACCAACCCGTCACAAAAGGCATTGACTGAGGCATTTTTTCTTAACAACCTTTTTTAGTCATCAAAAGTCATCACTAAGTGTCTTTGACCGTCGTACTTTCAAAGATGAGATTTTGTCGTAACCAAATTTCGTCAGTAATCTATCGAAATTAGTGACGACTCTTAATTTTTAGTGACAAAATTTCCTAGCCTTTGGTGACAACTTTTCTCATCAGTAATTTTGGTCACGCACTCATTTCATCACTAAATCCAACCATTTGGTAGCGACTTTCCTTTTTCGTTAGCAAAAACCTTTAGTGACGAAATATTAGTGACGAGCGGGTGACGAATCACTTTTTCGTCACTAATGCTATTAGTGATGAAAAAATGCCTGTTAGTGACGAGATTCATGTCATCTCTAAAACCCATTTTTCTTGTAGTGATTCATTACAATATTCAGCAGAAAAAATCAATTTTTTTGTGGTTCTGATGTTACTGTTAAGAATTTATACATGCCGTAATATAATACTAGCAGAAGAAACAAAATATAATTTTCACATAATAACAGGATCTTTTTGACTTTTGCATAAATAAAATTTTTTTGCCTTTGAAGTGGACTAGTTTTGATGCAAGAAGTGATGTGGACTACCTTTGGCGTAAAAAGGCGGTCAACCACAATTGCACAAACTCTCGGCCTATAATGGTATCGACATGAACTTGTTTTTTGAGTCCTCTTAATTAGGATTGATTGACACCAAATTAATTTGCTAGTTCGTATGAGTTACTATGTACTCTAAAACATACTTTAGAAAACAGGACTAGAATTAAATTGGTTTTAGTACAAAAACCAACTTAAGGAAGGCTAATATCAAAAGGGCTGACCTGGTCATAAACTTAGTATCACAGTATAAGTAATCTGGCATAGTCATGACCTGGTGGACAAATTCCAAATCCTCATTAGATACCTGGATTTTTGAGGATTTTTATTTTTCTTGGTAGCTGGTGTTCGAACTGTAGGTGTGGGGGTTTGAGGGGAGGAAGATGTTGAAACCCTATGCAGAAAATAACATCAGAACTTCCTACATAAAAAGAAAGAAAAAAAAGGTACAATAGGAATTTCATAGTCTTGTGCTTCCTCAACCTAAAAGAACAAGCGTATGGATATGATTTCGGAATAATTGAGTAATTATCATTCTTACTATGAGGATAGACTATAAAGTGCAATGGAGGAACCAAAAATTCCTGAAAAGGGGAAGGAAGCGAGAAGAAGAATATGAAATCGGTTAGAGAAGAATAAAATGACAGAAACAAAGGTGGATGGGAGCGTAAACTCAGTAAAAGCCAATTAAACTTCCATTCTTAAATTAAATGAAAAATTACTATCAAGCTCCTCATAGATATCCTCGCCCTGAGATTTATCTGAAATACTTTTCACTTTGGTTACCCACCCTATGAACAACCAAGGTCATGGAAATTTACAAACCACAAATTTTGGTCCCAGAGCATATCGATTTAATATATTTGCATGCTCATACATTAGAGAGTGACTCAAATTTGTCATTCACATATAGGACTAATGAATATTTAAATGGAAAACGAGTATTGATTCTGATTTTGTGATGTTTATATCATGTAAATACCTTTTGTTTTAAATGGTTTGGAGACATCATTTACTGTCTATCATCTTTACTGGAAATGTTTGAGAAGTTCATGAATGTTTGAAGAGAACGATTAATTTAGTAACTAAGGAAATTACTGGAGATTTTGGTAGTACTTTATGTTAGATCAATATAATAAACGACAAAACAACATGAAAAGAAGAATCCTAAGAACACATCTTGGATGTGAAAATTATTTAGGTCCACTATTGACTGCATTAAGCCCAAAATCAAATAAGCATCTGATCCTTAAGCATTCTGAATTGATACATGTTATGTGTATACATTCGGCAAGTTTCTTGGGCTTAGGTAATAAAGAAGCAATCTATGATATGCTAAAAGGAAAAAAAAAAAAAATCACTTTTGACAGAGCAATTTTTTTAATTATAAAAAAAATCATTTAATGTATTATTAAATATGTAATTTTATAATTTCATATTTTACTTTTAATAAGGGTAATATAAATAAAAAGTTTAGCAAATAATTTTTTTTAAACAAATACAAGATTTGAAATTTTTTTTTAATTGATACTATAAGAGTACAAGATATTTAACACTTTTTTTTTTCCGTGTTGCTGTCATGTCGTTGATTTACGAATTCAAGTCAATGCTTATGATTCATTTGCACAAAAGATTTCTAATCCGTTTGGACAGTGTATTTTTATTCACAAATAAGTAAATTTTTAAATAAAAACAAATTATCCAAATATATTTTTATTTTAAATTTTAAATTTTAAATTTTCCCACTCAGATTCCTCTCATATAATTTAAAAAAAATTTCTTCTTATTTTTCCCTTCAAAATATTTTTTCCATCCAAAAATACCTACTAAAATTTTCACATATTTCTATACAACTTTTTCTAAATACGTCACTGTCTAAACAATCGGTGCTATCTTTTCGAGGGTCACTTTTGACAGGCTAATAGAGACAACGGACTAAAAGCAGTGGTTTTGGAATCTACAAATTGGGCCGAAATACTATAAAAACCTTTCACTGAGTTTCTAAGAAAGTTGAATGTTCCTTCTGGATTCGATAATCCAGGTAAAATGGGATATTTTTGTTGGATCGTTTTACTATAACATTGCCCATATTAACTAAGCCTAAAATCTCAGGTAATTTCCGTAGTTACTAAATTAATCGTTGTCTTCAAAATTGAACTTGTCAAACGTTTCCAGTAAAGATGATAGACAGTAAATGATATTTCCAAACGTCATAAAATAAGAATGAATACTGGTTTTCCGTTTAAATATTCATTAGTCCTATGTATATGAATGACAAATTTGAGTCACTCTATAATGTCGGAGCATGCAAAGAAACCAAACCAAATTTGTAACCCTCTGAAACTTTCTTAATCCCACCAACATGTTGATTAAATCTTACCTATTTATACATTTCCAAACCATATAAGGAATGGAATTAACATCCCCTATTTCCTAATCCCAACATATTGATTTAATATTACCTATTTGTACATTTTCAAATCATATTAGGAATCGAATCAACAGAACCTATTTATATAGGCCCTCTAGCCATTCACCCAACATAAAATCAACAATCAAGAAACAATGGCTGCCGTTATTTTTCCACCCAATGGAGATTTTGATTTGTTCTCTGCCAACAAGTTGCAAAAATCCAAATCCCCTTCTCCCTCTACAATGTCAATACTTCATCGAAAGAGATCTTTTGTTGAAGATGTTCAATCCCCGACTCCCTCGCCGGCCAAGAAAATTCGGTTTAGAGACCATGTATTTTTTCAGAATGATAATGCTTTAACACAACCCTTCAACCTGCCGAACAACAAAGCAGAGTGGGTTGAACTAATTATCAAGGAGATGATGGGTGCAACCAGCGTTGACGACGCCAAATCTCGTGCCACAATATTGTTAAATAATTTTGAGAAATCGATCACCAATGCTCGTACAAATTCTGAAACAGCGGCTCAGAAATTTCAAGAACGAATTGAAATATTGTCCAAAGAAAATTATATATTGAAAAGAGGCATAGCAATCCAGCATCAGCGCCAGAATGAGTACGATAACAAGAGTGAAGTAAATAAACTCAAAGACTTGGTGGACAAATATCAGGAACAAGTAAAGAATCTTGAAACGAATAACTATGCATTAGAATTGCATTTACAACAGGCTCTACATTCAAAGTCCATCCCTACTAGATTCCATCCTGATGTATTTTAGATTTTAGTTTTTTGCATCTATTTGATTCATTAAACGGTTGTAATATTAATGATACTAGTAAGGAATGTTTTCCGAGGTGCAAAGATGCCTATTTTTTAATATAGAAAATATAATTTTTTTAAAAATGATTTTACATATATATTTTAATTTATATTATAGATTTTCAAATGTTGCTACATATCAAAATGATTAATTGCTTTATAGGTGGGTTAGCTATAATTGATTTGGCTTTAATTGTTTTTAATATTTTGGTATTACTTACACAATTTTATTATATGAACAAACAGTAAAATTATTATGAAGTGCAAACTAAATGATTCCTAGCTTTTCTCATAATTAGATTTTAAGTATTAAAAATTGAGAAATATTTTAGTATTAAATTACACTTAGCCATTTAATTATCATAGTACAGTTAACCCTATTTGTTGCTCCTTTCACCAGTTTAATATTATTCATATAGTTTATGCTAGAATAAAAAGTATTGCATTTTTCAGAATATGAATTTTGGGTATCACTGTTAGGAAAAATTAAGGTGTTATAAGAAAAAATATTTTCCCTATCCTAGTTGGATTAAGGTCTTTACTATTTGTTCCATTATCTATTGAAATAAATAAAATATTACCTAAATGTACCCTTATTACTACTTTAAAAATATATAAAAATTTGATTAGAAAAAACAACAATCTGAATAAAAGAAAAAAATGGTTAACAAGATTAAGAAAAACTTGAATGCTGAAAATGCCTAAAATAATCATTATTGGACTATTTTTTATGTATTTACACGTAAACAATTTTTTTTATTAACAATAATACTTTGAGGAAAAAAATAAAAAGGAAGAGAAAGAGAAAAAAGAAATTGTCAAAACAAAAGCAAAAAGCCGAAAAAGAAATCGGGAACTTATAAAAGAAAAACTTAGTATGGAGATGATGAAATAAGAATCCAATGGGAAAACTATCAGAATAAAGGGCCAACCGTTGAGATCAGTATTACATTCTACTACAAATTTTGTTTCTTGAAAATGGTAATCACTTTGGTTTATTTATAGTTTTAAGTAAAATTATCGGACAATACAGACTAAATTCTTTTCCAATACTCAATACAATCACGAAGAAAATGTGGGGAATGACAGATATGATACTACTCCCTCTATCCCATTCCCCTCCCCAAAACCCTCCCTCCCAAAAAAATAAAAAAATAAAATTCAAATCTAACTTTTAATCCTTAAAGGGTACATTTTTTAAATGAACATCCCATAATACACTTACTATTAAATACAATATATTTAATGTATCATTCAATTTATAATTATATATATATATATTTCATTTTTAGTAAGTGTATTATAGGATGTTGAAAAGACGCTCTGATACCACGATTACCTCGGAAGCCTTACAATATTAGACTTGAATAGATAAACTTAAATATGCCTAGAAGTCCCTCTTGGACAAGACGGCAACCATTAAGATTTACCAGTTCAAACTAACAGCAAGGACCATAGCAAACTGATTAACCAAGCAACATGTTTCTGATGTACAGGATCATCATATGAGGCAAGTACAAAGCATACTTTATGCTTTAATGGAATACATATCTCAAACAAATTTATCGGGACTATTTAGAAACTTTTGAAGAGAGAAACTATTTAGAAAGTCATGGAATAAAGAAACCGAATTCTTATTCTTTTCCGAACTTAATTTACATAATAGAGGGAACCTCCTTTTATAGAGGGTCGGTGGAATACAAACAAAGAAAATGGGAAACATTAGTAGGACAAGATTCCCATCTTTTGAAAGTAAATAGTAGAAATATATTCTCTAGAATATATTCCTTTAATACAAAGAAACATAAAAGACAAAACATCTAATCAGCTTGTCTTGGCATGGCTTGGCTTGACTTGACTTGGTTTGGCTTGGCTTGACTTGACTTGGCTTGGCTTGGCATAGTTTTAAGGAAAACTATGATAATCATAATATTCCTTAGAGAAAGGAATATGCCATGATGTTTCATATCCTTCCCAATTTATCTCTGGAGGGTCTTCCCAAAGGTCCTGAGCATCTTGTATGTATTCATCAAAAGGTGGTTCAGTATTAAGGTCCTGTATAATGGCATACATTCCTACATCAGAATTTGTAGTAAACTCCCATGGCTCTTCTTGTTTTCCCTTGTCAGGCTTGGATGTTGATTCTTCAGGGGGCGATATGGTCTGAGTTCTTATGTCCTTTTTGGGGGCACCCATAAAAGTAGAAGAAATCCCTTTATTGAAAGTCCCTTCAGTCATATTATTAATGGTCAGAAGATGAGAACGAATGGCCTACTTATCTGTATCAAATTTCAGGAATCCTGTAGGATAAGATCTCCACATGTAGCAGGTGGATTTATGAGTAAAGACATTGGGACTTATTTGAACATAAGGCCTATAGAGGATGAATATAGTATGAACTTTATCATCCTTCTTGTTATAGGTTTCTTCCAAGATTGTTTCAAGACAAAAGTCCATCCATCTTCTAATAGGATAATACCATTCGAGAAATGTCCAAAGAAAAGTGGAGCTGATCCATGGGGAATTTGACAGCAAAATAGTGTAGAGTACCAAGGCACCAGAAGTACCAGTGTGTGGCAGAACAGTAATTAGGTTTCCAAAGGGAAAATCAGGAGCAAAGTTTATCTGGTCATAGGAAAAGTTGCTCAAGATTAGCAGCTGAGATAGAAAAGCAAACAAGTGATTTCGTGGCCAAGCATGCACTTTAGAAAGGCTAGATAGAGGAGGGCTAGTAATGGGAAGGTCACGAAGGTTGAGCGCATTGATATCTTCTTAACTGATAGGTGTAAGAGGGGAATGAGGAAAAGCCTCAGATTTGAGAGAAGTAGTTGGAGATGCCATGAGGATTAAAGGTATAGGATGGTCAGTGGAAATCAGGTGGATTGAGGAAGATTTTGGACGAGTGAGCAAGTCTGGAATGAGGTTGCTTGTTCCTTTTATATGTACAGCATCGAACTGATATTTGGAGAACTAGTCCTTTAATCTTAAAAGTTGTGGTTCAGTGATCATTTTGTTCTGGAAGTCCATTATCCTTGGGAAAGAAGAGTTATCCTTCTTTATCGTAAAACAATGTCCTATCAAATGAAACTCAAATTTTTTGATTCCATCCTTAACGGCTAGGATCTCTTTGATGACTATATGATAATGCTTTTCAGAATCTTTGAACTGTCCACTGGCATGTCCAAAGTAATGCTGCTTTTTATCAACCTCTTCAGTTAAGACAACTGCCCAAAATTCATCATTTGCATCTATTTGAAGAATCCGGAAGCCAAAGCTGGGTATCTCAGAAAAGAGGTGAGACCCATGATTTCCTTTAATTTCTTGGCCGATCTGCTTGTTCTTTTCCCCAAGGGGGAGGATTCTTCTTTAGTAGCTTTGATAGCTGGCTAGTATATTTTGAAGACTAAGGGAGAAAATCTTTAATATAATTAACAATCCCTAAGAATTGTTGAATTTCCTTGACAGAAATATTCTCATCTGGGAACTTTAAGAGTTCTTGTGTGATATGGGATCCAGGTTGATACTGTCCTCGAGAAAACTTCATTCCTAAGAATTCAATCTCAGGTTGGAACAGAAAGCCTTTCTTTTCGAAGAGCATGACACCATATTTTTGGACTAGGCCCAAAAACTCTTTAAGCAGTTGACGATGAGTTTGTTGATCTTTAGAAAAGAGCAGAATGTTGTCAATGTAGATAACGGCATTGTATAAAATAGAATCAAAGATTTTGATCATGGTCTTCTGAAAAATAAAAGGAGCAACTTTGAGCCTAAAAGGCATAACAGTCTATTGGTACTGGGCCGTAGGGATACAAAAAGCAGTCTTGTATCATTCTTTTGGATCAATACCCAACTACGTAATCCAAATTTTTAAATCAAACTTAGAAAACCATTGGGCTTCAGCAATTTGAGAGAATAATACTTGGGTTCTGGGCAAAGGAAATTTGTTATCTTGAAGAAATCTATTAAGAGGTTTGTAATCAATAACTAGCCTCTTTTTCCCACGAACTTATTCAGATCTCTTATTGACATAAAAGGCCTGACAGGCCCAACTAGATTTAGTGAGCTCTATTAATCCTTGCTCAAGCAGCTGGTTGCATTCTTTTCTGGCTAATGCAAGATCATCAGGAGTCATACCTAGATGGGTGGCCTTGGTTGGGTTGATATCTTCATTGAGTTTGAAGGGCAATTGGATGTAAAAGTTAGAATTCTTCCATAATGAAAAAGGATGGTGGAAATCAGCATGGGAATCAGCATAGCATTGCTTAAGACCATCAGCGATGTCTTTGAATTCCAGAGGGGCATCAGAGATAGAAAATAATTTTTCAACCTTAGTGTGAGGTCTAAAATTTCTTTTCCATCTAATTCCTTCTGGTAAAGCTCGTAGATGTTGAGCCTTTGAATATAGATCAAATCCGATAAGAAGATATTTATCAAGAAGATCACATCCTAGAATTTTGATCTTTACCAAGCATTCGGGGAAGAATTACACCCCAATTTCTCTTTTTGTAATCCATTGGGCATGGAATACTTGTCCATCAGCGGCTTTGAACCTTTCAGTGTGAGGAGCCCAGAACTCCTGTGGTAATACTGAGAGTTTCATCATAGACCTGAAAGCACTTGTATCTATAAAACCAATTGCTGGGATCGGCTTTGCATATTTGGAAGATAGTATCTTGATCTCCACATTTGGTGTAATGTGAGTTCTCTCAATGGATTGAACTTTCATCATGTAGACGGGGAATTCATCTTCTGGGCTAGAATAGGAGCCATCTGAATCTGATTGAGACTCACTTGAATCTTAAATGGCAAAGACAGTCTCTTCATCTTGTTCACTCGGTTCAGAATATAGAGATTCTATATCTGAATCATATTTAGTAAGCTGGCATTGAGATACCAACTTAGCAGTTTTTTCTTTTTTGTTGGGACAATTTTTTGCAAAATGTCCTTTCTTTCCACAAATAAAGCATCTATCAGATTTTCCTCTTTCCCTTTCTTTTTTTTTTCTGAAAAACCAAAAGGGTTTGTCTTTCTAGAATTTCTTTTTGAACTTCTTGTGAGAATTGTCCTTAGAGCCTTTGGTCTTTTTGTCACAATGACATTTTTTGTCTTGGCACTTTATCTCCAAATGTTTCCGAGAACATGCTTTAAGAAAATTTTTTCTGATTGTTCATGAATTGCTGCAAAAGGTCTTGTTTTTCACAGAGCTCGGTTAGAGCCGTCATAGCTTGTTGATGGATCTCGCCAAGACTATGATTTTCTAAACTCTTTCCACTAGCTTGGACTAGTTTGCAGAGCTCGGGCTGTATCTCTTTTGACAAGGATGCTGCAACTACATTCTTTAATTCAGGAAGATTAGTGCCTCCTACCTCATGGAACAGTTCAGTCATCCTTTTAAAATGAAGATCAAGATCCTTTTGCTTAAGAGAGCAGCATTTTTGATCATAGAAATCATTTTTTCGTTCAATCTGGATGGCCTTTTGATCACTAAGAAATTCCAAATTGATTTGTCCAAGAATAAGATGCACCGTAGTAAGGTTATAAAAATTCTGTTGGTGATATTCTCCTAAAGCCATGAACCATTCTTTGAGGGAGCCAGTGAATCTAACAGCAAATTCCTTGAGAATATCTCTAAAGGAAGAACCAAGTTTAATTTGTTGCACTTTTAGCCAGACTGCAAAGTCAAGAATTTTATCTCGCCACTTTTTGGGTGGCACATCATCAAAGGTGAAGAATGGACCATTGGATGGCTTATAGTTTGTTGCTGGAGGATCTACCACCATTGGTTCAGGGTCAGGATCTGTCACAATTGGAGGTTCTTGAGTTTGTTGATTACTGGATCCTGCTTCATCAGCCATAAGTATTTGAGTAAGATCAGCATATTCCTGGTCTTCAGTGTCAATTGTTTGTTGAAAAGACTATTTTGAAGAAAGGTCAGAGATATCCTCATCACTATGATAGACTTCATTGAGAAAAATGGGATTGGGCTGTGGTAAGGTAGTTTGGTCAATCCCAACAAACAATTGTGCCCAAGAGCGAGGCTAGGGAGGCTCAAAAGGAAAAGATTCAGGGCTGAGAGTTTTTTGAGTTTCAGCAAGATGAGTTTGAGGTTGTTTTAATTTGTCAAGTGAAGGTTTAGGTTTTTTGGGTTGAGAAGTTTGAGCTGCTTTAGTTCTGGTAACCAATTTTGTAGGCTTATGGGTAATGGGTTTCTGAGGACTTGGAGGTCTTGTTTGGGTTATATAAGAAGGAAACACAGGCATATGAGGTGGAGAGGATAGTGGAGAATAAATCTTGGGAGCAGCATAAACAGGGTATTTCTAGCTTATCCCAAAAGGATAGTCGGTAGATAGTCCTTGCGTTTTCCTTTCCTTTTCAGTTTGTTCGACCTCTCTCTTCAACTGCCTGATTTCTGCTTCTTTGATATCAAACTGTTGCCTAGAGTATCTTTGTTCAATCATAGCTCTAAGATCTTTGTCCAAATCAACAATTTTCTGTTTCATATCTTGATATATTCTAGTTAGAATATCATCACAGTATTCTAATTTATCCACTTTTTCAGTAACTTTGGTAACTTGTGATTCAATCTTGGTTAGGACCTTGTTCTGGGCCTTGGCATTTTGGGTTTGCCAATTCATAACCTCCTCAGCTTGAGTAAGTTGAGTAGGTTTGCCATTTTTGTCAATTGTTGGTTGAACATAGGGCCTGTAAGGAATTTTTGAGGATTCATCAATCTTATTAGTAGAAAGACAAGGTAAAGATAAGGTTGAAACTACATTGGACAGATGAGAAATGGAACTGAGATCTTGGTTTTCCATGAGTTTAAAATGTTTAAGTTGGGTTTCTACTCATTCCTGTCAAGTACCCAATAAACTTACATAAGAGATATATTCCCGCGTTTTGAAAAAACGCCGCCTAGCTCTAATACCTCGATTACCTCGAGAGCCTTACAATATTAGACTTGAACAAATAAATTTAAATATGCCTAGAAGTCCCTCCTAGACAAGACGGCAGCCATCAAGATTTACCTATATCTCTTATGTAAGTTTATTGGGTACTTGATAGGAATGAGTAGAAGCCCAAGTGGTATTCCCGTGTTTTGAAAAAACGCCGCCTGGTACCACGATTACCTCGACATATTTGTGTTAAACATCCTATAATACACTTACTAAAAATGAAAAAATATATATAATTATATATTTAATGATACATTAAATATATTGTATTTAATAATTAAAATTTTATATTTAACACAAATCTTTTAAAAGAATGCAAAGTGAAATTGTTTGCACGACATGTGGTATATTAAAAGCAATTGGAAAGAACATCTTATAATTTTTAAGGGAAATTTTTAAGCAATTAGACAGTAAAGATGATAGACAGTAAATGATATTTCCAAACTTCATAAAATAAGAATGAATACTGGTTTTCCGTTTAAATATTCATTAGTCTTATGCAGATGAATGACAAATTTGAGTCACTCTATAATGTCTTAGCATGCAAAGAAACCAAACCAAATTTGTAACCCTCTGAAACTTTCTTAATCCCACCAACATGTTGATTAAATATTCCCTATTTATACATTTCCAAACCATATTAGGAATGGAATTAACATACCCTATTTCCTAATCCCAACAACATATTGATTAATATTACCTATTTGTACATTTTCAAATCATATTAGGAATCGAATCAACAGAACCTATTTATATAGGCCCTCTAGCCATTCACCCAACATAAAATCAACAATCAAGAAACAATGGCTGCCGCTATTTTTCCACCCAATGGAGATTTTGATTTGTTCTCTGCCAACAAGTTGCAAAAATCCAAATCCCCTTCTCCCTCTACAATGTCAATACTTCATCGAAAGAGATCTTTTGTTGAAGATGTTCAATCCTCGACTCCCTCGCCGGCCAAGAAAATTCGGTTTAGAGACCATGTATTTTTTCAGAATGATAATGCTTTAACACAACTCTTCAACCTGCCGAACAACAAAGCGGAGTGGGTTGAACTAATTATCAAAGAGATGATGGGTGCAACCAGCGTTGACGACGCCAAATCTCGTGCCACAATATTGTTAGATAATTTTGAGAAATCGATCACCAATGCTCGAACAAATTCTGAGACAGCAGCTCAGAAATTTCAAGAACGAATTGAAATATTGTCCAAAGAAAATTATACACTGAAAAGAGGCATAGCAATCCAGCATCAGCGCCAGAGGGAGTACGATAACAAGAGTGAAGAAGTAAATAAACTCAAAGACTTAGTGGACAAATATCAGAAACAAGTAAAGAATCTTGAAACGAATAACTATGCATTAGAAGTGCATTTACAACAGGCTCTACATTCAAACTCCATCCCTACTAGATTCCATCCTGATGTTTTTTAGATTGGAGTTTGTTGTATTTGATTCATTAAACGGTTGTCATATTAATGATACTAGTAAGGAATGTTTTCCGAGGTGCAAAGATGCCTATTTTTTAGTATAGAAAATATAAATTTTTAAAAATGATTTTACATATATATTTTAATTTATATTATAGTTTTCTTAATGTTGCTACATATCAAAATGATTAATTGCTTTTTATGTGTGTTAGTCATATTTGATTGGGCTTTAATTTTTTGAATATTTTGGTATTACGTACGCAATTTTATTATATGAACAGGTAGTAAAATTATTATGAAGTGCAAACTAAATGATTCTTAGCTTTTCTCATAATTAGATTTTAAGTATTAAAAATTGAGAAATATTTTAGTATTATACTACACCTAGCCATTTAATTATCATAGTATAGTTAACCATATTTGTTGCTCCTTTCACCAACTTAAAATTATTCATATAGTTTACGCTACAATAAAAAGTATTGCATCTTTCAGAATATGAATTTTGTGTATTCCTGTTAGGAAAAATTAAGGTGTTATAAGAAGAAATATTTTCCCTATCCTAGTTTGATTAAGGTCTTTACTATTTGTTCCATTATCTATTGAAATAAATAAAATCTTACCTAAATATAGCCTTATTACTACTTTAAAAATATATAAAAATTTAATTAGAAAAAACAACAATCTGAAAAAAAGAAAAAAAATGGTTAACAAGATTAAAAAAAACTTTAATGCTGAAAAGGCCTAAAATAATCTTTATTGGACTATTTTTTTAATGTATTTACACTTAAACAAATTTTTTATTAACAATAAGACTTTGAAGAAAAAAATAAAAAGGCGGAGAAAGAGAAAAAAGAAATTGTCAACACAAAAGCAAAAAGCCGAAAAAGAAATCGGGAACTTATAAAAGAAAAACTTAGTGTGGAGATGACGAAATAAGAATCCAATGGGAAAACTATCAGAAGAAAGGGAAAAAAGATTGAGAAAAAGGAGGTGTCATTTATCTAAAGTTTTTAATAATAAAACTTTTAATAATCTTGTAATTAATAAAAGATGGTATAAAGATAATCTTAAACTTAATAATTATATCATAACAATTAATAAAATTAAAAGATATTTTTGTTTTTAAAAATTATAATAATCACATTAAAACTGCTTGACAAATTTTGTTTTTATATAATAGAGAAATTAAAATTCCTATGTATATTTTTGGATGAAAATTTTTATTGAAGAATCTAATTTAGAAGTTAATCAATCTATTCAATATTTTCCAAATCAATTTTGAAAATTCTAATAATGGAGTTCAAAATGTTGTCAATATATATTATCTGTTTTTCCCCTGGACATTCGTCCGGTATCTGTATCGATAGTCCATGCAAATAATGCATAATAAAAACCTACTTGGTTACGGATGTGGAAAATAATCTTAGTTTTCGAAAATAATCAAACTCTTGCTTGCCAACAAAGAAGTAATTTGAAGGACAAATTGGTTCGTATACTTCAAACGTTAGGGCCAACCATTGAGATCAGTACTACATTCTACTGCAATTTATTTCTTGAAAATGGTAATCACTTTGGTTTATTCGTAGTTTTAAGTGAAATTATCGGACAATACAGACTAAATTCTTTTACAATACTCAATACAACCACGAAGAAAATGTGGGGAGTGCCAGATATCTTACTACTCCCTCTATCCCATCCCCCTCTCCAAAAACACAAAAAAAAAAAAAAAATCACTGTCAAATATAACTTTTTTATCCTGAAAAGGTACATTTTGAAATGAACTTCCTATAATATACTTACTAATAATAATTGTGTAAAAATAAAGAAAAAATATATAATTATATATTTAATGATACATTAAATATATTGTATTTAATAATTTAAAAAATTATATTTAGCACAAATCTTTTGAAAGAATGCAAAGTGAAATTGTTTGCACGACATGTGGTATATTAAAAACAATTAGAAAGAACATCTTATAATTTTTATGGAAAGAGGAAAAAATAAATGTTTATATTATTAATTTACTACACTAAATGTATAAAATATATCTTTTTTCAAGCAACCACATACATATTTATACATAATAAAATATTTTAATATAATTTCTCAGATATTTACATGACGCGCACATAATAAAATCGAACAAGCAATATTTATTAGGTTATCCAGTAATTCTCTACCATGTGTGATGAAATAACCACTCTAATGCTTCGATTTAAAGGAAATTTATTATCTATACTAGTGTGAAATTTTAGTCTTGTAATGAAAGAGAAATTGGTGTCGTTGAGCATGTTTTTCTGTATTTCAATTACTTGTAATGCCAATTGCCAGGTGTCAAAATATCTTGGAAATGTCGAACCAAATGGAATTTCATGGGCACATAGCCGGGTTGCATTTTCTCAGTCTTGCAAACGGCAAAAATACCCATGCAGGACCTTCTTGAGTTCGGAAGTTCGGCAACGATGAATACTCCAGCAACTCTGGTAAAGCTACAACTACATTAGTCGTAAGTATAATGGGCCTTTTGAATTCTTATGCACAGTTGATTAGGTTTGGAAATACCTTCTATACGTGTGAAAGATGGCCCGGAGAAATAGCAGCAAAAGATATTCATGTCAGCAGTTCCCCTTTTTAGTGACGAATCTATTATTTAATAAACTTCACTAAATCCCATATCAAGCTGGTTATATTTTTCATATCCTAGCCCCCGAATGTTGCTCCCAAGTATGAATCACTTGATTCATTTTAGCGCACGAGGCAGCGAGATGGCTAGCACTGGGAAATTAGGTTGTATTAGAATCTTATATTGGATAATTGCTGCAACAAGATGAAAAGATTGTTGTGTGAATGATTTTGATATAGGTAGCTATTTTCTATTAGTAATCATTTTTTTAATGCAGTTTAGAAATTGGAGTTGAGTTTACCTAGTTTGGTTAGTTTTGACAGCTTAGGAGTGGAGGCAGAGAGATTTAGAGAAATTATTACAACCTATAGTCTCGTATACTTCCCAGAATCAGCAAATTGGCAAATGTAAGTCCTTTCCTTTGAAGCCATTTTGACTGGAAAACAACTCTTTCACATCCTAAGTTTTAGCAACCCAGCAGGTATTCACCGGCATTAGCAATGATGGCTCTGCACAACTTAATGCTCATGTTTGCAAGCGATGGCGCTTCTAGTTTAAGGTTCAAGTACATATGAGATCCTCTATCCCCGTTTCTTATCCTATTTATGTACCACAATTAAAACCATAGAGTTTTAATTCCATCTTAATTAGGTAATCGGTTGGATTCTACAAAACCGACTTCCAACTGATTTTTCTTCTTTCACATTTATCCCCAGCTGATTTTTTTTCCTCCCTCCACACCTCTTTTTTCTACTGCAAAAAATTTTCTCCCAACAAGTCCATCGCTTTTGCCAACTAGGGCTCGCACCATTGCTACTAATATAATGTCAACATCATCATCACCACCATAATATTACCTTACTTTTGACTAATATCTGACTCTGGCTTCTTGTTTTCATTTCATATTCTATTACTTGTTCACGATAGATATCCATTTCTCTGAAGACATACCTTTCTCTTCATTTTTTTTAGCTCTTTTGTTTGAATTCCTGTTACAACCAGAATATTTGAAGGATTGAGCAACTAGACCTTATCTGTCTTTGATTTGTATAAGAGGTTTTTCAAATTAATCTTGTCTGTGACAAGGAAATTTCTTTGAAGTTATCATTCTTGGCTTAAGTAGACTAAACACAAAGAATATTCTGGCCTTGACAACCATGCAAGATTGCATACAAATGGATGTATTCATGATTAGAAACTAGCCACCTTGTTCTTTTCTTGCAAATGGCTCAATCTTTTCAACTGTGATTTAGTAATAAGAAAAAAAAACCGTAGTTTTATCTTCAACTATGATTTAGTAAGAAGAAGAAAAAAACTTTTGGCATTCTCTTTTACAACCTATGACTCATCAATTTATAATGCATGACTCCTTTGTTAATTTTATCTATTAAATCAATTTGCTTGTCTTTCATGTAATGCTATTTAAGAATTCCCTCCTTTGATTTTATATCTACAATTTCTTAAAGACTCATACTTCCTCAAAATCGATTACTCTATAATGAACTTATAAGAACTAAATGATTGACAACAGAGTGAAATGCTTTTCTTGTTTGTCATACAGCAGACAACTATTTGAAATTTCTCCAGGCCCTAAGTTTGTCTATTTTTATCACTTCCCTCCTTATGGTTAAATGTTTACCATGTGTATTTCTATCTTTAACCACTTTGTGGTTTGTTTACTTGTCTGTAATTAAGATTTCAAGTTGTAATTTGGCTAGAAGGAAATAACCAAGCTTGACATGCAGGAGAATGCCATGGATGACAATGGTGGAGGTTGACTAAGCTGCTTTCCTGAAAACTTCACATCACTGGAAATATTGAACTTTGCTAGCCTAAATAGTGAGGTCAGTTTTGATGCCCTGGGGAGACTTGTTAGTAGGTGCAAAGGTTTAAAGGTGCTGAAGGTCAATAAAGGTATCAGCTCAGAACAATTACAACATAGCTTGTGCCAATCTGACTTTTTGAATTTGAGCTATGCAACACTTCGCAGTGATGAATTTGCAAAGTTATTTGCGAACTATCCAAAGCTGCAGCGCCTCTGAGTAAGAAATTTTGGCGTCAATTGCTTAGCGTCGCATCTATTTCTTCATATTATTTGTGTGTGGCCCAACTGATTAGCATATCATACCACTGACACCTTCATGATTTGTGAGAATTCATTGTACATGCATCCTCGTCTTTTTCCTTATTTTTTTCCTTCCTGCCATGCTGTATGGGTAATGAGAGTGCATTTATATATTTTTTGTCAATTGTTTACCCTAAAGTTTCTTTGTTTGTTTGGCTTTTTTATTTCATTTTTTGATATGTCACTGCTGGCCTAACATAGAATATTCCTGTCTAAGCTATCAGAAAATTTATAGACCTGTTAGGATATGATGAAAAAGTCAATTGATGAGTTTTGTGATTTGTCATTATTTTTAATGACCGTTTATAATAAAGCTTGCTTACCAAAATTTTGTTTGTTTTTCATATATCAAGTCAAATCTTAGTTTCCTTATGATAGGTTAGGTACTATCTTGCCACCAACATGCACTGTACGCATGAAAATAATTTGGCTAGTATTTACTGAAGAATGAGCTTTCTCCTAGCCTTTAGTTACTTGTTTTGTTCTTTTCTTTGTTACTTGCATACATTGCACTACAGCAAGTATAACTAAGTTCAAAATTTGCATAATTTTAGCTGGAGGAATGGGTAATTCAATTTTTTAAAAACAGAAACACACAGTGAAGAATAGAAGATTGGAAACCATCAATTCCTCTAACTTTCGACATAAAGTATCAATATCATGGAGAACATTAACACATGGTCATCTGAATCTAGGTAGCTGGCAAGTTGAAGATTCAACTAATAAGAATGTTATACATGTGATAATTGTTAGAAATGAGATGAAAAAAATAGGTGTAAACTTGAGTCGTGCTTAGCATTGTCCTAAAGAAACTATTTCAGTGTGTATGAAATGTTTGCCCAAGATAAAACAAGCCTTCCTTGTAAAAGGGTAGCAAGAACAACAAAATTAAATTAATCCAGCACAATGAAAAATTTAGGAGGAAGGAAAGAGAATATGAAGAAGTAGAGAAATAAAATGAAGGAAGATAGTTTTTTTCTCTTGATAAGCAAAAGAAAAAGCTCTCTATGTATGTCTAACTATCACACGTATATATAAGCATCAAAATTGATATGAAGTGTTCAAATTGGAATTTTCAACTTGGAAAACTCATGAAGTTTCTAGTTCCAATTTGAGTGTTCAAATTGGATTTTACTTCTTTGATTACTTCTTCAATTTGGGTTTGCTTCTTCATGGTTGGAGTGTTCAATTTGAACTTTTCTACCTTTTGAAATATTCTACAACATTCAAGAACTTTTTGAAATATTCTACAATAATTGCTTGTGGCTATACTTTTGAATCTTGATATGCTTTAGTTACATAATATGGGAATTTCATATGCGAATGATCTTGTTCAGGTTCTTGACATTGTTAAAGACAAGGGACTAGAGGCTGTAGGTTCCTGTTGTCCCTTGCTTGAAGAATTGAGAGTTTTCCCAGCAAATCCTTTTGACCAAGCTATCAACCATGGGGTGATTGAGTCAAGTTTTCTAGCTGTCTCCCAGGGGTAAAGGAAGCTCCACTATGTTCTCTATTTTTGCCAGCAAATGACTAATGCAGCTGTTGCAACAATAGTGAAGATCTGCCCTGAGTTCACCCATTTTCGCCTCTGCATTATGAATCCTAGCCAGCCTGATTACCTGAAAAATGAACCCATGGATGAGCCTTTTGATGCTGTGGTGAAGACGTGCACTAAGCTACATAGGCTTGCAATTTCAAGGCTGTTAACTGATCTGATATTTGAATACATTGGGAAATACACCAAGAATCTTGAGACTCTCTCTGTGGCTTTCACCTACAGGCTACAGCACAAGTTTTTGATAGCCAAGCCTATTACAAATGTATTCACCTATTTTTTATTGCATATAAATTTCTTCTATTTCCTTTCCTCCTATTTTGACATGTTTTGAATTCTGGGCAGTTTCATTAGCAGAAAGCATAATTTAGAAGCTATATTTTTCTATCTCTCTCTATGGTTGGCTCTTTTATTTGGAATGCTTGTAATATTTTTGAGATTTCAAACAAACATTCCATCATCTGTGAAATGACTAACTGACTAGTATAATTTCTGGTGAAGGGTTTGGTGTTGACATGAATAATTTTGGATGACAAGTCTAAAGAGATTTACCATTTTCAGTTGCCACAATTCTATGTGACATTCATAGTCTCCATGCCATAAGAATGCAGGAGAAATTGGCCTCAATGATTGCGGATGTTGGATTTGAGAAGGTTGAATATGAGAATCTTGTAGGAAGGGTGCAGACTTCTATTTTGTGAGGTGTAAAGTGTTTGGATAATATTGTATTATCATGCTACAACTAGAATGTCCGACTATTGTTCTTCATGATTTGTAGGAAATTAAGATGTTGTCCTTTGAATTAATGAAATTTAACTTTTGTTTTTTTCATTTCAAAATTTTTGGTTGTTCAATGTTAGTGTGATTGACTTTATTATATTTTCAACTTGAATGATGTATGTATTAAAAGGATGGACAGTAGTATGATCAATACAGTGATGTTATTAGTGACAAGATACCAAAACAAAACACGTTACTATTGTGATTAAAAGTTGTCACTAATCACCCTATTTAGTGACAATTTTTTTCATCACTAATTGTATTGGCCAAGAAACTTTTGTTGATGAACTTTTTTCGTCACCAATGAATGCGCCAATTGGTGATCATTGGGAATCGTTACCAACCCGTCACAAAAGGCATTGACTGAGGCATTTTTTCTTAACAACTTTTTTTCGTCATCAAAAGTCATCACTAAGTGTCTTTGACCGTCATACTTTCAAAGATGAGATTTTGTCGTAACCAAATTTCGTCAGTAATCTATCGAAATTAGTGATGACTCTTAATTTTTAGTGACAAAATTTCTTAGCCTTTGGTGACAACTTTTCTCATCACTAATTTTGGTCACGCACTCATTTCATCACTAAATCCAACCATTTGGTAACGACTTTCCTTTTTCGTTAGCAAAAACCTTTAGTGACGAAATATTAGTGACGAGCGAGTGACGAATCACTTTTTCGTCACTAAATGCTATTAGTGATGAAAAAATGCCTATTAGTGACGAGATTCATGTCATCTCTAAAACCCATTTTTCTTGTAGTGAGTCATTACAATATTCAGCATAAAAAATCAATTTTTTTGTGGTTCTGATATTACTGTTAAGAATTTATACATGCCGTAATATAATACTAGCAGGAGAAACAACATATAATTTTCACATAATAACAGGATCTTTTTGACTTTTGCATAAATAAAATTTTTTTGCCCTTGAAGTGGACTAGTTTTGATGCAAGAAGTGATGTGGACTAACTTTGGCGCAAAAAGGCGGTCAACCACAATTGCACAAACTCTCGGCCTCTAATGGTATCAACATGAACTTGTTTTTTGAGTCCTCTTAATTAGGATTGATTGACACCAAATTAATTCGCTAGTTCGTATGAGTTACTATGTACTCTCAAACATACTTTAGAAAACAGGACTAGAATTAAATTGGTTTTAGTACAAAAACCAACTTAAGGAAGGCTAATGTCAAAAGGGCTGACCTGGTCATAAACTTAGTATCAAAGTATAAGTAATCCGGCATAGTCATGACCTGGTGGAGAAATTCCAAATCCTCATTAGATACCTGGATTTTTGAGGATTTTTATTTTTCTTAGTAGCTGGTGTTCGAACTGTAGGTGTGGGGGTTTGAGGGGAGGAAGATGTTGAAACCCTATGCAGAAAATAACATCAGAACTTCCTATATAAAAAGAAAGAAAAAAAGGTACAATAGGTATTTCATAGTCTTGTGCTTCCTCAACCTAATAGAACAAGCGCATGGATATGATTTCAGAATAATTGAGTAATTATCATTCTTACTATGAGGATAGACTACAAAGTGCAATGGAGGAAACAAAAATTCCTGAAAAGGGGAAGGAAAGCGAGAAGAAGAATATGAAATCGGTTAGAGAAGAGTAAAATGACAGAAACAAAGGTGGATGGGAGCGTAAACTCAGTAAAAGCCAATTAAACTTCCATTCTTAAATTAAATGAAAAATTACTATCAAGCTCCTCATAGATATCCTCGCCCTGAGATTTATCTGAAATACTTTTCACTTTGGTTACCCACCCTATGAACAACCAAGGTCATGGAAATTTACAAACCACAAATTTTGGTCCCAGAGCATATCGATTTAATATATTTGCATGCTCATACATTATAGAGTGACTCAAATTTGTCATTCACATATAGGACTAATGAATATTTAAATGGAAAACGAGTATTGATTCTGATTTTGTGATGTTTATATCATGTAAATACCTTTTGTTTTAAATGGTTTGGAGACATCATTTACTGTCTATCATCTTTACTGGAAATGTTTGAGAAGTTCATGAATGTTTGAAGAGAACGATTAATTTAGTAACTAAGGAAATTACTGGAGATTTTGGTACTTTATGTTAGATCAATATAATAAACGACAAAACAACATGAAAAGAAGAATCCTAAGAACACATCTTGGATGTGAAAATTATTTAGGTCCACTATTGACTGCATTAAGCCCAAAATCAAATAAGCATCCGATCCTTAAGCATTCTGAATTGATACATGTTATGTGTATACATTCGGCAAGTTTCTTGGGCTTAGGTAATAAAGAAGCAATCTATGATATGCTAAAAGGGAAAAAAAAAAAATCACTTTTGACAGAGCAATTTTTTTAATTATAAAAAGAAATCATTTAATGTATTATTAAATATGTAATTTTATAATTTCATATTTTACTTTTAATAAGGGTAATATAAATAAAAAGTTTAGCAAATAATTTTTTTTAAACAAATAAAAGATTTGAATTTTTTTTTTAATTGATACTATAAGAGTACTAGATATTTAACACTTTTTTTTTTCAGTGTTGCTGTCGTGTCGTTGATTTACGAATTCAAGTCAATGCTTATGATTCATTTGCACAAAAGATTTCTAATCCGTTTGGACAGTGTATTTTTATTTATAAATAAGTAAATTTTTAAATAAAAATAAACTATCTAAATATATTTTTATTTTAAATTTTAAATTTTAAATTTTCCCACTCAAATTCCTCTCATATAATTTTTAAAAAAATTTCTTCTTATTTTTCCTTTCAAAATATTTTTTCCATCCAAAAATACCTGCTAAAATTTTCACATATTGTAATATAACTTTTTGTAAATACATCACTGTCTAAACAATCGGTGCTGTCTTTACGAGGGTCACTTTTGACAGGCTAATAGAGACAACGGACTAAAAGCAGTGGTTTTGGAATCTACAAATTGGGCCGAAATACTAGAAAAACCTTTCACTGAGTTTCTAAGAAAGTTGAATGTTCCTTCTGGATTCGATAATCCAGGTAAAATGGGATATTTTTGTTGGATCGTTTTACTATAACATTGCCCATATTAACTAAGCCTAAAATCTCAGGTAATTTCCGTAGTTACTAAATTAATCGTTGTCTTCAAAATTGAACTTGTCAAACGTTTCCAGTAAAGATGATAGACAGTAAATGATATTTCCAAACGTCATAAAATAAGAATGAATACTGGTTTTCCGTTTAAATATTCATTAGTCCTATGTATATGAATGACAAATTTGAGTCACTCTATAATGTCGGAGCATGCAAAGAAACCAAACCAAATTTGTAACCCTCTGAAACTTTCTTAATCCCACCAACATGTTGATTAAATCTTACCTATTTATACATTTCCAAACCATATAAGGAATGGAATTAACATCCCCTATTTCCTAATCCCAACATATTGATTTAATATTACCTATTTGTACATTTTCAAATCATATTAGGAATCGAATCAACGGAACCTATTTATATAGGCCCTCTAGCCATTCACCCAACATAAAATCAACAATCAAGAAACAATGGCTGCCGTTATTTTTCCACCCAATGGAGATTTTGATTTGTTCTCTGCCAACAAGTTGCAAAAATCCAAATCCCCTTCTCCCTCTACAATGTCAATACTTCATCGAAAGAGATCTTTTGTTGAAGATGTTCAATCCCCGACTCCCTCGCCGGCCAAGAAAATTCGGTTTAGAGACCATGTATTTTTTCAGAATGATAATGCTTTAACACAACCCTTCAACCTGCTGAACAACAAAGCAGAGTGGGTTGAACTAATTATCAAAGAGATGATGGGTGCAACCAGCGTTGACGACGCCAAATCTCGTGCCACAATATTGTTAAATAATTTTGAGAAATCGATCACCAATGCTCGTACAAATTCTGAAACAGCGGCTCAGAAATTTCAAGAACGAATTGAAATATTGTCCAAAGAAAATTATATACTGAAAAGAGGCATAGCAATCCAGCATCAGCGCCAGAATGAGTACGATAACAAGAGTGAAGAAGTAAATAAACTCAAAGACTTGGTGGACAAATATCAGGAACAAGTAAAGAATCTTGAAACGAATAACTATGCATTAGAATTGCATTTACAACAGGCTCTACATTCAAAGTCCATCCCTACTAGATTCTATCCTGATGTATTTTAGATTTTAGTTTGTTGCATCTATTTGATTCATTAAACGGTTGTAATATTAATGATACTAGTAAGTTGTTTTCCGAGGTGCAAAGATGCCTATTTTTTAAGATAGAAAATATAATTTTTTTAAAAATGATTTTACACATATATTTTAATTTATATTATAGATTTTCAAATGTTGCTACATATCAAAATGATTAATTGCTTTTTAGGTGTGTTAGTTATATTTGATTTGGCTTTAATTGTTTTTAATATTTTGGTATTACTTACACAATTTTATTATATGAACAGACAGTAAAATTATTATGAAGTGCAAACTAAATGATTCCTAGCTTTTCTCATAATTAGATTTTAAGTATTAAAAATTGAGAAATATTTTAGTATTAAATTACACTTAGCCATTTAATTATCATAGTACAGTTAACCCTATTTGTTGCTCCTTTCACCAGTTTAATATTATTCATATAGTTTATGCTAGAATAAAAAGTATTGCATTTTTCAGAATATGAATTTTGGGTATCACTGTTAGGAAAAATTAAGGTGTTATAAGAAAAAATATTTTCCCTATCCTAGTTGGATTAAGGTCTTTACTATTTGTTCCATTATCTATTGAAATAAATAAAATATTACCTAAATGTACCCTTATTACTACTTTAAAAATATATAAAAATTTGATTAGAAAAAACAACAATCTGAATAAAAGAAAAAAATGGTTAACAAGATTAAGAAAAACTTGAATGCTGAAAATGCCTAAAATAATCGTTATTGGACTATTTTTTATGTATTTACACGTAAGCAATTTTTTTTATTAACAATAATACTTTGAGGAAAAAAATAAAAAGGAAGAGAAAGAGAAAAAAGAAATTGTCAAAACAAAAGCAAAAAGCCGAAAAAGAAATCGGGAACTTATAAAAGAAAAACTTAGTATGGAGATGATGAAATAAGAATCCAATGGGAAAACTATCAGAATAAAGGGCCAACCGTTGAGATCAGTATTACATTCTACCACAAATTTTTTTTTCTTGAAAATGGTAATCACTTTGGTTTATTCATAGTTTTAAGTAAAATTGTCGGACAATACAGACTAAATTCTTTTCCAATACTCAATACAATCACGAAGAAAATGTGGGGAATGACAGATATGATACTACTCCCTCTATCCCATTCCCCTCCCCAAAACCCTCCCTCCCAAAAAAATAAAAAAATAAAATTCAAATCTAACTTTTAATCCTTAAAGGGTACATTTTTTAAATGAACATCCCATAATACACTTACTATTAAATACAATATATTTAATGTATCATTCAATTTATAATTATATATATATATATATATTTCATTTTTAGTAAGTGTATTATAGGATGTTGAAAAGACGCTCTGATACCACGATTACCTCGGGAACCTTACAATATTAGACTTGAATAGATAAACTTAAATATACCTAGAAGTCCCTCTTGGACAAGACGGCAACCATTAAGATTTACTACCAAACTAACAAAGAAGGACCGTAGCAAACTGATTAACCAAGCAACATGTTTCTGATGTACAGGATCATCATATGAGGCAAGTACAAAGCATACTTTATGCTTTAATGGAATACATATCTCAAACAAATTTATCGGGACTATTTAGAAACTTTTGAAGAGAAACTATTTAGAAAGTCATGGAATAAAGAAACCGAATTCTTATTCTTTTCCGAACTTAATTTACATAATAGAGGGAACCTCCTTTTATAGAGGTTCGGTGGAATACAAACAAAGAAAATGGGAAACATTAGTAGGACAAGATTCTCATCTTTTGAAAGTAAATAGTAGAAACATATTCTCTAGAATATATTCCTTTAATACAAAGAAACATAAAAGACAAAACATCTAATCAGCTTGTCTTGGCATGGCTTGACTTGACTTGGTTTGGCTTGGCTTGGCTTGACTTTACTTGGCTTGGCTTGGCATAGTTTTAAGGAAAACTATGATAATCATAATATTCCTTAGAGAAAGGAATATGCCATGATGTTTCATATCCTTCCCAATTTATCTCTGGAGGGTCTTCCCAAGGGTCCTGAGCATCTTGTATGTATTCATCAAAAGGTGGTTTAGTATTAAGGTCCTGTATAATGGCATACATTCCTACATCAGAATTTGTAGTAAACTCCCATGGCTCTTCTTGTTTTCCCTTGTCAGGCTTGGTGATAAATGAATTAAAAGATAACTTCTAGGTTAAGATATCTCTATTATCTTATCCAATTATGGGAGAATTTAGCCTTATCTAGCTTGAATTGCTATTTTGTAGGAGAAAATTGCTTGGAGAAAGTTTAGATCGAAAAGATTGTTGTGTGAGAAGGAAAAGTCACGATTTTTGTTGAAGAAAAGAAAGACTTGGATGCTATGGCATGTAACTTTTCATGCCACAGCATGGAGCAAGTTGATAGAGTTACGGAAAAGAGAAGATTACGCAATTCAGATCATTCGGATCAGAAAATGAGTTCTACACAACATGGACTTCTAATCTCCATGGACCAGAACAAGTATAAATGAAGGAGAACACAAGATAAGCAAAAGACACACAACAATAAACACAACGATAGAGTAGATAGAATAGAGATAGTTAGACGTAATTTTATGTTCATGCAAGCCATGTTTAGTGGCTGAAATTCTTTTCTTTAGGACTGGGATGTAACCATCATTACGTAATTTTCATTTATATAATTGTGGTATTATCCAATATCTGATTTATTCGGTATTATTTCTTGTAAGTGCTTGATCACCATTTGCATGTTTAAGGTATTGGTGAAGAGGCGACAGCTGACATCAATATTAGTTCGTGAATTCTTCAGACTTAAATTGTGAATTACGATAGTAAATTCTCAATTTCTGCAACATAGTATTCTTTTGTTCATTATGCATCCATAGTAATTTTGGAGTCACGAAAGTAGTCCCATAACTATTATTTGAATAGTAATATTATACTCTGAGAGGAGATAATGTTTAATTATGTGAATAGTTGTGAGGATGTTATCACAAAATAATTATATGAATGGAATTTACAGTTAATGATTGGTAAAATCCCAAGTCCTAAAGTCTATTTACCTGAATTCTTTTAGTTGAACATTTTTAATATTGCTTTTACTTGATTTTTATTACTACACTACATCCACTTTTCTTTTACATGTTGATCTAGATAATAGGTATTAATATTGCTCAACCGGTACTTGTTCACCTCCCTGTGGGACGATACTCGTAATTATACTATAATTACATGACTTGTAATTAGTGGGTAAAAATACACCGAGTCAAAATTTTGGCGCCGTTGCCGGGGAGGCGTATACAATATCAAATTAGTAATATTTTTCTTATTAATTTAGATTGTATTTGTTTACTGTTGTTAATCAATTATTGTTGTGTTTTATGCCCAGGAGAACACGTGATTTATTACCGTATAATCCGGAGATAGAAAAGACTTGCAGGGCATTAGCTAAAGAAAGCAAACAAAGGAAGGAAGCTTTCAAAATGGCAGAAGATAATCCAATTCCTGCAAGAGTACTGTTACGTGATTTTGCTATGCCTACACCTGAAGGAGCACGTGCAAGTATTTCAAGACCTGTGGTAAATGCTAACAATTTTGAGTTAAAACCTGCACTTATTCATATGGTTCAGCAAATTCAATTCGGAGGAGAATTGTTTGAAGATCCAAATATTCATCTGTCAAATTTTCTGGAAATTTGTGATACCATAAAAATGAATGGGGTAACCGATGATGCCATTAGACTAAGGTTATTTTCTTTTTCATTAAAAGATAAAGCTAAAGCTTGGCTCACTTCTTTTCCGTCTGGTACTTTTACCACTTGGGCGGGTTTATCTCAAGCATTTTTAAATAAATATTTTCCTCCTGGTAAAACTGCTAAGCTACGTAATGACATTGCTAGCTTTACACAATTAGATAATGAATCATTATATGAGGCATGGGAAATATACAAAGAACTGCAAAGAATGTGTCCTCATCATGGTCTTCCTGGTGGCTAATTTTACAAACTTTTTATAATGGATTGAACCAATCTATTAAAACTTCTGTAGATGCAGCCGTAGGTGGTACTTTAATGGGTAAATCACTAGAGGAAGCATATAATTTACTGGAGGAAATGTTTTCAAATAATTTTCAGTGGTCTAATGAGAAAAATCAACAAAGAAAGGTGGCTGGAAAGTATGGAGTAGATAAAGTAGATTTGTTGAGTGCAAAAATTGATTCCTTAACTAATATGTTTGAAAAATTAAGCAGTGCAAATGTTATCTCCAATTCTATTTTATGCTGTGAAAATTGTGGAGGATCTCACACCACTGCCGAGTGTTTACAGGTAGAAAATGTACAATTTGCTCAAAACTTTAACAGGCCACAGCAGCACAACCCATATTCCAACACATATAATCCAGGCTGGAGGAATCACCCGAACTTTTCATGGGCAAACCAGAATAATGCCGGAAGCAGTAACGTGAGACAATTCAACCCAGCAGAATTTCAGCCAAGACCACATCAAACTGAGGTAAAACCATCATGGGAAGTAGCAATAGAAAAGCTGACTGGTGCCACTTCAGATAGGTTTGAAAAACTGGAAGCAAAATTGGATCAAGTTGTGGCAGTAAACAAAAATCTGGAATTTCAGATAGGCCAGATAGCCAATGCTGTGAATGCTAGAGACAAAGGGAAGCTACCTAGCATGCCGGAAATAAATCCCAAAGAGCAGTGCAAAGCAATAACATTGCGCAGCGGAAAGCAGTTGGGTGAAGAGAACAAGAAAGAACAAGAAGAGGAACTAGTGACAACGGGAAAAGATGAAAAATTAATGGAGGAAGAACCTGAGATTGGAGGAGAACCCTTGAAGGAAGCTCCTGAAGTAGTGAAGGAACCTGAATCTTATGTTCCGCCAATTCCATTTCCTCAACGATTGAAGAAATTTAAAGATGACAAGCAATTCCAAAAATTTGTTCAAGTGTTTAAGCAGTTACACATCAACATACCTTTTGCTGATGCTCTTGCTCAAATCCCTGCATATCCTAAATTTTTGAAGGAAATCATGTCCAACAAGAGGAAGCTGGAAGATTTTGAGACAATACCGTTGACTGAGGAAACAAGTGCTCTAATTCAAAATAAATTACCTCAAAAGCTCAAAGATCCAGGGAGTTTTTCTATTCCTTGTACCATTGGTGAAATAAATTTTTCTAAAGGATTATGTGATTTAGGAGCTAGTGTTTCTTTAATGCCTTTATCTGTTTCAGAAAAATGAGGATTAAGGGAGTTGTAACCTACTAATGTGACTTTACAATTGGCTGACAGGTTTTTAACACACCCAGTAGGAATTCTGGAAAACGTTCTTGTCAAAGTCAATAATTTCTTCATTCCTACAGATTTTGTAGTATTAGAAATAGATGAGGACGTTGACATTCCAATCATTCTGGGAAGACCTTTTTTAGCCATAGCTGGGGCAGTCATTGATGTGAAGCACGGTAAACTAACATTTAGTATCGGTAATGAGTAGGTAGAATTCAATGTTTTTAAATCTTGCAACTACCCGTCTTTTACCGACCATGTTTATTGTGTGGATATTTTTACTAAACTTACTGATGAGTTTGTTAGAATTGACAAGTCAAAGGATCCGTTGGAGGAATGCTTGGTCAGTGCAGGAACTACACAGGATGAGGATGAAGAAATTTCGTTGATGGCCAGGACATTGAAAGGAGCCGAATTCAGTCCCAATCAACGAGGTAAAATTCATGTGGAAGAATTAAACAAAGATAAGTTATTACCGTCTTCATCCAATAATCAACTTACAGGTATGGAGTTAAAACCTTTACCTTCTCATTTAAAGTATGTATTTTTAGATGATGATAAAAAATTACCTGTGATAGTAAATGCAAGCTTGACTGACTTGCAATTAGAAAAATTATTGCGTGTCTTGAGGTCCAAGAAAAAGGCTATAGGTTGGTCTATAAGTGATTTTAAGGGAATTAGCCCTTCATTCTGTATGCATAAAATCTTAATGGAGGAAAATTATAAACCCATTGTGAAAAATCAAAGAAGACTGAATCCAAACATGAAAGAAGTGGTGAGATTAGAAATTTTAAAATTATTAGATGCTGGAATAATTTATCCCATTTTTGACAGTTTATGGATTAGTCCAGTACAAGTGGTACCAAAGAAGGGTGGGATCACAGTAGTGCTAAATGAACATAATGAACTACTACCCACAAGAACAGTAACTGGATGGAGAGTCTGTATAGATTACAGAAAATTAAATAAAGCCACTAGAAAGGATCATTTTCCTTTACCGTTTCTTGAGAAATTTTAGAAAGACTGGCTGGCTATGCATTTTATTGTTTCTTAGATGGGTATTCAGGATATAATCAAATTCATATAGCACCTGAGGACCAAGAAAAAACAACATTTACATGTCCATATGGTACATTTGCTTTTCGTAGAATGCCTTTCAGATTGTGTAATGCTCCCGCTACTTTTCAACGTTGCATGATGGCTATATTTTCTGACTATGTTGAAAAAAATTTGGAAATATTTATGGATGATTTCTCTGTCTTTGGTTCTTCATTTGATAACTGCCTAGCTAACTTATCTCAAGTTTTGCAGCGTTGTGAAGAAACAAATCTGGTATTAAATTGGGAGAAATGTCATTTTATGGTAACAGAAGGGATTGTTCTTGGACATAAAGTTTCAGCAAAGGGAATTGAGGTGGATCGTGCAAAAGTTGGAATTGTTGAGAAATTACCTCCACCTACATCTGTTAAGGGAGTTAGAAGTTTTCTAGGACATGTTGGTTTTTACAGACGCTTTATAAAAGATTTTTCAAAAATTGCAAAACCACTATGTAACTTGCTGAATAAAGATGTGGATTTTTATTTTGATTCTAGCTGTTTAGAGTCTTTTAATAAATTGAAGCATGCTTTGATTTCTGCCCCTATTATGGCTGCACCCGATTGGAACTTACCTTTTGAACTAATGTGTGATGCTAGCAATTTTGCTGTAGGTGCAGTATTAGGACAAAGGAAGGATAATAAGTTGCATGTGATCTACTATGCTAGTCGAATGTTGAATGATGCACAACTAAATTATGCAACCACTGAAAAAGAACTACTTGCCATTGTTTTTGCAGTTGACAAATTCCGTTCTTATCTTGTAGGTTCCAAGGTGATTGTGTTCACAGATCACTCCGCCATCGAATACTTGTTGTTAAAGAAAGATGCTACGCCTAGATTAATTCGGTGGATCTTATTGTTACAAGAATTCGATCTAGAAATTAAAGATAAAAAAGGATTAGAGAATACAGTAGCTGATCATCTTTCTAGACTAGAAGATAATAATAAGGAACCAGAATTGCCTATTAATGAAAATTTTCCTGATGAAAAACTGTTAGCATATTCCATTTTACCTTGGTATGCAGATTTAGTCAATTATTTAGTAAGTGGAATTGTGCCTGCAGATTTCAACTATCAACAAAGAAAAAAATTCTTTTGGGAGGCTAAACACTATTTTTGGGAGGAACCATTATTGTTTAAGTTCTATGCAGATGGGATAATTTGGAGATGTGTACCTCAAGAGGATGTATCGGATATTCTAAGCCACTGTCATTCTTTGGAATGTGGAGGACATTTTAGCACATCAAAAACAGTGGCTAAGGTATGGCAATCTGGATTTTATTGGCCTTCAATGTACAAGGATGCAAGGAATTATGTTATCTCTTATGATAAATGTCAACGAGGAGGTAATATTTCCAAACGTGATGAAATGCCTTTGAATAATATCTTTGAAGTTGAATTGTTTGACGTCTGGGGCATAGATTTTATGGGTCCATTTCCATCCTCTTATGGTCATAACTATATTTTAGTTGCAGTAGATTATGTTTCCAAATGGGTGGAAGCAATAGCCACTCAAACTAATGATTCCAAGGTGGTAATGAAGTTCATCAAGAAGAATATTTTCTCTAGATTTGGCATTCCTAAGGCCATCATAAGTGATGAGGCACCCATTTCTGCAACAAATCATTGGAGGGACTGCTGAGGAAATATGGTGTCACTCATAGAATTGCCTTGGCATATCACCCACAAGCTAATGGGCAAGTAGAGCTGGCCAACCGTGAGCTGTAAAGAATTTTGGAAAAAACAGTGGGAAGTTCACGCAAAGATTGGGCAGCCAAACTGGATGATGCACTCTGGGCATATAGGACTGCATTCAAGACCAACTTGGGAATGTCACCTTATAGGGTAGTATATGGGAACTCTTGTCATCTGCCCGTTGAGGTAGAGCACAAATCGTACTGGGCTTTTAAGGAGTTAAATATGGACTTGAAGGCTGCTGGAAACATGCGGTTGCTGCAACTTAGTGAACTTGAGGAGTTTAGATTAGATGCTTACGAGAATACCCGAATTTATAAGGAAAAGATTAAGTTGTAGCATGATAAGCACATTAAGAGGAAAGCTTTTGAAGTGGGACAGAAGGTTTTACTTTTTAATTCAAGGTTGAAATTGTTCCCAGGTAAGCTGAGATCTCGATGGTCTGGACCATTCACAATCACTAAAGTCTTTCCCTATGGTGCAGTTGAAATTCACAGTGAGAGGACTGGGGTATTCAAGGTTAATGGCCAAAGATTGAAGCAGTATTTTGAAGGACAATCTGTACCAAATGGAGTTACATGCTCCTTGTCCAGTCCACAAACAACTAGTTAATGAAAAGTCGAGCTACAGACTATAAACAAGCACCTTGTTGTTCTATTTATTTATTTATTTATTTCTTTTTTTTTAGATACCTAGTTACAGTCACTAAAGTTTGCTTTGTATTTTTTTCATGTTTCTGAAAGACTGGAGGCAGACACTGGACAAAGAAGAGTTAACCATAGAAAAGGAATAATTTTCTTTTCTATGCCAAGGCATGTAATTTTTCATGCTATGGCATGATACACTTCATGGCGGAAGGATGCTTGGACAGAAAGTTTTTACCACCGCGGCGCTTGTTTCAGCGCTGCGGCG
Organism: Gynochthodes officinalis; assembly: GCA_020080225.1. Classification (NCBI taxonomy): domain Eukaryota; kingdom Viridiplantae; phylum Streptophyta; class Magnoliopsida; order Gentianales; family Rubiaceae; genus Gynochthodes; species Gynochthodes officinalis. The sequence continues at coordinate 42,593,846 of CM034616.1, forward strand.
GTTCACTTATTATACTTATTTAAAAAAAAAAGAAGAAAAAAAGAGAGAGAGAAATAATAAAGTATTATATCTGCTCTTGCCCGGGTTCTAATTCAAAATTCAACTTTTCTTTCTCTTCGTTTTTGTTTCTTTTCTCTCTGCCAACCGCCACCGCCGTTCCGCTCCGCGCTCCATCCGTCGCACCTCCTCGCCGCCGACTTCGCTCTGTCTCCTGCCACTCCACATCGCCGGCGCCACCCATCCGCCGCTGAAGACTCACCACTCCGTTCCAAACGACCACGTCGTTTCCACAAATCTGGTTTGAATTTCTTCTTTCCTTGTCCACGGTAACACTCTGTTTTGGCCTGTTTCTTGGACTGCGGTTATTTTGTTTTATGATTTTGCTGCGTATTGGTTAACTATCTGAGATTTGCGTTCCTTGATTTTGTTCGATTTTTAAATCCCTGACCGTGTATTACATAATCCCCAAAAATTTGAAGATGCCACCAAAGAAACGAACTAGAGCAGGACAACACATTCACTCATCAAACTTTGTAAGTAGACAAGCTGCCACTAGGTACAGGGCTTATAATAACAAACGGATGGCTATACCTGAAAGAGGTTTGAATGTTCCAGGACCTATTAATGATGAAATTCAAAAATGACATTGGGAAAAATTATGTGCCCATCCTGCCCCTGCTAGCTTACCCTTAGTAATGGAATTTTATGCTAATGCTAAAGAAGAAGGCGTTACTGACACTGTCTTTGTTAGGGGTAAACAGGTGTGCTTTAGTAGTTTGGCCATTAACAGATTCTATGAGTTGCCTGAACCAACTGAAACTGAGGATTTCCATGAATTCTTAAATAGCCATATTGATTAGAATGATATTATACGTGGTCTTTGCAAGGAAGCCACAACCTGGAAATATTGTAAAATATCAGGAGATGTTTTTAGAAACTTGGAGTGAAACAAGCTCACTTCTAGCGTCTCCATTTCACCCTTACATAGATTTCAGTGGTGTTCATAAGAACACCTTTGACTGGAAGGGAATCAGAAAAAACTGAACTTCTTGTTGGATTTTTGCTCACTGAGGCACTGAGGGGCTTCAGAAGATTAATGAAACAATAATGCTTCTGAACACTCAGTTTGTTCTGCCATAACTTAGGTGCCGTTTTTAGTTTATTTACTTCTTTGTTGATATCGCTTGTGGGTGTGTTATGGAGTTGGTTCTGCGGGTTTCTAGAATTTGAATTGGTTTTTGTAAGGAATTTTTATTCATCTTATTTGTGAGTTTGTTAGAGAATTTTTATTCATCACACTGACCTTTTTACCCCTTAAAAACACACGAAAAGGCTGCCGTTTAACCTTTGACGGGCGAAAGTAACAGAATAACCACGGGTAGCCAATTTTACAAGTTAGATGGCTATTCACGCAATTTTGTGAGTTTAGTGGCCAAAAGTATACGATTTCAAAAATTCAGTGACCGCCAATGTTTTTTACCCTTAAATTTAAATCTATTAATAATAAGTTTAAATTTCTTAATATTAAATTTTAATTTTAATAAAATGTATTGTTTGATATCAAATTCTTACACAAACAAAGAAGGAACGAGTTTTAACCAAATTAGATATCAAATTTTTAGACAAAATTTTGATTCCATTCCCTTATATAACCAAACAGTGTTTTTTACATTCATTCCATTATCAAAAATAATACCAAACAACATAATTACTATCATTTCATTCCATTCTAAACATTTCCTTCTATCAAATCTATTCTGATGGACATGAGTTCACCAGTAATAGATCTAGACTTGCGAGTTCAATACAGTTCGGGACATGTGCATCTAATGCAGTTCAGGACCCTGTGAGCTCAATACAGTTCGGGACCTGTGCATCCAACGCAGTTCTGGACCTGTGAGCTCAATGCAATTCGGGACCTGTGCATCTAATGCAGTTCAAGACCCGTGAGTTCAATGCAGATCTAGACTTGCGAGTTCCAAACAGATCCAGACAGTCGCAACTCCGGATCTTCAGGAAGGCGTCTAATTCCAGACTTGTAAGTCAAAGGTTGAGATATTTACAGTGGTGAATGACTCTCACTTTACTACGGAATTTCACTTCCATAATAAGCTCACAATAATAGCAGAATCATGTTTATTCATAAACACGTAATCAAAGCCTGTAATCATGAAAAGATAAGAACGACGCTTCAATAGAATAAACATTCACGATTTATCAATCGGCAAACCGTTACAGAATCCCATGATTAACGTAGAAGGAGATAAAAGCCGGATGAGACCATCGGGTATGGATAAGCAAAAGCTGACTAAGAAAAATATTATACTCTGACAGACGTTCTGACTTTAGCATCAGAGAGTCTTTCCCGGAGAACTCCTCCGGGATTTGTTTTGCAAAAATCACCATTCTTACTGGTTTAGAAGCTTTTGGGTTATGACAACAAGATCGGATCGTTAACAGTAGCGGATTACAACTTCATCAATTAGCACTGTCTGTGGGAACTATCTTTTACTAAAAAGACGTATTCGTGCTGTTGCTTTCCGCTCTTTATCACCAACATGGTAGGAACCCGATCAGGAGGACGAAGAGCTGGTGAAGGAACTAGCCAAGGAGGAGCACCATGAAGTCGCTTTGAGCCGAATGTAGGTGACCCGCTGCGTCTGGACGACATCTCTGAAAGATCGGAGCATCACTCCGAACATACCAATGGAACCTCTAGACAAAAGTCTCAAAACCTAGACAAGTCTTTTACACATCAGCAAATAGAAGAAGATGAACGGGCTTTTGTTGAGCTGCACTGTGCTCAATTCGAAGAATTTTGTAGAAATAGACATCTCTCGCATCAACGAAAGAATAAATCCAATCAAAACACTCATAAGGAGGCCCGTCGTAAAAGGGAAGACGGAAGAAATGATGATAATATTTCTCGTGCAGACTATAATTATGAAAATAGACATCCTAGGGTCAAGCCTAACCCTAAACGTCCACGACATGATGACTTTCCACCGATCAACAATCGGGTGGTTGATGATATCTATGGCTTGCTAGGATCTGATGACGAAGGAGACGTCCCTTCCCTGTTTACATCTCACATCATGCAATATTCAACTCCGGCAGACTTCAAGATGCCGGATGGCATTCCATCCTATGAGGGGGATACAGACCCCCTGGATTTCTTGTCGCGCTTCAAATACGAGATGAATTTCAAAAACGTCCCGATGGAGGTGATGAGCAAAGCCTTTCCCATATATCTAAGTGGAAAAGCGCTTGTGTGGATTGATGGACTCTCTCGTAACAGCATTTCATCATTCATGAGGCTAGCCCAGCTCTTTCATACCCGCTTCTTCTAGAGAAAGAAATTTTATAAGTCAGCAGCGGACTTGATGAATCTCAAGCAAGCTAAAGACGAGTCTTTGAAATCTTATGTAGAAAGATTCAATAATGAAAGCCTGCAAGTGGCTGATAGAATGGATCAACTGATAATCTCAGCCTTCATGAATGGTCTGAATCCAGGACCATTCTATACCAAACTGGCTAGGGACAACCCAGGAGATACCCAAACCCTTTGGCAAATGGTAGAAAGTTACACCAAAGGAGAAAAAGCCAACAGAAAGAAGAGGGAAAACGAAAAGCATGAAAAGAAAGATGATACCAAGGGAAAAACCCCCAAAATAGTGCTTTTGACAGGTTAAACTACATCAAAGGGCGGCTGGAGTCTATGCTTCTAGAAAAGAGTTTAACATCGCTCATCAAAAGTTGCACTAAAATCCTGGCCATACATAAAGAACTTCTCCGACCACCTTTACCGTTAACAGCTGCACCACACAAAAGGCCACGGTACCTTTGGTGTGCCTTTCACAATGATCATGGCCATGATACTGAAGAATGTAAAGATCTCAAAAAAGAAATCGAAGATTGCATCCGTAACGGCATGTTAGGCCAATACATCCAGCGATGGCATTCTGGAACCCAACCTCGATTTGGAAGCCTAGGAAACGGCAACCATGCCAGAGGGCGCGGAAGAAGACAAAAAGGTCGGGGCCAACCCACACAGCAACATGATTATAGACAAAGATGGGATCATCCTTCCAATCCACCATATCAGCCATATCCAAACCCTCCACCTCAACAAGTGGCACCTCCGCCATCACCCAATGACAATCGGAATGTTACTAGCGTAATCTATGCCATCTTCGAAGGATATTCAGAAGGTCAGTCTCAGTCTGCAATCAAGGCTAGTGCAAGGAGGATTCCGCCCCAGGAGCCAGGTAATAAGCTGTTCAAACCCTCTGAAGTCATCACATTTTCAGAAAAGGATGCAGTTCCCACTGTAAGTCCACACAATGATGCCCTAATTATTAAAGTAATTGTTGCTAATAAGGAAGTGTATAGAGTGTATGTAGATGATGGGAGTGCAGTCGATGTCCTATACATAGACTGCTTCCACAAGTTAGGGATTGATTTTGTAGCTTTAAAGTCCTCCAGCATACCGCTGGTAACTTTCGCTCATGAGGTAGTTCATCAAGTGGGAATAATCACGTTGGCAGTCACGGTTGAGGAGTACCTTAGAGATAAAATCATTATGACAGACTTCTACATAGTAGATACCCCGTCTCTATTTAATGCCATAATTGGGAGATCTTAGATGAATAATGCTAAGGCAATTTGATCCCAATATCACCTTGTCATGAAATTTTCAACTGAGCACGGGATTGCGTCCATCCGTGGAGACCAGTACGCAGCACGTGAATGCATGTGTATTGCTCTCAAAGGCAAGCATGCAAATGCCAAAGGAGTACACGCTATACAAGCTGCAGACTTGCCATCCGTTAACCCCAAGGTAACACCTCGGGGAAGTAAGAGCAAGGATACCGAGATGCCAACTGCAAATCCCACACCTCACAGTTCTTTCTGGATGCCAACTGCTGAACCTGATGAAATCACTGATGCGGTTGAAAAAGTCAACTTAGATCCCCGACATCCAGAAAGAACAATCAAGGTAAGAGCCACTTTGCCCTCAAAAATCAAGGAACAAATTATTTACCTCCTTCGCATGTATAAGGAAGTCTTCGCTTGGGGACCAGAAGACATGCCGGGAATCTCACCATCATTGATGATACATAAACTCAACATTGATCCAAGGATTAAGCCTGTGCAACAGAAAAATAGATCTTTAGCACCGAACAGAAATGCAGTTGTCAATGAGGAGGTAAAGAAGCTACTTCAATCTAATATCATTAAAGAGGTATTTTACCCTACTTGGTTATCCAATCCTGTCTTGGTCAAGAAACCAGATGATAGTTGGAGAATGTGTATTGATTATACTGATTTGAACAAATACTATCCAAAGGATTGTTATCCTCTATCTATGATTGATCAAAAAGTTGAGGCCATTTCCGGATATGAAGTACTGATGTTTCTTGATGCATACAAGGGTTATCACCAGATTTTAATGGATGAGGAAGACGTTGAGAAAACAGCGTTCATCATAGAAATGGGAATTTTCTGGTACACGAAAATGCTTTTTGGTCTGAAGAATGCAGGGGCCACCTACCAACGTCTGGTCAACCAAGTATTTTCCAACCAAATTGGAAGAAATTTGGAAATGTATATAGATGACATGGTAATCAAATCAAAGAAGAGTAAGAGTGCTCTCGGGGATGTGGAGGAAACCTTGTAGACAATGATCAAAGTGGGAATACGTCTGAACCCCAAAAAATGTACCTTTGGGGTAGGATCAGAAAAATTCCTAGGTTTTATGGTCTCCAAACATGGGATTGAAGCCAACTCGGAAAAGATCCGAGCTATTATAAAGATAGCACCACCCAAAACTCTGAAGCAAGTCTAGAAATTGAAAGGATCACTCACCGCTCTAAACAGGTTTCTGTCGCGTTCTGCCGATTGAAATCTCCCTTTCTTCCAAACTTTAAGGGAGGCCAAGAATTCCAAATGCACAAAAGACTGTCAAAAGCATTTGAAGAACTGAAGAAGCATTTAGCTGAACTCCCTGCCCTTACAGTATCAGTACCGGAAGACCCTGCACCTGTATTTGGCATCTTTTGACAACGCGGTTAGTGCGGTACTTGTGCGTGATGATAACGGCATCTAGAAGCCTATCTACTATGTTAGTCGCGCACTTCAGGGTGCAGAAACGAGATATTTGCCCATGGAAAAAATAGTGCTCGCGCTGGTTCATGCTGTTAGGAGGTTATGACCTTATTTCCAAGCTCATCCCATATGCGTGCTCACAGATCAGCCTATCAAGCAAATATTGTCAAAGCCGGAGGCCTCAGGAAGACTTGCAAAATGGGCTATTGAGCTAGGAGAGCATGATATTTAGTACCAACCTCGAACTGCCATAAAAGCACAGGCCTTGGCCGAGTTCATTGCCGAAATGCCCACCTCTATGTTTGATACCGTTATCCCCACATAGCTTATAAAAAGTAGGAAAAGCGGGGAAGTTAGCCCAAATACATGGACATTACACGTTAACGGAGCATCAAATGAAGATGGGAGCGGAGCTGGTCTACTGCTAAGAAGTCCTGATGGAATAGAAATCACCTATGTCCTACGCTTTGACTTTAAGGCAACTAATAATGAAGCTGAATATGAAGCTCTCATCACAGGTCTTAATTTGGCGCAGAGAATGAAAGCAAAAGAAGTATGTGCTTACAGTGACTCTCAAATTGTGGTCAATCAGGTGCAAGGGACTTACGAGGCTAAGGAACCCCAAATGAAAAAAAACCTAGATAAGGTTCGGGCTCTCAGCCTGTCCTTTAAGGCTTTTCAGATCGTGCAGATCCCGAGGTCTAAAAATAAGAGGGCCGATGCCCTTAGCAAGTTGGCATCATTCGCTTTCTCTCACCTCAACAAAAAAGTATTAGTGGAAGTGCTTTCCTGTAGGAGTACAGATGCAAAGCCTGTGATGGTTATTGAAGGAGTAGAAGAAAATTGGATGACGCCTATTTGGAAATATCTAGAAACTGGGGAACTGCCCACTGACAAAAATGAGGCCAGAAAACTTAGGCTAAAGGCCCCATCGCTATGTGATACAGGATTGGATCCTATACAAGCGGTCATATTTGCAGCCTTTGCTCAGATGTGTGGGGCCACAGTAATCAAACTACATATTTTGGGAAGTGCATCTCGGGTCTTGCGAAAACTACACAGGTCCCAGAACGTTGGCCAAAAAGATTATTCGGTGGGGATACTACTGGCCAACCCTATTCAAGGATTCCTGTGATTTTGTACATAAATGCCTCAAGTGCCAACTCCATGTCCCTCTAGTCAGACGACCTCAGATGGAGATGGTTAGTATTCAAAGCTCATGGTCTTTTACTCAATAGAGAATTGACATACTGGGACCTTTTCTTGAAACTCCAGGTCGGCTGAAGTTCTTGTTAGTTGCCATCGATTATTTCACTAAATGGGTAGAGGCTGAACCGTTAGCTACAATCTCTGGAAAAAACATTTTTAAGTTTATATAGAGCAATATTGTCTGCAGGTTTGGGAACCCTCAGGTGATTATCTCAGACAATGGTAAACAGTTTGCAGACAATCCCTTCCGATCGTGGTGTGAAGAACTCCACATCAAACAGAAGTTCACATCAGTTGCTCATCCTCAGGCCAATGGACAAGTGGAGGTCACCAACCGGACTCTCTTACAAGGATTGAAAACTCGCTTGGATAAAGCAAAAGGAGATTGGGTAGAAAATCTCTCAAACGTTCTGTGGGCCTATCGCACAACTCTACGAATAGCAACTGATGAAACTCCTTACAGCCTCACATACAATTCAAAAGTTGTGATCCCAACAGAGATTGGGGTTCCTAGCCCCCGACTTATTGCTTTTAATAGCACAATTAATGAGGTGAATATTCGCCTTAATCTGGATCTGCTGGAGGAACGCAGAGACTTAGTTTCCATCAAGGAGGTTAAATATAAGCAAGACATAGAGAAATATTACAATGAAAGAGTGAAAATCAATGAGTTCGCTTCAGGGGAATTGGTTCTGCGTAAGAACGAGGTGAGCAGAGCTCAGAAATTGGGCAAACTAGAAGCCAATTGGGAAAGACCATACAAAATCATTGATGCGTCCAAATCGGGGAGTTATAGGTTAGCCACTATGGAGGGAAACTTAATACCCCGAGTTTGGCATGTTAGCAACCTAAAACGTGTCTATGTTTAATCGCTTTCTTTTTATCATTGAATAAAATAAGTATTGTTGAATAAATCGAGTGAAGAGTTTATTACCTTCGTAAACTCGGTTCAAGGTGGTGAAACTGCCTTACTAATTATTAAATCGAGGAACTAACGCGTAACATCGATTCAGCTAAGATCAGCTGCTTATTCCGTAACATCCCTAAGGGATGAGGAAATCACATGAACTCGTAGCGAAAAGAAAATTTATTGCCCCTCGCAACTCCCTAACACATACACGCAGGTGGGGAACTGTGAGCCACTCACAGATGCAAATTGTGAGCCCACTCGCAAGTGGGGAACTGTACTTCCATATACAGATGGAGAATTGCAAACCCACATCAATAACCAAACGGATTTCAAATCCTTAAAACAACTCATACTTTCTCTTTTCCTTTTTTCTTTGCTTCCTCATATTTTGTCCTTTCTTGCAGATACTTGTTGAGCAAAACTTCCTTACTTCTATATAAAGAAGTATCTGATTGACCTCGTTTGGCCATTAGTTCTAACTCCTCTAGCATTATGTCCACAGGATCTTTATCTGCAGAGGCTATTTTCATACCAGCACCTCGCAGTTGTGCTTCCATCTCAGTCACCTTGGACTTCCAAATCTTACATTCAAGCTGCAATTCTCGGATCTACAGCTTGTGGGGTTTCAGAGCCTCCTGGAGACCTCAAACCTCCCGACGCTCTTTCTCCACATCACTGGTCAAGGAACTAATCGTTTCGTCTTTTCTTTTTAATTCCGCAGTAAGTCCTTCCATTTTTGCTACTAGTTTGGCAACTGTTTCAGTAGCTTCCTCATTACCCAAAACATTTAGACTCCCTAATACCCTTTGTTTCTGGGTCAAGTCTTCACTCAAGCAGTGATTTCGATATTGTAAATACGACACCTGCTCGTGATACTCTTTGTTTTCTCTCTTTAGGCAAGAGATGGTATCTTGAAGATCTGTAGTGACACCCTCAAGTGCCCTAATCTGTTTGTGTAAATGGCTAACACAAACCCTTATTCGAAATAAGAATACCTGGCATACAGACCACAAAACACATGAACAGAGAAAAATATCTAATTAGTAATCCCAAAAACAGAAACCATCCCTCAAGTTTACAAACCAGTAATGTGTCTAAAAATATCATGAAAAAATTCAAAATAAAGTTAGCCTAGGAGCTAGTCTCAAGGTGAACTTCACTTCCGTGTGCTGATGTCCCCGATGTTGTACGGTTACTTGGCCCTACATCAGCTTCATCCCGAAGATCTGGGTCTTCATCCACATTGCACATGCTCAGTTCCTCCAAGGTCATTGGAGAATCACGGGCAGCTATATGCTCCAATAAGGCGAATGAGCCATCAAACGCCTTAACAGCATCCATATACACCTGTAGGAGTATAAGCGAACTAGTACGTTCAGTGAATAACTTGTGAACAAACTCGGTTACGTTCGTTTATGTTCGTTCGTTAAGTTAAATGAACAATAAACGAACAGATTTTAGTGTTCGTTTAATAAATGAACACAAACACGAACAGACATGTGTTCGGTTCGTTTATGTTTGTGACTAAGTTCGTTTAGTGTTCATTAACATGTTCGATTAATATTCATTTAAAGCTCGTTTAGTGTTCGTGAACATATTCGATTAATGTTTGTTTAAAATAATATATATATATATATATATATATAATAATATTAATCATTATAATAATATTAATAATATATATACAATTTTGTCGAACATGTTAATTTTGGAGTTAATTTTCTGTTGTTAATCTCTTTCTTTTCTTTTCTTTTTTTTCTTGTTGAAACAGGATGTGCTGAGATTTCAAAGTTTTGTAGTCGTTGTTTTATTCTTTCTACAAGTTACTCATTTTTAGTATGAAATTGTACACTAGAAGCTCTAGTGGTGTAAGCGAATAGATCTTTTCGGTAAACATGTATAAATATATATGGAATATTTATATATTATATTATTTTAAATTTTTGTTTATTTAAGTACTTGCAAACATGTTCGTTTAAACATTCATGAACATGTTTGTTTAAATGTTCACGAACATGCTCGTTTAAATGTTCGTGAACATGTTTGTTAAGTGTTCGTAAACAAATTCACGAACATTAACGAACATTAATAATTATGTTCGAGATCGACTCGTGTTCGTTTAAATTTTTTATATTTGCGTTTGATCGGCTCGTATTCGTTTAAAATAAATGAACAGATCTTGAACAATATCCGTTCGAGATCGTTTGGTTCGTTTACAGCCCTATACACCTGGGTTGCCCTCACCTCAGCCTTAGGATTATACCCAAGCAATTCTTCAAGCCTCAGAGAATGATGTCTTTTCTGAATATCTACCGCCACCTCATGGCCATTGACCTATCTAGCAGCTCTGCAGAATTTTACAACCAAATCTCCGTAATCTTGCGTGTGAAAAACCTTCTTCACAAGCAACTTAGAGAATTCTCCTTGGGCTACGCTCAGAGTTCTTCGTAACTTAATCTCTTTCTCTTGCAACTGCTGTTGCAAAGCTGACACCTCCTTCTCTTTTTCTTCTCATTCCTTCACCATCTCTGCAACCTTCCTCTCCAACTTTCTTCTTACCTCAACAACAACCCTCTCTGATTCTTTCAACTCTTCATTCTTAGTTTTATAGGCTGCAACTGCCCCAGCCTCATCGTTCATCCTCAAAAAATATTCACTCCAGGTCGCAAGTGCCTGCAACCCATTTATACACACACACACACACACACACATATATATAAACAACAAAACAAAACAAAAGAAGGAAGACGAAATGCAGTTATCTACCCAAAAAGAAATATTACCCGGGGAATATTATGACAAAAATTGTCATGCAACTCAATCAATGGCATTTCTGCCAACGTCCTCTGATAATTCTCCAATCCTTCAAACCTCAGCATTTCCTCTGCCCCAGGTTTGGCAAATAATACTGCAATCTCCGCAGCAGTATCTTCCTCGGAACCGACTGCCTTCTTTGTAGCTGGCACTTTCACTCTTTTCTTCTTGGCTGGAACAACAATCTCCACCACATCTTCCTCTGCTTTTCTCTTTGAAGGGTCCCCTGTTTCTATTTCCTTGGGCAAGGGAACTTCTTTAGAAACCTCCTTTGCTTCCGGTCGGGCCCCAGTTGTGGGTTCCATTTTGATCGAACTGCCAAATTTCACTGCATAATTCCATAATGCATAACATTAATATCTGAACAAACACAACTTTTATAAAACTCACACAAAATTCCTACCCTCATCATCTTGGAAAGATTGGATAACCAAAGATCTGGTATCAGCCACTGCAGGGCTTAGATTGTATTTAACCAAATTTTCCTCCGTAAAATTGCCAATCCTTTCTTCTCGGAGCTCAACATATGCTCTTCTCCGGGGGTTCTGTTTTTTCCGATTGGGGTACGGGTCTGTTCTTTCCCCAAAGAACCAACCCGTTCTCAACCTACACACATCGGATTTTACAAAAAAGAATCTCTTCTTCCACTCGTGGTGAGTGGAAGGCCTACCCCCTTACTTTTATACCTGAGAAAAAAGGTAAAATACCCAATCGAATTTGCTTATTTTTTCATATAAAAAAAGAATCTAAACAGGTCCACACAGCTCTTAAATTTTCCCTCTCTACACAACACTTCTACCCCTATTATCAACCTTACGGCCTTGGGGGCTAATTGGGCCATAGATATATCATAGTATCTCAAAACATCTACCAGAAGTTGGCAACCAGGAAACCTAAGGCCTGCCTTCAGGTATTCCTCATACATGGCGGTATATCCAGATAGCGGATTACACGCTCTACTCTCACTTCCCGGAGCCCAAGCACCATATTCTTCGGGAATATGATACTTCCTCCTTAACTCTTTCATGTCGGCTTCGCTAAAAATCGACTCTAACCTCTTCGCCGTAGGGGTAAATTTTGCAGGGTACCCCACCACTGGTGGGACCACGAATTCTTCTAATTCCTCTTCCGAGGAATTCAAACTTGTTGACACATTCTCCTCTCCCTCCGAACTGGTCACAACCACAGCCCTTTTTCCTCTCAAACTACGTCTATTGACTCCTATTAATCCATGACTAGATGATTCAGAGACGTCATCATCTCTTCCTACCACTGACATTGTTCTTTCCCCTTGGGAAGATCCTAATGACATTGAAGTGGAAGAAATCATACTTACTTTTTAGAGGTGAGAAACTATTGCTATTCGTTGGTGTCGTTTGACTGTATCTTCTTGCCTCTCCAAAACAAATACAGGCTGCTGATAATGCTGAGTGAATACCCTAGAACCAAAAAGTTGCTTTTATACCTTAAAACTTCTAGCTTCCGTGTGAACCCACACAATCTTTCTAGACCCCACGATCTCTCACATCGCACTCTTAAAAAGCAGGATCATAACTCCTGTCTTTACACGATGCACTTCGATTTCCTATATTTTCTCCCACTATTTCTTTTGATTAGACCTTTGTCCAACATTATCCGACAAAGGTCTGGGGGGCTTGTGATGGACATGAGTTCACCAGTAACAGATCTGAACCTGTGAGTTCAATACAGTTCGGGACCTGTGCATCCAATGCAGTTCTGGACCTGTGAGCTCAATGCAGTTTGGGACCTGTGTATCTAATGCAGTTCAGGATCCGTGAGTTCAATGCAGATCTAGACCTGCGAGTTCCGAACAGATCCAGACAGTCGCAACTCCGGATCTTCAGGAATGCGCCTAATTCCAGACTTGTAAGTCAAAGGCCGAGATATTTACAGTGGTGAATGACCCTCACTTTACTGCGGAATTCCACTTTCATAATAAGCTCACAATAATAGCAGAATCGTGTTTATCCATAAACACATAATCAAAGCCTGTAATCACAGGAAGATAACAACGATGCTCCAAGAAGAGAAACATCCGCGATTTATCAATCGACAAACCGTTACAGAATCCCATGATTAACGGTAAGAAGGAGATAAAAGCCGAATGAGACCACCAGGTATGGATAAGTAAAAACTGACTAAGAAAAATATTAAACTCCAACAGACGTTCTGACTTTAGTATCGGAGAGTCTTCCCCAGAGAACTCATCTAGGATTTGTTTTGCAGGAATTACCATTCTTACTGGTTTAGAAGCTTTCGGGTTATAACAGCAAGATCGGATCGTTAACAGTAGCAAATTACGACTTCATCATATTTCATTTCTAAACCCACAATTTATACTAAATATCCCCTAAATGTTGTTAGTGCTGGAAATGAAATTGATGTTCTTTTGGGCCTTTGGACCGGTGATGTGCTGGAGTTGGAATTTTCAATCATGAATCCATATGTCATGATAGTTAGTTTCCACATAAAAGCATAGTTTATATAATTTTAAATTCTTTTATTTTATAAGTTGGTTTTTTAGTTAGTTTTCTTTAAAATTCATGACAAATGATATAAGAGATAATCAAGGTAATATTAGTATTACAAAACTCACCTAAGTACCAATAGTGTTCACTTTGAGTTGTGTCACGTGATTGATGATGTCAATTTTACAAAATCGAAACTAAATTGGTGACACTAGTATCATAATGTTTGTCCTAAGTTATGTTACGTAGTTGCTGACATCAAAACTAAATTGGTGATGATGTGATGCCAATATTTTAGTGTTCACTCGAAAATAAATAGTAATACAAATATTAAAGGGTTTGTTAGTTAGTTAGTTAGTTAGTGCAAAACCACTTTAGTACACAATTATTTAATGCAACACTAATAATTCCATATAAACATGGGATGCAAAATATAATAAATTAGCATGATTTAATTATTTTTACATAAATTAGCATCATTTTATGGGGTGATTCTCAAATCCCATGATACCATATTTTTAAATAAAAAAAAAAGAAAAGAAAAAATGGCCGTCTGCACTCTGAACTAACATTGTGCCGCGGTTTTCCCGTCCAACCCGAAATTACTAAACCGATTATTGAATTTGGTGAATAATCGATTTACTTTGCACGATGTCTAATCTACTATGTTTGGATTGCGATTTATTTGAGAAATTTTGTATTAAAATATGTGAAAATTTTGGTAAGTATTTTTTAGTAAAAAGAGTATTTTAAAGGAAAAAATAAGAGGATTTTTTTTTTAATTATGTAAAAGAAATTTGAGTGAGAAATTTTAAATTTTAAAATAAAAATGTGTTTGAATATTTTATTTTTATTTGAGAAAAATTAACTTTTTGTAAATAAAAACAAAGTCCCAACATAGCCACTTGAACCAATTCTTCTCAGAGATTGAGAAAATCATATCACGAACACCTCTTGGAGGAACTCCCTCTTCTTTATTGGCATTTGTCATACTTTTTCCATTAAGGCCAACTAAAAATCTAAACTTAGAAAGTAATTGCTTCTTTATTTTTAAATTCTCGTATTTGGTTAATTTTAAAAAATAATGTGATTATTTTCTTGTATTTATTTTACTTTTAAATTTTTTGAGAAAGTAATCAAATTTCTAAAAATAAGGAAAATAAGTGTAATATTTCAAAATTTTAATTTCTTATTAAAAGTTATTATTTTGATTTTTTTAAGATTTTAGTGTAAATAACATATTTCTTACTTTCAATCTTATTTCAACTGTTATTTCTCTTTAATTCTCATATATTTTTTATTTTTTAAATATTACTCATGTGACCTTCTATTTCAATTATTATTAGTTTTAATTTTTAATTTTTAAAAAAATTGTTTCTGAACTTTTTTGAATTCAAATTCATAACTTAATAAAATTAAGAATTATGTATTTCTCTTTTTTTTTCCACATTAAAATTTTTGAACTGTAGTTTGATTTCATCTTAAGTGAGGTTTTTTTTTTTTTGGTTCAATTTTGCTACTAAATTATTAACATCATCATTATTATTCTTTTTTGTAATGAAAGTATAAGTTTATTTGTAAATTTGTTTTTGGAATCAGTTTTTTCATATTTTTCCTATTTATAGTTCTTTAGTTTTCTTTATCTTTTTTAATTTTCATTGCACTAATTCTTTATATTTTCTTCATATTTTTATTCGTATAATGTTTATATATCCTTTTTAATTTTCATTAGTTATTAGTATAGACACTTACGATGGTAGTACTAATACATAAACTCTTTATAAACTATAAAAATATGTTTGTACCTATAAATATTATTATAAAATTAGCATTTTTTTTTGGGGCTTAAATATTGTTATATGTTACAATTGACAAAATTAAAAAATATTAAGTTATATTTTGATTAAAATACCAAAAAGAGTTGTCTCTATCATTTATAAGAAATAAGAAGAATAATATGATAGATATACATGCCAAATAAATCATATTTAAAATATATTTGTAATTTATTAATATGAATGAAATAACGAAACATAAATTATATTAACTTTATATTTCTATTCTATCCAAACATAAGTAAGTGTTCAGAATTCTCAAAATTAAATTCTTAAAATTCAAATTCTTTAAAAAAGTATTCATTTTTCCCATAATCAAATTTCTAGAAATCATATTTTTATATAACTTTACTTTTTTACCAACCACATGTGCCCTAAGTACTTTCCTATAAGTTGAGCATTCCACAATGTCCTATTTTCAGTAATAAGAACAAAATATCGGCATGTAAATTAAATTTAATAATTAATACTGAAGTTGAATTCTGGATCCACAATTATCAAAATGTTAGTAATACTCTAATGTATTCTCTAAATAATTGGATTGGATTGCCAAATAATTACTCCCTCCCTCCTAAAAAAAAAATTCACTTTGAAAATTTTTTCTTATCCAAAAAAAAAAAGAAAAAAAAAGTCAGCTTTTAAATTAAATTGCTGAAATATTCTTATTAATAATAATTATGTATATTCAAAATTAAAAACTAAGGATAAAAATATAAAATTATACATTCAGTGGTGTATTAAATGAGTTATAATTAATAATTAGTAAAAATTATATTTAATTATAGTAGACTTTTTTTTTTAGAATGGAGAGAATACTAAAAATATTACACTTCACTTAGTGTTGAATAAAAATCTAGTAAAGGTCGATAAGTTAAATGGCAACGAGTTTTATCCCACAATTCAGATGTTGAAATTTTTCCCTCCAAGTGAATATTAGAATAAAGTTACATGAGTTAGTCCTATCGCTATGAGCTCTATAATAATTAATTACTCCTTTCGTTTTAAAATAAGAGTCTATTTTAGTTTAAATACAATTTCAATTTTGTTTAAATGCATTAACTAAATATATAATTTAGTTATGGATATATATAATTATTATTAATAAGAATATTTTAAAAATTCAGTTTAAAAGTAGATTTGTTTTTAAACAAGAAAAAATTTTAAAAGTAATTTTTTTTTTGGAACGGAAGAGGTACTAATTATATATAGAGCTTATTCAAGTCCTCCTTGTCGGATTCGATTAATGATTGTGGCTGGCCTTGTTTATTCACCTACGGTTATCTTGATTTTGAAATATACTATGGCTTATTAATGTGGTACCAATTGTTTTACTCCAGCTGCTTTGATTAGTTTCTTGTATTATAATTATGAAAGTTTACAGTTCCATGTGAAAAAACAAAAATACATCTCGATGAGGCAAATAAATTAAATGTCGTAATTCTTCAAAAAGATTCACCAACTCAAATTTAACTATTTAAGGAGACTTCTTTGGTAGTTATATAGGATATCACTGTTTTTTTTATAAAAAAAAAAAAAGAAAAAAAGAGCCACCTGATTGTAGTGGGATTTTAAATAAATTTAGTTAGTGAAAGAACTCATTAGTTAATGTAGAAGTGAGCTTAAAAAATTATAAAATGAGAAATGATAATTATGTACTCCATCCGTTTCAAAAAAAAAAAAAATTTATCCCACAAAAATTATTTTTGTGTAAAATTCTTGTATTACTTAAGGCTTTGTTTGGACAAAAGTTTTTATTTACAAAAAGTTAACTTTTTTAAAACAAAAATAAAACATCCAAACACATTTTTATTTAAAACTTTAAAAATTAAATTGTTTCCACTCAAATTGCTCTCACATAATTTTTAAAAAATTTCGTCATATTTTTCCCTCCAAAAAACTTTTTCTATAAAAAAAAACTCACCAAAATTTTCACACATTCTAATGCAACTTTTCTCAAATAAAAACAATCCAAGCGGAGCCTAGTAATGATAATATATAATCTAAATTAAAATGTAAAGATAATAAAAATTATATATTTAATCGTGTATTGAATGTGTTGTACACTGTAATTTAAAAACAATTATACCAAAATAATAGTAATTTTTTTAAAAAAACAAAAATAATATTTTAGTTTTCATCACATTGTTAATTTCAATATTTCATTATTTGAATTCATTAAAAGCATGATTATTCATTCTGAAAGTGAAAGGTATAACCGAAATGGGGACATAATGACCATACCAAAAATCTACATTCGAACTGATGGTATGGGCTTCCAATTAATTTCAGTCCTAACAACGGTATTATTCGAACGACACATTTGGAGCAGAAGTTATTAATGAGAAAACATTTACAATTCAGTCAATGATATGGATAAGTGGCAGATGATCTGCCCTCAATGAGAGGGCAGGTGGTAGGCAGTGTGTTGTCCTCCATCATGGCAGAACGCGCAGGCATAGTCACGGCTCTGAAACCGAATCACGTGGCATTAGGTTGGGAAATTTGCATATATAGTAGGGTTGACCGTTGACTTTGCAAATATAGCACCCTTCTTTTTTTTCTTGCAAACATAACACTTTAGGGTTGAACAAGGACCAACATACCCTCATCTTCTCTTCTGAAACATAAAGACACAACACTTCATCTTCATCTTCATCTTCATCGATTCAAGAAAATTTGCTCTCACATCCTATTATTTGCACTTCTTATTATTCTCACACCCCATTGGATCATCATCTTCAAACAAAAAGACCGCGACCGTGGAGAAAAATTCGTTGTGGGGAGATATTAGTTGAAATTTACACAAGTTGAACTGGGTTTGTGAACTTCAAAGAAACTAGTCGAGCCCTAAGTCGAGTATAGGTCGAGCAAAACATTAGGTTGAATACAAGATCGAGTTTAAGGTCGAACAATAAGTTTGAGTAGTAATTGGTTGAATATTAGATCGAGCTCGACCTAATACTCGACCTACTACTAGGTCGAGTTAAATTTTAAAAAAAAAGAAAAAATTGAATTTTTTTTTTAAAAAAAAAGTTTTAGGGTCAAGTTCGACCCCATGCTCGACCTAATGCTCGACCTAAATTTTAAAGAAAAAATTGAATTTTTTTTTAAAAAAAAAAGTTTTAGGGTCAAGCTCGACCCCATGCTCGACCCTATGCTCGACCTAATGCTCGACCTAAATTTTAAAGAAAAAAATTGAATTTTTTTTTAAAAAAAAAAGTTTTAAGGTCAAGCTCGACCCCATGCCCGACCTAATGCTCGACCTAAATTAAAAAAAAAATTAAAAAAAAATTAAAAAAATTTTTTTTTTTTAATTTAGGTCGAGCATGGGGTCGAGCTTGACCCTAAAACTTTTTTTAAAAAAAAAATTCAATTTTTTTCTTTTTTTTTTTAAATTTAACTCGACCTAGTAGTAGGTCGAGTATTAGGTTGAGTTTAAGTCGAGCTCGATCTAATATTCAACCAATTACTACTCAGACTTATTGTTCGACCTTAAACTCGATCTTGTATTCAACCTAATGTTTTGCTCGACCTATACTCGACTAGTTTCGTTGAAGTTTACAAACCCAGTTCAACTTGTGTAAATTTCAACTAATATCTCCCCGCAACGAATTTTTCTCCACGGTCGCGGTCTTCTTGTTTGAAGATGATGATCCAATGGAGTGTGAGAATAATAAGAAGTGCAAATAATGGGATGTGAGAGCAAATTTTCTTGAATCGATGAAGATGAAGATGAAGATGAAGTGTTGTGTCTTTATGTTTCAGAAGAGAAGATGAGGGTATGTTGGTCTTTGTTCAACCCTAAAGTGTTATGTTTGCAAGGAAAAAAAGGAGGGTGCTATATTTGCAAAGTCAACGGTCAACCCTGCTATATATGCAAATTTCCCCATTAGGTTCGGATCTTTCAATGAGTTTCATAAAAAGTTCTATTGGGATGGTGAATAATAATGAAATTTTTTATTATATTATTAATTTTTAGTTCAAATTTGTAATAAATATTAATGTTAATAATGATATTTAATTCTATTTAATTATTAAAATAAGTATTAATTGAAATTTTAATTTTATCATTATTTATAAATATATTATAAAAATAACATTAATGAACAAAAGAGAAAAGGAAGAGTGAGGAGAAAAAAGAGAGAAAGAAACAATATAGACAAATGAGAGATAGAAAATAGAGGAAGTAAATGTGGACAAAAATGATGAAAAAGAAAATAATAATGAATAAAGGAAAGAGAAAAAGAAGGTAAGAAAAATAATGAAAAAAAAAGTAACAATAAAAAAATTCGAGAAAAAAAATGAGTAAGAAAAAATGATGAAACTGAAAATAACAGTAAAAAATGATGACATAGAAAGAGGAGTTAGAAAGAAGAAAGAGAAAGAAACATTATAAAGTAATGAGAGAGAGGGAGAAAAATGACAAAAGAAAAAATTAATAGTAGAGAGAGATGAGTAATAAAGATAAGTGAGGGAAGACACAAAAAAAAAACACTAAAAAAGTGATGATAGAAATATGAAAGAGAAAAATTATGAGAGAGAAATAAATAACATAGAGTTATGAGAGAGAAAAGAAGGCAAACTGATGATAGACAAAGTAAAAATAAAAAGAGTTGAAAGAGAAAAATGAGTGTGAAGGAAGAAAGTGAAAGAAACAATATAAAGTATGAGAGAAAGAAAATACTTCCTTTGTTTCAAAGAAAAAAATCCATTTTTCATTTGGTATAACCTTTTTTAAGTTAAGGTACAACACATTTAATGCACAATTAAATGTATAATTTTACATTTTTATCAATACATTTTAATTTACGTTATACATTATTATCATTTGTAAGAATAATACAAGAATTTTATCCGAAAAGTAGATTCTTTTTTTAGCATGAAAAAAGTAGTAGAAAAGAAGAGTGAGAGAAAAAGAGAGAGAATGATAAAACAAAAAGTAATAGTAGAGATGGATGCCAGAGAAAAGAGAGAAATAAACAATGTAAAAATATAAAAAAACGAAAGTAACTATGAAAAATGATAAGAGAAAAAGTATAGTGAAAAAAGATAATTAGAAAAAAAAAGTAACAATAGATAGGAATAAGAAAATTAGAGAAATGAGATGGAAGAGAGAACGAAATAATATAAGGTGATGAGAGAAAAAATGAGAAAAAAAACAAATAGAAGGGAAAAAATAATAACGAGAGGGCGAGTAAAATGAAGATGAATGAAGGAAAAAGAAAAGTTAGAAAAATAATAAGAAATAAAACAATAGTATAGAGTGATGAAGAGAAAAAAGAGAGAGAAAAGAAAGATAGAAATTGAAAGAAGTAACCCCACGAAGTCAAACAACCAACCCATGTTGCCCACTAACATCATAACTGCAAAGGCAGTTGGATAAACCAAAAGTCTGTAAACTACCAATTAAAAGTCTATAGACTTCTACTATATAAATGCATGAAAGAAAGTGGTGTAATATATATGTATGTGGTGTACTGCAGAAAAACTATAAGAAAAGTTTTTTTTTATTCTTTCTATTGCAAAGGAAGCATTTTAATCTGTGGATAGTGGATATAGTTCCTCGCGTGATTATATTCCGGCCGGTGATACAAGTAAGTTGATATTGAGCTAAGTTGATATTGAGCTAAGTTTCCACATGTGTTTTGCATATGACTTTTAGAATTCATTTTTCCAACATTGGTATCAGAGCCTAAATTATTTGTTTCCTAGTCATTTATCATGTTTAGTACATGTTTAAGCATGAAATCTATGAATGGATTGAATGTTCGTATTTTCTTGTATGAATCTATTTCGTTCAAGTATGTTGATCAGGCACTATTGTAGGGTTTTTTTCAAGAAATATAGAATGATATATGCAGTAATGGTTATAGTTTATGAAACTAGACATTACAGGCTTCAAATAGGTATATAATATCTGTAATTGTGATGAAAAACAAGAGAGATATGAATTATCAAAGTTGCGGGTTTGAAAATTTTGAAACTGGAAATTTGTTTTCTAGAATTCATCATGATCAAGAGACTATGTTTGACAAACTGTATCTCTCTTAATTTTAAGTTTCTATTCACAAACTTTATATATTTGTAAACTTCATATTACAAGGTTTAAAATTATATATTATATGACCGATTTGGATTTAAGATGAAGGATATATGAGTCTTCAAAGTTTCAGAATCATCATGACTGAATTTGGAAATTTGTTTTCCAGATTCAGCATGATTAACTAGCAATGTTTGACTGCATGTATCTCTCTTAATATTTGGCTATGATTTACACCTTTCATATAAATGAAAAATAGATACTTGGGGCTTTAATATGGTATATTAAACGGCCAATTTGGACTTGAAATGAAGGAGATACAAGTCTCCAAAGTTGCACCCAAAAAAAATCTGATTTTTGTGGTCAACTATTAATCGTTGACCAATCAGACAAGTTTTTTCTGAAATTTCCATTGGGTTCTTTGATTGTTTGAGAACAGCATTATGGTTCCTAAAGTTTCAAAAAATTATAATTTTGTTCCTAAGTTGTCCAAAAATTGTGAATCGGTCCTCCAACTTTGCGAAATTAGTTTTTGTCCCTTTTGATCGATCGTTGACTAGTCAATGCAGAAACTTTAACAGGCTCGTACGAGCTCGTTTGAGCTCTGTTGGGGGGTGTATGAGGTACGTTTATGTTTGTATCAAAATTGTCTTCGTTTAGATATATTAATGGGACATGTTTGATGCATATAAAGTTATGAATATATGTATAAATACTTATGATATGCATATTTTGAGACATTTTTTAAGTAGTTTTCGCTCATATTGTTTTTGATATCGAGGATATCATATATGCATGTGATGATTTATGATAGCATATATGAAGTTTAAAATGCTTCCTATCTATCTTGAAATTAAAATATGATTTGATGCATATGTTATTTGTATATTAGTTCAAATCATATTATGCTATGTTACAATTACAAGATATAAAAATCATTACATGTTTTATGATCTTTGTTTGTGTGGGTAGTTCTAGAAAGTTTTAGTA
Source organism: Gynochthodes officinalis (assembly GCA_020080225.1). Lineage (NCBI taxonomy): Eukaryota > Viridiplantae > Streptophyta > Magnoliopsida > Gentianales > Rubiaceae > Gynochthodes > Gynochthodes officinalis. Next base: position 42,616,241 of record CM034616.1, read on the forward strand.
ACTTCAGTGAACTCGATTTTACATAAATGATTGTGTTAATGGTAATTTCAAGCGAGAATTCTTGGATGATGATTGGAAACATAGTGAACTTTTGAATCTGATACCTTATGTGAAATTACTTATTAATATAATAGTTAGTGTAAAATGATGCATAAATGATAGGCATTAATAATTCATGCATATATGTCTGTAGAACTCTATGTTCAAAAAAATGGTTTTAGCATCTAAGAATATTATTGCTGAACTTAACAATTGAACGGTGAAAATTATGGAATCTGGAATATGAAAATCTAGTATGTACTAGAAAAGCAAGAAGTACTAGAAGTTTTTAACCAAGTTATGGAAAAACCTGAAAATGGGAATACTGCTCAATATCGAAGAGATAAAGAGACATTTGTTGGATGGAAAAAGAAGAACTCTATTGCTCGCATTACATTGCTGAGTAGTATAGACAATAATGTCATGCGAGAGTTCAGGAGTTTTTGATAATGCCAAAGATATGTGGACTACTTTAGCAGCAAGGTTTGGTAGTACATCAGTTACCAAACTAAGACAACTCACTATAAAATTTGACTCTTATGATTACTGAGTTAAAGGATAGTGGCCACATATTAACTGATGAGCAGCAAGTGCAAGCAGTAATTCGTTTCTTACCTCAATATTGGGAATATATGAAAGTCCACTTGACCCACAATGAAAATATCAAAATTTTTTAAAATGCTATGTGTTATCTTGAGCTAGAAAATGACCGCTTGTTGATGGCTTAACCAGAAACTGGCATATATTGTGCAAGTTCTAGCTCACAAGGAGCTTCGGGCTCCAAATGCAAGTATCAAGGTGGGTAGTATAAGAATTGTAAAGGCAAGGGAAAAGCCCCTTTAGGCAAAATGCCAAAGATTAACCAACATGGGAAAAGAAAGCGTTATTTCAAGAAAAATATTTCAAAAGTAAAATGTTTCAACTGTGGTAAAAAAGGGTACTTTGCTTGTAATTGTACCAAGACAAAGAAGACTTATGCGCCACAGACCATGTAGTGAAGGAAAGAGATGGCTTCATAGAGTTCCGACAAGTTCCACAGGGAACCAAATGTAGCGAACAACTCCAAAGTGGAAGTGAAAAGAATTGGCACTTGCCAATTAAACATGCGTGGTGGTTGCATATTGTTCCTACATGATGTCTTATATGCTCCAGACATACATCGGAACTTAGTTTTTGTGTTAGTTTTAGTTAAGCTTGGTTTTAATATTAACTTCCATATTTATGGTGTTGACTTGTTTTTTGGAACAAGTTATTATGATTCTGGATATTTTCTAGATGATTTTAGTGTTGGATATTTCTTATAATAACAGTAATGTATGTTATTCATTATTCACATCTTATGATTCTTATGAAAGTGATGTGAATATATGGCATTCTAGATTTGGTCACATTAGCCAACATAGAATAAAAAGGCTAGCCGAAGAAGGCTTATTAGGTAATATTGAAAACGTATTTGCCTATATGTGAGAATTGCCTGGTGGGAAAATCCACACAAAAACTATTTGGAAAAGGAACAAGAGCTGAGATTCCTTTGCAATTGATCCATTCTGACATCTGTGGTCCAATAAATGAAAGAGTAAGGCATGGGGCTATTTACTTCATCACGTTTATAGATGATTATACTCGATTCGGTAATGTCTATTTGATTTCTTATAAATCTAAAGCCTTACGTTGCTTAAAGAAATTTATGAGCTTGGTAGAAAATCAATTAGACAAGAAAATAAATCATTAAGAACAGATCGAGGTCGTGAATATTTGTTTGATCAATTTAGAAATATTTGTGATGAAAAAGCAATAGAACAACAGTTGAATATTCCTAGAACTCCTCAACAAAATGGTGTTGCAGAGAAAAGAAATAGAACCTTACTTGAAATGGTTAGGTCTATGATGGCACAAGCTAACTTGCCAATCACTTATTGGGTGATGCATTATTAACTGTTGTCTATATACTTAACAGTTTACCTATTAAACCAGTTACTTTCACTCCATATGAGTTATGGACAGGTCGAAAACCCGATTTGAATTTTCTCAAACCTTGGGGGTGTGCTACCTATACTCACGATACCTCAAATAAATATGGAAAATTGGGTGCAAGAGGTAAAAAGAGTATTTTTATAAGATACTCTGAGCACTCCAAAAGGTATGTGTTTTTAGGTGAGCAAGACAATGGGAGTATAACTAAATTTGAATTAAGAGATATCACATTCTTGGAGAATGAATTTCCGAGAAAGGCCGAGATAGATAAAGACTTATCTTTATATGAAACTCTGGAACAAGCAATGAAACGATATTGCCATTGTCTTATCCGAGTGGGAGTGAACAATCTATACGGCGAATGAGTCATAAAAGTGTTTCCCGTCAACGTTTTGACATTGAAGGGGAAGCTTTCATGATTATTCCACAAGAAAATGATGAGCCAAGAAATGTAAATGAGGCTTTAACTTGCCCTGATAAGGAAAAATGGATACTAGCAATGGAATAAGAAATGGAGTCCATGAGATCAAACCAAGTTTGGGAACTGGTTGACCTCCCAAAAGGACGCAAAGCCATTGGGACCAAATGGGTTCTCAAAAGAAAGCGTAAAGCTGATAGCTCGGTAGAAAGATACAAGGCATGACTTGTAGCAAAAGGGTATAATCAATAAGAAGGAATTGATTATGAAGAAACATTTTCCTTATTGTGAGATTTACCTCAATTCGCCTTATTCTGGCTATAGTGGCAAGTATGGATCTTGAATTACATCAGATAGATGTAAAAACTGTTTTCTCAATGGAGAATTAGAAAAAGAAATTTATATGAAATAATTTGTTGGTTTCATAATAAAAAGCCAAGAACAAAAAGTATGTTGACTTTTAAGATCGATATATGGCCTTAAGCAGTTTTCGAGATAATGGTATATGCGTTTTCACAATGCCATAATATCACATGACTTTGTTATGATTGACGAAAATCATTGCGTATATATCAAAAGATTCAAAGATAAATTTGTGATCTTATCATATATGTTAATGATATACTTATTACCGGAAACAATAAGGAGTTTATGAATATTGTGAAAAATTGGTTATTTTCCAATTTTGAAATGCAAGACATGGGTGAAACTATATATATTCTTGAAGTTAAGATTTCAAGAGATCGTTCAAAGAAATTATTATCTCTTTCACAAGAGACATATATAAATAAAATTCATGAACGATTCCATATGCAAGATTGCAAACCCATAGATACTCCTATTACAAAAGGTGAACGAATGAGCCATATAATGTGTCCAAAGACTCCATAAGAGCAGGAACATATGGAATGTGTTCTATATGCTAGTGCTGTTGGAAGCTTGATGTACGCTATAATATGTACAAGACCTAATATTTATTTCGCAATTGAAATGGTAAGTAGATACCAATCCAATCCAGGTCAAGCACATTGGGTTGCCGTTAAAAGGATATTGTGGTATCTAAAAGGTATTGCTGATTATTCATTATGTTATCAAAGAAGTGATTTGTACCTTGAAGGCTATAATGATGCTAATTGGGGAGAAGATTTAGATGAAAGAAAATCTACCTTTGAATTTGTTTACTTACTAAATAATAGTGCCATTTCTTGGAGTAGTAAGAAACAAACGTGTATAGCCTCATCAATAATGGAAGCTGAATTTATGGTACTTACAGGAGCAGTACAAGAGAGTGTTTGGCTTAAAAAAAAATTTTATCACTTAGATGTTGCTAAACATGTTGCAAATCCACTTTTGGTTAACTGTGATAGCCAAGTTGCAATACATACACTAAGGATCCAAAAAAATTTCATTGTAAGACCAAACACATAGATACTAAGTATAATTTTGTAAAGGGCATTATTGCACGAAAAGAAGTAAACATACAGTACATACCTACGCATAGAATAATAGCAGCTCCTATGAATAAACCAATTCCTAGGGATGTGTTCTCTAGTCTAGGATGTGTAGAAGTTAATGTACTGAATATTTTGCATTTCCCAAAAGTTCACAATTTAATGATATTTTAATGCCTAAGAGTTTATTCAACATTTATGCATATTAATGCTTTGTGCATTATATTTGTTGTTTGAAAGTATGTCGGACAAATGGAAGATTAGCCTACTCACACGGGCAATCGCCTCTATTACTGTGTGGTAATAGAGATGAGACAATTTTAAACTTATTATCTATGTAATAATTGAGAGCTCAAGTTTAAAATATGTATGTCGCCTTAACAAAATGTTAAGATGAGGTCATGATATTGATTATGATCGAAAGTGAAATGACCCACACATTTCACTTTATCTATCTTTCATCCTAGATGCAAGTTCTGATGGATTGATATTTAAAAGGAGTAGATATGTGAACTCAAGTTAGACTTGGTGAATGTCTGAACTATCATCTGTATGGTATTAAATGTAAAGACATACACTTCATGGGAAATGAGAGAATACCGTAACACATATTTCATACTATGTGTGCATAAGACGATCAAATGAGTTGGTGAAAGTTTTGATCTCAACTTTCAAGCCGTGTAAGACTCACGAGGATAATTCCTCAATTGAGTGCCCTTATGACTCTTATCTTATTCTTAAAATTTTTATTTAATGTTTGCTATCTTAGAATGTTGCCCACGATCATGAGTGATGTGATCTAACGGGACATTTCTAGAAAAGCAAATTGAATTGAAATTGAGAGATTGAAGAAATAGGAAGATCAATTTATTATTTGTCACATTCTGACTTGCATTCACAGGCCGGCCAATTATGATTTTTTTGAGTTCAATCATAATTGTGAATACAACATATGTTATTTAAAGAGATCAAGAGAAATATAATGTGACTGATTAGTCTGGGGTACTGCATACAAAATCTACTCTAAATAATTATGCCCAAATATAAGCTGCTATATATTCCTAACAGATGTATAGCATTGAGCTCTCAGTGTATGCTGGTCGCACAGATTATTTGCTTGTATGAACTTTGCATAGAAGAAAGAGTTATAGTTTGACTATCATGAGGCGAGTGAGAGATGAAAGAAGTAACCCCCATGAAATCAGACAGCCAACCCATATTGCCTACTAACATCATAACTACAAAGGCAATTGGATAAACCAAAAATCTGTGGACTTCTACTATATAAATGCAAGAAATAAAGTGGTTTAACATATGTGTATGTGGTGTACTGCAGAAAAATTACAAGAAAAGTTTTTTTTTTATTCTCTCTATTGCAAATGAAGCATTTTAATCTGTGGATAGTGGATATATTCCTCGTGTGATTATATTTTGACTGGTAATACAAGTAAGTCGATATTGGGTTAAGTTTCTGCATGTGTTTTGCATATGAATTTTGGAATTTGTTTTTCCAACAGAAAT